>OX393579.1:54789973-55989973 GCA_947652605.1 Elmis aenea
AGGCAAAATTTACAAACAATGGATTATTTAATAGAAAAAATCATATTTACTGGGCGAGGGAAAATCCACACTTAACGGTTGAAAGACGTGATCAACATGTTTTTAGTATCAATGTTTGGTGTGCCATTCTTGGTACAAAAATACTCGGTCCTTATTTTTATGAGGAAAATTTAAATTCAGAGCGCTATTTGTTATTTTTACAAAATCAATTAGAAGAAATGTTGGACGATCTTCCATTGAACTTGATTCAAAATTTGAATTACTTTCAGCATGATGGAGCACCAGCTCACAATGCACAAATAGTATCAAACTATTTATTAGAAAAATTTCCTAACTGTATAGGTAACAGAGGTCCCATTGCATGGCCTCCCAGGTCTCCGGACCTAACGCCTCTTGATTTTTTTCTATGGGGAACTATTAAAGATAAAGTTTATAAAGAAAAGCCCCATAGTGTTGATCACCTGAAAACCAACATAAGAGCAGCTGTAGCAGAAATCAGACATAATACTTTACTAAAAGTGCAAAGTGAAATATTAAAACGGTGTCAACTGTGTGTTCAAGAAAATGGTGGCCACTTTGAAGCATTATTATAATTTTTAATTTAATTTTAGTCATTAATTATTATGTTAGTAGTTTATTAATATTAGCCACGAAGTATTTTATTTGTTATTGTTCAATTAAATTATTTTACTAGTAATTTCAATTGTTTCTGATGATTAGATATAAAGCAAGAAAACATGACATTCTTGTCCAATTCCAAGGCACCCTTATACTATTTAGTAATAATTTCGGTTTTTGCAAATTGTAAGAAAACTAATGGAAATAGATATGACAACCCATACATTTTTGAAATCAGAAGAAAATAAGCTATTTAATGAACCCATAGCCAACTATGGTTGCCATTTAAAAAAAGTCAAGTTTGGCTTATATCTCGAAAATCGAGTGAGCTATGACTTTTTAAATATTTTTTTCTAATTCTACGTAAAAATATCTAAAGGAATCAATTCACACTTTGGTTTTAACATAGGTGGCTGTGGAATTATTTACCATTGAAAAAATCGTCTGTTTTTGGTTTTTTCAAAATATTTAAAAAAGTTGAAGGTGTAGACCAAATGTCAAAATGGCATTAAATTCGTCTTGAAATTCTGCCCAACTTTGCTAATTTAACCGACTTTGTTACTCTTGTAATAACAAAGTTACCCATACAACACATGTAGATTATTGTCACCCTGTATATATTTAATAAGGCTTTAAATTTAATTTGGCACATACAGGGTGTTTGTTAATTACAGAATTTTGAAATAGAACACCCTGTATATTAATACATTTTTAAATATTTAATTTATTTTGGGTCACTTTTATTGAGAGTTGATAACAGCTTAACTGTATAATTTTAAAGTTATTTGCATTTATTTAAAACCAGAGCTGGGCAAGTACTGGCCAAAAATTACTTAAGTTTTAAGTCTTAAGTACTAATATAAATACCAGTATTTTCACCGAAGTACTTGAGATTCAAGTCCTAAGTAACTAATTTTACAATGTACTGCAGTACAAGTCTTATGTGCCGAAAAAGTACTTGAAGAAGTACTGAAGTAAAAAATTACTTAAGTAATACCAGCTCTGTTTAAAACATTGTAATTTTGACCCTGTACTTCCACCAAATTTCACTCGATCATGCGTGTATTAGAATGTAAAAATTGATGGTGGTAATAATTCAGTTACAATAATTAAACAAACGTTGGCACTTAAAACAAAGACTTACGTTGAGTTTTTTGCACTTGCGACAAGAAGTCTCGTAGATTAGAAGAATTTATTACCATCGTAGTATTACGGTTCACTGGTGTATGCTTCGTGGTTCAGTTACTATTCTTTACTGATTTATGAATGAGACAGATTCTCTAGTAGTCGAAGTCTAGAAAATTTCTTGATCTTTTTGCAACAAGTCATAATGTAAAGCTGGCCCGCTGTGGAATCGATTTAGTATAATTCAGAACTATAATACTTTACGGTCATGCATGTCACTTATGTAAAGACTACACCTAAAATGTGTAGGTTTAAATTTAGATGAATTTTAATGAAGCACTTAAAAGTATAGGTAATAATTACAAATTTTCATAAACCGTTGAAAGGTGTAAACAGGATTGGGAATTAAACAAAAAATCAGAGGTGGAAAGATTATTCTTGGAGAACAAAAGTCAGCCTAACTAAAAATGAAATTCAGTACAAAACCAATTCAGTAAAATCTATTAGACATTCATTAATATTAATAGTCTTTTTTAAAGTTGCCTTTATTGGTAGTTTTTTCTATGAAAAATGTGTGCCTATTTTGGTACTTCGCTGTATAAGAATTAATTCGCGTTTAATTTTAAGGGCCCCAAGTTTAAAATGGTTGTCTAGAAATTTGAGCATACATAAACTTCCTCTGTTTGCGTTTGCTGTTACACACAAATTGTAAAATTTTTGCCCAAAAAGCCTTATGTGCGTGTTCTATTATACGATGG
Organism: Elmis aenea; assembly: GCA_947652605.1. Lineage (NCBI taxonomy): Eukaryota > Metazoa > Arthropoda > Insecta > Coleoptera > Elmidae > Elmis > Elmis aenea. Next base: position 54,792,475 of record OX393579.1, read on the forward strand.
ACATATACAGGGTTATTCAAATTCGAGGCCCACCATGGGGATCTCGCTTATTATAATAGCTAGAGTATAGGTTTAAATTTGGCAAAGTTGCTAAATTTGATGCTCATTGATAGTCCAAAGAGAAATTGGAAATATCTCAAACGGTAACCGAGAAAATGAGGAAAAACTGGAAAATGCGATTTTTGAAAATCGTCTATAACTTCTTTGGAATTTGAAATATTTTAAATGTGTAAAGACATTGCCCAAGCAACTTTTCAAGCCGAATCGAATGGTGGTCACAAATTTTTGCTAGATCGATTCGTTTTTGTTTTATGACAACCAACTTTGTTTTTTCTTATGGGCACAATTTTTGCTATTTACATAATCAAATAGCATTTATTTTTCTGAATCCATTGAGATATCACACATGGTATTTTACTTCTACATTAATTGTCAAATTTGAAAAAAAACGTTTTTAACAATAACAACTATAAATCAGGTAGGCCGGTCATTGTAGTTTATGTTGTTTCCATGACAACCAATCAACAAAGTTTTGAAAGTCTATTACTTGTCACATTAATAAATTCGTAAATATTAACTTTAATAATGAAGAAAAACGCGATATGCTCCGAATTTTTTATACCGTTCTTTTAAGTTTTGTTATACTTTATCACATGCTTTATACAAATTTACTTAAGTTTCTGTTTAACATAGAAAAATAGTGTTTTTTCCGGATATGTTTCTAATAAAAATGTTTTTTTTATTGTTATCTGAAACCTTTCTGCCATTTTTTTCTCTAATTTTGGCAAAAGCCTCATATTTCCCTATGTTTCTGTCCAACGAACAAAAATATGTGTGCGAGGGTTGTCTTCTATCTGGATATGTTTCTGCATATCGTTGACTTGACAGTGTAGAGTTCCTATTCAATGAATAAAAAAATAAAGTTCATTTTTACGAATTTATTAATGTGACAAGTAACAGACTTTTAGTTTGTTGATTGGTAGTCATGGAAACAACATAAACTAAAATGACCGACCGACCTACCTGATTTATAGTTGTTATTGTTAAAACCGTTTTTTTTTTCAAATTTGACAATTAATGTAGAAGTAAAATACCATGTGTGATATCTCAATGGATTCAGAAAAATAAATGCTATTTGATTATGTAAATAGCGAAAATTGCTCCCATAAGAAAAAACAAAGTTGGTTGTCATAAAACAAAAACGAATCGATCTAGCAAAAATTTGTGACCACCATTCGATTCGGCTTGAAAAGTTGCTTGGGCAATGTCTTTACACATTTAAAATATTTCAAATTCCAAAGGAGTTATAGACGATTTTCAAAAATCGCATTTTCCGGTTTTTCCTAATTTTCTCGTATACCGTTTGAGATATTTCCAATTTCTCTTTGGATTATTAATGAGCACAAAATTTAGCAACTTTGCCAAATTTAAACCTATACTCTAGCTATTATAATAAGCGAGATCCCCATGGTGGGCCTCGAATTTGAATAACCCTGTATAAATCCTATGATAAACAATTGTTATAAACGTAATTGTAATATTTTCTTGGAGGTTATCGAAAACGAAACAATGTAAGATTTTTCCAGTGTTAAATGATGCTTTTATGCGGGCATAAAATTTTATGAACGTAATTTTAACTTTTTAACGGCGAGTTTTTTTTTTAACTCACAGTATATTTTCATTATTCTAGATTAAAACCATTTTAGATTGCTTTTCAATTGAAAAATAAGCTAACGAAAATTTTTACTCAGCGCAGAAAGAATCCAATTTGTGAATAAACTTGACTTTGGCGAAACTGGTACAGATCTATATTACGCATAGCAAGTTGACTTCTTATTTTTCCGCTGGTATACAGGGTGTCCCAGATTACATTTCCAGCATGGGAATCTCGCTTGTTATAGGAAGTTTGTTTAAATTTGATGAATTATTCCTTGGCATAAGAGGAGCCACAATAAATTTTTAAAAGTACAAAATTCCTCGTACTTCAGATGTTATAGCGAAAAATATGAAAATGTCGAATTTTTTTTTCTCTCATAACTTTTTTGTGTTAATCATTAAATCAATTTCATTTGCACCTTCTGAATTTTTTTCCCCTTTAATTGAAGTTAGGGACATGACATGAACTTATTTCCACGTGGCACTTGATTAGATGAAGGTAATGAAAATCGCATTCAATTACCTACTCGATTCTCTTTTGTATTGTTTGCAACTTTCATATGATATTTTTGCAATCAACAGTGGGTGTCGCCCACGGCATTATTGCTGAAGTGTTCTTTGACACCGTTCGTGTTTCCCCACATCTAGTTTTTGTTATGGATTGCAATTATTGGATACGGTATTGGTTCTCGCGGTAGGTGCTTGAAATCTGCTGAAAATTTCGTTACGCGAAATAGGTTTCGTTCGGATTGTAACGGTATGTCATTTTCTCTACCTTCGGGCTCCTGTTACTGTCATATGTAATAATAATGTGACACATAAACAAACTCACGCTAGGCGTGGGAAGTGTTTTATGATAATGAAATGTCTGTAAAGCCGTTTCGCGCGTAAATATAAAGATAAGACCCAATGAGTGGACTCGTTTCTACGATTAATTTTTAAATACGTTATGACTTACAGTTTGAAGCTAATTACGTAATTTTGTAAAAACATACGTTCAATAATTGCAAAGATTGTAAAACATTTTGAAAGTTATTATAATTCTTCTGCAAAAATATGTGAAGTCAATATTAATGCAGAATTTTTCTTCATTGTTTTTCTACAGGTTGCGGAAAATTGCTCGAAAACATTTGCCCGAAAGAAAATTGCTCGAAAACAATTTCTCGAAAACAAAATTGCTCGTAATAATTAACGAAGTTACTTAAAGAAAATTTATTAAATTTATAGAAATACAAAATAATTAAATGTACCAGAAACGTTGTTTACATTTGTTTACACTTAACCCTTAACGAGTACAATTAAATATCTATTATCTTCAAATAACCTTTCTTGCTAATAGTATTTTACTGTTAGGGAGTCCTTGAAATATAGTATGGAAATGCAGAAAATCAACAAACCCCTAACAAGTTGAAAATAGAACAATTTTTATCTGGCGTTGAACCTTCAATGGGTAACCGTAAATATCGCGATTGTGCTGGAAGAATACTGCGCACACTGCAAAATTTTGAGTACAATGTAGATATTACAGGATATCTTCGCAGTTTTGCTCACAACATTGGTTATTAAGTGTACATGTATTTGTAAATTTTAAATACATTTTTCTAAGTGTAAACAACGTTTCTGGTACATTTAATTATTTTGTATTTCTATAAATTTAATAAATGTTCTTTAAGTATTTCGAGCAATTTTATTTTAGAGAAATTGTTTTGGAGGAACCATTTTTCGAGCAATTGATTTTGAGAAATTTTCTTTCTAGCAATTGTTTTCGAGCAATTTTTACCAATTTTTTCGACATTACCGTGAAAGATATTTCCATAATTTGTCAGTATTATTACAAAGTAATTTACTTGTTACATTAATTTTTGTACATCTAATTGTTTTTTTTACGAAGCTCAATTTATTTTTCTATGTGGTGTGTAAAGGCCCATTATCTATTTTAATGATTTCATCATATTAATCTTTCTTGTTGGCGATGCCTTTTTCATCTTCATTTTATTTAAATAAGTTGTAAGCCTTCAGTTGGTCTACGATTTGTGACTGTTTTCTACATTTTGTTAAGAGCAGGTTCATTTGTTTGCGTTATTTTTCTTTGCTCGTTTTACAAGTCGTAGGATACTTCAACAAAAGTCTGTACAGGACAAGAAACATCGCAACTTATTTACGTTTTTATTTATTTGCTTCCCCCGTTTCTGCTGCATGTGAAATCAATGCAGTTTTACATTTTGAAACTTGGTTGAGCTAGTGTTGACCGTTGACTGCCAATCAGTAAGAAACAATGTATTACACCTGTTGTTAACAACAAAGGAGTTGTTTGCAATTAATCTAAAGTTAGGTGCTATTATTTTAAAAATTAATGTCACAAATTTGTTAAAATCCAAAAAGTAGATTAAAACTTATCGATTCTTAACTGTGTAAACGCATATGGTTTAACCACACTGAGGACTAATAACTTAACAGATATTGAAGACAGACAAAATAGCCACCTTAATTTAAAAGTGTTTTAAGAATGACTAGAAACATGATTTTACTGAAGCAGTTAAGTTTCTTTATGTTTAAAGGTATCGAAAAACGAAAACCTATTTTTCAAAGAAATAAAGTAAAAATTAAGACACAATAAAAGATATATATACCAAAGCATTTTCTTGAAAAATATGTATTTTTTAATAAAGCAGCTTTTTCCTAAGTTATAGTTCTGCTTCTGAACTTCGCTTCTTGCATTTGTGTCTAATTAGTACCTTTGCTGTGGTCGTATGCACAAAAGCTTTGTTTATATTTGATATGAAGTATGCAACACTGCTAGTAACTAGCTATAGCTACGTGCATATTATTTTCCGGTTTCAATGAAACAACACAGCTAGAGTTATGCTCAAAGTTGTGTTTTGTTGCTAGATGACATGAATGTTTTAAAATTGCTGTGATTGTTATATTTTATTATTATTATTATTATTAATAATACAGCACATTTTTTTTTAACAAACGAGTTTGGCAACAATTGGTCATTTTCTGGTTTTACAAGTTTCTATACGAATCTCCTTATTTTCTTCTTTGAAAAATCCACGTAATATTGAGTGTAAATGCCTTCATTTAATTTATTTGTGTTCGCAGTTGCTCTGCGTGTGACATTCCATTAATTTTTTTTTTGCAAACTATTTCTTCGGCGCGCTATACCCGTCAGGAATGCTGCTGCAAGCGGGTCCTCTAAGTGTAGCCTAATGTGTCTATTATTGCATGAGTTGTACGCTGTATGTGTATAGCTTACATTTACATTTCTACGACCTCTTGCTTAAGCATTGTACTTTGTAAATATTTACTCGGCATTTTGCGGAGTTTAGAGGGAATTACGTTCAAAGGGTATCCAAGTGTGCTGGTAAGGATAGAGATATTATCTAAGGCGGTGTCTCGCAAACTGCGTTAACTCCGGAACATTTTTGTTCGGGAGTATCGCGTGGTAATTTTGAATAAACGGTTTTGTTACCATTTTAAGAAAAATAATGTTCAAAAATTGTGGTAAAGCATTTTATTTTGATTTAATTTCTCATAGTGTGCTTTGAGGGATAAAAAAAAAACAAAGGTGTACCGTCCAATATGACTAGAACACTTGACTGATTTTCGTCGTTATCAAACATTTTCAAAACCTGTCTGCAAAAAATCACACACATGGTTTATCAACGTCTTTTAATTTAAAACAATGTGCATTTTGTATAAATGAAAAGTTTATGTACGAGATTGGGATTTATTATACAAGAGACGAAACGTAAGTGTGGCCATTTTTATGTCAATGTTTTGATTAGGTACTCTTAACAAAAAAACTTTCGATATTTAAATGGTATATTCGTTTTCTGGATATGTTATAGAAATTTTAAGCTATACTCTCTCGCCTTTAATTTGTTTAAAAACAGCCTAAACTATTTTTTACAGCTTCATAAAATTTTGAAATAGTTTAGAGCAGGGTGGATAAAAATCATGATTTTTAAAAAAAAATCAAAAAAATCGATTTATTTGATTTAAATCAGATTTTTTTGATTTAAATCAGATTTTTTTGATTTAAATCAGATTTTTTTGATTTAAATCAAATGTACCATATTATCTAATTTAGTGACATATACACATGCTATTTCTGTTTTGTGCTAATAGATATATTTAATATCCAGTATATTTAATTCATTGGTTTAAGAATTTTGAAAAAATCAGTGCTAAATGATGATGTTTAATTAATTATACACAGGGTGAGCCATTAGTGCGGGATCGGTCGATTGTGGCTAAACGGCTTGAGATATGAAGTTGATTCAAATGCTATTTTGTACAGTTTTTTCTAAACAACACAATAAAAATATTTTCAAATATACAGGGTGAGTCACCTTTCTGGAACTAATAGCAACTTTTATACTTCAAATACAACACCCAATTTTTTATTTAATATTTTTGACTGCCTTAATTTTAGCTTTGCATCAATATAAAATACTACAGGTTTTTATACGGCGTTTTAAAAAAAAATTACTTTTCTAAATTATTCAAGCTTGTAAGTCTTTATTTAAAAAATTCTCCTGAAGTTATTTTGAAGTACAGAGTTTTAATTTGGTATGGACATGCAGAAAAAATTTCTCTGTTCGCTCGATATGAAAAATTTGAATCACACATACAGGAGTGTTTATAAATAGGTGGCAACTTCCATGATTTTCAAAAGCTCGTAACTCGATTTTTTCAAATGCGAACCCCTGTGTTTTTTATGTCATCGAATTCGTCTTTAAAAGAGCTTCATATTTTGTTAAGTATGTCCTATACCCAACACTCATACTTTTCGAGATATTCGACATTTTTCTTCAAATCGTTATTGAAGCAATAGAGTGCCGTGGAAATTTAAAAAACTGACTGTTCACTTCGCTAATGTCAAAAACTTGTCATTTATATTTTTAATTATTGCATTTCCACAATGAATATTATTTTACAAGAGCAAATTGATATGGTTTATTCACCATTTCGTGTATTTAATTACTAATAGTAATACAATTTTGTTTTATTATAAACATTATACTGTATCTACTCATATAATCTGTGATTTAAATTGTTTTTTTTTTAAATCACTTGATTTAAATCAATGATTTTTTTAAAAAAATCACTTGATTTAAATCATGATTTAAATCGTGATTTAAATCAATTGATTTAAATCTGCTCAACCCTGGTTAGAGTACAATAGAAGAACAACTTTCGTATAAAATGTGCCCTGCCAATGAAACTCACAAGTTCTAACAAACTTTTATCAACTTGGATGTTTCATGGCATCAATAAATACTTATCTTTACTAGCATAGGGTATTGCTTTAATCAGGTTCACGCAACATTTGTTTTGCTGCGATATTCTTCAGAAAATAAAACAAAACTGCTGATGTGCATACAAAATTTCTATTTTAACTGAGTCTAGTATCTCATACAAACGAGGAACTTCCATAATTTCTCGCAGTGTTTGGCTAGTAATTTGCCGCGTCTAGAAACATCTTAATTTGCCGGTATAGTTGCAGACGCTCGCTATATTTATCTTATAAATCTAGGCCCGGAATGGGTGTAACGTTGACGCGTTGAGGCCAAGCACTTTGTCAATAACAAACATGGGGCGGACCGGCCTGCAATGTACTTTGGTATGCAAATACATCTGTTAACATTACAAACCGTGTGCGTAGCTACGCCCAAAGCTATATCGATTAATGTATTGATAGAAAATTCGCTGGGCAACATCTGAAACATTAACAACACGAGCCGGAACGTATGTAACGTCACAAAAGAACTGGCACGCTTTATTTTAACGTTTTAAATTGTTACGTTATTGTATAACGTTATTTATCATTTGTTTTCGTTACATAACGTTATAAATAACATTAAAAAAATGAATTGTATGTTATATAACGTTACATAAATTATGATATAATTTAATTTTTTTTTAAAATTATGATGTTTCTTAAATAATGCGACAAAATTCGGGAGGCGATTCCTTATCGAAAATTAAGTTGGGTCTTTTTTATAAAAATTTTTTCTTAGACGTCTCCTTTCAGAGTTACACCCCCCTAAAGGGGATCGGTAAAATTAGGTTTTTATTTTATTTCTCAAATTTGGATAAATGGAGGAGAATGATATTTGGTAGATGTTTTATACTTATTAAAAGGTTTCCCATAGTAATATTTTTAATCATCTTCCATCTTCACAGGGGGCTGAAAAGTGCGACCCCTGTTGGTTTTTTAATCAGAACTTTTTGGTGACTTGAAATTTTGCAATATTTTTTTTTGTTAGTTTGATTTATTTAGAACCTTTTTTTATTCTTTAGTTTTTCTCGTAAATCCTACAGTTTTGAGTAAAAAATTAAATGAGTGAATATGATGTTTATGTTTATATTGGGTAGAATTGACGGGCGTTTTAGCGTTGTCGTCGCGTAAACGTCAAAATGAATTACACCCGTCAATTCTACCCAATATAAACATAAACAAACCATGGTAACCACCAAAATGAATCGTTTTATAATGGAATATTAATTTGATGGTTCATGTTCAGTCATATAATTTTTTACTCAAAAACTGTAGGTTTAAAGAGAAAAGTTAAAAAATAAAAAAAACTTCTAAATGAATCAAGTTTTCAAAAAAAATTTCAATTGTTAGATTTCATACACCAAAAAGTTCTGATAAAAAAAACAACAGGGGTCGCACTTTTTCAGCCCCCTGTGAAGGTGGAAGATGATTAAAAATATTACTATGGGAAACCTTTTAATACGTATAAAACATCTACCAAATATCGTTCTCCTCCATTTATCCAAATTTGAGAAATAAAATAAAAACCCAATTTTACCGATCCCCTTTAGGGGGTGTAGCCCCGAAAGGATACCCTAAAGAAAAAAAATTTTTATGAAAGACCCCTCTTAATTTTCGATAAGGAATCACCTGTTGCATTATTTAAAAGAAACATGTTACATAAAAATAATTTTTATTTGTAACTCTGAAATTATTTTTGGGATCTGTCAATGTAAATTTAAAAAATAGTACAAAATTACGTTGAGATATTTTATTTTCATTTTAATTTCTAAAATATAAACAAAATATTATATCATCTGAAAATAAAAAGATCGCCATATAAAAATTTAATTTACAGAGAATAACGATACAAAATAACTTTTAATGAAACATTATTGGTTATTATAACGTTATAAAAATATCGTTACGTTATTGCATAAAAAATTATAGTTGAATCGTTATTATAACGTTATCGGGTATCGTTACGTTACGTTTTCCATCCCTGATTTTAACTACACGCGTGAATCGGGGATTCAAAGTTGAGCTAATGATGGTTTAATGTTTCAGAGTTGTCGAAATGGGGCCGTTTAAAACGTTGTGTAATTACGAGAATGTTTCATGTAGTTGCGAAACTTGTTAGCGGAATTTTAAAAATACTTCAAATGATCATTTTAAATTCCAGCCGGACGATTCGATGTAACTAATTTTGTTTGATCTCTAATTACACCGAACCACATTTTTTGGAAAAGTCTCCTTAGGTTTCACAAGCTGTTTTTATTATGACTATACAGGATCCGACAACTATTATGGCCAGTTTTAAAATAAGGTGTTGTTTTCATGTTAAAAAAATAAAACGGCTCAGGAATTGAAACAGGACATGAATAAGTACACAAACACGAAAAGAAATAGCAGAGAATGGGGAGACAACTACACAGTCTTGCCATAAGTTCTGTCCCTACTTTTCAAAGACCTCTACATAATTTTCAATTGACTTTTTTGTATTTGTTTGTAAATCATAACTGAAGTTGGCCCTAAACTATTTTAAACAAAACATTTTATCTCGATATGTCAAACAGTAAACATGGAGTGGGGTGTCAAAGAGGACCGCATTGCGGTAATCGCGTTGCAAAAGTGTAATAAACACCACGTGAGATTTTTAACTTGCTGAAACTTTTGAAAATAACAAAAAAATGTATTTATCCAACCATAAATCGATTCAATGAGATGTCTTCTGTCGATGACAGACCAAGAATCGGTCGGCCACGTGAGACAAGGACTAGAGCGGTGGTCAAAGCTGTCGCCGAAAGAATTCGCAGAAATCCGCTCCGAAAGCAAAAAATCATGGCAAGGGAAATGAAAATCCCTTCAAGAACCATGTCACGAAATATTAAGGGAGACCCTCGAAGAAGAATAGGTCAGCTGTTGACTGCAACTTTACGTCAAACAAGAGCCACAAGAGCAGAGATTACATCAGCGACACGCGAAAGGTAATCATCAAAAAATTATTTTTACAGATGAAAAAATTTTCACTGTCGAAGAAAAGTTTAACCAGCAAAACGATAGAATTTATGCTCACAGCTCTCGGGAAGCCGCCGAAAAAATTCCGAAGGTGGAAAGAGGGCATCACCCGGCTTTCTTGATGGTTTGGTGGCGAGTATCGTACGAGGACGGCACACAATTGCATTTCTGTGAACAGGGAGTAAAAACACACGCAGTCAACTACCAAAGCGACATTTTGGAGCCCTTAAGCGATACTTTGTTTGCAGGAAAGCACTGGATATTCCAACAAGATTCAACACCGGCACACAAAGCCAGGTCGACACAACGCTGGTTAGAAGTCAATTTGCCAGAATTTATCGCCGCTGAAGATTGGCCTTCTGGAAGTCCAGACCTCAATCCTTTGGACTACCGATTGTGGAATATTTTAGAGGAAAAGGCTTGCTCTAAAGTCCATCGAAATATCGAGGCGCTAAAAGCAGATTTGGTGAAAGCAGCAGCTTCGATACCGGTTGAAGTCATTCGTGCTGCGATAGATGAGTGGCCGGAACTTTGAAGAAGTGTGTGAGGGCAAAAGGTGGACATTTTGAGTAGTTTTAATATTTTTTACATAGTTGGGTAACTAAAGAATAAATTATATAATATTACCTTGCATTTGCTTTATTTCCTCTATAAATTAGGCGTCTTTGAATAAGGGACAGAACTTATGGCAAGACTATGTATAGGTACATGGAATGTAAACACGTTAACGCGAAAAGAAATAAAAATAACAGAAGAAATGGATAACAATAACATACAAATGAGGACATTAGCAAGAAACAAAAACACCTGGAAGAAATGGATATAGGACAAGGAACTCCCCTCCGACGCCTGAAAAGGCAAAAGGAGATTAAAAAGAAGAAGATTCCATATCAGCCATGCAAATAAGAGATGAAAATGAGAATTGTCGGTCCTTCAAATAGCTGTGACATTTTGAACCTGAAGAGAAAAGTTTCATAAAAATATATTGAGTATATTCTGTTATTCAGATTTTCCTCCAATTTACCATTCTCTGCAATTATTGTTCCTAAATATTTAAAATTTGCTACGTGCTCTATCTTTTTTTGGACTAGCATAATTGTAACTGTTCCTGAGCTTTCGCTATAACCATAGCCATTATCTTTGTTATGTTAATATTCATATTATATCTCTTAATGTATCTGCCCATACGTCTGGATTGGAGTGCAAGTCCCTTTCGCTTTTAGCTAATAGCACCACATCATCTGCAGAAGCTAATTCTGTTAAGGATGTTGGTTTTAATATATTTCAACCCCAGTAGGCTTTCTTTGTGTTTTGCTTACATTCTTTAATTATTTTTTCCATAGGAATTATAAAGAGCAGTGAAGTTAATGTGCCTCCTTGTCTTACTCCCACTGTTGTTATAAATTCCTGGGAACTGCTGTTATGGGTTCGCACATAATTTCTACTACTCTTATATAAACTCTTGATGGCGTTTAATTGTCCTTCTCCCACTCTGCTTTGTTTCTTCCAGATATTTTCCCTTGGTAGTCTATCGAAGGCTTTTGAAAGATCGATAAAGCACAAGTACCTACAGAATCTTTGAACGTTCCATTGTTTTTCACCGAAAAACTAATAGTGACTGTTTTTTTGGAACGACAAAGAAGTTCTGCTTATTTTTTTTTGGTGCAAAGTGTCTGCTTTCCTGCAACATTAATTATGAAAAGATCACGACGAACATCTTTAGTTTTTATGTACCATGGAGCACTGACGATACTCTGAAGTACCCTATTTTAAAATTTTACCTATACGACATTGTTTGGAATACTCCGAAAGTTGATACCTGATCCAAAAATTTTGGTTTTTTAAGTCAGCCCCTCATTTCAGATTTTTGCTGTACAAGTAGTGCCTCTCAGATTCCAGATATTCACCGAATCAAATATCCCAAAAAACTTACTAAATGTCAAGCCAATTCATTCATCTTAAATTTTCAACGCACATTCACGTCTCAAACTTTCTTTTATGACAATCCCGGAATAAAGCGACTTCAACGCGTGTACGCTCCTCTCCTGAATTATAAAATAAACATCGCATCACCCATTTCGATCAGATCCTTAATTACAGCCCAAGGTAAAATGGCTATTTGCGTTCCGATATAGCAAATTACATTAGTTGGTGAAGCGTTTCCTACAGAGACGGCTTATTAATGAACAAACTTAATTGAACTAAATTTACCTTTAAACTAGCTGAAAATCAGTACACACTGAGCGAGTTTCAAGTTTTGCAATTAAATTGCCGTAACTTTAAATACACACGTGATTAGATTTGCCTACTAGATTTCGAGTCGAGACCTTGTACGACAAAAGCTTTAAAAACGGCCTTTGGTAGATCCACTGTCAATTTGAAAAGTCTCGAGATGAGAGATAATCGAGCTAAAACGCCCTCTGGAAGTCTTTACAAAACCGTGTACACTCGCGAAGAAGACGACTTCGGCACGTGACGCCCTTACATAACACACGACGCCCTCGCCTTGCTAAAAAAAAGAGCTTTAATGTTGTTCTGTAACATAACTAAACTAGCTCTTGGTTGTTTCTGTTATAAGCCAACTTTAGATCAAGCAAGCGCGAGAACGATGGAAACAAAACGAAGAAAGAGAATGAGGTATTTGCGCAACTGTCTCGTTACTAAGCAACAATACGAACTTATTGAGATGGACTAAAATTCCAAGTCCGGCATCTTATTGTTTGAAACTGTGGATAGTTCGGCTTGGATGCAGCGGAGTCTTTGCGAAACGAATCAATTTGGGACGCTGACGCTTTTCTTGCATATGTAACGCCAGCACGTTACGTTTATATTTATTGGACAAAGCGGTTGGAAAAGAAACAGGACGCGGATGTTGGCTATAAAATGCTCGTGTCAAAGAGACAGCCACTTAAATCAACGTTTTTACAATTATTTTTATCAATACTGGATTTGAGATTTCAGGAAATATAGTTGTAGAAGAGAGACCAATGGTTTTCCAACAGAAACTGATTGAAATTTTACGGTTTAACTTCAAACCAACAACTTTAAACACTTTAAGTAAATTAAACAAAAAAACACTCCGTTATTTCAAAATTCAATAATGATCGGAAGATAAGAAATTAAGATTTTATTGCAACTAGTTCTAAAGTTAACATTCGGACTTGCAAAAACTTGATTTCTGCTAAATTTCTTTTGTCATTTGTCATTTACCATTAAGCAACGAACTAATTAGATTTTTACGCTATTATGACGTTTCACAGAACAAAAATTCATAAGTAATTCGTGCTACAGCAATTTTACTGCTAAAAAAGTCGGCACTCGAGATAAAACGGGGAGTTTTGAACCTTGCTAACTTTTCTATCTAATTAATACTTGGATACTTGCTAGAAAATTAACAACTTCATTAAAGAATTAGTAGTAGTTCGGACGTAAACTGCAGCAGGCACGCGACATAATTAACTTGTAAGCTTAATTGCAATTAAAATTTACAAATTTAATAAAATTACAAATAGAATGTTAATCGCTAAAACTATTTATAAATCTGTAATTATATATTTTTTGCTTTTAAGTTGATGGTGAAATAATACTAGCAATTAGTTTTAGTGGAATGTTTAAAAATTGGTTGCTTTTTAAAAATTAGGTTATACACTTATTTGCTTGTATATTGCTTATAATTAATAATAAAAAAATGTGATCCAGCAGCATTGGCAAGACCACAATTAAAAAAGAAAAGAAGTTCTAGACCTTCACCTTATTGACAATAATGGTCCACCTTTTCAATACATGTAATCATGACATAATTAATGGCACATAGAAGTGCGTCATACACTGGGTATCTTGTCCACAACGATATATTCGCTTAACCGAGCTCGGTGACTGGTTGTGTTAGCAACCTAACTTGCAATCGGGACGTCATGGGTTCGAATCCCAGGGCCGACTGTCATAATAGAGGTTTCAGGTGGTTTCCTCTACAGTTAAGGCAAATGCTGTGGCAGTACTTCCGCTTATCCTTGTCCATCTTTGACTATCCACTGTCTTTGTACCTCTAACGACTAAAGAGGGGGTCAATCCCCCTATAGCAGTCTACCCCGCGAGCGTATATTCGCATGTAAGGAACATTAACTTAAGAACACCGCTGACATTTTAAATTACGATAAAAACACTCTTAATACCGTTAATATATCTTTAAAAGCGATATGGGAAATTAAAAGCATTTAAGAAAATTGCTGTAGTACATTACCAGCACGTGTTATATACGTAGTACATGAAAAGCCAATTCACCTAAATTTAAACAAGTGCTCCTTGAATTATTAAGTCTCAAGAGAAGCTTTTTATTACCAGAAAAAAATGCGTATAAAACACATGAATAATAAATTAATGATGCTTTAGCTTAATACGAAATTACTGGAACAAACTCTGAAGTGCAATTATGTTTAAAATATCAGTTTTTTCGTCTGAACATTGACTAGAAACTTAAAGATCGGTTGCAAACCTAGATATATTCAAGTTCTAGCTTACTGCGTTTAATTTTTCTGTGGATTTAATTATATTTTGGAAAAAAAGAGATTAATGCCACTCTGACATTTGACCTACACCTTTAACATTTAAATATTTTGAGAATACTAAAATCAGACGATTTTTTCTATGGTAAACAAAATCCATGGCCGATTAAGATGGCTTGGACATCTACTACGCATGCCAGAAAGTTGATACGCGAAAATAGAATGGAAAATTAAGATGGAGGGAAAAAAATTTAGAGGAAGATCAACAATAAAATGGAAAAAAGAAGTGAGGCAGAGGCTAGAAGAAAAAGGAGACAGCTGGAGAGTTGTGCCACAATTAGCTAACGTTAGGTAGGAGTGGAGAAACATAACAGAGAACTAGAAAAGCATACCTCGACACCGAAAGGTACAAGAGGAACCGATTAAGAAGAAAAAGAAGAAGATATTTTTACGTTGAATAAGAAAAAAATATCTAAAAAGTCATGGCATACTTGATTTTTGAGATATAAGCCAAACTTGACTTTCTTTAAATGACAACCATAATTGGCTGTGCGTTCATTAAAAAGAGAATTTTTTCTCGTTTCTTTGATGTATGGGTTGTTGGGTTTATTTTTAAAAATAAGCAAGTTATAGCAACAATATTGTATTTATTAAGTTTAATCTAAATCACCAGTAACAAAAAACCAACATATTACGTAAATAAACTTGCTGTACTTAATTAAACACAAATAATTGAAAACTTAAATAATTTAGGATATTTCTTACAGTTCATAATAATTAAAATATTTTGTATTTAACGACAAAATGTTAGTCTATGTTGTAGGCTTCCGCGGTCGATGTCCAATGTATATAAGTTCTTTCTGGGTTGAAACCGCGTTGAAGGTTTCTTTATAACCGACGTTTCGTCCTCCTTTATCGGCGACATCTTCAGGGTTGTTGTTTAAACAGCAACCAAAATGTTGTCTTTTAAAACTTAAAAAGCTGGTATAATTTGCATATTTAGTCTATAACGTATTTTAAAAATTTTTGTTTGCGAATTTCAAAAAATGAAATTTTGCAAAAAAGTCAAAATTATGAACTCAAAATTTGCATCAAGCGTTGTGCCTTTTACAAGCGATTAATTTACGGCTTTCTGCTTGTATGTTATTCTGCTAAAATAATTCTTCTACACGTTGATATGTTTCCAATGATATTTTGCAAAGTATCATTAAATTAACTCGTTTGATGTTATTTATCAGTCAGTTAATAAAGATGAAGATGAAAGTTTATTTCGCTTATTTAGTAACTGTAACCTCTTGCCTTGGAAACTTCCTGGTGGATTATGAATTGCGTATAAATCAATCAGAAGTTTGTTTCTCCGGCTTTGTGCTTATTTATTACCGTGGAATCTTAAATACTGGTTGTCGGTTACATGTTTTGCAACTTACTGTCAAGTTCATACTTGCAGAAACAGTTGAATTCCTTCAAAGCTTATCCCAAAACTTACCTTAACTTGTGCTAGGTACACTGACGTGAATGCGAAATATTCGTGCAACCCCAACTCCGCCGCGAAGATTTACTGTAGAACTTCCTTTACATAAAATAATGAATTTAAATCATTTGAGAAAGGATCTCGTAGTTCGGACCGCAATTTGAAGGCACTGAAGGGAGAACCGCATTACCCATTTCATTTAGAATTACGTGGACGCGTTAATTAATAGAAATTTTATCCAAAGTTCGCGAGTTTTTTCCCGTCCCTAGTCGGATTGAAGTTAAGTTGGTTAAAAGCTAATGTTCCAAAGTATTGCGCGCTTTATATTCCGCGCACATCGGTATAAAAATATGCAAATTTCGGCCGTACCTTATTAAAATTGGACACAACAGGGTCGTTTAGGAATGGAAATAAAACGTGCGGATCAAAGAAGTTGTTAAAAAATGCATAAAACTGGATGGGACCGGCGATAAATTTGAAATATTTCACATTAATCAACTGAATTTTACGCTTTATAGTACCTACAAATAAACCACAATCCGCCCACGGGTTGTGATTAATAAGCTGAAATACATTACAAAGGGTTTACAAGCTCTATTTCCGTCTCAGATTTCTATATTTAGCGCAATTATTTGTACCATAATAAAGGTGAAGAGTGGAGAGCGGTTGAAATTGTAACAACTGGCTGTCTTAAACAGTGATGTTTCGTCTAAATTTGGTTTAAGGTCATGTTGATAAAACATCAATTATATTCTGAAGCAGCTTTATATAGTAACTGCAATAATAAAATCTTTTCACTAGTAATATACCAAGTGCATTAAAAATTATCGATAATTTTTTGTAACCATGCCGGAATGCAAGTTGAGCTGAAAAAAACAAGAGTGATTTTTTCTGATTCAGCTTGCATGAGTGAAGATTTCTCAAAAATTATAGATTATTTGCAATGCACGAGTTATATTTTGTCAGAAAATTTCCTTCACCTAACCTACCTGTCAAATTAAATGTGTGTTATGTTAAATTTTATAAGTACTGTCAGAGTGGTTCGTCAGGAGTGTGGTTTAATCTATATTAAAGTAACGCTACTGGTCGCCGAAATTCGTCAAAAAATATCGATACCAAAATATTTAATTCCCTCTCCAAATTTATATTTTTGACCAATTACAAACTCAGATTTCTTAGAAATGACCAATAAACGCATGAAAATCTGTTAATTGCGAAAAGGATATTATCAGTGTAGGAATATGTTTATTGGTCGTTTCTAGGAAATCTGAGTTTGTTATTGGTCGAAAACGCAAATTAGACAGAAGGATCAACATCTGACAGGGGAATGTAAAACTATTACCGTGTAACAATGCTCCTTCTGGTAGTCTCTAGAAGATTTAAGTTTAGTGGTTGGTTGAAAACGCAAATTTGACAGGTGAAGGAATTTTCAAACAAATTTATTTCTGTAAAGGCTTAGTAGGTTGTAATTTATTGACTGTAAATTCTCGTACAGGTTTCAATCTCATGCTTTACTTTTATTACCCGGGTCCAGGTTATCGGTTTCTTCCTCTCATTTTAAGTTGCAATATATTTTGAATGGAAAATCAATCTACTCACAAAGAAAAATTGAAAATTTCGAAGGACTTTCCAAAGAAACCATGCATTTTGGAAAAATTCCGGCGCCTCCACCATATGTCACAAGGGCTTTTTAAGGCCCAAACCTTAAAACGTATGATTGCATAGAGCTGACTCTGCATGGTGTAACATGGTGTAACCTATAAATGGAGTTTACGAAATTGGATTATAATAACAAATTTAAATTATTAAATTTATACAAAATATTAGTCTGAATACTTTCACCATCTAAGTTGTGTAAAGACACAACTTAGATGGTTCGGACATGTCCATCGAATGCAAGGTAAGAGAATATTCAAAAAAGCCCATAAGGTATGAGCTGGTGGACGAGACGAAAGGAAAGACAAAGAGAAACCTAGAATGATTATGTGAAAGAAGCTGCCGTAAAAGGGAATACGTGGAATTTGATTGGACAGTTGGAAAAGACGGGAATAAAAAAAATTACAATCAAAGTCATTAACAAAATGAAATATTATGCAATATTATGCAATATTATGCAATATTATGCAATATTTTTGTTAAATGATCTGTTAATAAATAAAAGTTACTATTTTTAAGGGCGTTTGTCTTTGACATAATGCGCTGCGTTTAAAATAACATTTATTTTTGTACACCTCATTCATTTGGTTTTAAAATTAGCTCATTTACATAAAAGTGTCTCAAAACCGAAGACATCTTTGTTTCTATTAATAGTTTTTATCGATACCGTGGCAATACCTAGTACTATCTATTGTTGTCTGTGTTTGATAACGAACCTGACGGACAAAAACGCAGCGCAGGACATCTGGAAACGACAGCGAAATAAATTATTACACTTGGTAGAAATACAGGGAAAAAACTTTTTACAAAGGTTTCTTAAAGTGCAGCGAACTGGGGAAATTTTAATATAATTTCGTGGTTTTATTTTATTTGGATGCGTGCCTTAGGTGACGAGTCTTTTTTTAACAGAACTTTAAAAAAGAATGTTCGTTTTAGTTTCATCAGATATATACAAAGTATAACCTCTTCCAACCCTTACATTTGTATTTAGCGTTTTGTTTTAAGCAAATCTTAAACCATAAGTAAGATAATCAAATATTTTTTGTATATAGTAATCCGTATATAACGCATTTACGGGTATAAATGCGCTGTACTCAAGCGGTGATTTATCTGACATCTTTATATACGGCCTATTCTTATCCCTTGTAACTTGATTTAAATAATTTAGAATTATACCGGCGTATGCTGCGCAACCCAACTCCGACTGCATACGAAAAAGCCCAAAGAGAGTGCGTAAAATTTGCCAGTAAATACTGCACTAATCTTGGCTTTGTTTAATGGTCCTTTGTTTGCAGTTTTCGCGATTCAAAATTGTTTAGAGGATTATCAAGAACGCTTCGGATCTATCACGAATATTGTTTATTGCATAAATACAATTTTGAGTATATTCTCCAATAAATGCGAATTTTAAAATCATTTTTACTTGTATCATATTTAACACTCAACTTCCAATAAGTTTGAAAGCACGTAACCAATCTGATGATCATAGCACAAATTGTTTCAGACGTTTATTCTTGTTATCTAGTTATCTTGGAGAAGAATTCGACGTAAAATATAGCAACTTCAAAACCGTTTGACAATATTGCCAGTGAACACGACAGGAAACCAAATATTAGGAACGGATTATCGATAATTTTCAAATAGGTGACGCTTTACTGAGCCACTTGATAGGATTTGAGTGTGTGGTGTCTTTATATTACTAGTTGCAAAGATATACATATGTTCTAGAAAAATTTGAATTTGACATTGACATTGACATTATTTTCGCCACTAGAGACGAAAGTAAAACTTTCATGTAGGGTAGGCAGAGAGAAAATGACAACTTTCATATACATGAGTAGAAATAGAAAATAATATTTTTCTCATCAAACAATTTGTAAAAAATTTGGAAGTATTAAAAATTTTTAGTACGAAGGAAAATATGCATCAAAACGTTTCAGGAGCTATTTGTTTTGTTTCATATGGTTACAAATTATTAAATGGTACAAAAACGTTGTACAAAGAGAATGAATTTAGATCAATTTTGGTAAATTTCACGCTTATTTGGGGCAAATTATAAAACCATAATAACAAGACATGGGGCTAAATCAAAATTTTACCACTTCTTTGCAAGATCCACACTTCTCCAGCGTTTTTTTTTGACAATCTGATCCCAGAAGAGAATCAGTCTTTTGATAGGCTTGTGAAATATTCTTCTAAACCGACTAACTTCTTCAGTAGATTAAAATCTTTTGCCTCTTGGATGTTTATTAAAAATTTGGGAATAATAAGTTCCAGGGAGCTAAATCAGGGCTATAAAAAAATGCTTAAGCTTGGCAAAACCAGAACTCTGGATTGATTGTTAAACTTTATGACCGCTGAGCACCTTGGCATTGTTATGAAACAGCAAATTGTTTCGCCAATAATAATTTGGCATTTTTTCTTGTAAAATAAATTTGTATAGTTTATTCATGAACCTCTTTTGTAACATTCAAAAAGATTCCTTTAGAATCCCAGAATACTGTAGCAATCCGTTTTGGTGATCCATATGAATCCACTCCATGGAGTCTAATTTTGTAGAAAGGTCCAGATGTGTACCCAGGTCTCGACAGCGGTCACAATTCTTGAACAAAAAATGTTATCCAGATCCAAACTTCTTGAGAAATTTATTTCTATTAAATCGGTGAAATTTGATTGATTATTCATTGCTAATTTATTTTTTTTGTTACAGGTAAGGGTTTTCTGTATGATGTGCAATTCAGCCAACAAGAGATACTTGTAAGTAATTTAAAATATCTTTGAGTGAAGCACGTTTTTCGAGCTTTAAGACCTTATATGATTGTATAAAAATTATGTCATGATTATTTGGTTGTCGCTGATTTTGTTATAAGGGTTTGACGTATTAAATAAAACACGTTTTGTAAAGCGCGAATTTCTGTAAAAGAGAGTTTCATAGGCATATCTTGATTGAATTTGTAGATATACCCAATGATATAACAAACTGCGATTGGATGACAGAGCATATGAAACTGAAATTTGATGTTTACTCTAACCACTCTGACAGTTATACAATATGTGTGGTAGTGTCAGAACCACAGAACATACACGTCAAAACTGTTAGTGATTTCAAAACACAGTTTTAATTGGAAACTGTAATTAGGCAAGTGTTCTTTTTAATGAACATCTACAATCAGCTTTTTAACAAGACTTTTTAAATTGATTGTAGTGTATCAAGAGAAAATTTGTGCGGTTGAACGACGATAAATTGCCATTATTAAACTGTATTGAAGAATAATTCTTTAACGCGTTTTATGGAAACTATAACATTGTGTTTTACATAATATAATGTAATAGTGTTGGTTTAATACTGTAAGATGGTTACTACATTTTGAAAATGTGTGGCTTGATTAATGTAAAATGTGCTGAGCTGTATAGTAAATTAACAGTTAAGGCAAGGTTGGTAGTTTTTTTATATTTAATAAAGTAAATTTGGAAATTATATCAATCTTGCAAAAATATATCATGGGTTTAGAAAAAAGTTTTAATGAAAAATTTTGTTATTAAGTATTGATGTCAGGGGCCTGTTTTCAATTTGTTTATTATTCTTCGTTGGGGTTAGGTAATAGAATAGAATTTATTGCAAATTATCAATCAACGTGACAGTTGTTAAGATATATGAAAAAAAAAATGCGTTGCTTGGGTTAACAACCATGAAAATACGTGCTTAAAAGTCTTATTTAGTTAAGTTAAAGTTAATAATTGTGGGCTATTTGAGATAAATTGTGTAATTTTGGCATAAGTCGTTGGTTAAATGTGTGCCTTTTCAAATTTCGCGTATGGAAATGGGCTTGTCCTGCAATTATTTTTCAATGAGCATTATGCTCTTGTATTATGTATTGTATGTCTTTAAGACACTGCTTGGCTGTTCCGTAGGATGAATAATTGTTGCCCAGTGTGATTTAAGAAGTTATAATATATAATAGATAAATAAACTTGGTGCATTGGAAGGAGTAAACAATTAACTCGACTGTGCCAGAATTAACTTTCTAGTCAACTGAAAGTCCAAGTTCCTGCAACTGTAGGCCGAGAAATGCAATTAATGAAACGAAACGCAACAGCTGTGCCATGAGAAATTGTGAATTGTTAAAATAAATCGGTTAGAATTTGTTATTTGCAGGCGTGTGATGGATACAGGCTCAACTAGTTACGGATTGTTGTGACAACTTTGGACAATTTACTATTCGTCCTGGCACAGCTGTCATGCCACCTTCGTTAACGTTAAATGCAATTCTTGTCCGGCATCTGCTCGGGCGGTCTGGGACACTTTCAATTTTCTCTAAACTTATTTTCCAACGATTGAGTAACGGGATCGCATCTACCAGCTCAGTCAACGCCCTTACATTGCTTTTTAGTATTCTTTCTGTTACTGTTTTTTTTTACCAAAAAACTATACTTAAGAAACCTCTTTGCAAAAATTGTGCTGATTTCGTTCATATCCCTTGCGCGTTGTGGTTGTTTTTCGTGATGGCTTTTCTCACATCGGGGAGTTCATTAGTCCATGAGTAATCGCGAGCTAATGAAAAAAAAAAGGAGTAAACGTTTATTGTACGTATTTACAACGATGTCGCTCGACTTGGTCGTTGCAGCGTGCATTATGTAACGTGTATTCATATAGGGATGGCGCCCCGAGGCAAGCTGAAGCGACTGAAGCTTACCTCACATTGTATACATCAAAACATTTTAGAATGAAAAGTTCATGTCAACCGTAAAGTGCTGCAGTAAAATCGTACGAGCTTATACATGTTTCCACGACATAAAAGTTTTTTTTTAAAAATATAACATCGAAAACTGTTGGATTATTTTCAGATTACTTTTGCTTTACAAAGATAATTCGTTCAGCTTCAAATGAAATATTTCTATGGTGTTTAAAATGAGGCGTGGGTCGATGGCCGTGAAGTTTTTATTTATTTTAAACACAAATTTAGACCTAATTCATTGACACGTAACGACGATATTTAAAGAACCCTTAAAACAGGTACAGGGTGGAATGGTAAGCCGTTAATATCTCAAACTTTCTAATATGGAATGTTCGTCTGGAAAATGCACCGATAGAATCATTCAAATCTTGAATCGTTCAAAGCTGGAATCACTCAACGCGGGAATCATGCAACGATGGAACCAAGCAACACAGGAATCGTTCATCGCTGGAGAGCTCAAATCTGGAATCCAGAAATTAAGAATTTTGGCTGCCCTCTATATTACAACAGCCAAAGTATAATATAATTACAGAACACTTCGTTTTATATTCTGTCTTATCTATTGTACAGTGGAAGATAAAAACATCGTGTTAATGGTAACTCAATGGCTACGAATTTGGGCAAAGTTGCATAATTATACGGCTCAGTAAATTTCATAGATAAAGTAACTTACAAAAAGAAATTAAAAAAATTGTGACGAGGCACGTTCAAATTATTTTTGAATGAAAAACTAATCGAGTGATAAACTAATTTTTAGCTAACAATTATCATTAAAACTAAACACTTAAACTAAAAACTCAAATAAATGATAAGTATATTTTTGACACGGTCCAAATATCATTTCAATTTAATTGTGTAATCAGTTAAGTTTTGTCACGTTATTTTATCTCAATGAAATACAATGAAATGGTGCTAGACACAAATTTTGAAATTTCTTTTTGAAATTGACCAAGCATTATAATTACGCAACTTTGCCCCAATTTGTAGCCCTTGAGTTACCATTAACACTATGTTTTTATCTTCCACTGTATAATAGTTAAGACAAAATATAAAACGAAGTGTTCTGTAATTATGTTATACTTACGCTGTTCTAATATAGAGGACAGCAAAAATTCTAAATATCTGGAACCCTGACTTACGCGTTCCAGCGAGGAACTATTCGCGTGTTGCATGGATCCATCGTTGTATGATTCCCGTGTTGAGTGATTCCAGTGTTGAACGATTCAAGATTTTAATGATTCTACCGGTGCATTTTCCAGATTTGAACGTTCCATATTTGAATGGTTCAACTTTTCATGCGGCTTCGATGGAATTACATGAGTATTTTGCTTAATAGATCATGACATGGATAGACTCTACACAATTTATTTTGACATATCATTACATAAAATCTTCATACGTCCTTTAAATCATATTTTAAGTTTAAAACTCATAACCGGAAATAAGTATCATGTTAATTATCACCCAATAAAAATTAACAACGCTCTTGTTTGACCTAAAACTTAAGGAAAGCCAATAAAAAATTTAATTATAACTTTGACGAGCGCAGATCCGTTATTACCTAATAAATTATAAATAAAAAGCGCGCAATTTAGCACTGGAGTGAAGCAAATTAAAAGTTTGGACAGTTGTTGTGCAAAAAAAGAATCGTAAGTGAAATCAAAACAGCAAACGGGAGGAAAATTTGCATATCAAATTAATCATAGATGTACAACGGCGAGCACGATTATTTCTGACATATATTGCACTTGGGGGCTTAATAGATTATATTTATGGAAATTTTCGCGATATTTAAAGTTTACGAGAAATATTTACCATCGGAGATTGCCGACTGTAAAATATAAGCCAATCACAACTAACTACAGAGTAATTACCATAAAATGATTGATGCTAAACTGTCGTTCAATGCTGATACAAAGTAAAATGAGCTGATATAATGTTGGTAAAAAAACGAAAATACTTAAACAAAACACACCTTTGTAAACACTATCGATAAGGCAACTTATAAATTTGCTGAATATATTTTAAAATGTAGTACATGAAAATGTGGGTCCAGTTTATAGATCTGTTGTACAACTTTTGAAAAATATTTCCAGTTTGTTTTTACATGTACTGAAAGATAATAGTTGCTTCCTTAAAATTCTGTATTAATTTTATTCTCATATTTATAAAATACTATCAATAAAGTCCTGTCCTATCTTTTGCTTTTTCTTTCCAATTTCTAACCCCTGCCCTGCTTAGATCGTCTATCTCTTCCTGCATCCATTTGACCTAGGTCTGCCACGTCTCCTCTTTCCTCCGGGATCCATTAATTTCCTTGTTTTACTTATAATCACTGTCATCCGCATACGCAATGATTCGAAGGTTACCTTTATTCACTCTTAGTACATACTCCAGTGCCAGGTTTAAAAGAGTGGTTGATAGGGAGTCTCCTTGTTTTAGTCCTTTGTTAACTACCATCTCTTCTGTAGCTCCTTTCCGAGTTCTGATACTAATGGCAGTCTTTTTCATTAACATAACAATTATTTTGTTTAGTTTCTCTGATAAACCTAATTCTTTCAGTGCCTACATGAGTTGGTTTCTTTTATAGAGCCAAATACCTGTTCGAAGTCTATGAAGAGCATTTCTAGATCTATTTTATGCTCATATGTTTTTTCCATTATTTGTTTTATAGTATGAGCTGCATCAATGGTTGATTTTCCTTGCGTAAATCCATATTGGTATTGTCCAATTATATTTCTTGTCTTCTTGGCTAACATTCTTTGTATTATTGACGATAAGGGACGATGAGAGAGAAGTAAAAACATAACCGGGTCGCGAAAAAAAAGTTTGGGAAACTCTGCCCTAGTAGCCTAGTACATATATCAAAGAATTGTGTATGTAAGTCGTAGGGTTGCCTATTTTTCATTCTATGCAATAAATTAGTGAAACAATTAGTGATGTTGTTCCTTTTTTACGTTCTATTTTCGTTCTAATTAAAAAATTCTGAATTTTTTGTATTATTTTCGTATTGCCGCAAAATTAGCACATTCAAAATAATTTGTTTTTTAATTACAGTGCCAAAACCGTTTTATAATCTCTTATTTGCATAAGAGAAAAGTTAATTTTAGTGCCTTAAAGCTGTCGCTATTTGGTTAATCCGAGAGGACAATA
Organism: Elmis aenea; assembly: GCA_947652605.1. Taxonomy (NCBI): domain Eukaryota; kingdom Metazoa; phylum Arthropoda; class Insecta; order Coleoptera; family Elmidae; genus Elmis; species Elmis aenea. The sequence continues at coordinate 54,817,936 of OX393579.1, forward strand.
GTCCTAGTTATATTTCAAAATATGCATAATGTTATTAAAATTATACTTTAAAATGTGAAAATTAGCTAGGACCGGGACAATAGGAAATTGCTCAAGCAAACTGCGAATTAATTTTGGGAAAAGGGAGATCCCGAGACTTCATAAAAGAAATTGAATTTCTTAATTTCCTTCGTTATTGTAGTTTTAATTGCTTCTAAAGCAGAGCAGATATTGGAGTTTGCTTGTTTAAAAGGCCACGGCTTATCAACAAATTATATTTTGAAAATCTCCAGGCCGGCCGTCTGCGGCATTACTTTCGTTATTTAAATTCTATACGTTCATTAGCTTGCGCTAATTTTAATTAAACTTTCTATTGGTGTCGTGTATAGGTAAGAAGATCCTCGAGTAAGTGGAAGTTACTCGATGAACCGTTGGCAGCGCTCCAATTTTCTTCCAGCACAAAAGGAAACAACTCACTCCGCGTATTACCACTGAATACAAATACGCGAATTCGACGCAGTTTAATGATAAGGGCTATTTTTTTTTAATCCGATCCGATCCAGAGAGTTTCACCACCACGAGGCTACAGTAAGACTAAATCCTTCTTTTAAATTAGCAGAGAAAGAGCTAATTCCAAACAGACTTAATTAATTTTTAAAAGAAGCCAAGAAAATAATACTTTAAAAATGTAAAAGAGAACGCCAGCATTTTGCGAGCTATATATTAATTATTCACCATCTTTATTTTAGCATTTTCATGCAACAAAAACATTGTATTATTTTGGTATTTCAATAAATTTCGGTCGCTTCAAAAATTCTCTCTACGCGTTGCAAAAAAAAAATCTCGTCAACTTTTGAATCGATTTTTTAAATCCGCTTTTCCTGAAACGTTTTACAAAGAGTTGGAAGTTTTTGAAAAGTGGCGATAATACTACAAAACTTTTGTTGTTGACGCATAATGGACAATCAAAGTCAAAAGATGCATATTTGACGGTTCTTCAATAGGCCGTCACGTTGGGGGAGTCGGGGATTGCAAGAAAACTTTAAAATTTTTGAAAAACGATCAGAATTGCGTTGTCCACAGGATGCAACATTGTTCAACAGTTTTGTGGGGTATAGGCTTGGATTGTTAATGTGATTTTAAGGAAGAAACTAGTAGGTATCTTTCAACACAACATGTAAAAACAAATTGAAAATATTTTTCAAAAGTTGTACTTACAACAGATCTAAAAATTGTCCTACAGTTTCATGTACATTTCAAAATATATTTAGCAAATTTATAAGTTGCCTTGTCAATAGACAAAAATTAAAGAAAGAATCTACGTATGAAGATTACTGAATTTAAAAAACAAGACCTACGACAAAAATCAAATTGTCAGTAAAGATATCATGGATAAGCGAGTGAAAATTGAGTGATTTTTTGACTACACGACAACTCTCTTGCACTTGTCAAATTTTTTTAAAGATACATCTATTTATGGCATATTCAATTATTATACCGGATGTAAATGAAGTGTGGTACATCCCTTTTTTTTCTTTAGTTTTGATTTTAGATAAATTAAATTTTAGAAATATGATATGTGCAAAAAACCGAGCTTTTTGAGCACATGCACACATTTGTTTCACTTCCGGTTTCGCCGGAAATGACCCCAACTTTGTTATTTTAAATGGAACACCCCGTATATTTTTACGTTTTTGGAAAGAGGAAACGATTTTGCACACAACTGCACTATTTTGGCTAATTTTTATAGCCTCAAAATTTGTTTGAAACAAAATTTAGTTTTTTTATTAAGGCTGCCGTGACCTGCATAAATAAATTTTTATTATGTCAAAAATTGTCCAAAAAACGTTTTTGTTAATTTTAAATTACATTTAGGTTACTTTAATCGACTTTGAAGGTTGCGGAATCGGTTTTTTGGCAAAAAGTCAATTTTTTTAAATGGAACTACGGTGGTACCAGCGGTTATTTAAATAAAGCATCTTCTAACGAATTCATCGATACCAATAACTTGTATTTTTATTAAGAATCTGCTTCAAAAACTTCAAATTATTGTGAAGATTTATTAAGAGATCAATAAATAAATTAATTAACAGCGTGTCACTTAGTGTACATATTCTTTTGTCTAACGCTGTTAACTTTGTCCTGTAGAATACGAAGAAATGAAAACTTAAACTCATGTTACAAGTACAACTGTACAGTTTCAAAAAAAATCACGCCATTGTAGTTCAAATGTGTTTCCCATGTAATTTCAGTATGACCCTCAGACGTACAAGGCCTAGAACACCGAAACCGTTTCCGTGAAATAACAGAACAAGAAACGTTAACAATCAGGTTCCACCATGTACGCCGAGAGGATGTCTGCGTGGCCTGTAAACGCCTTCCAGAGCGTCGTTTCCTGCTTATGTTTCGGCTTAGAAACTATAGCGGTTTAAGCATAAAACTTCAAAGTGGTAAACTGGGGGTTAAATACCTCAACAAGATCACTAACTCTAAGCGGTTATAAGCGGGGGATCTTACCTCGGATCACCGCGCTGATACGAGCGACTATAAGGACACAATAGTGGGCTACTTTGTGGCCAAGAGTTCGTTGCGTCTTGAGGTAATCGATGCAGGAATGGTTGAATAGCTTCCAGAGGAGTAATTAAGTTCTTAATTAAAACTTAAAATACGTGAGAAAGGCGCATAATCAAAGCCGATGTCGTCCTCCTGAAACAGCACACTTTTTTATTAAACTTTAAATCGTTCCGATATTAAAACAGTAAATAATAATCCTGAAACGGAACTACATCGATAAAGGTAGTACGAATTTAACACTTTGTTTATTTTATATCCCTACAGAGACCGATGGGGATAGTTGCACAATCTTCCATATACCTTCCAGTCTTCTCCTTATGATACAGGGTGATTGATTGAGACCGGGACTTAAAAATATATGAAGAATGCAAAAGAACCAAAACGATTATTTATAATGTATTATGGTCAAAAATCAACTGATTCTTGTTAATTAAACAATTACCTTTTATAACAAACAACAGCATAATGTAATCGAAACTGCTACCCTTTGGGGAAATTTTATGCATCAAGTTCCGTCATAAAATTAAAAACAAACACTCGTGGATATATTTGTAATCTCTGGTCTGCTATCGCAGGTATGTAAATGCATGTGTGTTGCCACGTTGCTAACTCTCCGGTCTTCTGATAATCAACACCAGCTCTCATCTGGTGCAAATGCAAAATAGTGTTTACAGCTGCAACCTACGCTTGAAATGCATAGAAATCCTTGTACATTTGTGTAAACAGATTTCTGCCTTTAGTGTCGTATTTGTTTTAGTCGTTTTTACATCTAAAACGAGCTAATATGCACGGATATGTGGATTTTTATTGTGTCAGTGTGTAAACAACATTATTTTTGTTGTTCACACTCAAACTGTACATTACAAAATTTGTTTTAACTTTGCAATTTCGTTTGAAACATTTGGATTTAGCGCTGAAACCAACAGCAAAAAAAGTAGCTAGCAAAGTAACAATAAGCTGAATTTAGAAACGATACTGTTATTTTGAAACGTGCTGAGACCGAGAACTAATAAAGTGATTGGGTAAACTTATTATTATTGCGTTTTAAATTATTCACTTAAAAATTTCAAATGAGTAAAGACATACAAAGGTTCCAAAATAAAGTTCTGAGGAGTATTGTAAATGCTCCTTGTTACATAAGGAATTTTGACCTTCACAGAGACCTAGATGTGGAAATGGTTGCTGACGAAGCTAAGAGATTTGTACAGAAGCATAAGGAAAGGCTTCACAATCATGTTAGCACTGAAGCAATCCAACTGCTCGACCAGCGAGAAGACTCAAAAGGACCAAATCTTTTGAATTAGTTTAGTGGACCAATAGCAGAGCATAGTGCGTTTTGTGTATGTGTACCAAACCAGAACAACCTGAAAAGACCAATGGGTAAACTCAGTGAACACTTTAGCTTAAGATACTATTGGGAAAAAATTGCTCGTTAATCTTATACTAGATTAGTTGTAATCTACAACACCAGTAGGTGTTTAAAAAATTACATTTTGTAAATTAAAGAACGAGAAATTGCGAGAAATGCATTTTTATACAAGATATATTTGAAAAAAAATGTATAAACTACTTACTTTGGTGCAGCAAATGTTCGCTATAAATTTTTGAAATCTTAGTGCTAGCGACTGTTTTATTTTGTTAAAAAAACCTTGTAATGTCATGGTAATTTATTGAATTTGTAACAGAAACATTAAACATGTAAGGGTGGCTTACTTACAAACTTATCCTAAAATAACAAGCTAATTAAAACATACTGCAGTCACTTAGTGACCTAGGTCAAAATATTAATTTATCGATGAGCATTCGACGTTCTAAATCAGTCTTAGTAATGGTAGCTAAAAGGTTTGAAAACACAGCCCCTTGGTTATAACCAATCTTCTTTTTTTTCCTTCTTGTTTTTGTTGTTTCTTCTCCTTCTGTTTGTTATTAAGATGCCATCTGCTTCTAGAACGTTAGCCAAGACTTGCATGATTTTCACTTTGACAACTGCTTTTTGAAAGAGTGACCTTGTACTCTATCTTAGATTTCGTAGCCAGGAGGTTCTTCTACGTCCTGGTCATCATTTCCCTTTGGAATTATTCCCTGGATGACGATATGCAGTAATTAGTACTTGCTGCTTTTGATGGCATGCCCAAAATGTTCAAGCTGTCTCTTCTTTCTCTTGCTAAGTAATTCTGTTTGCTTGTTCAGTCTCCTTTAGACTTCCATATTTGAGGAGATTGAACAAGCAAATGTGAAAGTATTGAGAAGACTGAACAACAAAATGGTGAATTTGCGATTCAAAACACACTTTTAATAATTAATTCAGGTATTGTATACGAACGTCATTAATTGTTTATGAAAAAAATTCCGTCAATTAGTTATTGTTGTGAATATGAATTAATGAGTTGAATGTTGGTGTCACATGGAACATAATTTAATAAGACTTTACTTGGATATAGACGCGTCTGTACTACTATCGAAAAACCGTACTCGTTTAAGACAAACAAATTATCGTTTAATTTAATTTCCGATCATTATCGCATAGCACATAAATATTATGATCCGAACTGTTCAGTTTGATTTGGTTGTGTGTAAAAGTAAATGCCTTTCGGTTCAGCGTTAAGGGAATTGTTTTTCTCATAAAATTACGGCAAACATGTTACATCGTTTGTTGTTTGTGTATTTACAGTTTGTATTCGAGTTTGTATTATTCACGGGGATTACCAGTGCCTGAATGTAATTATACGGGCTGCAGAGATGTGAACGTCAGTATGTTCGGAGCTTTTAAAAACACCTCGCAGCGATGTTGTGAAATTCATTTACCTAGGAAATAAAAATAACTTTCGCAATGATTTCGTTACAACTTGAATACATTTAGCTTAGTCGGTAGTTTCGCGAAATATTGTTTTGCTGATGCGTAATATATTTTTGCGAAAAGATTAAGTAACAGTTGTTAGTGTAAGAGATTCTCGATTTTATTGAGTAAGCAATGAATGGTATTGTAATTGTATAAAGTCTGTTTCGTCTATTATTAATAAAAACTTGAAAAATCGGTCACAGTAGCACATACACTTTTTTTTTTCAAAACAACAAACACCAACTCCACTGGTTTTGTTAGGGATGACCCGTAGCATAATAGTGCTTAACGTATTCAAAAAATTGTGTTACATAAAATATACAAGTTGCTTTATAAAAACTTATACACCCTCAAGTTAAATAGGATGTTGCGGGGTAAATTATATGAAGAACATATTTATCACATCGCGTCAACATCAGACGTCAGCTCGAGAAAAAGCGTACGCGGAAACGATATATGAGCTGAGGAAATGCCATTACATGTTTACAATACAAAGCCCCTGTGACGATTACGCAACATTACTAATACTAACCACTCATCTTTAATCCCGTATCATAATCCTTGGAACACCAAAAACAGGAGAGACGCAAATGTTTGTTTCAGCATTTCGTATAAGGGATTTGGGGTCATTATTCTAAATAGGTTTTCGCAGTAATCCAAATTAATGCAATCAGTCTAAGCTCGCACTAATTGATTAAATTTTATCAATATATTTGTTTTCCGAAGTAGTATCAGGATTACATGACGAGTTGAAGATTATTAAAAAGTTTGTCGATTATCGAGCAAATAGAAAAACATGTGGGAGTTAATATATAATCAGTAGTAATATAATATGTGGATTGAAAATTATAGATTATTTGCAATGCACGAGTTATATTTTGTCAGAAAATTTCCTTTACCTAACCTACCTGTCAAATTAAATGTACGTTATGTCAAATTTTACAAGTAATGTCAGAGTGGTGCGTAAGGGGTGTGGTTTAATCTGTATTAAAGTAACGCTGCTGGTCGCCGAAATTCGTCAAAAAATTATCAAGACCAAAATATTTAATTCTCTCTCCAAATTTATATTTTCGACCAATCACAAACCCAAATTTCTTGGAAACGACCAATAAACGCATGAAAATCTGTTAGCGAAAAGGATAATATCAGTGTATGATTATGTTTATTGGTCGTTTCTAAGAAATCTCAGTTTGTTATTGGTCGAAAACGCAAATTTGACAGGAGGATCAACGTCTGACAAGGGGAATGTAAATTTATTACCATGTAATTATGCTCCTATTGGTAGTCTCTAGAAGATTTAAGAATAGTGATTGGTCGAAAACGCAAATTTGACAGGTGAAGGAAATTTCCAAAATAATCAGCATAGGCTTGTATGTCACTTTTTATACAAAACCTTTATTTGTTTTATCTGTTGTGTGTAGTTCCCAGTTGATAATAAGGTTCAAATTTTCAAAGGTAATTTATGATTAACTGTTCAAAACTTAAACTTAAATATTACATAATTTATTACCTGCCTCGAATATCAATTTAACTTTTTACAGCAGCGTCGGGAAGATGCAGCAAAGACGTCCACTTTAAAATTTTAATTCGTAGTCTGTTATTGACAATGTCGACCGAGCTTTGCATTTTCCTTGAAGGACATCAAATAAACATAAAATGTGACATGTAATAAACTACAACTTGACAATGGCATAAAGTAGACAAAACGAATTCTTCTATATATAAATATATAAAACAGACAATGTTTCCAGGTTATTACTGTATCAAATATGTAGAGGTTCTTTGCTACATTATGATGAGACCATTTGTTCTATTTTGGACTTAAAATATGACATGTTAGAAATTTGCTACTATATTTAAATATTTTGGGTAGTTCTCTGTTTTGCGAGAGCCAGTAGAGTCTATTGTCGCATTTTGCCAACCATTCGAGTTCATTTTTATTACTTATTTTAAAAAAAAGTTTTAACCAACCCTTAACCTGGCCCTCTTTCACTGATCAAATAAATGATGGGCAGGTTTTAGGTCGTTTAAAGTTTTTTTCCCCCAAGAAAACAAACTGTATTGTAAACCAGTGACAATAGACACTACTGGCTCTTACAAAACAGTCAAGTAACATATTTTGAAACGGACACTGATACTCAATCAACATGTGTGGCACATAAATGAAAATGTTCCAAATTAATAACTTCCATAATTTATTTGTCTATATAATTTCATAGTGAATATTCATTTATTAGTTTTATTTCGTCATAAGTTCTTCTGCTGTTGAGTTATGTTGTGATGACTTTTTTCCAACATTTTTCTGTCTTGTGCTAGCTTTTATCTCTTCCCAGTTGATGTTGTATCCGGTACTGCTTTTTTAACTTCGTCTTGCCAGGGTTTTCTCGGTCTACCTCTTTTGTTTTTTCCCTGAGATCTTGCTTCATAGGCTTTTCTGGTTAACATTTCTTCTTTCATCCTATAAATGTGACCCAACCATCCCAGCTATCTTTCTAGTATTTTTATTTCAACTGATTTTATCTTTAACTGTTCTCTTTATTCATTTCTGATCTTTTTTGGTTTTTCCTTGGATATTTTTTAGAAATCTCATTTCTGTTGCATTCACACGGCTACCATTTTTGTTTGTAAGGGGTTCACGTTTCACTTCCATATAGAAGTGCCGAAGTTACTACCTTTTTGACCACTTTCACTTTTGTTCGTGTTGGGACTTCTCTATTTCAAAAAACTGTTGTTCTTAAACTGTTAAATATTCTTCCCACACTTCCTGTCCTTTCGCTTATTTCCTTGCCCATTCCTCCATTTTCTCTATGATCACTCCTAAATATTTAAAGCTTTTTGCCTGTTCCAACCTAAGCCCCTTTAAAGTGATGTTATGCTCTTCGTTCTCTGTTGTAACGATCAAAGTTTCAGTTTTTTCTGTATTTATTTTCATATTGATTTTTTCCAATTCCTGGTTTAGAGTTTCTAGATTATGTTGCAGATTCTTTTCTGTTTCCGCGACTAAGACCATGTCGTCTGCGAACATTAGCTCAGTTATGTTTATTTTTTCCATTATTCAGTTGCCTAGGTGAAACGGTCTCATTTTTTGTTTTACTTCTTTAATTACACCATCTAAAACGACTGAGAATAGTAATGGACAGAGCCCTTTTTTGTATGAATATTTAAAAATAACTATAATCAACCATTTCAGATTAACAAGGATGTGATATTAAAGGAATTGTATTTGCTTTTATGATTGGTTTACCAAAATAAAATGACTTTAAAAAAGAAATTAGTCTTTTGGTATATTTTGAGTAAATAAACCTTTTGTAGACGTGCATTATTTTTCTTCATTTTGAGATTTAACTAAATTATCCGTTCCGCCTTCTTTATGGTTGTTTACAAAAAAAGCTGAGCACACGACAGTCATTTCGTGTTTGCGTGATAGTTAAATCGATAAACATACTATACTTTGTCATATTTGATAGGTGTAAGATACGTGTTGTCGTCGGATTATGTAAATCGCTGTATTCAAATTACACAAAAAAAGTAAATCGTCTTTGTTACATGTCGCCTCTTTTAGTATGGTGTAATCGATAACTTTAAATTTAGAAATGGTGTTTTCTTAGTTACTGCTGACAGAGAGTAATTGATCGGCAACAAAGTTTAGCGGCGAAATGCTGGATGAACGCGCGCGAAAGTTTTCGGATAGGTCTTTTAGAGTAGTTTTTGGTGCGTTTTGTTAATTCTGAGGAAAGGGGGTGTTAGTTGATTGGTCGTCTATGAAAAGCAGTTTTCGAGTGCAGAATTTAATATTGCAGATGATAAACGCAACTGCAAAATAGTCATAAAAATAATCTTACAATTAGTAATAAGTATGCAACTTTAAAATGAATTAATTTTTTTAAATCAATGTCACTGCTAGAGCTGTTTTAACTTAAGGTGAACTGTGACGCAGACACAAAAACTAGCCCAAACCGTTTAATATTGCACCACCTAAAAAAATCCATCTGTTTCAGCACCGTGATTATAAATTATAACCTGTAAATTAATTTTTCTACGATCGCTATTGTAAATGACCCTTACTGTACAGCCTGCATGTACAGTAAGTGGGACTTTACGCACGGTGCACAGTTTTTTTAGAAATGATCAAAGTAGGCTCACCTCAAACCCATCCTGTATGCATAGTAAGTGAGTCCTTACGCACGGTAAGCAAAAAGCACACTTGGCTAGAAATGTTAAAGTAGATTTCCGTCAAACAACAGCGTACGTACAAGTGTGCTTACTATTAGCTAAAAAAAAAAAAAAACGTAGGTATTATGTGATCGTAGAAAAAGTATGCTACATAACACGAGTTGTAAAGCAATTACGCACTCGTGGAAGTACGCACTCGCAGCTACGCGGCTCCGTGCTTAACTTTTCCACTCGTGCGTAATATGTTTCTTACAACTCTTGTTATGTATTATATTATAACATTTACTCAACGTTTTTAGACAAGTTTAAATCTCTGCCATTGCCTCTCTTTGCGCATCTCGGGGTCCACTAAGTTAAAACTGCTATAGCTAGTTTACGTTACATTTTTCGTATTAATTTATTATCTGCCCTTAGTTTTTTGGCGGATGAAAACTTTTGAACCTTACTGAATATTTTAGTGCAGTATTTTGTTAATTTATACGAACGAATAAAAAAGTTTATACGTAAGTGTAGGTGTAGAGAGTAGAGCCAATCGAAGCGGAGAAGTGTCTGAAGTCAGGCCATAAAGCACGTCCCAAATGAAACATTTAAGATCGTTTTGATGAGAACTTGTAAATAATAAAGGGGTATGGCAGCTCGATTGATATTTGAACATCGATAAAAGTTGAGGGTTTGAGGACGCCATCCGCTATAGTATATAGTTTATCGATAAAGCCGTAGATGTCACCCAGGTGGGCATTTTCTGGCAATTTATGAGGTGTAAGTGAACGCACCTTGGAAACATAACAATTGCCCGGGGCTTAAGATTTTTGCACAATCTCTATAAAACGCCAATCCGCGCTGGTCTAGGATAGTTTACGATTGAATTTTTGAGAGGCGGTCGCGAGAAAAAAGAAACTATATTTCACGTTACGCAAGGAAGGAATTTTATAAAGTTAATACCGGGAGATGAGCCGCAGTATGTTACAATACTTTACGAGACATTATTTTTTATCGCTATCCACATCGATAAAATGATATTAGAGCTATTCTTCTTTATTACCTATAATTCTTATATTTGTGGTTAATATTGGTTGGAATACTTTTTCAAATACTGCAAGCTTAAACGTTTTTATTTCGGCGGCTATTAAACTTTATGCCCTTAAGACTGCATCAAAAACAGTTCAGAGTATATTATTTTAGAACACATAATGTATTTCAATATCAAGCTTTATTCATTTGGAATAACAGTATTTATTAGAAATTTATTTTAAATACGGGGTTGTATTTTTGTATAATTTACTCAGCCATAAAAATTAAAACTGTCACTCTGTTGATAGCTGTGACATTTTGAAACTAAAGAGAACAGTTTCATGAAAACATATTATGTCTGAAGAGTTCTAAACTACTTTTTCTGAACAAAAATGAGTGAAACTAACCTTGAGCATCGAAGTGTAATAAAATTTCTCACAAAAGAGGCCAATGGGCCAAAAGTTATCCATCAAGGAATGATCGAGGGATATGAAAATTTAGCCCCAACTTTTTTCCAAGTAATATTTTGGTCTAAGCTGGGGTCAGGACTCTGTACAGGATGCTCTAAAATCAGGTCGACCAGTTCAGGCAACAATTGAAGGCATGGTTAAAAAAATTGAAGATTTGGTGCTGTCAGATCGGCGGATGATGTTCTTTCATTGCCAGGAAAGTTGAAGTATCGGTAGCAACTCTTTGGAAAGTTTTGCACGATTTGGAGATGGAGAAAGTGTCTGGGCGTTGGATTTCAAGGCTCCCCACGCCAAAGCAAAAACTTGTGAGGAAAAAATATTCCCGAGAAAATTTAATCGCTTCACAGCCCGATAAAATCCATGCAGTGTGTTCACAAAGGTTCGCCTCCCCAAACAAATAGCCAAAACACAGTCTTTGACCGAAAAATGTATGGCAATTTTGTTTTGGGACGAGCAGGGAGTTCTGCTTATTGAATATATGATAAAAGGCACAACAATTAATAGAGAGGTTTCTTTGATGACAATTTAAAGTTGCAAGAATCGTTGACAACGGCCTTCATTAAAAGAATCTACCTCTGCACGACGGTTTTTATGTTCTCTTTTGGCGTTTTAATTCTTCATACCAGCGGCAAATTGTAGCAAAGGCACGAGTTTACTAAAAGGAATTAATTTTAGCTATAAAGTATTGAAAAATCAATATGAACCTAAAATAATGATTTTTATCATTTTTTTATCAGGTTTTCTTTTTTGCTTCTTTCAAACTTTTTATAATTCTGTTTCGCCTTGGACTTTCTCCACCAATTCCTTGAATTTTCTTGGTTTATTACTTTCAATACTGTTCCGTTACGAACCGGTGTTTAAAAACTGGAAGTGCATTGTCGGTTTGAAGCAGTATTAATATGCTTTTTCTTAAGACTGGGGAGAAAATATATTTATTGTCGGATTAAACTCATTTCAGTCATAAAAAGCGAACGATGGCTTAATTAAAGCGTCATATTGTATCCTAATAAATTTCGCTCTAGTGGTTTGAAATCAACATAATGGAGCCTAAAACCGGGATGGCTCAATAAAATAAGTTGGCGCTGCCTGAGTTAATTTAAAAGAGGTGGTAATTACAGAAGAAGGTGTAGGAGCGCGCGAACAGCAGCTATCGGTAGAAGTTCACAGATAAACTGAACAGGCGCGATTACCGCATTATGACATTGCGGAAATTGCCGGATTAATTAATGGAGGAATACGGAAATGGGAGCTCCGTGGGGGGTGCGAAGGAAACGACGTGTGCTACTTTTAATTTGTCATAACATCTCCAGCGAATGAAAAATTATGGGCCTGAGAAACACAAACAATGTGTCCGTTTTGATCTACCTGCGCGTTTGCTTTGTGAGCATTTCAATCAATTAACGTTGAATGACTTAGCAGTATCGTAGTGGCATGTTTTTTTTACTTCATTTGTTTTTAACTATCCTACTAGCAACTCTGCGTATAATAAAGACACCATTTTTTACCATTAGGTATGCCTTAAATTATTCACAGCCTTTTCCAATCTTTTTAAAAATTCTGTATGTATCTTGCTAATTCTGTAAACGCGTTGTTTGAACTACTGACAAATTCATTTTTATTATCTTCTTTATGTAATTACTGTTCTCTGAGTTATCTGCTATTACTTTTAAAACACTTGTTTTGTGTTATACGAGGCATTTTCCAAAAGTAAGTAGCGTTTAGCTATTCAAGAAAGACCTAGTTCGCTCATTATTCTCCACCAATTCTCATCCATTACTCTCTATCACTTGCTCTCCGTTTCCAGCCTAAGTAGGAAGGGAATAGAAATAGAAACAATCAACTTAATAAAAGCAATGTACGAAAAAACGGTAAATATTGTAAAAACCCAAAATGAAGAATTGGAAGAGTTTGAAACAAGAGGGCTTAAAACAAGGATGCCTGCTCAGCCCATTATTGTCTCGGTAGTTATAGATGGGGTAATTAAAGAAGTAAAACAAAAAATGAGACCGTTTCACCTAGGCAATTGGAAAATGGAAAAAATTAACATAACTGAGCTAATGTTCGCAGACGACATGGTCTGATGGTGCCTGTACACCTGAGAGTAAAGTACTCTCGAGAGTAGCGTCGCCAAGGATACAGCCCCTGAGAGTAACTCGCGATTGGCTGTATCCTTGGCGACGCTACTCTCGAGAGTACTTTACTCTCAGGTGTACAGGCACCATTAGTCGTGGAAACAAAAAAGAATCTGCAACATGATCTAGAAACTCTAAACGAGGAATTGGAAAAAATTAATATGAAAATTCCCTTCACCTGTCAAATTTGCGTTTTCAACCAATCACTAATCTTAAATCTTTTAGAGACTACCAATAGGAGCAATATTACACGGTAATAATTTTACATTCCTCTGCCAGGAGTTGATCCTCCTGACAAATTTGCGTTTTCGACCAATAACAAACTCAGATTTCCTTTAAACGGCCAATAAACATAATCATACACTGATAATTTACTTTTCGCAATTAACAGATTTTCATGCGTTTATTGGTCGTTTCTAAGAAATCTGAGTTTTTGATTGGTGGAAAATATAAATTTGGAGAGGGAATAAGGTATTTTGGTCTTGATAATTTTTTGACAGATGTCGGCGACCAATAACGTTACTTTAATATAGATTAAACCACACCCCTGACACACCACTCTGACAGTACTTGTAAAATTTGACATAACAGATTATGTATGTACCTAAATACTATTTGGTTCATTAATTTTTATTAAAATATAATTCTTGAATTAAAAATTAGTTATAAATGATCTATTAATAATAACAATCGCAGTAAGTAGTAGGTGTACTTTAATTTATCTAAATTAAACAACATTTTAATTTGACAGATACATAGGTTAGGTGAAGGAAATTTTCTGACAAAATATAATTCGTGCATTGCAAATAATAATCTATAATTTTTGACAAATCGTCACTCATGCAAGTTGGAGCAGAAAAAATCACTCGTGCGTGCACTCGTATATTTACCAAAAATTATCGATAATTTTCAATGCACTTGTTATATTACTACTGAAAATAAATACAGAAAAAACTAAAACTTTGATCGTTACAACAGAAAACAAAAGAGATAACATAATTTAAATGGGCTTAGGTTGGAACCGGTAGAAAGCTTTAAATATTTAGGAGCGATCATAGACAAAAACGGAGGAATGGACAAGGAAATAAGCGAAAGGACAGGGTGTGGGAAGAATATTTAACAGTTTAAGAACAACTATGTTAAAGTAATAAAAATAGAATTTTCAAAGTAATTTTTCTTTTTTTTTTTAATAGCTTAGCGGTAATACTTTTATTTTAATAACAACGGTTTAGATCAGCGCTGTCCAACTTCTATATGAGTGCGGGCCATTTTTTTCTCCCAAAGTTTTAGCGGGCCACTATAGAATATTATTCTAAAAAGTAAAACGAAACTTTATGTATATATTGTGCCAAGGTTTAAGTTGAATGATTTTTTGTGAGGTGTTTGGGGACCTAAAAGCTCTATCGCTAGACAGTTGGACAGCCCTGGTTTAGATGTTTACAAAACGTATATCTACAAATATAGATAATTCAAATATACAGGGTGTCCCAAATTCGAGTAAATGCATGTGGATCTCGCTTATCTTAAGAGCTACGAGGTCGGTTAAATTAGAGCAAAGTTGCTAAATTCGATGCTTATTGATAATCTAAAGAGAAATTGGAAATATCTCAAACGGTATCCGAGAAAATTAGGAAAAACTAGAAAGTCCATTTTTGAAAATCGTTTATAACTCCTTTGGAGTTTGAAATATTTTAAATGTGTAAAGACATTGCCCAAGCAACTTTTTAAGCCGAATCGGATGGTGGTCACAAATTTTTCCTAGGTCGATTCGTTTTTGTTTTAGACAACCAACTTTGTTTTTTCTTATGGGCAGCATATCGCGTTTTTCTTCGTCATTAAAGTTCATTTTTACGACTAACAGGCTTTCAAAACTTTTAGTTTGTTGATCGGTTGTTATGGAAACAACATAAACTACAATGACCGGCCAACCTGATTTATACTGGTTATTGTTTAAAACGTATTTTTTGAAATTTTTACAATGAAAGAAAAAATAAAATACCATGCGTGATACATCAATGGATTCAGAAAAATAAATGCTATTTGATTATGTAAATAGCAAAAATTGCGCCCATAAGAAAAAATAAAGTTGGTTGTCATAAAACAAAAACGAATCAATCTAGAAAAAAATTGTGACCACTATTCGATTTGGCTTGAAAAGTTGCTTGGGCAATGTCTTTACACATTTAAAATATTTCAAACTCCAAAGGAGTTATAGACGATTTTCAAAAATCGTATTTTCCAGTTTTTCCTAATTTTCTCGGATACCGTTTTAGATATTTCCAATTTCTCTTTGGATTATTAATGAGCATCTAATTTCGCAACTTTGCCCTAGTTTACCGACCTCGTAGCTCTTAAGATAAGCGAGATCCCCATGCATTTACTCGAATTTGGGACACCCTGTATATATATTCACGGATTTCTACGGCAATCTACCGCCTCTCCTTCCCTAGGTTCCATTTATTCTTGTCGTAAGATATATCCTCTTCTAAACCTCTATTTCTCATTGCCTCTTCTATATTAACCTACTCTCCAGCTTCTTCTAGTTCGTCCTGTCTTCCTCTTTTCGGTCGGAATCCATTCTAAAATTTTTCTATACCACCTACTTTCGTCCATTCTTTTAGAGTGTTCAAACAATGTTAGCTGTCTTGTTTCTACTATATCTGCTTTAGTTATATTGATATTCATGTTTTCTCTTATGATCTTATTCCTAACTCGGTCCAATCTTGATTTTCCACAGCTTCTTCTTAAGCAGTCCACTGCAGTAGCTCACAATGTCCTCTTATTTAATTATTTAAATCAATATTAAATCAGTAATGGCATTCAAATATTGCCTTCAAAACACTAAAAATATTTATACATTACAAGCAATAGTGTGTTTTTAAAAAAATAACTTTTACTACGTAACCATGGCGAAACAAACTAAGGGAATATTAGGGTAAAGGGTGCCAAAGTTGTTAGAGAAAGACCTTAATAATTACAAACCAAAAAATTAAAGTTATGTCCTGTTTACCCTTCATGTCATGAAGCTTAAAAATTCAAACCCGTTTAAAAACATCTTGTAATGGTTCGCTTTTTACAAAGCAGCAATTTCGGAGCTTAAACAACATTTTCAGCTAACTGTCAAATCAAAGATCTCCGACACAACAAAAACCCTGCTGTTTTCCATTTTTTTGTTTAATTAACGAGCGCCGAACGGAGCCACCCCAGGAGCATAAAATACGTATGTGACCGGTCCTCCGTTATTAATTAAAACAAGACGGCGATATTACCCGGCGATTATTAAAATGACTATCACTCATGGCACACTTTTACCCTTTGACAAATAAATTCGCGCCGTGAAGCGCCCGCACAGCGCGGCTTAGCTTTTCAGCCGGAGAATTACCGGGTGCGTTACATCCTTCAAAGTCGCTCTAGTTTTGTTTGGCATTAAATTCCGAGCTCCCGGGTGAATCTAACTTATCGATGCCGATACAAGAACATAAAAGAATCAAAAGATACTACAAGCCTGCAGCTGTGCATATCATATAACAGGAAATAAAACGTCAATAACTTACTAGGTCGGTGGAATAAGGCGCCATAAGTCGGCAGCAAAACAATTTCTTGAGGATTTTATCCTCTACGCCTCGAAAGCGGATTAACATTTAAATTTAAAATTGAAATACCGCATAATTTAATACGGATTTTCGAAATATTTCGGGTAAGATTGGGCAAAATAATTTACAGTGATTCACTAAATCTGCTAAAACCGCCCTGGTTTAAATTTAAATTACAATACAACGGAGCAACTGTTGAATAATATTAACAAAACGCACTTACAATTAAGTATCAACAAAATTGACAAACTTTTTGTGAGATATTTCAATTCTCTCAGCTCTAAAATGTTTTAAATTGACCAACACGTCTTAAACATTAAAAATGAAAGTCGAATATTCCAAAAGAGCGGAACATAATGTCTTTAAAATGTTTAAGGACAACACAAGTTGTAAGTACATGAGTAAAGTCATTCCTTAATAGTTAACTGATTCATTTTTAATTTCCTTTGCTTACACTTGCTGTATGCACTTTACATTTTTTTTTAAAACAATTCATTACAATATTGTTTGTTAAATACTATTCATATATCATAAAACCTTGTTATTGATTTGAAGAAAAAAAAGGATCTGTTTACGAACATGTATAAAGAAAAAATGAAAGATATGAAAGAAACAAAACATCTCGAGAGCGACAAGTATATGTCGGAGGATTCGAAAAGAAAAAGAGGACAGAACATAGAAGACATATTTATCAAAAGGGAGTAAGAAGAGTAAAAAGATTAATAGGACACCTCAAAAAGAGAGAAAAGAGAAAGAAGATAAAACGGATACGCTTACGAACGTGATCAAGGAAGTAATGGGAGATATAAAAGAAATAAAACATGACCAGAGGTCATATCAAGAGGAACTGAAGAAACTGAAACAGAAAAATGAATTGCTGAAAACTAAAAAAAAACGCCAGAAAGAAAAAAAAGGATTAAGTAAGTAAATACTTAACTTAGTAATAGTTTTATACATTCTTATTTTTGTGTTTCTGGTTATGTTCTTGTACCAAAGTATACCCTGCTGCTGCCGTATGGCCGCGTTATCTAATGCGTTCTGCTACATATTTTTTGTTCATTTAGTTTGAAGGCATATTTGTTAAATTTGTTACAATAAACAACACCAATTTCTAAAATATTTTAATCAAAAGGACGTTTCATATTGTTAAATAAACAATGTTTATTGTATATTGTATTATTTACAGATATCTTTTGTTGTAAAACTTCTCCTGTTTCGAGACCTTTCCTCCTTCTTCAGTAATTAAGAAAGCTTTACCAAGCTACATAAAGATACTTCATAGATAACAAGGGAATTTTAAATGAACTTATTTGAATTAAGTTATTTGTTTTTACATATTGTACTTTTATTTATTGCGCTTTTGTATTGTAAATACGTTGAACAGTTTAGAATAATGTAAATACTGAGCATATGTAGTATTTCCCGACCGTGGCGTTGATTTGCAAAACTGCAGTCGAACAGTAATCGAATTATAAGAACTGGATGTCTGGGAAATGTTCCGAGATAAACCCGGGGTCGCGAAAAAAGATAAAGTTAGTTGCAGTCAGCAATTTGATTATCGTGATTCGCGAAATCGTCTTTTGCAGATAATTTTATTACCGGGAGCTGTTTTTGAATACTCCAATCATGCTATGGCGGCTTGATGATTGAACGCAGGAGATCCTTAATAAGCTGCCCTGATTAGGGTCATGCGGAGTTAATTTGTTTTTGGAATAATTCAAGGTTGTGTTGTTTGTTGTATTGTGAATGGAATTTTTCATAAGGGGTTACAGAAAAACGGTGTATACTAGGCAAATTTTTAAAAACTTTGATGAGCTGTAAGAAATATTTTTAGTCGTTTTCTAAATAAACTGGTAGTCGTTATGGATTGCGTAAGTGTTTTTTTTATATATTAACAAAAAATGAAGTCAATACTAATTGTTTCAATTTTTTTTTCCAGAAAAGTTCCAAAGGTATACTCTTGGGAAACGTTGAAAAACTTTGAAAGGATTTTTAAACGTTTTCTAAACAAATCGATAACCGTTATGTGTTGCTAAAGTATTGTTTGACAAATTTACTAAAAACAAAGCCAAAAATGACTTTTTTGAATTTTTGGCAAGAAAAATTCCATTTTTTTTTAAACTTTGAAAGGCCGTAAAAATATTTTTAAACCTTTTCCGTTTAAACTGGTAGTCGTTGCTTAATGTATTTACAAGAAATTAAGCCAATGATAATATTTTTTAATTTTTGGCAAGAAAAATTTTAAGGTAATACACTTGGAAAATGTTTGAAACAAGTTGAAGGGTTGTAAAAAGTAAGTTTAATCGTATCCTCAATAAACTGGCAATCCTCATGGGTTGTTTGGGTTTTGCTTAACATATATACAAACAATAAAGCCTATAGGTAATATTTTTTTTGCAAATATGAGAGGAAAAGTTCCAAGGATATTTTAATAAATTTATGTGAATGATAAAAAAATTGTTTTATAGTTCTCTGAAGAAACTGTTTTTTGTTATCGATTTCTTAAGGGTTGTTTCAAATAAGGCCTTTGTGTGAACGTAAAGTTTTTTGAGGAATTTATTAAAGTTTCGGCAACGCGGAGTATGGATTCTTGTTGGGGTCGGTTCTTTGAGAGCAACTGTTTTTATATTCGCGACAACAATCGATCAATCAGGGTTACTTAATGCTGTCAAACACTTTTTGAAGAAAAAACACTTGTCCCCACGGTTTCAACACTTCAATTACTTATGGAAAGCAGTTGACAACTTTTTTTGATAAAATGCAGGCGTTAGCATAACAAAACGTTGACCGATAAAGTTCGGGATTTTTTCTGTAAAAGTTTCCATTTATGAGCAACTCTTCGATACTTTCAAGTTGAAAAGAAATCTTTTATCGGGATTATATCGCAATTACTAAATGTTGGTAACATTTAACGTAAACCTTTCAGCGAAAATTATATTTATCGATGCATAGAAAGCAACGAAAATATTACCAACATGAATATTTTAAACTATCTGGCTTTATAATTGAGTTTTGTTTTAAACAATCTAGAAAACAAAACTAAAAACAATTAAGCTAAAGGTCGTCTCCTAACTCACGGCCATCTTCTCTCGTGTCTACTCATTTCTTTGGTGGGTTACAGTTCGACGTTTTTATTGATACTCGACCTTGCGTTTAGGCTGTTTTACGCAGACCTCATCTGCAAATTCCGAGATAGAGAATTAATTAAAGGGCGGCCAACATCTCAGAGCCGCCGTGCGTGATGAATCGCGGCCATATTTTCTTACAATTGGTTTGTAAACGCTTGCTGGATGTTTAACCACAACAAGAAGGATTTTACGATATTAGAACTACTTTGCATTCGTTTTGCTTGTCCGCTTCATAAAAGGGAGCAAAGTACTTCAGTTTGATTTTTTTTGTTTGAAGTTAATTTTGGATTCCTAAACGAGTAAATTCCTGTTCTTAGTTGTGGGCTCCTACGAGTTCAAATAATGGGATGTATTACATGTAATAGGGGCATTATACAGGGTGGTCCACATAGAAGGGCCTTATTGGGATCTGGTACTGTTGAACCGGAAGTCGCATTGCAACCTTAATATTTTCATCGAATCCGAAAAATACCATAACGCTCAGATACAAAATTTCATTGTTATATCTGCTATAGTGTTGTACATATTTGTCTGTTTCCATACTTTTGCGCATCCCTGTATATGTATACAACTATACATATTATTCAGGTGTATTTAGTATAAATATTTAAAAACTGATGGAAAAAGAAAGATATATATATAAGCAATGCTAATTAGGAAGTCTCTTATGTTGTTGCTTAAAAAAAAATGCATTGGTGTTAATTGTATTGTTAATTAATTTTGTTTTTTTTTTGCAGGTAAGGATTGTATGCATAGTTAAAGGAAAAAATTTCTCTCTACGCAGATTGACGTGTTGTGGCGATTGTGAGTAAACTTTTTTTTTAAACAAATACTTTAATAACTGGCGAAGCTTTATATTTAAAGAAAACTCTTTAAGATCTTCTTCTTAATCTTTCGGTGTCAAGGTAGTCTTTAAGATGTATTACAAATTATCGCATTAAAAAAATAATCTTATCGCAGTATTTGGATTTCTTAAAACAATGTAACTTATGATATTTGTTACTTGCAAACTTTTTGATCATACCTGTCTTGTCTTACACATTACAAGAAATGTCTAACTGGCACATAAACACGACATTTAGCATAAGAATAGTATACCATAAGCATTACTCATCTCGGTAGGGCGTTCCTCTACACCTACTGACGTCACTTAGTGACCACTAACAGCATGAGCTAATAGAATCATGCTTAGTCGTTAATCGCAGTTCGCAGCTACCAACGATATTATTTCGACGTGTTTAATACCTTTAATTACATAAAATTATGTAGATATGTCTGATGACATCAACTAAAGTTTTTTTAACCACCGAGAGCTAATGCATGTGGTGTAGCCGGCACACAACATCCATATTTAGTGTAAATTGGCCGACACAGCGGCTTTGTGCAGATTACTAACTTAAGAAAACTTTCCCGGATCTGTGCAGTTGACACCAAATCATAGTAGACGAACCACACCCAACTACAAAGAGCCGACTCGAAACGCGAAGCTCCTCCGGTCTAGTGGAGCTGACACCAGCCTTCTTGCCATTTCCCTTTATATCAAAGTAAATTCAATCCATGTGTTTTAACTTGGCTTTTATTTAAAATGTCTACACAACGTTGCATGACGTAAAATGTGAAATAATTTAACAAAGTAACTGTAAATTTATTTCGAAAAGTGAAAAAAAAGCATTACTAGCAACACTTGGGGCAGTCTGCATTTTTTTTTTAAATATTGCACGTTGAAAATTCTCACAATTAATACATACATTTTAGAAAGTGTTGGATCATCAAGACGGTTTAATTTTGGTACGGACTGATTTTTTGCTGAAGATACCTGAAACCTATAAAATGAACAATTTTAAGCGTCCATAATTAATGTAAACAAGGTTTCAATTATTAACTATCAAGTTTAAATAGAAATCTTACCAAATACAATTGCGAAGTGTAGATAACATAAAGTTTTGTTGCTAATTATTAAGTTGTAGCAAAAGTTATGGCCACTAATAAAACGGTTTTGGGGAATAATATTGATATTAACTGAGTATTAATTACCTTTATTTTAAGTGTATTTATCGTCAGTCCCCATTATTGAATTCATCGTTTAGTATTTTTAGGATATAGTCGATGTCATATCTGTTTCGGCTAATACAGGGTGTGTATAAATTGGCGGAAGCGCTACACGTGAAGATGTTCTTCTTAAAATTCTAAGTCGAAAATCTTGATACAAAAATGTTGTACCATGCTTCCTATGGCCTCAGGAACCATTTAAGGAAAAAAAAATTGGCTACATTGCATACATTGATTTGCGTTTGGACATTTTTTTATCAGCAATTTTTACTTAGGTATTTACAATTTTTGTTTGAACTTAAAGCCTTCAGTTCGTAAACATAGCTGCAAACTTTTGGGTATCGTAAAACACAAACTAGAAATAATTACGAGAAAAACAGAGTTGACAGCTAATGACAATGTTGCCATATGTATTATTTTCATTCAAATCAGTGATTTACATATTTTCAACACCAATTTTTGAAGGAAGAACACAATATCTAGGAAAAAATACTATTCGAAATTTATTTTTATTCCAAATTGCAGCTTTTTCATTTGCAAGTATTAAATAATAACGCTTATTAAAGGACTAAATGTCAAAACTTTGAGGACCTCTTGCAGACACAGCAAGCATGGTATAACATTTTAGTATTAAGATTTTCGACTTAGAATTTTACGAAGAACATCGCCACGTGTAGCGCTTCCGCCAATTTTTACACACCCTGTATAACTTGATCATCTTATAGTCTATCATTTTCAATCGGCAAACGACACTTCTTTCTCCAATTTTTAAGGGCCCCATTTAAATATAACTTGAAAAAAGTGGGTGCTATGTAGCATCCTTGTCTGAGCCTTGGAATAAAACTGTTTGGTCAAAATAATGGTGGAGAGATTATGTGAAATTAGCAAAACTGCAAAGACAAAAACAGCATCAAACTCAAAACCTTGTTCCATCGCCTTTTTGCACAAGAATGTACACCACTATTCGTCAGAAACTCTCAAAATATTATGCAGTAAATACGAGATATGACAGGATTTAGCCGTGTCGATTTCTCGTTTAACGTCGGATCCGAGTGGGCCATAGATATGGAAAAAAGATGAAAAAGGCGACTTTTACATTAAAACTATAAATGGGTTATTGCTCGCGTCTCTCAATGGCAGTGATGTAAGGTAATGTAGCTGTTCGTTCGGCGAAGATGCATTATTCGCGAGCGTTGAATTATGCGAATGGGGACCCACTTGCCTAAGCTCCGTGTAGGGATAAAGCCGGCTGCTTGATGATCGCCCGTTCCAATATATATAGGAAACCAATTATTTGTTTTTTTAGAGCTTCTAAAGGCAACTGCGTCATAAGCCCCAGAACATACAGTTTTACTTTCATATCATATCGAAACATGAAAACGGAATAAGGCCGAGATTAAAAACTCTGCAGGATAAAATGTTGGGAGACTTGATCGTGTGAAATTTTACGGATATGAGATGCAGCGCGTTGCAAAAATATTGTGCTTGCAAGAAAGCAGTCATGCATTTTAAATTAGCTTTAAAATTTAAAATGGCTTGTGAAAATGTACTAAATACAAAAGTTGCAGCATAAATTTGTTTCATCCTTTTCATATTCAACTATGGTAACCAGGTTTTTGGGTTTTTAAAATAAATATCGTTGTGTATTTCAAAGGTAATTAATTATTATTTATTATTTAGTCATGATGTGTAGGACTGTTGAGTTGTGATGTGCTGATTTTTTTCCATGCTGTTCTGTCTTGTGCAAGCTTTTTTATGTCTTTCCATTTGATGTTTCTATCCGTTGCTGCTTTTTTATCTTCGTTTTGTCAGGTTTTTCTCGGTCTACCTCTTTTGTTTTTTCCCTTGGATCTAGCTTCATAGGCTTTTCTGGTTAACCTTTCTTCTTTCATCCTATAAATGTGACTCAACCATCCCAGCTGTCTTTCTTGTATTTTTGTTTCAATTGATTTTATCTTTAATTGTTCTCTATATGTTTCATTTCTGATTCTATGTTTTTTTGTTTTTCCTTGGATTTTCCTTAAAAACCACTTTTCTGCAGCATTTTTGTTTGTGTCCACGTTTCACTTCCGTATAAGTGCCGGAGTTACTACCTTTTTGACTACTTCCACTTTTGTTCGTTTTGGGACTTCTCTATTTCCAAAAAATGTTGTTGTTAAACTGTTAAATATTCTTCCCATATTTTCTGTCCTTTCGTTTATTTCCTTGTTCATTTCTCCATTTTTCTCTATGATTACTCCTAAATATTTAATACTTTCTACCTGTTTCAACCTAAGCCTATTTAAAGTGATGTTATGCCCTTTGTTCTCTGTTGTAACGATCATAGTTTTAGTTTTTTCGGTATTCATTCTCATATTGATTTTTTCCAATTCCTGGTTAGGAGTTTCTAGATTATGTTTTTTTCTGTTTCCGCGACGAAGACCATGTCGTCTGCGAACATTAGCTCAGTTATGTTTATTTTTTCCATGTTCCAGTTGCCTAGGTGAAACGGTCCCATTTTTTGTTTTACTTCTTTATTACCCCATCTAAGATTACCGGGAATAATAATGGGCTGAGCACTTATTCTTGTTTTAAACCCTTTTTGTTTTAAACTTTTCCGATTCTTCATTTTGGTATATTACAATTTTGTATGGGGGTAGATTGTAATAGCGGCACTGTACCATATATCATAAAATTCATTACAAAGGGCCAGAGAATCGCTGACAAGCCTAGAAGTGGTAAACTAAAAGGACCTAATAAACAATTAAAAAAGAATATTGTGCCTGAGGTAAAAATGTGCAGCCCATCGATTCGTGGTAAGACCAAAAAAGTTGAAACGAGCAGAAGTATGGTCCAAAGAGCAAATATACGGCAATGTATAAGAAGTGTCAAGAAAGTTAATGCCCAA
The DNA here is from genome assembly GCA_947652605.1 of Elmis aenea. Taxonomy (NCBI): domain Eukaryota; kingdom Metazoa; phylum Arthropoda; class Insecta; order Coleoptera; family Elmidae; genus Elmis; species Elmis aenea. Next base: position 54,842,771 of record OX393579.1, read on the forward strand.
AGCAATTCAAAAAACAATTCAATATGGCTCTTAAATGAACCAAAAGAGTGTAGAAGATTCTTTGTTGTGTAAAAAGAACTGGTCCTTGCAAAATATGATGAAACGTATGTGCTGAAAAATTTTCCACGCTTTTCAATGAAATGCACTGGAATATAAATTTTTTAATCGGCATTTAGTGTGAATTTTTATGTGTTGAAAATTAATTTATTTGGCAAAAAGCTGTGGTATACGAATACTCAAGATTTGACAACGTTGCTATATTTAAAATCCACTACCTTTTGCACATGAGTGTATAGCTATGCGCAGAAAAATTTCAATAGAGAAAGGCGCTATTATTACCGATCTGCAGCCATAGAATTCGAAAAAAATTGAAAACAGTAGAGAATAAACAGCATTCGGAACTTTTAAAATGGAAATATATAGCGAGCATAAATTCCATTTGTTTCTGAAACGCTTTGTGCATTTTTCGCGTTTTTTTGGGCGCCCGACCCACATAAATAATTCAAATTTTGCCATAAACTCCATAGAAATTTATGTTAGCGCCGGGCTTTACGCGCTTAAATTACAGCCTGATGACGAAATGTGTAATATTCGCCCCCATAACTGGCAGTAGTTAGTCATTACTTGTTGCTCTCTCATGTACATTTAATTATTTCATACAAATGTAATTGGTGTTGCCAGTAATTAGGAACACGAACGATAGCAGAAAATAATTTACGATCAAACGAGACGGATATCAAGTTGCCTCGAACTTTTATTGCAATATTAAAACACTCCATTAAATACATGTAAAGTGGAAGTAGTTTGGAAAGTTTACAAACTACTTTTTAACAAGTATCGAAGCTATTAAAGTAAAAATATTCGAGGCAAGAACAGTTTTATTCGCTTTTTTCGCTTTTTTCTATATTTTCATAGCTTTATACAGAATGCAACGGAACAAAAACGATTGGGATTTTGGTTTTCGGCGCTATAAATTAAAACTAAATATAAAATACAATGCTTTAATGAAGTTATGTCTACATATACATTTATTATTTAAGTGGCGAAGGATCATTTTTGAAAAGAAAAAATTAAAACTAAAAAAAAAAAGATATAAAATATTGTGAAATTTCTCTATAGTTAGCATAAATACATACTTTTATGCACAGCGAAATGAAAAACTACCCAATATATTTATCAGATTATGGTTTACAAGCAATTATAATTAACCTCCATTATGAAATATCTTGGATACCGTGTAAAAAAAAATTAACTGAAAATGGTTTAAATTGGTAAAAATTTTTACTAGTTTTAAATTGGAAACTCCTATAGCCTTTCAACAATATACTTCAACTTGTGTTATAAAATCTATTCAAACGCTGTTCTAGCTTCCTTTGTAAAATAATAATGCCTAAAGGCTTTTCGACTATCGATGTTAAAACTAATGTATCAAACCTTTCTGAAAGATATTTCGTGCGTATATTCCCTAAATTTGTGTAAATTAAATTCCCCACATCTGAATCTCTTATACATAAGTCGGTCTTTCTTTGAATAATACTGCATATTCGGTGAATATCCTCATTTAAATTTTAAATAAAAAAATACATAGGGAACATCCATTTATGCGCTCAAAATTTTAATTTTTCTATCAGATTACGTGATTTATGACCAGTCTATTTGATTTGAATGTTATTGCACACTCGAATTGCGATGGAAGACGAAAACACATTTTAAGAAAGAGCTTGCGAATTTTTCAATTTTTGAAAAGTTTTCGAAAGAGATTTTGGTGCAATATTGGAATTAAATTTGAATTTTGATAATCGTTAATTAATTTTAAAAATACTCGCCCAGAAAAACTTTTTAACGACGAAGTTTTGTGTATTTAATAGATATTTAAAAAAGTTTTAATAAAGATTTGTAATTATTTTATAAATGGTTTTTGAAAATCACCGTCGGACAATTTTGGAAAATAAGCTTCGAAGAAAATCATAACACTTAGAATTAACTTGTCTTGTGTAAAGCATGTAAAGAAAAAACAGTGAATTTTCCTTAAAGATGTTAATGAGTAACGCCTTAAAGAAAATGATTTGTTTTCGATAAAACTTAAGTGAAAATGCTGGTTAAGATTGCTACCGGCCAAGAGAGGGAGGCAAGCAAACCTTTGTAGCCCCACTGCATAGATTCTTGTTTGGTAGGAGGATCCCTGTGATACACCAGTCTCATCCCTAGCAAGAAATTGTGAAAAAACTCTTCTCGGCCTGTAAAGCGATAACATGTTTTTGGGAAACTTCTTTCCTGACTTGTTTTTGCTCTGGCATAAGGAGTCTTGAATTTCAACGCGCAGGCACCTTCTTCATGCCCAAATCGTCGTGAAAACTTTCCAAACAGTTGTTTTGGATACCCCAACTTCCCGGGCAATGAAAGATAACCCGATTCGCCGATTTGACAGCACCAAATCTTAATTTTTTTAAACTATGTCTTCAGTTCTTGCCTCAACTGGTTGACCTGAATTTAGATCATCCCAACGAAACTCTTTAAACAGTTTAAACCAATTTTTACTTGGAATAAAGATGGGGCTTCTCTTCCACACACGTCAGTCATTCTTTGATGGATAACTTTGGGCCTATTACCGGCTTTTGTGAGAAATTTTATTAATTACTTACGAAATTAATTCCAGTCATTTATGTTTAGACAACATTGTAGAGAACTCTTCAGACTCAATATATTTTAATGAAACCTTACTCTTCAAGTACACTTAACGTGCTAGGAAGCAGGAATAATGTTTAACCCAGGCACACTAATATACCAGGGAACCAGAAGGCAGATCGCGTAGCCAAAACTGGCAGCGAGACACCTTTCTTCGGCCAAGTACCCGTAGTTGGTACATCCCATGGAACATCCAAACGTAAAGTAAGAGGACAAGACCATTCTAAGGCTATCCTGTCAATGGTCTTCAAAGAAAAGACAGAAGAAATACTCAGGATGAGCAGAGTAGAAATCAGAGCAGTCACAGGACTCGTCACAGGACACTGTGGGCTAAACAAACACTTCTACGTAATAGGGCTCTCAGAGACCGATGTATGTAGAGGATGTGGTGAAGAAGAAGAAACTCCTGTTCACGTAATATGCCAGTGTGAAGGATTCACACACCATCGGCGTAGACTTCTGAGTATGGAAAAAGCCAACCAAGAAGAGTTAAGAAAATACCCTTAAAAAAAATCATGGAGATTTTTAAAAACGCAGGACTTCTTTAAGGAGCTATCGTCAGAGGGTACAATAGACCAATAGGTCGCAGTACAGGAACCCGAAAGGGGACCACTTCCGCGGAAATAATAAAAAAATACTCTTCAGTTTCAAATTTAATTTCGTAATCACCCTTAAACTTAAGACGTTATTGTTGACTTCACTTAATAGCGTGATTTGTTTTCATGCACTGTTTTGACAGCGTCGATAAAATATTTATAAAGTTGTCATCACCACGTATTAATATTTGATGCGCAGTTTCTTGTCACTGGCAATATCATTTTTAACTCGTAGCTTGCAGCATCAGTCAGTCTATATTTATGATGACAGGATATGCGGTTTCAATATATCACATATGTGTAAGTATCGGCAGTCTGTGACAAGCATGTAGTGGCCGGCATATTATCTCCGACCGTGTTCCCAGACTAGCACAGCTGGTCTGTGACAATTTGTGTCGCGATGAGCAATCACCAAATGCATTTGTTCACGCCATGTTTAACATTCTCATCGTTAATTACTTTACTCCGTGGGGGCGCCGTCTTTTAAATATCGAAGTCGATTCGAAAACGGTCACAAATGTCTCGTTGAATTAAGTTTGTGCTACGTCCATTGTTCGAGGTACTGAAAGGACTGTTTCTGTGGTGGATGTATCAGCACGTACTGCAACTGCATAATGATATACACATTTGATATGCACGCGGTGAATCTAATTATGTAATCAAATCAACGCTTTGTACAGTAGGCTGCGAAATTGTACAGGAAGCGATGAAAATTTGCATGTGTAGAGTGCAATTATTACAGTAGTATTGAAATGGATATCAGTATGTCTTTGAGGTTTCGCTCATATTAACATAAAAAATCGAAAATACTCTCGTATTTTACTATACATTTAACCAAGAGGTTTTAAAATTGCAATATCTCATAACTTTATCAAACATTCTTAATAACTCGAAAATTGTTGCAGATAGGTATAGGAAACGCTAATACAGACTTATGCAGAATTTAATTTTGCATTAGAAAATGAAATAAAAATGTAGGCATTGTATTTGAAAAAAACGAGTTTTAGTGGTCTGAATTTGTGTTAAAAAAAATTATATTTTGGACACCCTGTAAGTAATGTATCGATTCCAAAAATTCCAGTTTGAAGGTTTCTTCTAGGCATGGTCTAAATTTAAGCGTTTTTTCTTCAAAAATGGCGGCGTTAGATAATATTAAGCATCACGATGAAAATAAAAAAAATTTCAAAAAAGTCCAAAAATCTAAAAAATGGCTGCACTTAGGTATAGGGAATGCTAATAAAAGTCCCTTCAAATTCCGGTATTTCCGGCAGTGTCGCCATATTGAAAATATTTTCATTAAACAGATCATATGCCATTATGGTCATAACTAAAATTTCAGAACAATACCTTTTTTCATATATTTTTAAGGCCCGGTCCCAATCAACCCTGTATAAGAGTTAATAGTGTTAAATAAATCTTTAAAAATAACAATAGCAGAATGTAAAAAGTAAGTATTGCACAGGAAATCTAAAATAAAAGAGAAAAGTTATTGTAAAAAAATATCTTTACAAGGTAGGCTTTTTTTTTTGAGGTCATAGCTAAAATCAGCGCTCCACAATTACTCCAGAAAAAGGTCTAGTGTAATAAGCAAATCTTAAAAACACAGTTCTTTGCACATTTAACCATCCTCCAATCTCCAACTGTTTCCTACATCCCCATTTTCTTCACGTTGGAGAACATACACCCTGTATATCAGCAATCTGTACCTAAGTTTCTCCAAAGCACTTATTTATTGTAAACTTGAGCCATTTTTCAAGATCCATTTTAGAGCCGATAACCAAGTAATCTCTGTATAAAATCGAATTCTTGTCTCTGGATTTTCGTCGTTCATCAACGACTCTCCATTAATCAATTGTGGTTAAGAAAAAAAAAGCAGCCGGTCACAACGAATTACTGGACCGATTTAGCACACGTCCTCCGCAAACTGTAACTAAATATCAATAAATCATAATTTCGTAACCATAGCTTGAAGGCGTCGAGTAACGTGCATATTGAAGTCGGTGTTGCATTTAATAGCGTCAAGTTTTTTCCCACCCAATATTGTTAGACTTGCTCTTTGTGTGGACCAAGCCTTTGTAAAATATAGAAATAATTGAGTAAAAAAAAGCATATAGCACACACGATGCTTGGATATAAGTTCGCGGAATTTGATATCTACTACTAGAATATTAAATCGCAGAATGAAAATTTTCTTCGTCAGTTTTGCGAGTTTAATATTCAGGGTGTTTCACACTTGAAAAAACAAAAAGTTATTTGAAATTTATAGTTCATTTATGTCATAACAATCCCTAAACGATTTCTTGCACATTTCATTTTTTTCTCAATTTCATTTAAAAATCTTGTTTTTATAAACAACATTCTTTAATCATTGTTTTGAAAAATTCTCCATAATTCATACATGAAAATTTTCATTTGTTTTTAAAAAACATTTCTTACAACGTTTTTCGCATAAAACATTTCTTTACATAAAATAATTGTGCCCAAAAATGTAACAAAGTATGAAACACGATCGGTTTTGCAATTGCTAATTTAAAACTTGTCTCTTACTGCAATTCGAGGTTTGGTAAATATAACAGCAATGTCGTAGCAAAGATATTGGAAACAGTTTAAAACTTTAAATTGGTATATTTTCTCTAAAATGCCATTAAAGTACAACCAATGCTAGTACGATATTGATATTTTAGTATTTTAAAACGTGTTATTTGTTGCAAACTTGGCTTAAACTTAACAAGTTTGAGACTAGTTTTATTCCTAAAATAACGCAAATTACTGGAAAAAAACCGCTTTGTAAACTTTGCCCAACGTAACTCAGAGTTTTTGAACTTTATTAGTGAATTTTATTCTAAGTAATTTAATTTTTACTTAGTCAGCTACGCAAGTTCAGAACCCAAGTATCAGTAACTGGTTTAACTACAGATTTTCCAAGAATTGTATCAATGTTTTATTGTAATTAAAATGATACAAATTCTTTATTATTCCTATGAAATAAAAGCACGTCAATTATTACGGAAAATCTATTGTAAGCAATTATAAACCGGAAAAAATTGTTAGCTAATACAATTTTTAAGACTTTTAAGTTGCATACAGATTTTGAATGAAATTGTCCACCAATAAAACTCTTTGAAACTGTAATTCAACCTGTAAATTCAGCTTTAAAACCATGAATTCTTTAAAGTTTTCAATTTGCATTACAATTCGTTGAATTTTCTTTTGCTTTAACCCATCTAGACGAGCGAAAAGTTTCGTGTAACGAACTGAGGATTCTGTGTAAGGTGGCTGGGGTTCAAACTTCTACCGAAGCTGCTGCATCACATCAAGCGAGCCCTGAGAGGAAGGACAGTGGGACAGTAGTCGGTCCAGGCTATCCATCCTCCCGTCCTCGCGATCAATAGACTCGCCGAACCCGCGATGCTCGACTGTCGCTATCACAGCCCTCTTCATTACTCGCTCGTGAAAGCTACACCAAAAACTGACTTGCGAAACGGCCTAACATTAAAACAAAGTTTTTTTTGCGCAGGATAGGGATAATTTGCAAAAACTGGGAACGGTTCATTAGGATAGATAGAATAATACACGAATGTTTAAAATTAAGGCTACTTTGGATTTTTAAATGTAACACCCTGTATAAAGGTACATTTTTGGATTCTTTAACTCATTTTGGGTTACTTTTGCTTTAAAAAATGTACGGCTTAAATGTGTAGTATCAAAGTTATTTGCATTTATTTAAAATCGAGTAGGTTTTACCCGGCACCTCCACCATTTTTTCATTATGTAAATTTTTTTAGTTATAAATGCATATCTTCGGTTTTATTTACAATAAAATTATAAATAAACAGGCGTTCGAAGGGACTTTTTCAAGGCTGTCTAAGGATCGCAAGGAAATTTTTTTGACCTTTACAGGGTGTTTAAAAATGATACCAACTTTGGATTTTTAAATACACTACTCTGCATATTGTGACATTTTTATAAACTTTAATTTATTTTGGTTCCTTATGTTATAGCTAAAATGCATAGCTTTGAAGTTATTTGCATTTATTTAAAACGCAATTTTAATACCCGACCCTGCCACCATCCGCTCATTATACAGGGTGTCTCAGCAAAGACGAAATATTCGAAAGCTCTGTTATTAATAAATATTTTTAAAACTGTTTCGAATTAAAGTTGTTTGTGGTCATTTACTTCATACATACATAAGATTATGACAAGAACGGAACTCCAAAAAAATATAAATGTATCTCTTAGACCAGTGATTCCCGACCTGTGGGGCGCGCTTCCCCTGGGAGGGAGCAAAATATCTGAAAGGGGCGCGAAGAAAAATGGAAATTAAATTGTAAATAAATTGCCTCTTTGTAATTATTGTACGTAAAATCAGGGCTCGAAACCGAAAAAAATTTTGGTTAACGGTTAACCGAAATCGAGAACTTTATTTTTATAACGGTTTTTGGTTAAAAACCGGTTTTATTCGTAAAAAACCGGTTTAGTGTAAAAAACCGATTTAAATTATAAACCGGTTAAATTAACCGGTTTTTAAAATCATTTAGATCAGGAATGCAAAGTATGAAAAGATATTATTTATTTATAATTTTATAATAAATGTACAATCAAGAGTTTAGTAGGTAATGACTTTTGGTAAACTAATCGCATTTACCTACTACAGATTTTGTATTTTTCATCGTAATTTTTATTAAAAAAAGATGTTAAAAAAACCGGTTTTTTATTATTTTGGTTAAAGGTTACCGTTTTTTTTGCCTTTAAAAATAACGGTTTCGGTTTCGGTTAAAAATCACTTTTTCTGACAAAAAATAACGGTTAACCGGTTTTTTAAACCGGTTTAAAAAACCGGTTTCATGCCCTGCGTAAAATACATTGCATTGAATAAACGTGCAACGCGTATGGTATGGTCACATATAAATATTGCAAAATTACTGGGCAACTAAATTAAATTAATAATAACAATAAATTAAAAAAATTATGGCTCCCTTGTGTCTGCCTTGCAGAGCAAAGTTTTTCATAAGATGGCGATATGTTAGAGTTCTCTTTCTATAGTTACCTGAGATCTGTATTTTGTTTTAAAGGTAGAAAATCTGGTTTCACAAACATAGGATGTTAAAAATGATAGAAGAATGCGAAAAGTTCTTTAAATATTTTTGAGGCTTTATTAAAATTCAACTAAAAAATACTATAGGTAATATAGCTCATACTTTCATCCATGTTACTGAGACAGTGTTATTTTTTGTAATAATATTGTAAAAAAAGCATCTACACTGTCTTTAATGGATCACCCATGCGAGGAGAATATAGTTCTAGGCCAACAGCGACGAAATTCCCTTTTTTTTAACTCTAAATTAGGGCGAAATCCATACTTGAACTTTTTATACGTTTCTTTGAGCTTTGAGTTCGTTTCCTTCGGAGGCAATTGTATTTGCGTATTTTCTTTGACTCAGTTGGAACGTTCATCAGATTACTGACTAGCGAAGTTAAAGAATTCGGACTAAACCGTTGCAAGTAGATTCCTGTACTAGAAAATTGGCCTTTTGTACAACAAAGATGCTTAAAAATAAAATTACTTTGCCGGGATAAGAATCTGTGGCGATACGGAATGCCCTAAAAAGAGAAAATGTGTTTCAAATGCTGTAGTAGGTATCTTACTTAAGTTTTGTATCTAAAGTCTGAAGTATAAATTTCAGGCGAACTTAATAATTATGGAAATTTGCTCATGCTCGAATTCTTTTGGAAAAACCACTCTATAATCGAGGGGGAAATGATCTCTGATTACAATATAACCTAAACATATCACGATACACTTCAATGCCCTGTCAATTCACCCACCGAAATGGATGATAGTCAATAAACGTTTAATTGATTAATAAGGCAAATGTTATTGTTTTCAGTGTCGTTGTAGCTAATGGCACAACGGCGCTATCTTGTAACGCAGCGATTGTTCTCTGGCTTGATCGTAATTCATGTATAGTACTCCGGCATTACTTATCAGATTGGAGTCGTATAAATTTTGACATATCTTCAGTCAGTGACATAATTTGTCTGTGTAATGGTGCCTTTAGAGACTGGAGGCTTCCGCCACTCCGCCGAAAGAAAATTGGAAATCTGATTGATTTGAATGCGAGGTAACTGTCATCGAAATACGCCATAAATTTCGGATTTTATTTCGCTTAACACGTGATGTCAAGACAATAATTTTCATCACAGTTTTGCATTGAAATAGCATCCATTCGATGATGACTGCAGTTGTAATTAAAACGAAATTTAAATTTTTAAAAAATATCCAAGATAGATTTGCTGTAGAACGGCATCCTCCTTATGGTCTTGATTCAACAGCCTATTAAATCTAGTAAAAAATCATAGACGAAGATTTTTTTATCTGATGAAGAATTTGGAGTTGCTTGTAAAGAATCTGTCTACAGACTATTTTCTAATGGGTTAAAATTAAAAGAATACGCCGGAATAAGTGTGTCAATGGCAATTAAACATTTTTTTTCATGACTTGGAAAATTTTCCATTTTCCAATTACTTTATAATTGGTTCTTGTGAAGAACTTTTTGGTAAACTTGGAAATTTTTGGACGGCTTAGTAACATAGGGTTTTAGTAGGCGATAAAACGAACAAACAAAAACCAATCACATGTTCAAAAACTAAATTTAATAGCTTAAATTATGCAATTTTACTACATACACCTAGTGTTTAAAAATAACTTCGTTCAAATGATTACCATGAGAATTAATACATAGACGTAATCTCGTAACAAAATTCAACATCACACGCTGTACCTAATACAACGCGATTGATGTCCCTTATTATTTATTTATTTCCGCGGAGGTGGTCCCCTTACGGGTTCCTGTACTGCGACCTATTGGTCTATTGTACCCTCTGGTGATGTCCCTTAAAGGAGTCCTGTGTTTTTAAAAAACTCCAGGATTTTCTTTAAGGGTGTCTTTCTTAACTCTTCTTGGTTGGCTTTTTCCATCCCTAGAAGTGTACGCCGATATGGAGTGAATCCTTCACACTGGCATATTACGTGAAGAGGAGTTTCTTCTTCCTCACCACATCCTCTACATATGTCGGTCTCTGAGAGCCCTATTATGTAGAAGTGTTTGTTTAGGCCACAGTGTCCTGTAACGAGTCCTGTGGTTGCTCTGATGTCTGCTCTGCTCATCCTGAGCATTTCTTCTGTCTTTTCTTTAGAGACCATTGACAGGATAGCCTTAGAATGGGCTTGTCCTGCCACTTTTTTCCAATAAGCATTATGCCCTTGTGTTAATATGTCATTAAGACACCGCTTGACTGTTCCATAGGATATGCCAACTGCGGGTTCTGGTCCGAAGAAAGGTGTCTCGCTACCAACTTTGGCTAGGCGATCTGCCTTCTCGTTTCCTGGTATGTTTGTGTGCCCTGGGCACCATACCAGTTTAAGATTATTCCTGCTTCCCAGCACGTTTAGTGCCCGTATGCAGTTCAGAACAAGTCCTGAGTTTACTTCCGACGAGCCAAGAGCTTTTAGCGCTGCTTGGCTGTCGGACACTATGAAGATTCTTTTATTATTAAAACCTCTTTCTAATAGTGTTTCTGCACATAAGTGCATAGCGTACACCTCAGCTTGAAATATGGTTGCACACTGTCCAAGGCTTACGGATGTGCCTTGTCTCAGTTGTGCTGCTCCCCATATTCCGCAGCCTGTGCCATTTTGCGTTTTTGACCCGTCCGTATACCAGACTAGGCCATTTAGCTCTATTTCTTGACGCTCCCATTGGTCCCGTGTTGGAATTGTAATTCCAAAGGTTTTCTCAATGGCTAGCGTCCTGTTTATTCTATCCGAGATCATATTTAATGTCGGATGCGTGTCGATCTCGTTGAGAATAGCTAAGTGCCCTTCTCTACGTCTCCCCTCCTTGGAGAAGATTTTCAGTCTATACCCCCCTCTTAGTGCTTGTGATTTGACCACAAGGTAAAGAGGAGGTAAGTTCAGCAACACTTCCATTGCCGCCGTGGGCGTTGTTGTAATGGCCCCTGTAATACTTAGGCAAGCCAATCGCTGTAGCTTGTCTAGTTTGTTCCTGCAGTCTTTTATCTGTGTTCTAGTCCACCAGATCAGACTTGCGTAGGTTACGATGGGTATGACCATCTTGGTGTATATCCAATGCATCATTCTGGGTGTTAATCCCCAGTTTTTCCCAAGCATCCTCCTGCAAGTCCATAGAGCTACAGTGGCTTTCTTGGTGGTTTTCTCTACGTGTAGTTTGAAGTTAAGTTTGCTATCTAGAATCACTCCTAAATATTTAACTTCTCCTACTGTTGTCAATGGTTCTTCGAACAGATACACTGTTTTAGTCCCACATGGTTTTGTTTTTCTAGTGAAGTGTACTAGTGAGGTTTTGGACGGATTCACCGTTAATCCCTCAGCTGTGCACCACCTTTCGACAATTCGTAGGGCGCCTTGCATCATGTCTGATACTACGCCCCCGAACTTGCCTGTTGTTAGTATGGCTATGTCATCGGCATAGCCTACCGCAAAGTGCCCTGCTTTCTCCAGTCTCCACAGGAGCTCGTCTGCCACTAGGCACCATAAGAGGGGAGAAAGAACTCCCCCCTGTGGACACCCTCGGACAGCCTTGACTCCTGCAGTCTGTCCAAAAGCAGAAGCATAAATGTTTCTGTGTTTAAGCATTTCGGATATCCATTTACAAATTGTAAAATGTATTCCTCTGCTTTCCACTGCATTTTGTATTGATCTCGGGGAGGCATTATCAAACGCTCCCTCGATATCTAGAAACACTCCAAGTGTGGTATCTTTGTTCTTTAGACCACGCTCGATCTTGCTAGCTATTTCATGTATGGCTAGCTCGCAAGATTTTCCTGACTGATAGGCATATTGGTGTCGATTAAGGGGTGAACCCCCAAGAACCTCGTCCCTTATGTGCCTTTCTATGAGTCTCTCCAATAGTTTTAGGAGGAAGGATGTCAGACTTATTGGTCTGAAAGCTTTGGGCTGGGCGTATGACTCTCGTCCCTGCTTTGGAATAAAAACCACCTTTACGTCTCTCCAAGCTCTAGGTACGTATGCGAGAGCTAAACTAGCCCTGAGCATCGTACAAAGGTTGGAGGCCAGCAAGTCTAGCCCTTGCTGTAATAACACAGGTATAATTCCATCTTTCCCTGGTGATTTGAATGGTAGAAATTTGTTGACTGCCCATCTTACTTTTGTTTGATTTATTACCTTTTTGGCTATATGCCAGCCCTCTCGGTTTGCTCTTCTGAGGTTTAGACATATATTTTCGTCTCTTTCTGTTCTTTCGTTCAGGGTGTAAGAACCTGGGAAGTGCGTATGGAGCAGAAGCTCCAAAGTCTCCTTCCCAGTTTCTGTATAAGCCCCGTCTGATTTTTTAAGCGAACCGATGTTTCCTTCGGTTCCTTTCATGAGGACTTTTTGGAGTCTAGCTGTTTCAGGTGTCTGTTCGAGGCCCTGACAGTAGTCTCTCCATGAGTCCCTTTTCGCCTTTCTTATGGCCTTGTTGTATTCGGTTAGTGAGGTCCTATATGTCCCCCAGTCCCCTGTTCTTTTGGCTCTATTGAATAACTTCCTTGTGTTGTCCCTAAGGTGTCCAAGTCCCTCATGCCACCAGGGCACTTGTTTTGAGGTTCTTTTCTCCCTTATGGGGCAACTGTATTCATAGGCTTGAATGATAGCAGTTCTGAGACTGCTTTCCATGACCTCCAGTTCGGCTGTGTTATTAGCCGTCTGTGGACAGTTTTCAAGTTCCGCTTGTAACTGTTCCCTGTAAAGGTTCCAGTCAGTGGCCCTTGGATTTCTGTATACTTGTGAAGTATTTTCGTTCAATTTAATATTGAACCTTATGTACCTGTGATCAGAGAGCGATGGCTCGTCTGATACATGCCAATTGCTTACTATGTCACTCATATTTGGAGTGCATATACTTAAGTCAATGACCTCCCTTCTTTGTACATTAACAAAGGTCGGTTCATTTCCTCTATTTACTATCACTAGGTTGTTAGTGATTAAGAACTCTAGGAGAGACTCACCTCTATTGTTGGTTCCTGTACTACCCCATACAATGTGGTGTGCATTTGCGTCACAACCAATTAGTAGTGGTTGGCCCCTGCGGGTTTTTTCCTCCACCAACCTCCTCACTTCATCTGTTGGTGGGTCCCCATCCTGATCGTATGGCAGGTAGGCAGATACGAGAGTTATCTCCCTCTGCCTTTCCTCCTCCTTCAGGATGAGGTTTGTGGCCACTAGATCTCTGGAACAGAAATTCCATAATGGCATCGCTTGTACTTTGCGATTTTTTAGAACAATGCATGTTCTTGGGTTTGCTTTTGTTAGGTCATAAATGACCTGAACTCCAGCTCCTCCGAGACCTCTTATTGCTCCTTTAACAGTCCAGGGTTCCTGGACCAGTGCAACATCGATCTCATTTTTTAACATGTATGCACTGAGTGCAGCTGATGCCGCCCTACAGTGATGCAGGTTAATTTGAAGTAAGCGTATCATTGCTTACCTATTAAGAGCTGGTGGAGGGTTGAGGTTCCCCTAGGGCCCCTTCCTCCGTCTCCATTGCCTGGCTCGGTTCCCCTTTCTTGTCCTTGTCCTTGGACAAGGCCTTGAAAGTGACCCTCGTAAAATTGACGTGGGGTCTGTAATCAAACTTGGAGAGCTGGTCCCAGGAGCCCTGATCCATTAGAACAACGAGTTGTTGTCCCTTTGGATCAGTTTTCCTGTCCACCACTCTCCAGTTAGTGGTATCGACGCCCTGGTTCTGCTTACCAAAGCGACTGATGATTTTTTCCGGTTCCTCGGGGGGTCCCGGTATCCATACCAGACTCCTGACTGGCTTGGGAAGGTTCTTAGCCTCGACAAGTCTAAGCTTAGCCCCTTCCCATGTCCCTTACTTCACGTTCAATTGCAAGTTTCAGTTCTTGAAGTGTGCGTGGTTTATCCCTGTACATGTACACTCTAGCCCTATGAAAAAAAGTCAGGGGCACTGAAGTCGGGTGATCTTGCAGGCCATTGAATGTTACCGAATCGTGAGATAACTCTTCCCGGAAAAAATTCTCGCACAGTGTTAATCGACTGAAGAGCTGTATGGGCTGTAGCACCGTCCTGTTGGAACATTACATTGTTTAAACCGAGTCTTCTTACTTCAGGCATACTTGCAGCATATCCACGTACCGATCAGAGGTAACCGTTACAGTGTGATAATCCAGTTCAAAAAAATAAGGACCAATAATTCCTGATGTGGTGACTCCACACCAAACGGTAACTTTGGGACTGTGTAGAGGTTTTTCATGCAAACTCAAAAGGATTTTGCGGAGCCCAGTATCTGAAGTTTTGCTTACCTACGTGTCCATCTAAATGAAAATGGGCCTCATCGGTCATCATTCAGTAGATTTTCATTGACATTGAAAATTTCTAGAAAATGCTCACAAAATTGTACACAGGCTCTCTTATCTTGGGCTTTTAGTTTTTGAACAATTTGAATCTCATAAGGGCGAGAGTGAAGATCGTGTTTCAAGATTCGCCGGAACGATGTATTCGAGATGTTCAAAGCTTGAGAATATCTTTTAGCTGAACGGGTCAGACTCTGTTCGACAGCAATTCTTGCACGTTCAATGTTTTCAGGAGAACGAACTGATCGAGTAGTGCCCGAAAATTTCGAAACAACACTTCCACGAGCACGAAAGTCACGTATCCATCTTGAAAGAGTTTTGTCTGTGGGTATTCTTCCGTGTCTTGGAACTTGGAATTCACGCCGAAACATTCTTTGCGTTTCTACAATGCTGGGAGTTTCAAAAAACTTCTTTACTGCGAAAATTCGTTGGTTTAAAGGAAAATGCGCCATAGCTTCATAAATTGCAAAGACTCTCAGATCTTTTGACGTTTATGAAGTTTCAGTGTTGCCTATATTTTGTTCTATAGCCTCCTTAAATCTCGTCATACCTATTGGCTAACCCTGTATAACGGCGAATAACGTAGAATCACTAGATGTGGTGTGCATATCTAGTTTTTTTTTTAAGTCTGTAGTTTCTGCCGCAAAGGCGAGTCCAATCTGCTACGTAGCCCAGCAAATGTATAGTCAATATTCTTTATTGCATTGAGATTTATTCCCTAATCCAACGTTTAATCAAAAAGGACTACTTCACTTCTGCAGTTAATATTTATTGGCCGTTCCGCTAGCTTTTGTTACATTTAGCAGTAAAATATTATCGCATTGAAAATTCAAAGTAAATAGCCTTAAAGCCTTAATCCGAAATTATAAACTTTGTTGTAAAGCGTGGATATTTGCATCTCGTTTGCCCTGCTAAAACTTTGCTAGGAAAATTTTGCTAAAAATTGCGAACTCTCAGGATATTAAACAGTTTGGAATTTTTAAAATTTTCAACAACGTTTTGTACTTTGTAGTGAATATTGTCATGTTGTTGCGTATGACAGCTAACAAAAAGTCCTGTTGTATTTACACAAACTTTATTTTTTAATTTACGTACACTATAAATGCAAAATTTCAAAGCTTTATTTTTTCCCCAAATGCTTTCTTGTTTTGGGTTTATCCTGACTTATAAATAATAATGATGTTAGTGTATAATATATGAAGATAGGAAGATAAAATATGCACACACGGAACGATTTAGAAACAAATGAATTCACCTTTGAAAAATCAAACTTTCATTTATTTGGGAGTGACAGTGTGACAAGCTGAAAAGAACAGAGTGAAGGAGAAAATTCTAAAAGGAAATCAGGCATACGGCAAAAACATACCCTTACTGAAGAGTAAAACACCCAGTAAAACAACAAAAATAAAAATATACAAAACCCTGATAAGACTCGTCATAACATATGCTTTGGAAACAATAACAATAAACAAGAAAGAAGAGGAAGACTTAAAAACAGTGAAGAGAAAAGTAATGAGAGCAATACTAGGACCCAACGTAACGAGATGGAGAAGTAAGACAGAAAAGGAACAAAGAAATAGAGGAGGAACTCGGAGGAGAAAATATCGTTCGACACATTAAAGCACAACGATTACGATGGGCAGAGCACATCATGAGAAGGAAACCAGCCGAAATGATCTGGAGGATAATACAATGGATCCATATTTGGCCCAGGAACAAGGGAAGACCAAGGAAAACATGGAGAGACGCCCTGGAGGAGGATACGAAGGCATTGAGAATAAATGAATTGAAATTGGATGCAAAGATAGAAAATAATGGAAGAAAATAACGGAGACAGCCAGGACCAACAACAAACTTTGAAAAATCAGAGAGAGGGGACCGATCTACCTCAATAAATAGATTTAAAAACGCCTCAGCGTTAGCCATAATCCTATCAATGATGTTAGTAGTTTCTCTGTGGCCACTTTACCGAAATTATCAAATTACGCTGTCAACTTATTCCGAGCATAAAAAACTAATAGCGTTAATGGTAATATTTGGGGGAACCGAGGGTTAACCTAATTTCCTTTTAACGGCCGATAGTTCTGAATTAGTAATGAGACGTGAGTCTTGTTCCCTTGCTGAACGTACGGAGATACAGGTTTAATAAATGAACAGCGCTCGTAATGTTAAAAGATTGTTTCACTACCCTTAAACGAAATCTAATCTGTGATCATCATCTTTCAGGACTCTTTTTATGGTGTGTATTGCAAAACATGTTTTGTGAACAGAAATTGTTCAAAAATAGTTTAAAAACTGATTTAGGTTAGGGTCAAAATGGAGTTGAAAACTAAGTTTTCTAGTTATTTTTTTGAACCCAACATGCTACAAGTTTTTTAAAGCGGCTAAGGCAAATTTAAGGTATAATTGACACCAAAATTTTGTGAAAGTAGCTCAAACCGATTACCACCGGTCAATATTTAATTGTGTACTCTTCTAGTAGTTTACATTTCCTTTCTGCAAAGCCCTAGATCTGGAAATGCGATCAAAAACGTGTAGCAATAAAATCTTCAACCATCTAGCGACTAATTCTACAAATGGCAACTCCAATTATAGTTTTTTTTTTGTTCTCATTAATCTAGTACTCTTTGCAGTTTAAACTCGTGTGAACTTGTGTGTTTTTTTTGTAGTTCTGATGTACTGTAGCTCGACTTTTTATAGCGTGTACCCGTGAATTCTATAAGCCCATTCCACTTTTTTAAATTGAATTTTGCAGTTGCACATCCAATGGACTAATTGGCTGAGTCTATCATGGAATTTTATTGGAAATGTACTGACGACAGATGCAAATGTTTCACGCGTTCAAATGCATTTATTTGCAGGAATTTTTCGTTAATGGGTGTTGTGGACGCGTGGAAATTCAGTAAGAGATGCTGAACGATGTAAAATTTTTTGTTGAATATGATGTAATTTAATTTATACGTTCACTATTTTGCTTCCAACATGATTTTGCTGCGATAATAAATTGTTATTCTATTTAGAGTGGTTTTTGAACCAACTTTAGTTATCGAAAAGTTTTGATTGTATACGACTTTCCTGCTGCTAAGAAACTTGTAAATAAGTGAAGGCTAACAACATTGGAACCAATTAAATAAAGTAATTATAGAGTGAAGTTGTTAAGTAATGCGATACACTTGATATTAAGTTTCTAGTAAGCAGAATTGTTCTGATATAAATGAAATTAAATATAGATTGAGTAACACAAGTTGTGTAACTTTTTAAATTACATTTTGTTACTGAGATGTTGCTAGCAAGATTAATTACAGTACATGCGGGATATAAGTGAAGTCTGATGCTTTGATTGGCTTAAGGTAAAGAGTACTTTTTTAAAATTAAAAATGGTATAAGGCAATTCTTGAACTAAATTAGGGTGCAAATGTGTTGATCCTTTACATTTATACATCAAGACCATTGCAAAATTTTCAAATTTTTGACAAGAAAAAAGGCAAAGATATACACTTGGAAGTTTTTTAAAAATTTTTAAGAGCAGTAAAAAAATATTTTGGGCTGTTTTTAAACAAACTACAAATGGACATTTTTATCAAACAGTATACAACCAAATTTAGTAAAATACACCTGAAAAACAAGATGAGTTGCTTATGCTTTTGTGGCTTTTGCATCATTTTTACATAATTCAGCTTTGAAATCAGGAACTAATTTTGCAAAATTCACGAATATCAAGTCATCCAAGCTTGTGCAGGCGCATCCGGTTTCCAACAAACAGTTGTAAGCAAGTTTAGGACATGATTTCAAGGAACATCTGAGGCCCGAAACCAAAATGAAGGCAACTTTGATGCACCAGAAGCGCTTGGCGTAACTACCACTTTGTTTATGTCAGTAAGTTTTACCTGTTTAAGCAAAACTTCTAAACTAACGCAAAGATAACGAAACGAAGTTAGTTCTGCCGACGTCTCCCATGAAATTAACGTTTTTCTCGGACGTTTTGTATAGCGCGGGATTACTTGCTTCAAGAATGCTAAATGACATTTAATTAATCAGAATATTTAATACAATCAAAGAAACAACTTAGATTTTAGTTGAATGTGATTATATTCATATAGCGCAAATAAACTTAAACTTTGAAGGAGGTAGTTTGTAATTCGGAACTACTAGATATTTCAGTTGAATAATTCTTGTAATATCGTTTAGTTTCAAAAGTAACAGGATCTTTAGACAGATGAAATAAGTTCAGCTTGCAATGCAAGGGTTTTTAAAGGTTTTTAAAGCAAATAATTTGAGTGCTAGTATTTTATGATAACGTTATTAGCATCAAACAACTTACAAAAAAAACTAGGGCTCACGGTAGCGAATTGCATCTTATATTGATAGATCTGAAAAAAGTTTCGACTCTGTCATTTTAATCAAACTATGGAGAAACTTGAGAAGCAAAATGTGCATTGGATATACGTTGTCTGTCCCAAAAGTAATGAGAATGATTTAAAAATATTTTTTTAATTGGAGATACATGCTATTACAGTTTATCCCCTTTAAAATAGACTCTTTGTGATTGAATACAGCGATTCCAGCGTTGCTGCCACTCTTCATAACAGTGGAGGAAGTCTTTGCTTGAGGTGTTGCTTAAAGCCCTCGTCGCAGCTGCCTGGACGTTTTCAACTGTCCCAAAATGATGTCTTTTTAGGTGGGTTCAGGGCTGTACGGTGGCTGGGGTAGCGTTGTAATATTATTTTGTGCCAGCGATTGGTGTGACTTGCTTGGCGCATTGTCGTGGTGAAGGAACCATGTGTTTGCAATTTCACGGCGGACACGCACAACTCTGTTTAAAACTCTCGAGTACCTGTACGTAAAATATTTGATTCACAGTCTGTCCGGGTGGCAAAAATCTTTTTGAGTAACTCCCTTTGAATTTAAAAAAAAATTGAGCATGATTTTCACTCTTGATTTGCTCAAACGGGCTTTTTTCTGTCCAAGTGACTGGAAAGAGTTTCACTCTGACTTCTGTCTTTTGGTTGTTGGATCGTACTCGAAAACCCAACTTTCATCTCCGGTTATCACTTGCTGCCACACGATCCAAGAGTTCGCGAGAAACCAACACACGATTGTCCTTTTGTTCATCGGACAAATTTTTGGGAACCAGCTTCGCACAATATTTTCATTTGCAGATCTTCAGTAATGATCCTGTGGACGTCGGTTATCGGTAGTCCTACCTCCTCTGCAATTAAACGCACATTCAAACGTCGGTCCCTATCCAGAACAGCCACTGTTCTCAGTTCTTGAACTTGAAGGACGTCCTGCACGCTGTTCGTCCTCAACGCTTTCCCTTTCGTCCTTGAACGCCTTGTGCCACCTGAAGATTTGGGCTGAAGACAAAATAGCATCGCCATAAGTTGTTCTCAACAACTGTAATATTACGGAACCAAATTTTCCGCGAGAAAAAATGGTTAATGGGAAAAGTGAGTTGTAATTTAAAAAAATGTGTTTAAAACTTAGTTCTACTTAAAAATTTATGAAAAGGTAAGGGGTTTCCGAACCAGAAGTATTTGTGGACCCCCAGGGGTGCACGGACCGCACTTTGAGTAACACTGCACTAGCGGATTTAGAATTTTATTCTCTATCAGAATCAATAAAAAAAAAATGTTGGCTATCGCCAGTTTGACTTATTTCAATGTAGAAAAAACATTTGAACGTCATTCGCTGTTTTTTTTGAAACCAATTACTCGAGAAAACAGAGTGATTACTGTATAAGAAATATTAATTGTACGTAGGTAATAATTTTAAATATTTGCTCTACCATCGTTTTATTGTTAATGCTGTTTAGTTTTTATTGGTTCGTAACGTTACTTTTGGCGCAATAAAGAGCACACAATAGCTTTTATAGCGCCATGTAATGCAATACTTGCATTATCGTAACTTATGTACCTGAACTAGATAACTTTTTTCAGTTTGAAAGTAACGTATACTTAAAATCTAAGCTAAAGTTACGCGGCTATTGTTAAAGGTTAACTGATCCCGAGTTATTTAACATAGGGAGGCAAAATTTACGCGTTTTCCTAATTTGTATTTTAAACGCGAGGGTGAGTAATTTTAATTTTCTAAAAATTTACGATGCGGGCCAGTTGTTGATATAAAAATTCGATCGAGCCTACGCGAAGAAGCACCACACATAATTTTCAGCCGCGTGCTATTGGCATGACCGTTTTTTCACAAAAGAAATTTGCTAGTTTGCGTGTCTCCTTTGTCATAGGTGATTTGAAGCTTTATCCCGAACGATTCGAGCTCCTGTTTATGTCGCGGGGCCCTGATGGAAAGCAAAAAATATGTCAGAGCCTTTATTAAACACTGCGACGTCATTTACTTTGCATTATCCTGGAGCTTTTTCACAGCGGCGCCCTCTTGTACGGCTTTTAATCTTTAAGGACATCAATTTTTATAGAATTTATGAGGTTGTTGCTACATAATTTTGTCGTGAGCGCCCGGTGCTGCGGGAAAAAAGTTGAAAATTAATTTTATTTCGTGTTCAAATTCAATATCCATCACGCAAGTTGTAAATTCCGCATTTTAGAGCCCCGGTACGTGCAGCCCAAGGGATGTGTACAATCGATTCTCCTAGTATAAGCGAAGATCACCTCCCGAAGCGAGGATTTCGAGACACGATGTTCCATTTAGAATAATCTTATCCCTCTCTTCTATCTTTTTATCTGCTAAATACTTCCAGGCACGGAATCTTCCAAAGAGCTCGCGTTCTGAATCCAATAAGGACATATTCTCTCATTATTTCATCGAATAGCAATGTTTGCCCTTCTGCATCTGAATGACAATGAAGGAAAGTGGCAAAAGAAAATAAAACCTACTATTTGCACAGTAAACTTTTAGTGCATTAGTTGCTCACAGCAATTACTTTCCGTTTAATACAGTAGTATTGTAAAAATTAGTAACACAATATACATAAATTAAAATGTTTGTCTTTCCATTTAGAAATTACGAGGTATATCGGAAAAGTATTGATTGTTTCAGTTTTATACAGGGCGTTGCATGACCAAACGGCCAAACTTAAGGAGCACGTTCCTATTTCATATTTTTTTAGGCTTTGGTCTTCCAATCTCTTATACCCTTTTCTTTTAGGTCTGATAGCACTGCTTCTCTCCACCGTCTTCTCGATCGACCTCTCGTCTTCTTGTAATTTGGTGTTTTCCAGGTTATCGTTTTTGGTGTTCGTCCATCTGCCATTCTTTCGATATGACCCAGCCACTGTAATCTTTTGGCTTTTATTATCAAGTCAATTGCTGGTCCCTTATTTATATCTCATAAATTTCTCTATTTGTTCTTCTCTCATATCCTTGTTCTTTTTTTTTTCCCTTCCAAAACTCTTCTAAGTATTTTCCTCTCCCATCTTTGCAATCTTTCCTGTGTTTTCTTATTCAGTATCCAAGTTTCGCAGGCATATAGTGCTGTTGGTCGAAATACTGTTTTGTAAAGGTGGAATTTAGCATCTCTAGCAAGCCGTTTCGCTTCTAGTAGTTGGTTCAAGGCCCCGGCACATTTATTTGCTTTTGTTAATCTCGTCTATATTTCTTTTTCCTTCCTAGAGTTTTTCGTTATTCTAGCACTCAGATAGACAAACTCATCCACTTCTTCAAGCCTCATTTTTCCCAATGTCGTAGTTATTTCTAGGATTGCATTCTCCTGACTTCCTCCAATAGACATAACTTTACATTTCTTCTGGTTTAATTGCAATCCCATCTTAAAAGCCTCTTCCACCAATCTGTTTGTCACGTGCTCTAATTCCGTTATATTTCTGGCTATAATGGCGTTGTCGTCTGCATATCCCACTATTTGATGGCTCTTGTACATTATACAATAATTCCATCTGACGTCTAGTAGATCATTTAAAATTTAAAAATTTTTCAACCGCGCTAAAGTGAATTCGCGTAATAGGATACCGCGTAAACTGTATTTATTTATATTTCAATAACATTCTCTCACCAGACTTACCTTAAACTAACTGGTCTAGCAGCTCATTGATTGCAATCTTGGTAAATTCTGCATTATTATCCAATGCAGCAATGCAGTAGTATTATAACATGTCGGTAGCTAGGTATCAGCATTTAATATTTAATTATTGCCAGAATTATTTAAGCGATTCGTTTATTGATACAAAAAGATTGCAACTAATGATAAAACGAAAGGCTTAAAACTTTTTCAGCATTTTAATTAGAAATTCTGCAAAAAAAGGGATATTTGATTATATTTATTTTTAATTATATTGACTACCACTGCTATTTCTAGTTTGTAGTTTATATTTATTATAAATTGAGATGGAATATTAAAAGCAGTTCTCACAAACGTAAAAATGTTGTTCTATTTAATGCCTTTGGTAATTATAACCAGTTTGGAACCCCTTATAAAGGCCAGAATCAACTAGACAGTGTGTTTAGTTATTATTCACGTAAACCGTTTGTACAATTGGGGTGTTAACAAATATTTGCAGCTCTTAAAAAATGTAAACACTGTTTAAAAAATGTCTGTTTGGTTTGACGTAGGTTTGACAGAGAGTTTTCCGACTTTTTCAAACTCCCCGAAGCAGTTGTTAACCTGGCAACTTTGTCCTTTAAAGTTTAAAGCCCGGGAACCGTCTTCTCTCACTAATTAGACGTAACAGCGCCACATTTCCCTACCACGTTTACGGTAATCTACAAAATTAGGATGAGACCTGCTCCGCGAAGCATATCACAATAATTTTTAGAACTTTAGAGTACTTATTGTAACTCATGTCACTTTTGATATACTATGTAAGTATTTTAGCAACAGGAAGTTAAAATGCACTTCAGCACCGTAGAAGATATATAAGTTGTTGGTTAAGCTGGAACGAAAGTGTTAAATTACGCCCAGCATCTAAATTTGACGAATAAAATTCGGAAAACTTGACTGAAACTGAGTGTAAATGTACAGTTTTGTGTTTTGTATAAAACGCAATATATCTGGTAGATTCATTTTACTATTGAGCCTGACGGAGGGTTAATATAACGTCTTTGCAAGTACTGTATCTAATGTTAATTTAAATTTTTGCTTATCTTTTTCTTTCTCTCCTTAATCGGTTCCTCTTGTACCTTTCGGTGTCGAGATATGCTTTTCTATTTCTGTGTTTTGTTTCTCCACTCCTCCCTATCGTTAGCTAATTGTGGCACATCTTTCCAGTCTTCTAGTCTCTGCCTCACTTCTTTTTCCCATTTTATTCTTGGTCTTTCTCTATTTATTTTCCCCTCTATCTGCATTTTCCATCCTATTTTCGAGTATCTACTTTCCGGCATGCATAGTTGATGTCAAAGCCACCTTAATTGATTCGTCTCCATCTTTTTCTTAAATCTGTTACTCTTAGGTTATTTCGAATTTTTAGTTACTGATTTTATCGATCAGTCTACATCCTTCTATTCTTCTCAGAAATCTCATTTCATGTACCTGTATCATTTGTTTTTGTTTTTGAGTTAGTGTTTAAGTTTCAGAACTGTACGTGAGCTGCATTAAAAACTCGTGTCTTCGTTTCTTTTGATATCTCCTTCTTACATATCAAACATTTATTAGTGGCGTAGTAAAATTTCGTCGCTGCCACTATTCTGTTAATCAAATCTTCTTCCACTTAACCATTTTCTGCACTTTTGTTCCTAAATATTTAAAATTCGCTACCTGCTCTATTTTTTTGGGTCCAGCATAATTATTGTAACTGGTTCATGATTTTAGGCTATAACCATAGCATTTGTCTTGGTAATATTAATATTCATATTATATCTACTTAATGTATCTGCCTATACGTCTAGATTGAATTGCAAGTCCTCTTCGCTAATAGCACCACATCATCTGCAAAGGCTAATTCTGTTAAGGATATTGTTGCTTATGTAAGGTAATAAACTAAATTTATTTTATTAAAATCCGGAAATGCAAAAAGCTTTATAATTTATTTATACATTGAATATGTCGAATTTCCTGTGCACTTTATATAATGTAATACATTTAAACAGGAAGCACTGCAGCTAAAAATCTAATAAACTAACCATAATTCAACTATGTTTATTTTGCAACAAAGGCTTGATTTTTCTATGTTGTGTTACTTCAAAAATTTAAAAATTAATACGAAAAACTACAAACATTCAAGTTTTTGTTTTGTTTTGTGTTGTTTGTTTTAAACACCTACTGGTGTTGTAGATTGCAACTAATCTAGAATCAGATTAACGAGCATTTTTTCCCCTAATAGTATCTTAAGCTAAAGTGTTTACTGAGTTTATCTATTGTTCTGGTTTGGTACACATACACAAAACGCACTATGCTCTGCTATGGGTCCACTGAACTAATTTCACTAAACTAATTCAAAATGTTTGGTCCTTATTTACTTTACTACTACAAGTAGTGCTTGGCCCCCTGTTAGAAAGAAAGAAATAAATAAACAAGGCTAGCGCTGCAATTATTATTTCGAGTTTTCATCTCGTCGGTTACTTCCCGGAAGTGTAGTCTGAAAACGCAATTTCAGTGTAAAAATAATAATAAAATGTTTATGGGGCGGTCCAGGCATATACACTACGTAATGGGTATGCTTTTGTCTAGGTCCATCCGGTATAAGCAAGCGGCAACTAAAGTCGTTATTTAGTAGAGGTTCGTAACGAGATTCTAACACAAGAGAGCGAGCTGGCTCAGCTGAAGTAGTGGTGGGAAATTTATTAATGTTGCTGAAATTATATACTTACACGTCTATTATAATTTTGGGGAATAACTTTGTTCCAGCACAATGCCCAAGACGTTTGTAACGTAGCAGCATGCTCTGTATATCCGTTTCCTCCAACATTAATCATTAAATGATTAATTAAGTTGTTAGAAGGTCTCATATGTGAGTGAGGAATAATGATTTGGTTGTTGAAACAAATGTTGTAGGTTGAATAATAAATAGTTTTGCAATATCGTTACTAGGTTTTCTTGTTTCATATTTGAAACTAATTTATATTAAATTTATTAACAAAAAACCTTACCAAGTGTTTGTAAGAAATCGCCTTTTACAGCTAGTTTAGACTTTCCTTAAAAAATAGGAAACAGATAAACTTAAATTAAAGTCGTGTTATAATTTTCATTTATAATTAATCCAGCCTTAAAAGACAACTTTGTATTTAATTTAATTAAAGCAGACAAGGTGACTGTTAAGAATATTACTGTTAAGTTTTATAGCCAATTTCCTGTTACATCCCATCAAAGGACACTTTTAATAGCTTCATCAACTGTATATTCCTGATTGATGCCGCTAACTTTATGTTGCCGGGTGCAATCCAAGTGTCAATTGTGAAAATATACCTCAGACAATTTAATTTTGACGACGTAAATAAATCGTAAAGACGTTTTGCAAGGAAATGCATCCCATACGTTCGAGAATTAAGTCTCGAAATGTGATAGTTTAATGTGTTTGATAAATTGAGGACATTAGTTTTAAAAGCTCGCGGTTTATCTGTCACTGAAAACTCCGAAGACGATATTAAATAGATACTGTACAACGAAATACTCTTAAAACATTTAATTATGGAGTTTTTGTAACGCGTTGATTTTTGAAATGACTGTGGAAGTTTTGTGTGGGGTTTTCGGTGTCATTGTTGCTGAAATATTGCTAAAAACGGTTGTTTAATGTTTGCCTGGATGATAAACACGTGTTTTAATAGTGTTAGAGGTTTTGAAAGGTCAGTGTTGTTGAGTGGTGCGTAAAAGCTCCCTGCCTTGCTGTCCTTTAGAGAGCTTTTACTTCGTGTGAGGCTAATATTCATAAAAAGTGGAATTATTTTGCATGAGTGGGTTACGACTTGTTTGTATAACACATTTTAGGAAAAGTACTGATGTACTTAGATACTTAAAAAAAAAGCAAGGTGTAAAACCTTTTAAAAGTCATTTGGTACAAACTGCGAAGGTTTTATTAATTTTTTGTTAAGAAAAAGATTATAAATATTGGAGCTGATCTACTGTGTATTAGTACTGAAGTATATAAGTAATAAGTTCATTAATTTTTCTACAGTTTTTTTATGGAACCCCTTCTATTGCTTTGCGGAACCCCAGGGTTTTGTGAAACCCAATATGGGAATCGCTGCTCTAAATTTTTTTTACTTATTTTTGCGCTTGTATTTATCATGTAAATGTTTCATTTTCAAAGTGAAAGTAGTTCACAAGTTGGTTCGGTAAGTATAATTTCACGTCGAAAAGATTAAAGCCGTAATGATTTCATATTAAAAACTTCACGGAAAGTTATAAAAAAATCATAAAAGATTAAGCTTACCCTAAAGCAAAGCAGAACGGGTCGCGTCGTAAAAAACTTATTAGAATTAGCTAATAAATAATGGATTTCCATTACGTAAATGGCGAAAATTTCACTTGCGTGCCATTAAATTTTAAAACAACCTCACACATACTGCCAGCATTTACCGCCCCGGATAGTTTAAGGGAGATAAAAAAGGTAGGACAGCTGAATTCACGGTCCGTTGCGTGTACAGAGCGCGGTAATAATTTTCGCTTCATTTCGCGTGAAAAATATAACGCGCCAAATTTTGGCGGGGCGTCGATCCGTCCCTGATAAAAGTGGGGATTCTCCGACACATTCCTTTCAGTATAAGGATTCCAGAAACGGAATCTGTAACAAGGTATGCGTGTGTTCCGAGCGGAGTTGGAGATTAGGGTCCTCTCAACAGCTATATCAAGTATTAACCTTTTAGTGGTGGCTTCCGTATAATCCTAGCGCCATCTACTTCTAACTTGGTTTTCACTTCTCAAACCAAAGCTCCGGAACGTTTATTTTACTACTTTGTGACAAATGTCTAATGGAAGATCCGTTTAAATTGCATAATTTTACATATGGAACTAAAAGCCTTTAAATCCGTTCAATATTGAAAACAGAACATATCGAGCTCCGGTGCAAATGAAATGAAATAAAACAAATTTTACTATCCTCGCGGATAAAGGCTGACAAAATTGTTACTAAACCTCAGTTGTTTGATAAATGCATCAACTATTTGAGTAGTTCATTCATTAATTTAAAAATCACTTACCTTATTATCTACAAAGAGTTTGTTACAAAAATGCAAGATAAATTTTAAGTCTGGCATTTTCGCCTGTAGATATAAGATTATCCCTAAAAGGAAAAGAGAGTTTTAAAACAGCATTTCAGTAAAAGGTAATTAGAAAAATAATATAAACTAGAAATCAACCTATTTTCAGGGTGTTTCTGTGACTATGTTACAACGTTTTAGGGTAGATAAATGAGGTAATTTGTGATGCTAGACAAATAGCTCTATAATTTTCGCATATACTTTTGCTTCCTTTTTTATATAGTGGTATAATAACATTTTTCTTCCAGTCTTCAGGTGTCTTATTTTCTGTCCATGCTTTGCAAAATAGCCTTGTTAGGCATTTTTCCAACAGTAACAAACCAACAAATGTAATTACATTTTTGGCAGTTATTTAGCTAAAGTTGGTTTAGAATTAAAGCAGAATATTCAAATAAACAAAATTAAGCTTCAAAATTTCGTTTTAAAATAGTTTCACAGCAAGGAATTGTTATACATTCTCAAGATTAAATTTGAAACGGTTTATTTTCTTGTCGACTAGACATAACAGAACAGTTTTTTAAATTATCATCTACCTACAAGCGCAACTGAGAAATAAATCTGATTTATAAAGTAAAAGGAATAATAATTCTCTTTATTTTATCGCCGATTTTTACTCAAGCCTATTTACTTATATTTACTTTCACTGTATGTTAATTACGCTCAAGCTGTGCGAAGTATTTAGAAGCGCGCCTCGAACACTCCAGAAGACGGCGTTAGTCCACTATTCTTAGAGATGTAAAACAAAAATAAGCAGCCTTCATAATAATCAACTGCAAAAACACTTTCACACCCTCTTAACGTTTCCAGGATAAGTTTAGAACTTATTTGGCCTATTATCTATTGCAGTTTCCGACAATAAGATGTAACTCCCTTTTCGTTCAATTTCCACAATTTCAGAGCCCCATAATTTGGGAGCCATATCATTTAGGCTACACCCGCGCCGGTGATTAAACTGTTGCGGCGATTATAAAGTTTCTCTCGACGACTTTTGTTTTGAACGCACTTTGGTAACTAAACAGTTGCTGGTCTTAACGAATTCACTCAGTTGGTATACGGACTTGGAGGGAACAGTCGATGTTTAATACTGAAAATAAAACATGCAAAAACATTGTTACACATCACGGCAAAGCATGTTTGGTTAAAGTTTTATTATCTTAAATAAAAAAAAGCTTTTAGGGATAAAAAGATAAGTACAATACCGGTTGTGTAAAACTTATTTTTCCGGTTTTTTTGTTCCCAACGCGCGAAACTTCTTTCATGTTAAATTCCTGCTTGATATGTCTTTTACCGGCGTGTGGTTCACCGATTCTTAACATCTGGGAAATACTGAAGTGACGTTTGTCGCTTAAGAAGCACAATTTTCTCAACTTCTTTGACCACATCCGGCGTTTGAACAGTTTCCAGACGAAACAATTCACTCGTATTTGTCTGTTTTGGTTCGTTAAATATCATGGAAACTTTAAACTTCGTTCCGCACTGGAAGAAACTTTGATAAATAGGTATTTTTGTCACGTGTTCAAACGCTTTTAGTCCATAATTCAATCACGAGTACAAAAAAATGTCTGTTAGAAGTTTAAAACAGTTAACTTTACGGGGAGTATCGATGAGTAGAAGGTCAACATTGAAAAGAGCAACAGTCTACGCTGACACTGTTCATTTATTTAATTTCGTTGGCTTTTACAACATGTTTTACAGAATTATTACAATGTTTTGCTATGTCTCCAGTTTCTATGAAGAAAAATCTTTTCACTGCTCTTTAAACCAAGAGCGTATCGCCATTTTATTCTCGACAAGTCATCAACTTTCCATTTTTTTTCAGTCCAGGTACGAGATAATAATCAGGGGAGACCAGATCTGGAGAAAAGGGGGTGTTTATTATATCAACGCTCTTGTAACACAAAACCTCACGACGACAATATTGATGTCGTTTTATTTCTAAAATAGATATCAACAATAATCGAATTGCTTGTCACCTATTTTATCAGATAATTGAATACAACATCTCTATTTACACAAACATTGGCCATCAAAGCAACACAGTTGTTAATTAACACCAAACAGCGTCTCACTCGCCTATAATCTCAGCAGGTATCAGTTACAGCCGGTTATTGTGAAACCTACTTATTAAACTTTCAAACTTTTCAAACAAGAAAACTAATAATAAACTTGTAGCAGGTAACAAAAAGTAAAGTTTAAAAGAAAACTGAAAAACGAAGTATATAAATTTAATTTACTCCGCAAATACAATAGCGCGGCTAAGGTTTTTTTTTTGTGCTCAAGAAAGTATTATTTCATTATTTATAAATGAACAGTGGATCGTTTGGAATAAATGCTTTGAGGAATAATTAATTTATAAGTTAATAAAATGTAAGAAAAAATGGTTTTTATTAAGTGTTAGTTGACTAGAATCGGGCATGTTTTATAATTGTAATTCGAGTGTTGGATGATGTAAACGAGTTAACCCAAAAATTACCATGCGCTATCAGCGTTCTCATTTGGTAAAAACTAATAGTACGTCCAATAGCTGATGTATTCTGACTTCTAGAGGAACATTTTGATTAGAAAATTATTGGTTTAATCGAAGAACATTGGGTGGGAAACACGAAACATAATCCTTTATATTTTTCTGATTTGAACATTGTTACTTTTTCTTGTTGGTTTTTTAAATGGCAGAATGTCTAGAAGACCACCACAAACAATAGTTGACATGCTGAATAACACGTGAATAAAAATAGGCAAAAACAACACCTTGTGTGAGACCACACTTTATTTATGAGGAAGTAATGTTGGCTTAGTTCATATTTAAGTTAGACGTGCATTAGTTCTCTACTATGCAATTTTTTAAATAAGCAAGTTGTAGAAAACGCTGCTTGCTCGCATCACTAAGTTTGTTATTGATAAAATAACTAAAATTTCCAAAGATCAGCAGATCGCCAATAGATAAGGCATGAAAAAGGTTTGGCGAACTTGTGGCATCCATCTAGCTTTAAACTTTGTCATTTACGACCCATATAAAAAACCATAAACTCCTAGATTCTAGCGACGATCGCTAAATTTGTCATTACATAAAAAAAAATCCGGTAGCGTATCCCGCTCCTACAATAATTCCCGACCTATTGTGCAATTATTTAGGCCTTTAATAATAATAAACACGGAAATGTGAAAATAACGAGGACAAAACGTGTCTGTGGAAGGTTCCACAGTAATAAACCGTATCTTTATCATCTCCATGCGATGTTCCGTAAGCAATTTTAATATTTTATGTTTATAAAATTTTCAACTTGGGCTTTGTAACTTAATCAAAATTTACAAGATATATAGCCATTTACTTTACAAAACACTGCCTCGGAAATAATAATCTGTGAGTTTTGTACGCGTATATATTACATAATAATCACAACGGAGTTTGCGAAGTTGGGCGGAATATTTAAGTTTTAAAGTATTCTTGCGCCACTCCAACATCAACGAGGCTGTATTAACGTCTTAATTAGTTCCTGGATTATCACGGCACAATAATAAATTATAAACATCCGATTCGAGTTGATGATCACACATTTTGGTGGCATTAAGCACGTTTGGAGATTGTGCCTGTGGCACTGTGTTCGTTCTTCGATAACCATTACGTAGTATGTAAGCACTTGGATGAGAAATTGAGAGGCTCTGAGCACGCACAATCGTATAACTGTATGCCGACGGGTCGTATGGGGATGATATTGTCTCCAGAATACATAAGATTATGACTTCAGTAATAATATTAAGGGTTAAATATGTGACAGTCTTACAATTGGCGCAAAAATAGCAAAGAAAATATACTGCGTTTGAAAACTGGGTGATACATTAGCATTAGACTATGTAGACTATGGAATTGCGTTTAAAAAATAAAAAAAGTAGAAAACCCGTGTAAAATGTATTTAAATTCAAATAATTTTGTAAAAGAAGGCTTAAAGCTTACAATGTGATTCAACTGGTTTCCAAAACCTCTAAGAACAAGCTCAAGTCACTTGCAATTGTATGGCTTCCACCGCGTTTTTTTCTTTTCGGAAATTGTAAAGCAAAATATGGCGAAAATGTTTATTTTGATTTTCCATTTTGAAATCGACGCCAAATAAATAATTGTAAACAAAATCGGGGACTCTTTGCCTAAAACAAGCTTGAACTGACAGCTGTCAAGTTACATGATGAACTTACGGTATAGATACATTTTAAGATGTGTAACGGCATGTATTAGAAAAAAAACCCAATTACTTTTTGGTCGATCTGATATTTATTTTACTATTCGCGCAATATTTCCCCCAAACATTTGAAATGGCTACAAAAACAAATATCTGATACATAATTTGTCCAATTTAAACATCAAACGCAACGTTTTTGCATGTTTGTATTCCTTTTTTGTAAGGCCGTTAATGGGGGTCGAGAGAAACTTTCTCACTTTCCTTGTTTACCTTCGTTTGAACGTCTGTTAGTTACGCCGAGTGGGCACAGGATCTATCAGTCATTGTCATTGCCATGGTAACAGACGCACCGATTGCGTATGTGTCAAATATTACAGTAGGTATTTTACTAAAGAAAATAACAAAGGAAACGTGCTAAAGCAAAAGGCGGTTGATATTTTCAAAGTCGTCGTAAGGTGTCGACGCAAAATATTGATTTTGTCTAGATTTTCAATCGTCCATTGCTATAATTTAATCGAAAATGGTGTTGCTTTCGTAATTATTACAATATTGTTTTTGTAACACCGTGAAAATTTGCTTGTTATAGTTGTAAACATATATTTTATTCGTTATCACACACGCGTCGTAAAAATTTTTGTTGCATTCTAACGGTTACAAATATATTCGGCCTTAGGTGACGAAATCTCGTTTAGGAACGTGATTTGAATAAAAATAAACGCATTTCTTAGAGTTCTCATAAAATATTAATGGAATTTTGTTGTTTCAGGTAAGTCCGACTAAATCCGTTGAGAGTAGGAATAAATGAAAACGATGTCCCGGAATATTTGGTGAGTCTGAAGCAGTTCCACGCCGGCGATATATTTTTCTCTTTATTGCTTTCTGATTAAATTTATTTTTATTTTTCTGATTGAGACAGGTACTTAAGTGTGGCTTTACTTGTTATCTTACTTTATTAGCTATCATATGAGTCTTCGATCGGTAAACTTCCAAGTTTCAATGATGAGTTAGTTTAAAATGTATTTCAGGAACGGATGTGAACGTTTTTTAATTTTTTTATGTTGTTACAAAGTTATTTATTGTTTGAAAACTGTAATCGAAAATTTAACCCAATATGTAAGTAATTTGAAAAGAAGGCATTAAAATATAATTGCCTTAAATGTTTTTTAATTACTGTAGGTAGGGAAGACTGTTGTACCTTGAGCATAGTGTACCTTGAAACATTTGCGGATTCTAAATAGTGCTGGCACGGTGGGCTAAATCCATCATCATGATGTGAAGAATGTGGCTAGGTGTCTCTAACGGCAGATCTGTCTTGTTTGACTCGAAAACGCGCGTTGAGTTGATGAAACCGTTTTTAAAGTATCAAAAGTAAATATTTCGTGTGTTGTTAATCGATTTTTTAACCGAAAACAAAGTTGTGTTTGACGATATCATCATTTACAGTGTGTTGCTGATCTTGTGTTGAGTAGATTCATGTACTGAAGTTAATGTTTTATTCTGACCACTGGCTTAGGCTGACATGTTTATTTATTTTCTCTCCCTCTTGTACCTTGGAACACACAACATCATGTACCATGGAACATGTTCCAAGATATACAATCCTATCCCCTTTTTTTTTGTAACAGATTGCTATGCCAAGAAGTAAGAGTGGCGTTAAGAAGGCCCCAATTTATCCAGATGCTATGAGAAAAGCTGTAGAAGCAGTTGTGACTGCTCACGGAACAAAAACCAGTTACAGAAGCCTGCAAAGTGTACAATGTTAAATTGTCTATTTTGTCTAGACACATTCCGCAATTCCGGAATATTATTCTTTGTAAAAGTGAAAACTTTATTTTAAACTATTTTTTACAGCCATTTACTCTTGTTGCTATGCACAAGAGGGTGTGTTCCATGGTACATGACCATGTTGTACCATGGAACACTTTTCATAACACCATATTTTATTTTTTTGTTTGTTAATAGAGCTGTAAAACAGAAATACAAACAGCAAGTTGTAAAGGGATCTTCATTAGTTAATACCATATTTTTTTCATTTCAAAATAATTATTATTAAAAATTTAAAAAAATAAAATCTCAAAAGTGTTCCATGATACAAGAGTCTCCGTTACAAAGTTTTGATGGTAAACAAAACAATATCTGGAAAAAAGAATCAAAGCACATAAATACACAAAAAACTGCAGTTCAGCCTTAAACAAATACAGGGTGCGGCAACATAACTTCCTTTTTTCAAAACGCAATAAAACCCATTTTATGAATCAGAAATTTTTTATTTTTTTTTAAATAATGTAGGTACATAACTAGTTTTGTTTTACACAGTTTTGAAAATCATATCAGGTGGGTGACACCACCCATTGCCCAAACACTTAATAAGCCGATTTCTGGCGTTTGTAATGACCGTGCAATTTCTGCCCGGATGTTGGCCTTCAGGTCTTGTAGGGTCCGTGGACGGTTGACATAAACACGGGATTTTAAATAACCCCGCAAAAAAAAAACGCAAAGGGCAAATCGGGGAAGCAGGCTGGCCACTCCAAATCACCTCTTATTGAGATGAGGCGTTCCGGGAAGTGTTCCCTCAAAACATTCGTTGATGCCCTTGAAGTGTGAGCCGTTGCTCCGTCCTGTTGGAACCATATGTCCCCTAAGTCCAATTCACCAAGTCGTGGAAGAAAAAATTCCTCCAACATGTTGCGATCACAGAACATCCGTTCGAAAAGTAGGTCTCGACGGCAAACGTGCGCTCCTCACTGTTCCAGCGCATCATGGCGACGACCGACGTAGGGAACAAAACTTTAGAAGCACGCCTATCGAATGACACTACTACTGTCACGCTACGAATTCTATAGCCTGAATGGCGCGCATTTCAAAAAAGGAAGTTATGTTGCCGCACCCTGTATATAAAAACCTAAAAACACACATTTAATTTTGACATACATAGTTAGTAAAGAAGGAAAAAGAAAGAAGTACTTCTGTGACATGAAAAAATCCCACAAAATAACCATTTTTTTAAATAAAAATGCACCTTAATGCAACCCTGCGCGTATTAAGAGAAAATTCGAATCCTCGTCTCATGATGAAGCATAATTCCATATTACAAGAGAGTGTAAACTGAATTAATGTGGAAACCTCGGAGCTTTTTGCGGTTGCTTTGAATAGTAATTCGATTTTAGAATTGAATCGCACACGTACCTATTCCGGATTAATTGGCAATAATACCCAATCTCGGCTAAGCACTAACCTTCTTAGCTCAAGTCTTATCGCGTGTAGCAGGGAACATCCGGCGCTTTGCTTACTGCACCGCTCAACTTCGCTAACTGCAGCTACTGAATTTGAAATGCTGCAGTTTGACTCAACTTTATCTATTACGGGCTTCATGTCAATCGTTACTTCCTTAGTACAGTTGATGAAGTAGCTTTTGTTCGGGGTTACGGCCTACTACGTTTCACGAGGGAAGGAAAAGTCTCATAGAAAGGCCTCCCTGCCTTAGTGACGTCATTGGTTTGCATTGTTTTCAGAATAGAGATAATTATCTTTTGTTTGAAGTTTCGTTCGTCGAGCTGGTAGTTGTGTACATCTGTGTGAATATTATAATTATTATGTGCCATATTACATCTCCTTTGTTATCAGATGTACTAAAAACTGTAATACTATTCGACAGAGTTACATATTCATATTAATGATGCGGATTTATTTCAAAGAAATTTTTATTTTTAATTACATTTATTGTAAAACATATTGCTGTCACTAAAAAAAAACTATACCGTCTTAAAACACTTGGAGTTCAGTTGAAAAATCGCGCAATTTTCTTATACAGGGTGTATCGTAAAAAAATAAAAAAAAAATCTGTAGGCTAGTCATTATCAAAAATGAAGGGGGGCCTTTTATACAAAACTTTTTTCTTAGACGTCTCCTTTCGGAGTTACACCCCCCTAAAGGGGAGCGGTAAAATTAGGTTTTTATTTTATTTCTCAAATTTGAACAAATGTATACCTAATAAAAGGTTTCCCATGGTAGTATTTTCAACCCACCTTCACAGGGGGCTGAAAAGTACAACCCCTGTTGGTTTTTTAATCAGAACTTTTTGGTGGGTCATTATAACTCAAAAACTGTAGGTTTTACTCAAAAACTGTAGGTTTTACTCAAAAACTGTAGGCTTTACTCAAAAACTGTAGGTTTTACTCAAAAACTTAAAGAATAAAAAAAGTTTTTTTAATTAATCAAGCTTTCAAAATAAAATTTTTAAATTGCAAAATATTAACCCGCCAAAAAGTTCTGATTAAAAAACCAACATGGGTCGCAATTTTCAGCCCCCTGTGAAGGTGGGAGATGGTTGAAAATATTACTATGGTAAAACTTTAAATAAGTACATAAGACATCTACCAAATATCATTCTCCTGCATTTATTCAACTTTGAGAAATAAAATAAGAACCTAATTTTACCGCTCTTCTTTAGGGGGGGGGGGAGTATAATTTCGAAAAGAGACGTCTAAGGAAAACATTTTATATAATAAGGAAACACCTTTCGGATTTTTTCGCATTTTTTACTAAACACCCTGTAAATAAAGTAGGTGATTTTCAATAAACTTGTATACTTTTGTAAACAGCTTTTGTATTTTCACTATTATTTTACTTAATGTTGCTCTATTTGAGCTTTTTCTCTCCAAAATGGATTAAACATAAGTATCACATTTTTGCAATCATTCAAGAAATAGGAAGTATCTAATCACAATAATTGTGTTAGTAAATTAATGATCATTTACTCTGTATGCAAAATTTTAATTCTTATTACATTTTACTATGTGCTAATTTGTTTTTTGTTTAATATTCTTGCTCCTCGTGTTTTAGCTATTAGAGTTTTGCATAAATTAAGAGCGTTTGTAGTTTATTTAATTTTTGTATCGTAACGAAAGTGTAAAGAAATAATAATACAACTCTTATCAAAAACAAAATTGAATGTTTGAAGTCCGCGAGCAAAGCTAACGAGTTACCAAATTATATTTAACATTTTCCAACACTAACTGTTTTAATTTAAATAAATTTACAAAATTATTAATTCCTATCCCATTAGGACATTATTATTAGATCCTGGTGAACTCATTCCTATTCGTAGGTCTCATTGAATTTAAATGGTTTTAAAGTTCTAAACACACGAGTGTGTAACTCACGCATGCAAATACGGGGTCCGGGTTTATATAAATTGGTAATGATATGCAGAACCAGATTGGATGGTGAGGAAATTCGGATTTTCCTAGAAAGTCGATTACTGTCTGCTGGCACGGTGGATGTGTCTGGACCGTGGGTAATGACGAAATCCTGAATTGTAATTTAAATATTGAAATACAAAGGGGTATTAGGACGCATGGAAAGCTAAAGATTTAATGGAAAATGTTAAATAGGTTTAAATTACGGTTTGAAAGCAGTTTTTGGTCACTTCTTAGCATGGCGGTTTATTTTAGTTAGGTGGTCATGTGAACTAATGTATGATAAAAATTTCGCAAATTGTTAAATTCAAATTTAGAGAATTCTCTTCGAACTTTGGCCAATTTTCCTTCAGACAACCTGAGCTAACATAACGCTACCTCTTGTGGTATTACCCTAGATAATTTTGAATATTGCGATACATGTAGGTACATGTAGTACAAATTGTATAACATTAAACAAATATTAATTGTTTTACGTTATGCGGCAATGTTTTTGTTTAAGTAAAAACTAAATCAAATTCCCCCTTCACTGCGATATTTATTAAAACCGCAAGAACTGCGTGTTGTGCATTTCGTTTGAGCCTACGGTTTAAAAATAACCCGGATCCTTCAGGACGTAACATTACAATAAAGATGCAATCTCAGATCTGTGCGTTCATATTTTTAGTTGAATTATCACAAGAAGTTTAAGAACCTCAAAAAGCTTATGTAAGTCAAATTTTTAGATATATATGCTTGCTTATGTCTTTGCTCTTTAAAGAGCTGCTTCGTCTTTTATTTATTTTTTATCGCCTGTAAAAGGACTAGAAAATTTGTTTTCGCGGCAGTCTTGCTCTGTTTGAATATATCTTTGTATGGCATTGCAATATGAGTTGTGGGGTTGCTAAAGATATGTCTGGTAAAGTTTATGTGAGATAGAGATTGAGGGTTACTGTTGTGGGGTTTATATTTGGGGTCTGTAAACATTATTCTTTGGAATAAAATAGCTTCGAAGTCTATCTTAATAATTGACGATTATTTAGCTCTTATAAGCAAAGGTTCCAGGGTGTAATAGAATGGCTTGATTTCTATGTAATTAAATGGGGTTTACCCGGCGCATCCACCATATTTTTTAAATTTATTTTCTGTGCGATTTCAAGCTGTGTCCAACACAATACTTGGCTTTTATGCCCTTAAACATGATAAATCGCCAAGATTTTATAATTTTCATGACCATAAACTATCGTAATAGTGGTCGGTTTTGTTTTAGGATGTTTTTATCATCGATTTACCAGTTCAGCTTTTTAATTAACGCCCCTTGATTTATAGTTGTTACTTATCTCCGCTGTTTTTTTTAAGAGGTTTTATTTTTTTAACAGAACAAATCGACTTATAATTTAAATTTCATAATCATGTTAAGTAAAGAAATAGTTTCTGTTTTTGTGAAAAGATCCTTGCAATTTTTTAATACAACACCAATTTAAAAAATAAAAATTGATATTATTACTGTAAGCAGAATACTTTGATTCGATGTTACACAAAATATTTAAATTGACGTAAATTTTCAGTTCATAGCCGATGTGTACTTGGAAGCATAAAGATGCTGTAGTTGCAAAAATACTCTCAATATTTTGGTGATGATGCGAGGATTTTAAAACATGCTTATTCCCACTTTATTTAAATCGCACAACGTAAGCATTTTCCGCGACTCGTTTTAATATACATTAAGTTAACATTTTAGCTTCTCTCGACCAGCTTTTATACAAATCTATACGTTATAGATACACAGGGCGTTTTAATTTTACATCAGTAGTGTCGAGGTTATTTTTAAGATTTTTTTTTAAAGAAAAATAATCGTACATAACTTTATACCGGGTGTCTACTTGCAAGCTCGAACATTGGAGTTTAACATTGTTTTAAACGTTTTCGTCCTCGCCAATTTAACAAAGTAATTATTAAATTAACCTCCTAGCCTGAATAACCGAAGTAATACTTTCTATATTGCTCCGTGAGTTAGCTGTGACGTTCTTAAACTTAATTTTTCCGGCAATTTTAAACAATCATGCTAAAAAATTTTTAATTTTGAGAAGTTTTTTTGCTAAAGCAATTATATAGCCTTGATTTAGCGCCCAGAATCTTGAGAAACGAGGCCGTTGTACTTTTAGGTATGGTTTAAGTACTCATTTAGCAACAATTAGACCGGCTGGAGTGCCGGTAATCGCTTATTTCACCATAAAATTAAAATTGCACATGAAAATGAGCCACGGCCTACTCCACGGCTTTTTCTTTCTTCGGGGGAGAGTCTCGCCGGCATTAAAACAATTACACCCCGCCGCTCTCGACAAATTTATTATTAATTTTCTCCCCAAATGTACAGTGATATTAGTTAGGAGCAGTACATAAACGAGTTAGCTCGTAATCAGTGCCTCCTGTGATGTTTAGGAAGCCACAGATTACCTTTGATGGATCGTCACATGACAAGCACAAAGCGCTCAATCACGACAGTCCAACTCCAGATAACACTCAGCGTCCCAGTAGGCCATTATTACAGACAACGTGACGCACCTTTGAACCTGCTTCTTATATTACCTGAGTTGATGCAAAATTAAGCAGGACACGGCTTGGTTTTGGCACGTGAAATGGAGGATTTTTGATTAAAATTCAGGACATTTTAATATACTTTAAAAGGACACACACATACTACAAATCATATATTTTAATTTTTTAGATTAATTATAAGTTTTTTTACTATCCTTACTTAGTATTTTCATTAATGTTTTCACCAAGAAAATCAATAATTAACCGACTTTTTTGTGCTCAAAAAACTAAAAATTAACAATGTTACATCAAAAAATAGATTAATACACTAACAGTGGTATGCACAGTCGCTCGCTGGACGACTCTCCAGAGAAGCCTTCTGTCAGCGACGCGCCAATCGCCCGCCAGACACTTTGGTTGCAGAGCCGCTGGCCGGAGAAATTTCCGGCGAAGCGTTGGACTAGCGTACATTAAAACATATCACTCTAGCATGCGCAGAATAGCAATTAGCGAATTTGATAACGTGATAAAACCTTGCTTCAGTATCTAGCATGCGGTAAATGACCGACAGTTTTTATAACTTTAAAGCAAAATTCATTTCAAACGCAATATTTGATAACAGCGCTGTTAAAGGAAATAGTAAGTAATAAGGTTTCCCATATTAATTACTTTTCTAACTACTTAACAAAGGGATAAGATCTCTGTTGGTCCCTAGAAATGTGTCAATACCCAAAATCTTAATTTTCTTTATTAATAAGAGTTGTTTAGATGTCCTTGCAACGGATAGAAACATCAAATGAAAAGACATAAAAAAGCTAGCACAAGACAGAAAAACATGGAAAATAGTCAGCACAACACAATCCAACAGTTCTTCACCTAACAGTAACATAATTATTATTAAAATATACACCCTTCAAAGGCTGTACTACCTTAATAAGATTTTTATACACTTCAGATCGTATCGCCGATAAGCTTTATCATATTCATACGACTTTCGTGAGACGATATCCTGAAAGATGTATTTCTTGTTCTCGTCTTCATTGCATTATCAAACTGGCTTTCGTTCATGTTCGCTGATAATGGCTTCATAGTCAGCCAGATATTGCCGTAATATCCGCTAATGTGACGTATGCGCGGAAACTCCGAAATCTGTCATGCCTCAGATGTCTTCCGTATCGAAGACTGGAATTATGGAGCCTCGTCTCGGGACTCATCGTGATGCCACCCACCCACCGCATGCTGTAGCTAGGAGTTATGAGCATCAAAACTATTCATAAGTTTCGGATAATATCCCGTATACGTGAGATGATAATGAAATACTTGACCTGCATCAAGATATTGCAAGGTATGCTCTTACCGAGTTATGTGCTCGAAGACTGCTTGCCTTTTGAATCGGTTAAGTGTGCAGTTTTTTTTGGAAAATGATGTTTTGTTGTGGTCGTTAGACCTGTGCGGCAAATAAAAATAAAACTTCTTGGCGACCAAATAATTTTTACATATCCCTAAACAGAATTTTATGCTAACTTTAAACAAATTAACCCTTTGCCTGTCCACAAATTTTACATAAAATTTGTGCCGTACGTCCATTTAAATATTTCACATGTATCATGTTTTACAGCTCTATGGGATTATTTTATACGTATAATGTAGTGTCAGGATAAGTGTAAAGCATCTAGCAAGTGCAAAGATATGCGTTTTCCATATGATACACAAAGCGTACGAAGGACCATTTTTTTGTGTGCATCACCGGTGATGCACAGGACAGGCAAAGGGTTAAAAGTCTTGTTTCAGTGTAAAAATCTTGTTTATTATAGAAGATAGAGCATAGTTTTAAGCTTACACAGCTGCTGATTTATAACATCAAAACAAATTTCAGTTATCGGCAGTTCTTTTCATAAAACTTTACAAAAGCATGAAGCGCAGAATAAAAATTTGCTTTAAGAAAGTTGTCACCCAATTTTTGTATATTCGTTAATAGAAAATCCGGATTGGAAAAATGAAAATGTGGTTAAAAATTAAAGATAGGTATAAAAAGCAATAAAGAAAATTTAAAAGTAAGTACAACCATTGGAATAAAACACCCAGGAGGCAAAGTATGATCATGTTCATTTAGTAGATAGTATGCCTACGAAAGCCTATGAAGAGCAAATCGGAGGAAGAAGCAGAAAGGAAAGACCGTTAAAAACTTTCTGTTCTGTGAGTTAAATAATTCATG
Organism: Elmis aenea; assembly: GCA_947652605.1. NCBI lineage: Eukaryota > Metazoa > Arthropoda > Insecta > Coleoptera > Elmidae > Elmis > Elmis aenea. Next base: position 54,884,690 of record OX393579.1, read on the forward strand.
AATTTTTAAGTAAATTATTTTTAGTATTTCATCACGCAAAAATAAGACTAATGTCTTAAACACAAAGCAAATTATTCAATCAATGATATAATTGCCGTTTCGTACCAGTATCTTCTGCCATCTCATGGGCGGATTCATTTTCTGTCTGACAAAAAATTCTTCCAGGTGAATCTTTACATCCTCTTTGGAGCTGAAGGTCTGTTTATTTAATAAATTTAGAAGAGACCGAAGCAAGTGACAGTCTGAAGGCGCAAGGTCGGGTGAATATGGAGGGTGCTGCAAAGCTTCCCAGTAAAGCTCCTATAACTTCAAAGAAGTGCGCGGTCTAGCATTGTCATGACGGAATACAATTCTCCTACGATTAGCCAGTTCTGGACGCTTCCGGTATATTTTGGTGTTTAATTTGTCCAGCTGGTCGCAGTGCACATCCGAATTGATGGTCCTGTTCGTGGGAAGAAGCTCACAAAAGACAACGCCCTTCCAATAATACCAAACTGAAAGCATAACCTTCTTCGGGCGAAGTCCTGCTTTCGAGGTTGTTTGTAGAGCTTCGCCGCTCTTCCCCATGATCTTTTGCGTTCCACATCGTTAAAGACGATCCACTTTTCATTCCCTGTCATCGCTCTCTTTAAAAAAGGATCGTTTTTGCAAGGAATCGCATATGGAAATCCTTTGGGCGAGGTTAGCCTTATTCAATTGATGTGGAACCCAATCATCGAGCCTGCACACGTAGCCAAGTTGAGGCAGATGGTCAATTTCCCGTGGAACTAAGTTAAACTGTCAAATATCTTACGATTGCGCACTCTTAAGGGACAGAATAAAGTTAGCTACTTTTTAGAGTGCTTGACTTTTAGTGTGGCAAAAACCGAAGGGACTTTTGGCCAACCCATTATTTTTAATGTACTAATAAGTATGGCAAAAATATTTCATGGCCAGATTTATTGGCCCAATTTAACAGCTCTTAGGTTCAGTATAACAAAACAAATATTTTATAAAAACTAACACATTTTTGTACAATCTTCTTCTTAGTCGATTCCTCTTGTGCCTTACGGCGTCGAAGTATGCTTTTCTATTTCTGTGTTATGTTTCTCCACTCCTGCCTTTCGTTAGCTAGCTATGGCACATCTCTCCAGCTCACTCTTTTTTCTTCTAGTCTCTGCCTAACTTCTTTTTCCCATATTTTTTCTTGGTTTTCCTCTATTTCTTTTTCCCTCCATCTTCATTACCCATCCTATTTTCGCGTATCTACTTTCATACTTTATACGATATAGAGCGATAAATATTAATAATTTACTGATACTTTGAGACTTTCTTAATGATCTTGTAGAATCTGAAACTATATTAATTTTTGTGGCAATTCGCTTCCTCTCAAAAATTATTGCTACAATTTTTTAATTATTAGCTTCAACTTATCGCAAAAAATGTAATATAATTCAAGTAATCTGCACAACTCAAATAAATAACGCTAAAGTTTCAAGTACAGTTGTACAAAAATAACTTGCAAAGTGCTATATACTACAATCCTTTAGTAAATATTTACAAACAGCTTTTTTATATATTTATTTCGTATATTTTCCTTTTAACGATATTTTAAGGGCATTGGTTTTCGCGTGTTGGTCCAGTCCTGTATATCTACTGCAGATATCACCCTATATGATCAGTAAAAACATCCCTTCTTCGACACTTTATAGCAGCATGGCAATAATAATATTTTTATGGGATAATAACCCTCTTCATATTTGTTGCATCTGGTATATTGAACCTAACCTAAACCTTATATTCAGATTTAATGATGGCCATTGCTTTTGCTAAATGCCGTTTTAATGAAGTATTTGCGGTGGAAAATGCTTTTTAAAATGATCGCATTCGGTTCCCACTTGAACACAAAAAGTTATTGGTTAGCGTTATGGCGTAATTCGCTTAGGTTTGTGCACATATTTACCTTTAATCCCTATGTTTACTATTTGTACGTAGTCCCATAACTGATCCTATCATAGCTAGGCTGCGCGCATTGCCAAATTACAGTTGTTTATTTTGAATTTCGATGACTAAACAACCACATATTTGCTTTAATTGGATACGTTCAAATCTGCAATGTGAAATATACACAACAAGCGAAAAAATCATGCAAAATAATTTAAAATAACAGTCATCTAAAATCACCCAGGGTGTGTCTACAAAATAATAGATTTATATCAAAACAAAACATTGCAACTAGCATCAGAATATTGATTACAGGAAAATTATCCCAACTGCTGATTTAATATTGTAATGAAATGACAGGGATTTGCACTCAGTTTAGTGTTATTTTTGATAGTTATAGACCATGTAGTAAAAAAACATGCAGACAGTACCTCAAACCCTTTAGGCTCGAATACAGGAAAATGGATGGAATAGTATTTAATGAATTAATTTTGGCAGAAGATTCCTAAGTCACAATATGAAAGTCGTTTACACGAAACTAAGTAAACTTTTTTTTTTTTGTAAAACACCAGGTGTTCGAATACTAAAACTGGTCTAAGAAGTAAGACCAACCATTAGTATGTATCTCTTGAATCTTAAATCTGGGTTACTTAGCTAAGATCAGTCCACTAGGCAAGTTAGAACGGCTTGGTTTTCTTCAGTCTTCGACATAGGCTCTGGTTGTCTAGCAGCTGGAGAGCTACTGCATTTTCGTGTAGTTGAAGCCTATCTTCATGCTCCTTTGCAAATCTTTTCCTCTTCTGCGGTTAAAATGCCCAGATCTCAATGAACGTCGGTATTTAGTTACGCACGGAGCCGCGTAGTGCGTAATTGCCACGAGTGCGTAATTGCTTTACAACTCGTGATGTAGTATACTTTTTCTACGATCACATAATATGTACGTTTTTAATGGCTTTTTGGATAATACACTTTGATATTTCTATACAAGTATGCGTTTTGCTTGCCGTGCGTTATAACTCACTTACTAGGCATGCAGAAAGTGTTTGACGTGAGTCAACTTTGATCATTTCTTTAAAAAACTGTGCTTTTTGCTTACCGTGCGTAAGGACGCACTTGCTATGCATGCAGGCTGTACGGTATGAGTCATTTACATTAGTAGTCGCAGAAAAACACAGTTATTATTTTGATTAAGATAATGTCTTTTTTAAGCAATTGGTTGTGGATATTTTTTTATCCTGTCTCTAATAAAACCTAAAATAGTAGGAAACGATTTCATGCAACTCATACTCCTTGTAATTTAGATGTATTTTTTATTTTATGAGTCACCCTTGCGAAATAGTCCGTCAACAGAATGATTAATGAAAAAATTCACCACAGCTCCGACGGCATTCGAACAAGTAAAGCATTCCAAAAATCGATCTCCATTACATAATTGAATTCGCTATAATTACCGAGCATGTAACAAACTCTATTTTGGCCAGATTAAATTTTAATTCGGTTGATGACATTCGCGTTGAGCTCGCTTCAGACCGCAATTTATTCTAGAATAAACTCGATGCAGTGGTATTTACATCTGTACGTTCAAATAAGATACTAATTTTAATTAAACTAGAGTGTAACGCAAAATTCTTTGAACAATTCGTCTATTTTTGTTTGGAGGACGATGACCACGAGCGAGCTTAACGCACGAGTTGATCCGACATGTTGAATTTGCACCCTTCTTCTTGTGTATGAATATGACCATAACGAAATGCCTTTATTTGCAGAGCGGAGTTTAATACAATTACTGCGCCACATAATTCTGTATGTATAAATTAAGGGCGTATTGTACATTTTCAGAGCGTTCTTGGCTCCATTCTTTGCCCCTAACTTGTTTGTTTTTCACCAGTGGACAGAAAATTATATTCATTTAAATGACATGAATTAAACCCTAGAGCAGTTCCCCAACTTATTTTAATCATATGACTCTTTTACGGTTTCTTCAAAAATATATCCATATTATTTAAATTAGCGATTTTTTTACAGTTCAAAATCGTTTGTCGCATCCTAATCTCCATCTTCTTCTGTCGAGCCAACCTTGTTCTTGGAGTGCTCTGTCCTCCATGGCCTCCTTCACTCCTTTTTGCCAGTTTTTTCTTGACCGGCCCTTTTTCCGTCTTAGACGTGGTTGCCACTTCCATACTTGTGCTGGTAATCGATCTTCTGCCATCCGTCTTAAATGGCCATACCATTTTAATCTCTTTGATGTGATTGTATTAATTATAGTAGTACTTACGTCCATTTCTTGCCGGATGTCCGTGTTACGTACTCTGCCAAGTCTAGTAAGACCGCAACATTTCCTACAGTGCTCCATTTCTGGAGCTGTAATTTTACTTTCTTCTCTTTTATTAGTTACTCACAGTTCAGCCCCGTATAGGGGGAGTTTTTGTCATTCTTGTTCCATAGCAGGGAGTTTAATTTTCTTACACTTTTTGTTTAAAATAAAATGTTTTACCCAAAAACTAGTTCGAGTTTGATTTTGAACAGGGCCGTACTAGTTTTTTATAAAGTTGATTGAAACTGATCCCCCAAAACTCCGCCGCTGCGCTGGTTGCTTGTGGGGCTTGACATTCTCACTGAATGTGGCGATCTGTTATGTGGTGCTGAATACTAGCCCAACCAGGGGTACCGTATTTGCGAATTCTCAAACATTACGGGACCCTATTAGATTTTTACATTCGTAGAATGCAACAACTTCCCAACCTAATAGTGTTAATTTTCCGGTGCTCTGTGTCGGCGGCAAGGGTCGCGGGTTCGGAGAAAACACAAAACCATTTTTTTGACTTCCTGTCTGTCAAAACCGTGCCATGTGACAATCAAATACACAGACCTCCGAGCATGCAACTGTGATAGGTTGGGTGCGCACCTCGCAGTCCCCATGGATAGCAAAAATTATGGTACGGCATTCAGCGCGTTACAAGCACAGTACATAAAAAAGTAGATGTCAACTTCCGGTATCTTCGGATGTTCCGTCATCTTAAAAATAATTTCACCAAACAGATCATATGCTAATATGGCCTCGCCCAAATTTTCCATACCTCGACACCGAAGCTTACAGGAGGAACCGATTAAGAAGAAAGAAAATTTTCAGTTCATCACCCTTTCATTCTCCATATATTTTTAATACACGTTTCCAATCAATCACCCTGTATTTAGTTCTTTAATTTCGAAGCCTAGTAGAATCATTATTGAATTTTATCGACATAATCGGTAATAATACACAATCAACATTAAACATTATGGCACTTTTATTTTATATTCGTTTTGTAGTAGATTTAAAATGAAGATCATTCACCTGGTGACGTGAATTGTGATTTAAAGGACTGTATATGATTTTTAAAAATAAATTCCACTTTGTGTGACCTACATTAAAAATTTTCAAAGGCGATAAATTCACGCAGTCAGGTTATGTCGAAACTTTTAGCGGTGACGACCAACTTTGGGCGAAGTTTTTAAAATAGAAGTTAACATTTCATGCGGTATTATAGATCAAGGTGAGCTTAGAATTACCATAAATTTTCTTTTATCTTTTGCTAGGATTTAACTATATATTCGGACGATGTCGATCGTGAATGATCAAGACAGTGATAATAAATCGCGGATCCATTTAATTCATGTCAGGCCAGAGAGGGGGCGTATAGAGAGATCGCCCGTTAATCTGGGCCCTGATTCCTGGTAAAGCCGACAAATTTATGAGGTCCTTAATCAAAGACTACCTTACCTCGAGTCGGTCACACGACTTCCCGTTAAGTGCACTTAATTTTATAGTAATTATCAAAGATATGCAATAATTATAACGAAGTCATAAAAGAAAGATTAACTATAAGGCTGTGTCGTGTTTCCAAACAGTAAGCCGTGGAAACTTAAGATACTACAACTGATAACACTGTTATCAGCGCTGTACCAGCATAAGGTCGTGATGAATTTATGTTGGGAAAGAAAAAAATTCGGCGTTAATGTTTCTATTCTTCGAATGCGTGCAAGTTAATTTTACGGTGTATAGTTCAAAAAACCTAACAAAAAATGAAAGAAGATGAAGATAGGAAGTTCAAAAGAATTTTACAATTTATGGCTTATGATATAATCACAACTAACTTTATTTAAACTTCTCCTTACAACTGATGCATGTTTAAATTATTGTCGATTTGTTTTTAAAACAGATGCGGTAACTGCTATAATTATTGGCCCCCTTAAGCAAAATTTCATATTGCAAGTGAGATAATTAATTAATTTTTCTATATTAAAATATAAATTGAAGAGATGACGACCATAAGTTGTAAAGTAAATAACTTTAATGGGTTTAGTGGTCTTACTGAAAGCTTCAGTGGGGCATAAAGAAAACTCTTTGTTGATCACCAATATTTCGAATTTATTTTAATCCTTCCTCAGGGTTATCAAAGTGAGAATGTAATTTGATGTTGAACTACTTGGATCCCAGAGTAGAAATTCATTTAAAAATTGTATTCACGAAGGGGTTGAGATTTTGACTGTATATTATTGAAATTTTAAGTATATTATTAAATTTTTTAAGTATATCATTGAAATTTTTAAGTGTATTATTGAAATTTTTAATTATATCATTAAAATTCGTTTAAATTTTTCATAATTCTAATGTAATCATCGACTTTATATAAATCCTGTAAAAGGACACAGTGTACAAATAACGTTATTTTCTAAAATTAGTTAGTCAGTCAAATTTTAATATGTAAAATTGTGTTGTGTTTTTATTTTAATCTTATGATACTGAATTTCGACGATATGAGTTGACTTGTTGTAGCAACTTTTAAATTTAAACGAATTTTAATAATATACTTAAAAATTTCAAAAATATACTTAAAAAATTTAATGATATAGGTACTTAAAAATTTTAATGATATACATAAAATTTCAATAATATACAGTCAAAATTTTAACCCCTTTGTGAATACAATTTTTAAATGAATTTCTACTCTGTTATCCAAGTAGTTCAACTTCAAATTACATTCTAACTTTGATAACCCTGAGGAAGGATTAAAATAAATCCGAAATATTGGTGATCAACGAAGAGTTTTCTTTATGCCCCACTGAAGCTTTCAGTAAGACCACTAAACCCAATAAAGTTATTTACCTTAAAATATAAACATTGAAATGTAGTGTAGACCAATAAACTTATTTTTATATTTAAAATTCGAATTTGATGTATCATAAGTGTTTAATGGTAAAAATAAATTATTTTTACAAGACTACGCAGTTTGTAGTTATTGGCACGTCTTTCGTAGTTATTGGCCCTGCATGTACCAATTATTGGCATTCACAATAGTTGTTAGTCCTTTTGAAAATTTCTTATAAAATAATGACAATACTTACTGTTTTCTTGTAACTGTGCATTTAAGATACCTACCAGATAAAATAGTTCCTAATAAATAAATAGGGTTTAGGTAAACAAACTTTTATTTTAACTAAAAGTAACTTCTATTATAAACATGTAGTTTACATGAAGTCAAATAACGTGACTAAAAATATCATAGTTGATCACTGTAAAAAATAAATTCTATTTTTAATTTCAAAAAGTTTCAGCTTTCCTTTTTCTTTCTTCTCTACACAGTCTTTGATTGACATGTTTTATATGTGAATACTCTATCCGAATTTGTTTTGTATTTTAATATACATCTCAGGTGATATTTTCTGCAACATGTGTTACATTTTATTCCAAAATTGTTGCTATTTATGTTATAGCAACAAGTAAAACATAAACCAAATACAACTTTGTTATTAAAAACTTCGTTTTGAATATTGTCTTCATTAGACTGTTCCTCAAGCTCTTGGTCATTATCAACATTTTTAAATAAATCTTTGACGTGAACGTCTCTTTTCTTTTCTTTAGTTACTTCAATATTTTAACTTTTATCACATAATTTATTTATTGGCAATTTTAAATTATCACTTATTAGCGCATTTGATACTATTTAAACTTCGTTTGATTTTTGTTTAAGTAATTTTAGTTTGTTATTGTTCTTTTATCATAATGCTATGGACGACAAGTATAACTTAAACCATCCTCTTCCAGGGGTATTGTTTTTGAACAAGGTTTCTCTTTTAGAATTTTCCAGAAACTGTTTAACGGATAGCTTAATATCGTCAAATCTATTGGAAAACCCTATTTTTTTGGCTCTCTTATAGCCAGGCAACAATTATAGCTTCTTCGGAATGAGTCAGTACTGAAGAAGGATCATAGCGTTTTTTAACAAATTTTTCGGATAGGCGGAACTGCAATGTGGCCCTAGGAACATTATACATCTTCGAAGCTTCTCGTTTAGATATTCCATTTTTCACAGCCTCTAATGCTTTTTCTAAATCGTTCTTATTGTATTTTTTTTTATAAACACAACCTCCTTTTACTTCTGGCATTTTCAGGAAATTTACATTTTAAATTTATCGGTAAAATTTACGCTGGGTATAATTATTGGCATACAATACTTTAGTCATTGGCCACGGTTAATAACTAAATCTAGGCAGAATTCAGGTGCACTAGTTATTGGCCGTCTAAGTTGTATTAAAAAATCGTCTTATGTTAGCAATACCTAATGTTATAAGACAGTTTTTGTGTTGTACACTGCCCATTATTCTTACCGGCATTAGACTCTTAAAACTTTATTTTGCCTTTAGCAGTTTGAAGTTTGTAAGGTACAGAAGTCCTGTATACAAAGCGTTTTCGATGTTAACAACTCTACATAGTTTTGTCGACTGCTAAGTGTCATTGGAAATTGATTACAAAGTTTAGTCAAATTGTAATGACTTCACGGTTCTTGCAAAGTTGGCTAGTTCCTTGAAGGGTATCACTCTTGATCCAAGAACTTCTTTAATCGATCCACTAGTAATTGAATTCCTTTACCGACAAACAATTTGGATCTACAAAGCGTGTTGTTGTCAGTGTGTGTTAAAAGCAGGGCTAGAAACCGAAAAAAATTTTGGTTAACTGTTAACCGAATTCAAGAACTTTATTTTTATAACGGTTTTTGTTGAAAAACCGGTTTTTTCCGTAAAAAACCGGTTTTAAAAAAACCGGTTAATTTAACCGGTTTTTAACATTATTCAGATTTGGAATGCAAAGTATAAAAAGATATTATCTATTTATAATATTTTATAATATATGTACAATCAAGCATTCAGTAATTACTTTTGGTAAACTAATCACATTTAATACAGATTTTGTATTTTTTCAAAATAATTTTTATTAAAAAGAGATGTTTAAAAAACCGGTTTTTTATTATTTTGGTTAAAGGTTACCGTTTTTTTTGCCTTTAAAAATAACGGTTTCGGTTTCGGTTAAAAATCACAATTTTGGACAAAAAATAAAGGTTAACCGGTTTCTTAAACCGGTTTCATGCCCTGGTTAAAAGTACACGTTTGGTGTATAAACGAATACCAAATTCAACAATTTTGCCATTGATAGTAACAAAGTTATTATAAAAACATGAAATTTAGGTTTGAATTTGTGGATTTTGCAGGATTTGCAGGATTTGCAGGATTTTTCAGGAACTACATTTCTTTTACCAAACAATTTTTTTTACTTCTAATGCTTTTCGAGCATTAATTGTATATTTATTAATTCTTTTTTGTGCCGAAATGCAACTTTTTGTTGTATGATAAAAAATGTTTTTTATTTTTCAAAGAAGTTCAATAAAATGAAGAACTTTCCATTATGCTCTACTATGTGAAAGGTAAAAATATGTTTAATTTGTAGAAGGTTTGGTACGTGATTTTCCAAGTATCTGCACACATAATGGTGCTTTAAATTTTTCATATTTTATGAAACATTGAAAAATGCATGTGAGAGATATCTCTATGAAAAATTGAAACAAAAAATGCATTTCCTCGTTAGTTTGTGACGAGTGTTGGTTTGGTTTATTTCGCTGTATGTGTGTGTAAATAATGTCTGCAATCAATTTTAACTATGGTCTGTTATTTTTTTGCTAGAAACAGCATGCGCACCTTTTTTCCCCTTACAGTCATGAATAGTGTTTTTTTATTCTTACCTGCAGCCCTTTTTGCGCAGTTATTCAACGTAAGTGTATTTTTGTTGCTTCGGAATATTTAAATAAATGTTTCGTGCAATTAAAATATGCCAAGATTTGTGTTACTGAATGGAACTGTTTTTTTTTTGTGAATCAAAACCTTGAAACTCAGAGCAGCATGAAACTCTTATGTTATGCAAAGAATATTCGTAGTTGCTAGGCTTAAAAAAAACATGTAATATTTAGTGTGCTTTCAGCTTCAACTTCTACAAACATACAAAGGCTCGTGATTATTTTAACAAACACAAAGCATAAATGGAGTTAATGCGTCAATTTACCTCTACAAATATAGATAAAATCACTGGAGACAACATTTTTTGACTTTAAAGTAACTAATCAACTTTTCTATAACAGTAAATTACAACATTTATGTGTAAATAATTAAAGAGGCGAAATTTATACAAAAAATGGTCTTAGTAAACGTTTAGACTTTTTGTTGAAACCGGATTAGGCCGTGCGTTCTGATTGGCAAAATTACCGATAATAAATAGAAATTAAATTGCAGGGTAATAAAAGCTAAAAGATCGATTTTTGGAACAAACAGTTTGTTGACAAAAAGTACGGTGCAAAAGTAAAAAAAAAACATTTTTAAGCAACTAAAAATTTACCTTAAACTAAACTGTTTAGCTTGGTTCAAAGTATAATATTTTTAGTGTCCAAAACGTGTCAAAATTAAAAAACCCGCCCAAAAATGGTTCATTTATGCATTAAAAAAATTGCGTTGTAAATAATAGCTTCTTGAATCACCGGAATCCATTGAAGATAATTTCACAATTTCGCCATTACAGCCAATACAATCATGTTATTCGCATTAACGTTTTTTGTATAAGATCAAAAACCTAACTCAATATATCGAGCTTGCAACATAAGTCCCGAATCGCCTTATATACTATAAAAAAACAAATTTAAGTTATATACTTCACCCAGGGGACCGTTCGAACATTTATTTGAACGTTCCGATGCATAAAGTACTTAAATATTTTATATCGGCCAGTTTCAACTGATGATATGTCAGCCCTATATAAATAACAGAGGGATATTCGAAATACAGATTTACAGCGCGAAATAAAAAGCCATTTTATTATGGCGCAAAATTGGCAATTCCTATAAGCACTGTATAAATACAGGTTGTGCAATATAAAGTTAATTTCATTGATGCAACTGTAAAATTTTGCGTTTTAATAGCGATTTTATGAAGCCAATCAAGTAAGTGCTACAGAAATTAATAATCAATTATTAATTGAAGACTACAAGAAGAGAATGACCCAAGTCCAAAAACCGATACATAACCTTTCGGCTTCAATTTGTTTATATCACAATATAATCGCTTGCAGTTTTAATCGCGAGTAACAAAATTAACTTTTTTCATTATTTGTTGTGCCGGACAATAAACCGCAGGAAGGTAATAAAACAGAATTAGTCCACGTGCACTGGGTAGGGCGGTTAATGTTTTGTTTTGAATAATGGAAGTGTTAAGTGCAACGAAGTGACATGAAAACTATAAGCCAACTAACAAAATTACTGTTGTAGCGAATGTTGTTAATAATGAAGACAAACTTTGCAGCCACTTAATACTAGACAAGGCACTACTGTAAGCCTTGGACAGTGTACAACCATATTTCTAGTCGAGCTGTACGCTACGCACTTATGTGCAGATACACTATTAGAAAGAGATTTTAATAATAAAAGAATCTTCATAGTGTCCGACAGCCAAGCAGCGTTAAAAGCTCTTGGCTCGTCGGAAGTAAACTCAGGACTTGTTCTGAACTGCATACAGGCACTCAACGTGTTAAACTGGTATGGTGTCCAGGGTACACTAATATACCAGGGAACGAGAAGGCAGATCGCCTAGCCAAAATTGGCAGCAAGACGCCTTTCTTCGGACCAGAACCCGCAGTTGGCACATCCTATGGAACAGCCAAGCGGTGTCTTAATGACATATTAATACGCGAGCATAATGATCATTGGAAAAAAGTTGCAGGACAAGCCCATTCTAAGGCTATCCTCTCAATAGTCTCCAAAGAAAAGACAGAAGAAATTTTCGGGATGAGCAGAGTATATATCAGAGCAGCCACAGGACTCCTCACAGGACACTGGGGGGCTGAACGAACTTCTATATAATAGGGCTCTCAGAAACCGATATGTGCAGAGGATGTGGTTAAGAAGAACAAACTTCTCTTCACGAAATATGCCAGTGTGAAGGATTCACACACTATCGGCGTAGACTTCTAGGGATGGAGAAAGCCAACCAAGCAGAGTTAAGAAAAACACCCTTAAAGAAAATCCTGGAGTTTTACAGAAACACAGGACTTCTTTAAGGGGGTATCAACAGAGGGTACAATAAACCAATAGATCGCAGTACAGAAACCCGAAAGGGGACCACCTCCGCGGAAATAAATAAATAAATAAATAACATATTGACGGTATTTTAAAAGTCTTATGTAAAAAATAAATAATTGATTTAAAAGAAATTTTATAATTTAACTGCAAAGTTATTGTTGGAGATGTAATTAAATTTACCAACAATAATAATTAAGTTGTACAATTAAAAATTAATTTTTAAGGCTTAATAGTTTTGTATTACTCGTATTTAATATAAATATGTTATTTGAAAATCTTCTTTTCCGAAGGATTTGATTTAGAAGTGCTAGACTAGTTTCGACATTTTCGCGTCTTCGTCAGTAAAAAAAAAAGCTCATGAAGAAGTGCTTGGAGTCGTGAAACTCATCTGCTATTTTTTTAAATGTTCCTTTTTTGTAAAGGTTAAGTAATTTTCAATTAAACTTATAAAAGCTACATAAATAAATCACTCAATCAATTAATTCAAGTCTGTACATTTTCCGAACACATTTCTACATGAACATTTGGTTGTTCATCTAAATATATATTTATTCAACAACAAAAAACTATTTTGTGCTTGAAATTTTACAAACAATTTAAGGATTTATAGTGGAGTGTGATATAAGGATCTTGACGTGATAAATAGTTTAGTCAATTCCTAATTCCTAGCTTGGCTCCTGTTGGATTAGCGAAAAAGGAAATTACATGCAATCAACGAATGCAATCGACGAAGGTAATTTGAATATGTCCTGTAAATCGTTAAAAAGCGTTACTGGGAATGTCAAAGAGTCAATGAAAATCTAATACTTTGATTAACTGAATGTAACTTGTTATTTTATAGTAGTGTGGACCAAGACACCCCAAATTCGGTTCATATTTATCCGCTCTGAGTGTGTTTCTTTATTTAAGCTTCAGAGCTTCAGTCCACAGTTGCCATTAGTTTCTTAGCTGAAAATTGTTTAGGAACTTGCATAAAAATAATTTTCTTTCTTATAACTTATTTTTAGTTCAATTATTTGCAATATTTTGCACAGTAAACTTTATACTGATTAGAATATAGTATACACGCCTCTTACCCATCGCGTGTGTGTGTTATAATTTTGCTTAAGTATCATATATCAAGCAGAAAATTAAACTTGTTTGACTTCGAGCATGTAATTAACGCACACTACAAGCTGTTGGATAATTATGTAATTTAAATTAATATTAGCCTGTCTGGCAATCAAATGAAAACCGGTATAAAGTTTAAACATACACACATGTCTCTGATTGCGAGGCAATCATTACAAAAACTTGTTGGAAATTTCTTTGCTCCTACTTAGACAAATCTATTGCTCAATTTTTAATTTTTAAAGAGTGACAAAAATTAAAGATATTTTGGGTTTATTTAGGAAGATGGTTCTTTTATTTCTGGTGTTTATTTCTGGTGTATTACATTTTGATTATTACTCCCCAATTGCGGTGTCGTTTTGTTCTTGGTAAAAATCCTTTGCATTTTTATATTAAAAATATGCGAGATTTCCCAACCAAGAACACCAGTAAAGAATTTATTGAAATATATTCAACGGAAATATTAAATGCGCGGCTCGTGGAGGATCATGTCGCCCGATGAAAATATTCAGCCGTATTAAAAATTGTAATGAATTTGATGGAAATATCAAAATTGTTACTTTAAGAATAATGCAAAAGTATTCGACGACTCTCACCGGTCGACAATGCCTTAAAGAACGGGAATAATTTAATTTTTCATTGAAATTTGAATGTTAATAGCGTGGAAGGAGTAACGCTTATAAGACCGGTGGGGCTTAAGCTTCCATTAGCAGCCCAATGTATGCAAAGTAATGCTAACAAATGAAGAGCGGGGATTTATCTTCATATTTTCGGAAAGCCCGTGCGGTCTCTGATGTTTATTTAATTGTGTGTTTCGAAAGTAATGCTGATTTTTACGCTCAGCAATCTATGTTTATTTATCGTTAGAGAGTTTATAATTATAATTAATATATCTATTTAAAAAAGCTGTGAGAACCCCATGATTTAGCTTCTATTTCAAAGAATTTTGGAGTATTATATCGTACATACATACTTTGTTGTACCATACACTGTAAAAAATCGGTTGCGGAATATTTCTCCAAAACAATTGCTCGAAACTCGAAATCAATTGCTCGAAAATTTTTTCCTCGAATGGACAGTTCCTCGAAAGCTTAGTTGCTCGAATAACAATTTCTCGAAAACAAAATTTCTTGGAAAAAGTTGCTCGAAAAAAATTGCTCGAAATCAATATTCGCTTTAAAATAAGTTTTTGTATCGACTGTTAAAGTCCTGCTACAAAAAAGTGGACCACCCTGTATATTTTTCAAATTACGCGAATTTATTTCACCATGAAGTTTCTCCATCCGTAGTTTTATATGGTCCTAGTGATTTTTCAGCGCCGATTTTTTTGCAGCCAGCGATGTCCATCAGGATTAAGGCAATCAACATTTAACAAGCTGCTATCTTTGGTGTTAAGCCGCATACAAAACAAATAAACTACCATTGCTTCGTTAACAGCTCAAACTAACCAACAACAAAAATCAGCAGCTTTAGTTTTCATTCTCTTCCTCGCTCTATTTTAACCAGTAAGCAACCCTTGCAGAGCAATTGAAATAAACGTGAATTAAAGTGTTCTAGTTAAGAATATCCGATGCGGCTTCAAGGATCTAGACAAATCTATAGGACCATCTGATGGCAACCAAGCACATTAATCATTAGAAAGGGACTCCAATACGCGTGAATTGGTATATTTGTGGTTGTGTAATTTGGTACTAGTTTAGATTGCGTTCGAAACAAGCCAAAATGGCCTATATAGTCGACATTGATGTTCCCACATTAATTATTATTTCGGTATAAGCTCCAAACAGCAGTTGTACTTGTAATTATTGTTGGCGTATAGAATTTGTGGCAGAGTTCATCCCAGTTTCATCAGCAAACGGTTTTTATTTGCAAGAGGCACTCAAAGGTTATTTGCAAAAATGTACCATTTGACAAAAAATAGATTTAAATAAAGTTATCGTTTCTAGGACAATCACAATTTACTTAAGTTTAAGTCGGAGACAACAAAATTGTAGAATTAAAATGTGTGACCAAGCCCTCTTGTTCTGCTTGGCCCATTTTGTTTACTTTTCGGTTTGAACAATAACGCTAGATATAAATGGAAAATTCAATAAAAAAGGCCCTTAAATAGTGTTTCCACTCGAGAAGGAATTCTCAAAAAAAAAAGTAAAATATATTTTTCTCATTTCTCGAAAATTACAGTGTTTCTTGTCAAGAGAAAAGTAAAGTTAGTTTTTTTCATTTCTCCAGGGATCCTACATCGTTAACTGCAGCCTTAAAATTTTTGTTTTCAAAATCAGCGAAGGTTAATAATAAACTAAATAAGTACCAATTACTTATTAGAATCACTAATGAGGGAAGAAGTTCCGCTAAATTAACGATTAATGAGCATTTACTCTTCAAGTTGCAATTTTCTGCTTTTCGCGATATTTTTATATCGAACTTAGGAGCAAATTTTTCGCGAAAATAGTAAAACAAATCGGATTCCGCGCCAAACAGTGGCAGATGCGAAGAACAGTCGAGAGACACTTTTTGTTTAGAATAAAAGTCCTACCCAAAAACAAGTTCGAGTTTGATTTTAAACAGGTCCGTACTAGTTTTTTATAAAATTTATTGAAGCTGAACCCCCACAACTCTGCCACTGGTAGCTTGTGGGACTTGAAATTTTCACCGATTGTGGTAAACTGTAAGGCGGTGCTGTATACCAAATTTGGTTTAAATATATCCACTGGTTGAGAAACGGTTAAACATTATCGATATTTTTTCGAAAATTTCAACACCCTGTATCTTTAAAATGAAGCGTTTTTGGACCCATGTTGATATAGAATATTTGCTTTAAAATAAGTTTTTGTATCGACTGTTAAAGTCCTGCCACTAAAAAGTGGACTACCCTGTATACTAAATTTTAAAGATTTGCCAACAATTGTTTTAGGTCATTTTTGAATTAACCAAAGGAGGAATCCCTCGCTTAGCATATCTTAAAATTAACTCTGTTATTAGCTAATGAATTCCTGTCTGTTTAATATAATTTTGTAATTAATGTATGTTGTAGTATTTCATTTTAATATGCACGTTTATAAATTATATATGTTAACGGTAATACAATCGTAATTAGTGAGTTTATGATTACATTGGATTAAATTGGATGTAATATTTGTCGTTGATAATGATGTGCAAGCTAAAAAAAAAACTGATGGAAATGTGTAATTTGGTTTGCAAGCTCAAATACCATGTTTATTTGTGAGTTTGTTATCACTAATTAACTTTTTATTTCAACAATATTTGAAGTGTGTTTAGTTTTGTTTTATATGAGTAACATATAATTAGCTAGAAGCACAAAGCATAATATATTGAATATTATCGGGCCTTGTCAGTAATTATTTGCATCAGTAATAGAACACTCTGTATTTCAGTTGTACTTTTGATTTATATCAACATCACGGAACGCTAGCCATGATAATCGACTATTCAATTTATTTTCAATCCATTTCTAGTTTATCTTTTATGTAAAACTAAACTTTTTCCCAATTTCTACACTATTTGCTTTTCGCATCGCCGCCGATATATTGCTCAATGTCTTGGAAACTTCGTGGCATGTAGAATCGAACAAAAATCAACTACCGACCTAATGAAATAACAGGATTATCTTCGAACGATTGCCCGATGTTCGAGAGAAAAACGGGAGGGGGGTAAATAACTAAACAACCCCGAAAACTCACAAAGACCGTATGCGCGGACGATAGAGAAGTTTAGATAATATCACGGCAAACAAGGGACGAAAACAAGACAAGGTAATTGGTACACAAAGGCTAAATTAGTAAACTTATTTTGAGTTGGTTGTTTCAACATCGAAAAAATACAGAGAAGTAAAAATATATTTTGCTTATACATTTTTACCGATTTTTGTTATTTACTGAGAATGTTTACAAAAATATTATGCTTTGTACGAGGGCGTATTTTTGTGTAAGCTACCTTGCCATGAAAATAAAACGTCAAAATCAAAATTGTCATTTTGTGAAATAGCACAGTTAAATAGCTGAACATTTCGAACCTGGAGAAAAAAGTTTCATTAACATTTATCGAGTCTGAAGATTTCTCTACAAATTTTTCTAAACAAAAATGAGTGAAATTAAATTCAAGCGTTGCAGTGTGATACAACTTTTTACAAAAGAGTGTACTGGGCCGTAAATTATCCTTCAAAGAATAACTGGCGTGTATGGAAATTATTTTTATTTGGTCAAGAGTCCTTCTACTGTTAGGTGTAGGACTGTTGAGTTGTGTTGTGCTAACATTTTTCATGTTTTTCTGTCTTGTGATAGCTTTTTTTATCTTTTTCCATTTCATTTTTATATCAGTTCGTCGCCTGAGAGTTATTTTGTTCCATACGCCATTTTGGGACAAACTGACTTATTCATACCAAAATTATGTTAAAATTTTTCCATATCCTTCAACATAATTAAAATTTAAATTCGTTCGGTATTGACAAAGTTATCAGTGTTAACTTTGTTCCATATCCAAAAATCTAAAGATAAATTGCGGGTTTATTTGTTCCATATCCATTCATTACACGTTTTACGTTTTATTTGTTCCATATCCGAAAAATTACCTCAATTCTTGTGTTATGATATCGTCTCCTGAGAGGTATTTTGTGCCATACGCCATTTTGGGGCATATTGACTTATTAATATCAAGAATATGTTGAAGAAAATGTTTTATATCCTTCAACATTATTTAAATTCGTTCGGTATTGACAAAGTTATGAGTGTTACCTTTGTTTCAAATCAGAATGACTCTGGATTAGAAAAATGAATACTTAAAACTATGTACAAGCCTAATTTATAGAGATTACAGGAAAAGCATAATTAAGTTCCCATTAATTTGTCGTATACGCTACCGAAAGGTAACTGCACCTGCAATGTACAATAAAGGGTCTTGGAATACCCAAAATTATTTCCAAGAATACAAGAATTTGGAGATTTGGGACACTAGAATATAGAACTTAAACTATATTTACAAAATGCACTGAATATAAAAGAACAGCAGTTTATAACACAAATTTGTTGCAAAACCAAAATAATTTACTTGTTTAAAATAACATTTCAGTTTTTATATTATTGTCTTACGACATTTTGTTACAAAAAGTGTTTATGTTAAAGTTTTTTCTTTTAATAATTGTGTTTCATTTACATATTAACACATAACCAAATTAATTTACTTGTTTAGAATAATATTTAAGTTTTTTAATTATTGTTTTACGCCATTTTGTTACGAGAATCTTAAAATGTTTATGTTAAAATTTTATTTTTGTTTAAATAATTGTGTTCAGTAACATAATACTTAACCAAAATAATTTACTTGTTTAGAATAATGTTTCAGTTTTTATATTATTTTTTACGGCATTTTGTTGCAAGAATGTTAAAATGTATAGGTTAAAGTTTAATTTTTTTTAAATAATTGTGTTCGGTTTACATAATACATAAGCAAATTAATTTACTTGTTTTTATACTATTGTTTTACGGCATTTTGTAACGAGATTGTTAAAATGTTTATTTTACAGTTTAAATAAAATATGTTTTATAATTGTATTTTACATAATTTGACATTTCGTTAAAACAAATCAAAGCCAAATTTTCGTAAAATTTTTGCTAACAATTTGGTTATACTTAATTAAATTATTTTATTTAAATAAAATAGACTTTTCATTTAAAAACTATAAAAATACCATGCACATGGAACAAACTTCCACAAAAATGTGCTAAGCAGCTTAGGAGATTGTTCCATATCCATTTTAAAATTGGCAGTAACTCAAAATTTTATTAAAATTTAATAATTTTGAATTCATTAATTAGATACTGTATTACTTTCAAGTTCTTTCAGAAAAATTAAACGCATAAATATTTTTAATAACAGAGTAATAAAAACAGACACTTTAAAGTCGATTTACTCAAAACTAACTAAATGGCGTATGGAACAAAACAACTCTAAGGCGACGAGTTGCTGCTTTTTTAACTTCGTCTTGCCAGGTCTGCCTTTTTTTTTGCTTTTTTCCTCGTGATCTTGCTTCATAGGCTTTTCTGGTTAATTTTTCTTCTTTCATCCTATAAATGTGACCCAACCATCCCAGCTGTCTTTCTCGTATTTTGGTTTCAACTGATTTTATCTTTAATTGTTCTCTATATGTTTCATTTCTGATTCTGTCTTTTTTGGTTTTTCCTTGGATTTCCTTTGAAATCACATTTCTGTTGCATTCACACGGCTACTATTTTATTTCTGAGTGTCCACGTTTCACTTCCGTATAAAAGTGTTGGAGTTACTACCTTTTTGGCCACTTCCACTTTTGTTCGTTTTGGGACTTCTTTATTTCCAAAAAAATGTGTTCTTAAACTGTTAAATATTCTTCCCACATTGCCTGTCCTTTCGCTTATCTCCTTGTCCATTCCTCCATTTTCGTCTATGATAGCTCCTAAATATTTAAAGCTTTCTACCTGTTCCAACCTAAACCCATTTAAAGTGATGTTATGCCCTTTGTTCTCTGTTGTAACGATCATAGTTTTAGTTATTTGAAGTATAATTAAAAGTTAATGTTACGTTTTTTGCCTTTTCATTAATTTATCTTGCCACAGTAAATCTAAATACAATAATTTAAGGAAAAAGCTTTTTTTCAGAGCAAATAAAGTTAACAGTCATTTTAATACGTTCTTTTATTAATTTACAATCAGAGAATGGTTTCAGATGTTTAGCTAAAATATTAAAAATGTATAACTTGCTATAGTTGTAGGGTCTTGTTGTTTATGAGCATTTTTGAATAAGTCTTGTTGCCCCGGTAAGGTCTTTTTCATTTTCATTATTCTTTCTCTTCTTAAATAACCCGTTAATATCTCTTTTTTTAGCATTTTTTGACATGTAATGACACTTAATGTTATACTCTTTAAAAACAGCATTGCTTGTAAGGTACATACAACTACTAGGTCGCGGGCCGCATAAAAATGTCAGAGGGGCCGCAGGTTGTACAGGCCTGGTCTAAGAAGTATCGCTGGTTTCGGGACTCTATACAGGGCGATCAAAAATTTTAAGGCTAGTGCATGAATATTTTTAATCATTGCCTTTGCAGAAACTTAGAAATTAATGGAGTTTGCTGGAGAATAAAAAGGCTATGAACATAGTAAAAAGCTTCTGTGTTAAAAACCACCCTGTACAGGGTGGTCCTAATTCGATAGGATTGAATGGGTATCTCACTTAATATTCAAGATAGATAAACGGTTAAATTACCAAATATGAGCAGTTTTTTGGGACAAACTCAGAACAGTTTTCAAAGATATTCCATCATTTCCTGTTTTTCTTGTTTGTTTTTTTGTTTTCACAGCCTACTTTTTATTTTTCATCTTTCAAAAATTTTAAATAGGTTTGTAACTTGTAAATATAATAACCATTATGTAATTGGAATCGGGAAAAAATAACGAATTTAAATAGATCATAGCCAAGTATAGCTTTCGTTTAAAAAAAGGTAAGTTTGTGTCATAACTTTTTAACGGTAAGCGTAAAAATTTATTTTTAAGTACCATTAAAATCTACATAAAAATCTCTAAAAATTGTCTTTATAAACTTTTTCGATATTTACAACAATAAGAGAGATATGACACATTATAAATATAACAAAAAAACAGTTTTTCATTAATAATTCAAAAACCGGAAATTATGAAAATTTTTGAAAACGATTCCAAATTTGTCTCAAGAAACTGCACATTTTTGGTAATTTAACCGTAATCTTGACTATTAAGCGAGATACCCACGTACTCCCATCGAATTTGGACCACCCTGTACATATTCTTTAAGAATTTTTAGTGAAATTTGACCGCGTAAAAATTAAAATCGAAACTTTCGGAAGTAAATCAGATGGCCGAACAAAACCCCGTCCGATTATTAAGCTCCTGGAAGTTGCTAGCATATAAATAATTCGTATTTAAACCTAGCAATAAATTTTAAAGTTATCGTAGAGCATGTACGCCATTGGAAATAAATTTTTATCGATCAGAACTGGTCGCGCGCCCACTCGTGGTCCAGTTTTTGCATTTTAAGCCCCTCGGCATGAAATACTGAACACACTGAAAATAATACATAAACGATGAATCAACAGAAACTTCACGCTTGTAATTTAAATGCGTTTTCTGTGTTTAATAAATATTTTTAGTTTAATTAATTGCGCAGTATTAATTAAAATTTAATTTAACCATGAAAATTAACAAGGCTGATTAACTAACTATATTTATGTACATGGTTTGTTGTGAATTATTAACATTTTGTTAAATAAGTTAAGCGTTTAGTTTTAATTCGTGATTAACTGATCAATTGGTTTGCTTTCCTGCATATATTTGCTGTTTTGTTATATGATAGTTTATGTATCTGGATTTAATGTTTATATTTTCTCTACAAATCATAAGTTCAAATTTTGATGGTTCTATATTTTGTATTTCTTTGTTTTTTAATTTAATTTTCTTTCTCGTGTCCTTTTTCTTTGCCTGTATCGTTGTCCTAATAGTTCTGTTATTCTTTACTAACAGTTTTTTGGAGGTTGATGGTTTGTTGTTGTTTTATTTTCTTTCAACTTTTCCTGCTCCCTGTCCCATCTCCACTCTTTTCCACCAATTGTGATCATTTGATATCCTATTTTCGTTGTTCTTCCTTTCTGTCTCTTCTTCCGCTATTTGTTTGGGCTTCTTTTGAATTTCCAGTTCCTCCTTTGTCATTTTGTTGCTTATATATATTATTTCTTGGAGTTGTTTTAGCTTATACTTGTTTTTCATAACCTTTTCTTTTTCTAGTGGTTTGACTAGTTCTAACTTACATGCTTTTGTTCCTATCTGTATGGCGTTTTTAATCTGAACTTTTACAACTGTTCCTCTTTCAATAAGGTGTTTAAATTCATGTATAAGGTCTGCTTTGTTATCAGTTTTTATCTCCAAGCCTGTCACAACGATATTAATCTTTTTCCAGCCTACTAACTATATCTTATACGGATATCATCCTCTCTTTTATTATCTTGTTTTCATTTTTTAGTAATTCATTTTTGTGTCTCAGTTCCTCCAGTTCCTTTTGATATGACTCCTCATGTTTTATTTCTTTTATATCTTTTATTACTTCCTTGATCATGCTCATAAGCGTATGCGTTTTATCTTTTTTCTCTTTTTGAGGTGTCCTGTTTATCCTTTTACTCCTTTTTGATGTCTTCTATGTCCTGTTCTCTTTTTCTTTTCGAATCCTCCAATACTCGTATACTCTTCGCTCTTTGAATGGTTTAGGATAAGAGAGATCCCCATGCATTTACTTGACCTTGGGAAACCCTGTACAGCAATAATTGTGGAGGCAACATTTTTTTGAAGATAGGTATATTTGAAGCAATCGGGCTTTAGATTTTTTTACCGATCATGGATTTTGATAAAAAAAAGTTTTCATCTAGAGGCAAATCAAATTAAAATTTCTCGAAACAAATACCTGTGAGTTTAATATCCGCTAAATGGGAGCCATGACAAAGGATTACAGGTATCTCTACATCCGCTTCCGCTGGAACCATTAGTGCAGCTAACATCACTGTAATATCACGCTTATTGCAGTCACGACAGCCATTTATATTAAATTACAAAAATAACCACGAGTCCTAACCCGCAATCATTATTTTCATTGCAGCTGCAGCTTTTTGCAACACTTACAGCAAAGCACTCCTAGGATAGCACTTAATTTCATATAAAAAGAAGACAATTTCTATCAGGACCCGTGTTATTATCCTTTTTTGTCGACTAATAGCTCATCGTCTGCGCTATACTTTTCAATTTGCGCGATGTAGCGCTGATTACAGTCCTAGGAAACGTTTAATTTAAGTTTTGAAAACACATTTTGCGTGTATATTGAGACTGTGTAAACACGGGAAGTCTGTAATTTGGTCGGTTGTGTAAACCAAAGCTGTTTCGTTTTCAAAAACCTTTGCAAATAGAAATTACCTTAGGCTAGATGCATAAATACACGGTACCGTACGTGTAATGTTTAAAGTTTGTTGTCTGTTAGTTTGGACACGGACTAATTAATTACCTTACGTTTCTGTTAGTAAATTGCATAATTTATACCTGACATGCACGTATTTACTATCCATTTCAATAATTGCTTTAAAAGATGTTGCTGAATACAAAACATCAAAGTCAATTTAATTGATTGGTTGAAAGCAAGCTTTAATGTTTTTATTGCTGTTGTATTTATTTAAATACCTTAAAAATAATTAATAATTCATTAAGAGCTACGAGGTCGGTTAAATTAGGGCAAAGTTGCAAAATTAGATGCTCATCAAATATCGGCAAAGAAAATGTTCATAGCTGTCTTAGTTCAAAAGTTATTCAAGAGAAACTAAAAATCCGGCCCTGTCCACTACTATCGAAACTCCCAGCAATTCCCGTGCACTGCACAATCAAATTTGCATGCAAATTATTGCATTTTAATTTCGATCTGCATGCATCATGGAAGCCATTGAGGCACGAGATAGTTTAAATTCGGGTATCTATTAAGGCAGATCATGTTTTGTTATGTTATAGCGACGCAGTAATAATTATGTTTACCGTTTACTCGTTTCGGTAGCTCACAGTTAAGTCTAAAACTTGAAAACCACTAGCTTTAGCTGTTTAATAGTCAAGGATAACAGCGGTTTAAGGCTCTAATAGGGTGCTTAGTAAACAATATAGCGAATGTAATTACATCGACATTGCATTTATAATATTGTCGTTATACAGCGTAGTCCAAAAATATTGCCTAAATAGACAGGAATTAAGTCTGAACCTACACTGTTGGCATAAATTTGTCCACTGCTACCAATTAAACATCGTTGAAATATTTCGAACCTTAAGAGTGGTCCAATCTAGCAAATAATATAATTATTGAAACACTTACAGAAGTTTTAAGTAAACTTCTACAAGGGAGCGAACCGGATTTGCCAAAAGCACAAATATCAAAGAATTTCTAGCTGATTGCAAATTATACAATTAATCACGATACATTAAGATTAACTTTGAGCTAGTACCTCTTATAAATCTGATTAATTAAAACACCTACTTTGCACAATGAAACGTTTAAAACATATGTTGATTATCGTTATTGTTGCACGTGTAAAGAATAACTGATTATCCAACAGTTCGCTGATAAAAAGCGTAATTTTAAGAATTTATTTCGCAAGAAAAGTGAAACAGTTGCATTAGCTGCAGTAAACTTTGTTATGAAATAGTAATAAATAAGAGAAATGGAAGTTTCTTGGACATGAGAACGAAACATGTGGTTAAAAATGCGATGAAAGCACATTTTTTGTATCTTAGTTTATTAGAACACAGGACATTTTTAAGTTTTTAGTTCTTTAACAAACGATCTGCTAAGTGTCTGATGTTACGTTCTTGTAAGGGTTATTGCTTATCACTGTATGTCGCCCATATATGGATTGTTTTTATGATTTGATGCCCTTAAATATTCCAAATTTGTTAAGACGTTCAACTTGCTTAGTTTTATTGAATTTGGCCCAGATCTGTGACTGCGGGTATCATTTCGAATTTAAATAAATTTGAAACGTTTCTAGCAAGTTGATTCCCTGACAGTTTGATTGCTTTTAAAGTGCACAACAGATATGGGAAATCGCATTTTAAAAGCGATCACGTCAATTTTTGAAGTTCCCTAATAGATCCGCTTGAAAGGAATAAATTTTTATAATAACAACTTTGGCAACGAGAAGTCGTCCCAGGCCTTGAAGAAAATGATGAAGCACAAAAAGAACATATTTTTTTGGCTATTCATCAAGTTTGGTAATTATTCATCTAACATTGCCATGAAATTCGTCTAAAAGAATAAATTACAAAATTGATGAATGGCCTGTTTTATTTATGGACTGGTTTTATAAGTTATGTGCCAAGAAATTAAGGAAAGTGGACGAATCTACAAGAAAATTTGTTTACTTTTAATAGACTATAAGAAAAAAATTATTATTTTAAACTGGAATAAAATACTTAATATATCACAGTATTGGCTACTATAGTTTGCAAATTAAAAACTAAATAATTATCTTGGTACATATCTGCAATAGCTCTTCTTCTCTTCTTACCTTTCGGTGTCGAGGTATGCTTTTCTATTTTTACATTCACTTTTTCCCTGAGCTAATAGCACCACATCATCTGCAATGACTAATTCTGTTAAGGATATTGGTTTTAGTTTATTTCACCCCCAGTAATCTTTCTTTGTGTTTTGCTTATATTCTTTAATTATTTTATGCATAAGAATTATAAAGAGCAATGGACTTAAGGCTGTAATACTAAACATTAAATATTATCTTCTTCATCCTTGACATAATCTAAAAAATGAAGGTCCTTTTGAAGGTATTTATAAAGCATTTTTTAATAAACTCTCACCTGATGTCACTCGCTAACGCGAAGATTTAAAAACGGTCACAATTTTCATTTTATCCAAATCAGATCTTAAGACGGATCAAAACGAAACCCAAAGATCAAGATAGGTAAGTTAGCATCTCGTAACTTTTAAACTTCGCATTTCTAGACCCTCGGATTTGTATCTGAAACAAATCCTGGATTAAGCAGGCTGATAACACCTTCTTTTAGTAAATGCAGTGGCCTATATAAGCGTATAAGGTCACCCGACAGCGTTTTCGTCCAGATAAAGCGGAGATCTACGACAGAATTAAACTTTCGACGACTTTTCAACACTAAATAATTCGAGTAATGGAGTTTTTGCGCAGAATAATTCGGTGTAGGGTGGAGTTGCCTAGTGCTCCTGGTCACCTAAATTGTACCCGGCACATTTTTTCTTTCCACTGAGTATTTGCCACATTTACTCTTAAATGTATGAAATAAACGACAGTAATGAGTAAGACAGGCAAAAAGTTTAAGGATCACACCCGGAAAGAATTGATATAATTTTTAGGCCAATTTCTGTAGCCGTTTTTTTCTTAATTTTCATGTAGTTTTAAACATCTCTCTCATTTTTTTTTAAATACAACACCCTATATTTTTTAACACAGTCTATTTAAAGGTAAGAATGGTAAAACTACAACTTCATTATAAAAAAATGTCAAAAATGAGTAGGTGAAAATTAAATTATAAGTTTCTTGTTTTCTTCTTCCAATTGTTTCAGTATACCTCTGTTTACCTTCATGGCCTAGACTTGAAAATATTACTTTGCCCTAATAATTAACGGTAAAATCGCGATATCTCGGAATATATCAATTTAAGGTGGAAAACAGTCTAAATTTTTTCGAAAGGAAATTAAATTTTCTATAAGACCGTGTAAAAAATATAGGGTGCTGTGTTAAAAAAATTAGTTGTCGGTGTCTAAAGTATCCAAAGTTTGACCAAGCGTAAGAAACGCCCTGTATAATATTTTAAAAATGTAGGTAGTGCAAAGTGTTAAATAACCTATTGTTAATCCAATTTCCAAACGAATTTCTTCAGACTTTTTAAAGTTTTTAATTGTTGAAAATTTTTGAAACTACTGCACTTTCATGAAAATGTGATTCTCAAGAAAGCGGTTTACCTTAGACCCATATAACCTTATACATTTTTTGAAGTAAATTTAAAGAGGAATCTAAAAAATACAGGGTGTTCCACAGGAAAAAGTATAACTTTGATATGCCACTCTTTTTTGGAGCACCCTGTATGTTTGAAAATATTTTTTAAATGTAGTCCTTATTGACTTAAATAATCTAACCGCGACAGAACTTTGAAAATATAAAGCGTTTCGCCATAAAACTCCGTGGCGTCTGTCCTGTATATTATGTTATATTTGTATTTGCGAGTGTGGGATCGACCGTCTGGACGCCTCAGTTTTACGCCAGAAATCGCAGTACGTATGTTCAGAGTATCAGGGATTAACCCTCATTTAAAATTTAAACGCGCCATCTGAAACCAGGAGCAAAGTGGACTGAAACCTAACCCAACACCAAGTGGATTAAATGTGACCTCTAAACGCTTTTTTTCACCGGCTGGTGATAAATCTTGGCAGGTTAGGCAGCAAGATTGCATGTTCCGCAATCAATACTACTGAAGCTGCGTCGATGATTAAAGCAAATGCATCCATCCATCGCATTATAACGACGTGTCGTTAATAATATAACGTCTGACTAATGAATCTACTGGCGCCTTAAAAACCACAGGAGTCCTTTATTATTCACTAATAAAATAAACTTAAATCACCTGATGTAAGTAATTATAAATATCACTCAAGCAAATTGCAAAAGTACTATGTTGGTGTATGAAATAAAGAGAAAGGCAGTAACAAGGTGTGTGCAAAAGTTTTCAGCGCTTTTTACAAAAACATTTTGTATGATCTTCTAAATGCACGAATCTTTAAATCATTGAACTTTGTTTTCCCCTGGCAAAGTCACTTTTAACGATTCTTGCACTTAAACAACGAAGATATTTAACTTCAGTAAAAATTAATTCAGGTTTTAAAACTTCCTAATAGATTTTTTCTTTCCTGGTGAACCAAATACAGGTCCAAACTTTTTTTTATTTATTTCACCCGTTGTTTTGAGGCTACTCATAATTGTTTGATTGAAGAATTGTTGCTTATTATCGCCAGTTTCAATTTACCACAAAGAAAGTTTTTTTTTATATCTATCTACCAAGCAGTGAAATTGGTGTGTATCTGTTTCTTAAGTTTTTCTTTTGAGTATGGCTTGCAAATTTTAAAGAACGACTAAATAATTTAATTCAAATTTTCTCTTAAGTTTTGTTGTTGAAACTTATCATTTTCATTCAACAAGGCAGGCAAATGACCACTTCTTAAGCTGGAAATCTTAGTAGAAGTTGTAAGTAAAAAACTTGTTGGGAAAAATACAACACAAATTGAATGCTGTTTAAAAAGGTGGATTAAATTTGTTTATAATTTTTAATCAGAGTTATATGTCTTTTAAATGAAAACAAACTGTAGTGACACCTGATGATTGAAAAAATGACTTTTTAAGTTTAGTTGGATAATATTTTGCCACTAAAACTTGTTTAACTTGGGTAACGTGCAGAAAACTTAAAATTTGCTAAACAAAAGTGTTCTGTTCGCAGAACTTAAAAATTTAACACAGTTTTGTATTAAATGCTACTATCGATTAGAAAGTTGCTTTAATGCTTTAAATTTTGCTTAACAAAATTTTTCTAGGCGTCATTATAAGATAACAGCTTTTAAATATGCCTTAACATGCCCTATCAATTTCAATTTTTTTTTTACGCGCCGTTTTGATTTATCTTAGATCGTAGGAAGGGAGTAATTTCATGAGTAGGTATATACAAATCTGCACATACATACTTATACAAGAAACGCTAAAACGTGTTTTATTTTTTTGAAATTTTGACCACATCTTGAGATACATTAGCTTAACATGCCCTATCAATTTCAAAATGTTTTAACGCGCCGTTTTGATTTTATCTAAGATCGTAGGAAGGGAGTAATTTCATGAGTAGGTATATACAAATCTGCACATACTTATGCAAGAAACGCTAAAACGTGTTTTATTTTTTTGAAATTTTGACCACATCTTGAGATACATTAGCTTAACATGCCCTATCAATATCAAAATATTTTAACGCGCCGTTTAGATTTTATCTAAGATCGTAGGAAGGGAGTAATTTCATGAGTATGTATATACAAATCTGCATATACTTATGCAAGAAACGCTAAAACGTGTTTTATTTTTTTGAAATTTTGACCACATCTTGAGATACATTAGCTTAACATGCCCTATCAATTTCAAAATTTTTTAACGCGACGTTTTGATTTTATCTAAGATCGTAGGAAGGGAGTAATTTCATGAGTAGGTATATACAAATCTGCACATGCTTATGCGAGAAACGCTCATACTTGTTTTATTTTTCTGAAATTTTTACCACATCTTGAGATACATTAGCTTAAACTGTACACCTCAAAATGTATAACATTCGAATTTAATTTCTATGTGCTGAGTAGCGATAAATCACATTTGGAGTTGCAGACAATGCCTTGCAGTTAATTAGTCTAAATGCATTTTCCTGGGTATTCTTCCTTTTAGTGCAGCTCAAGTTCCATGTAAATAGTTTTTGCTATTAACCCCTAGCGGAGGTAACAATGTACCTAATGCGAAACGTAGGAGTTATTTATTACCAAGTTGGTGCAACTTGAGCGACAAAGAGGACGAATTTTCCAATGATATTCAGGTTGTTTGATTCAAAATAAAAAAAACATGGGTGTCTTGAACACTCCTAACCATAAAAAGATACTTATATTATATTTGTAAAGAAATGCATTTTAACATGCTAGAGAAATCTAAACAGAAAACATGCATATTATTGCGACTTCCTGAAATAGCCTACAACATTTAACACACTTCAACTTAAGCCCTCTTTTGTGTTTGTGTTCTTACAATATATACCGTTGTTTCTTACATCGCTTTAACAACATTATTCTTATAATTCTAAGAGTCGTACTTAAATGAAATGGCATACATCAAGTAAACTGATGGTAGAGTAAAAGCAATACCGACTTTGTTTTGTTTAAAGGCAAACTAGTTTGGTTTTTAAATATTTTTTCATTTTTATTATCCAGTATCAGAATGAATATACTAACCCATCTATCATTCCAGAATAAGTTCAAATTTAAAATACACTGCATACAAAAATATATTGTGGTATCAGCATATTTTTTCAATTTGTATAATATAATTTTAAAGCTATTGGATGTAGTATACAAACATACGAAATTGGAAATCTTAGCACACATTGATCCCACTCAATCATCGAGAACATGACACGGCAATCATAAATATCCACATTTTTATTGAAAATTTGCTGGTAACATTTTCATCCTGAAATTTATAAGATTTTTTCGATGCAATATATAAATAAATCGTTGCTTGCTACTCTCTGCTTGTAATGAAAAATATACTGACACAGTATTCGCAGCTTTTTGTATAATTATAGTGGAACATTTTTGATATCGATTTCAAAGTTTCAAGTCAATTTGTTTTGCTCTCAAAATATGAGAGTGTTGTTCGTAACTTTCTCGGAAAATGGATTATTGACGATGCTAGTGACCTTAGTTCAAGCTTATATTTAATTATCGTGATAAGATGTATGTTGCTGGTGGATTCCGCGCAGGCCCCCTCAAGCGCTTTAAAGTAATATGAACGCAATATCTAGATTAAAATGTTTGCTTTTCGTTTCGGATTATTTTAGCTCGCGATTGTTCGTAGGTTCTCTGGATTGAGCAAAAACGTCGCTATAATAATTTAGAGTAATGGTCTCGTTTTGACCTTCGATCTTGTCCGAGTTGGCAAAAAGTATTATTGCAGACATCTAGATTTTTATGTTTGTCGGAGATGATGCGAAATGTGTCTATAAAAAAATTAGTTTGGCGAAAATGGACGGTCATACCCAGGGTACATAAGACTATTTATATTTGCATGAGTTTTAATCGTTCATCTAAGGGTATATGAGTCTTAATTAGAGGAACTATTGACGCACAAATTATTGGACCAAGAACTATTGATTCATGACCTATTAGTTCACAAGAAAATGATGTACCTCTTTGATGTGTGTAGGGAGCTTTCATGAATATTAACTAAAGTACCATATATTTAGAGTATGTGCTAGGTATTAAATTTTGCTTGTGATTGTTTCATTCTTTAAAATAAATTTGTTCTAATATTCTTTTTTTGGTTTCAGGTATGTACGATTTCGTAATAAGAGCAAAAATTTTGAAGTAAGGTAAGTGAAAATTAGCCACCGAAAATTTAGTTTGTCTACAATTGCTGTAGATAATCGTGCAAAGACAAGATTAAGTTCATTTGCCCTTTCTAAAGTCTTTATTTATTAATCAATATAACTTATGAGTGATTGGAAAAGCTATACCAAACAGCTTTATAAAATTACACTTAATTTCTATAAAGAGATTCGAAGTTAGAAAAAAATGCAGCCTAATATAAAGTGAGAGTTCTTAGTGTATTCCCATCTGGCGTATAAGGATTAAACTATATTACTAAGCTTTGCATGGGTTTTGATAGCAGCTTTTTCTCGGCAAACTTCCAAAGAAAACAAGTTTCCACATACGCCAACGAACAAACATTTTGTTTCGCTTTTCTTTTGTTGATCTGGTTTATAGAATTTTTTTTAATTCGGTAAACGGTGCTTTCTCCAAGCAAATGAATAAATAAGAGACTGCAGGATACTATATCACAAAGACCCAAAACACTAAAACCGTCTGTGTAGGTTTTACTTTGGTGCATATTTAATATTTTAAACATTTCGCATGGATATTTAAACGTGCAAGTTTTAAACCTCCTTAAAAACAGCACAGAGGCAGAGTTCATTTCGCTTTGAATGCGAAGCTGAGCCAGGTTAATCTTGGAAAGGAACTAAAGCCCATTGAAAGTCAGTGTGCAGTGCTTTACATGCTATCGTAGCGAGCAACTGCACCAGCAAATTTATTAATAAACTAGAAAGTACATCAACGTTTAAGGGATGCTACAAAGTCATGATAAAGTGTGAATGGTGAAAAGACAGCAGCGATGGTTTTAACCGTTCTTTTTAACTGGAATTTATAAACATCTGATAAATCCTAGAATTGGTAAAGCGGCTCCTTTTAAAAATCACATATTTTGTTTTCGAGTGGAAAAGTTGCGCACGCAGCCGCGTAGCGGCGAGTTCGTATTTCCATGAGTGCGTAATTGTTTTAAAACTCGTGTTATGTAGTTTACTTTTTCTACGATCACATAATATCTACAACTTTAACGGCTTTTTGGCTAATATACAAATGTAATTACATTGTCGGCAATTTTGACATAAGCCTACTTTGACATCTCTAGACAAGTGTGCGTTTTGCCTACCGTGCGTTATAACTCACTTACTAGGCATGCAGGCAGGCTATACGGTAAGAGTCATTTACATTAGTGGCCGTAGAAAAAGTGTTTATTTTTTAAGTCTCCATCCTCTGTGTATTTGTAAGGCATTGCAATAGTTTGTCTAAACCGTAAGCTGCAGATCGCAATGTAAACGAATGCGATTCGCATGCATTATCAATTTAACATCAGCTCTGACCTGTGCTACATTGTCATATTTCTCTTTGTGCTAACAGAACCAGTAATAAATGTCTGTTCGATATTCGTACGTTTTCTGTGAGCCTTGTCAACCCTTTATCGTTATATATTGACAAAGCTTTACACATAAAAGGAGTAACTTTAATAAATTCTAATTACAGTTGGCTTGCGTAAACTTAACAGGATTACTAACTTAGTGAATAATTTTCCACCTTGCGTCAATAGCGACCTAGAAATCAAACATTCGCTGCTGTATTTTCACAGATTCACTATTCTTTGTTAAATAGTATTGCGGGTTTTTACTGAAACACCTCCAGAAGCGGTTCTGTCGTCTTTTACAAGTGAATAAATAAGAGAATGAAACGCGGATCGTTTATCAGAACAAGTTAATGTAAAGTGGGCTGGCTAGAGGCGCTGCCAACAACGCAAGGAATAATGTTTAATACATTTGTTTCCGCCATGTTTTTAGTTATTCTGCGAATACATTACAGTTTTATTGGATTAGCGTATGTAATTCACGCGAAAAGCTAGTCCTTTTTATTTCTTCTTTAACGGTCTACAAAGGCCACCAAATGTATTTTCGTTTAGTTGGTAATATGTAATACGAGAAACAAGTTGAGTTTATTGAGAATAAAAACTGCGGTTATTATTTTCATTTTATTTTTAATATACTTCAAGTAATTTCCTTTAGCAAAAACACACTTAAGCTTTCTTACTTTTCATTCTTTAAAAGCTCCCAGCCGTTCTACTCTTGCGATACTTGCAAAATAATCCTGAACGGCAAGATTAATCTCCTCATCACAAAAATAAATTTTTACTTCCAAAAAGTAACCAAAAGTTTCACATTGGTGATTGCGTTGGGTGCTCTATTACCGTTTTTGACGTAAG
Organism: Elmis aenea; assembly: GCA_947652605.1. NCBI lineage: Eukaryota > Metazoa > Arthropoda > Insecta > Coleoptera > Elmidae > Elmis > Elmis aenea. The sequence continues at coordinate 54,918,110 of OX393579.1, forward strand.
GGTCAGAAGAGGTCGAGAAATAGGAAGTGACCATTTTCTACTACTAATGACAATGGAAGAAAAGAAAATAGAGAAACAAGAATCAAAAAGAAAAATTATAAATAAAAAATTAAGTGCTATAAAGTTAGAATAAAGGATAATCAGAAAAAATACCAATAATCGTGCGAAGAACTGATGAGCAAAGAAAGAAAAATAGAAGAAAGGTGGAAAGATTTTAAAGATGTAATACTACCTGCATGTGGAACATCAAAAATATTTAATAGAAACAGAAAAAAGACGAACTGGGCCCTGTTTCTCGAAACTTACAAGCCTTGTAATACAAGTCCGTAGCTTAGCTACACGTGTAGTTTTCCATTAGTTTCCATTGAAACTACACGTGTATCTAAGCTAAGGACTTGTATTACACAGGCTATGAAGAATATAAAAAGCAAAGGAAAGATGTCAAAAGAATAATAAAAGAAGAAATAGAGATGTCCTGGGAGGAATTTGGTGAAAAAATGAAAATAGCATATAATGAAAATCTGAAGCTATTCTTTGGAACATTGAGAAATATGAGACAGAAAGCGGCAGATACCATACTGAATCTTAAAGATAAGGAACAAATAGTCCTAACAGAGGAAAATGAAATTATGGAACGCTGGAAAAATACTATAAAGAACTTCTGGAAGGTAAACACACACAAACTCAGCACAACGAGAGCATACAAGACAGGAGACGGAATAGGGAAATACCCATAGACGAGGAAATAGATTTAGAGGAACTAAAAGAAGCAATACATAAAATTAAATGTAAAAAAACGCCAGGAGAAGACAAAATAATGGCCGATGTGATTAAAGCGTTGCCTGAAGTAGTTTTACAAGAACTTGGACTTATAATGAGTATTTCCTGTGCTTTTCTATTCAGTATCTAAGTTTCGCAGGCATATAGTGCTGTTGGTCGAAATACTGTTTTGTAAAGGCGAAATTTAGCATCTCTAGATAGCTTTCGCCCTTAGTAGTGTTCAAGGCTCCGCTACATTTATACGCTTTTATTAATGTCACCTCTATTTCTCTTTCTTCATCAGAGTTATACGTTATTCTAGCACCCAGTTAGACAAACTCATCCACTTCTTTCAGACACATTTTTCCCAATGTCGTAGTTATTTCTAGGATTGTAGTTTGCTGATTTCCTCCGATGGACATAAATTTACATTTCTTCTGGTTTATTGGTAACCCCATCTTAAATACCTCCTCCACCAATTTGTTTGTAGGTTGTTCTAATTCCTTTATATTTGTGGCTATAATGGCAGTGTATAGGTGACACAAAAAATTCAGATGCTCGTGGAGGGTTTTTCTAACTGCTAAGGATCCATGCAGGGTTGATGCTCTATTAGGGCTTTATCGTCATTCTTAGTTATCATTTAAGAGCAGATTTTTTTCGGTAACAGTTTTCTACATCCTATCCCTTTAAGATACTAAAAAGAATTTTTTTAGAATTCAAGAACTTAATGCCAGTGGCAAATCGTAGTAGAGAACGGCGCCTGGTCACTAAATGCTCTATCTAAACACTCCTTGTGTAGTCATAACCACTTAAAGCGTTTTTGAAATCGTAATAATTCATAAGTCGAAAATGTTCTTGTGTTAACTACATTTGTTCACTAAGTACATTCCACTCACTATCTTAAAAAATATGAATTAGGTCCTAATCCACCTGAGCCTTATAATTAAAAAAACTGCTAATAGCTTCTTGAATTTTAAACACACCTTTTAGCAAAATAAATGAAAATTAAATTTCAAAACATTGTGAGAGATGCCCGAACGTGCAATCAATGCACGAACAAAACAAATAGAAATATCCGACATACATACGAAAATCGAATTTTTACACCGATGTATTTTAAAATATATTTCGAACAGTGTATGTGACAGTTAATATTTATCGCCAAAAAATTTATATACTTCGGAAATTAACTACAATAAAAAATAAAGATTAGGACTAAAAATGAGGTGTCGCATATATCAGTATTTTATAAATAGCGCGTATGCGGCTGGGGTAAACGCAAAAGCGAGCTTTTAAATCACAGCATGTCGTTAGCAGTGGAGATTGATTTTTAACCTAAAGATTTCCACTTTCCGCATTTTGTGTGTATGCATAACACGAACCCCCGCCAAACAATATAAAAACAGAGCGTACAGTTAAAAATCGAACGGTGGTAATTGGCTTGGTGTACTTGGACAAGATTTTGGTGGCAATTATATCCCAAATTATGTACTAATTTGACACAGTCACTTCCTGCCACTTGGACAAATTTGTGGTACACTAATTTCCAAAAGAATAACACCGAACATTAAATGCATTGTTAATGGCAAAGGAAGCAGACAAGTTCTCTCAATATTAACAGCAAAAGGCACTGAATTGAAGACATTTCTCTATGTTAACTAATAACCTCAGCAATTTATCCTGGTTCTTCACGAAAATGTTAATTATTTGCTTAATTGTATCGGGGGTAATTACAGGAGAGCTCTTTTTTTAGCCGGACAAACTTGCGTTGCTACGAAAGTTTGGTTGCTAGGAAAATCGACGAGACAAAACTGTCTGATACAACAACGAGTCCGTAGGACGAGTTGTTTTATTTTTGACAGTTGTCGAGTCAAGATTTGCCTTGCAACCGAACTTGAATTTAGTAAAAGCAAGTTTGTCCAGGATAAAAACAAAGCTCGAGTGTAATTCGGTACGATAACTACACGAATAAATTCTAACCTTCAAATAATAACTGACAAAACGTCAAAATCTTTTACTTAGTTATAATCAAATAAGTCGGTTGCATGGTAACAAAAGTTACATGCAGAAATGCAAGTGGATATTAAGTTAGGTACCTTTCTATCCGCTGTCATAACGACAAAACGTGACGTCATTATGGAGAATTTAACATATGAGTGTAGTTATCTAAAATATAACAAATTTATCACAGTATTTTAACGGATGGACATTTTCTATAAAGCAATTAAAATTTACTAAACAATAACATTACCGATATTTTTTTGAAAATGTCAACACCCTGTATCTTTAAAATGAAGCGTTTTTGGACCCACGTTGATAAAGAATATTCGTTTTAAAATAAGTTTTTCTATCGACTATTAAAGTCCTGCTACTAAAAAGTGGACCACCCTGTATAACAGCGACAGTAACAAGTTTGTCCGTTTGGTCATGCACACCCTGTATAAGCTCACTTTTGTATTATTTTGGTGTTAAAATTCGCACCGTTTTCAACGGTAAGTTTCACTGCAGCAAAATGCATTTAAACATTGTACTTAAGTGCATACGATATACTTAAGAATATGTTAGACTCTTTTCGTCTGGTGAAAATAATTCCGGTAATTTATATACCAGCAATTTTTAAGTTAACTTAAATATTAACCGAGGCACGACCGAGAACAATGGCTTATAGAGACATAACCACGTCTGAAGCAGGTAGCAAGTAACCCCATTCAATCGTTCCGTACAAAAGAATGCAATTTAAAAAAGTTAAATGAATCATCTACAGCGGTAATCGGGGTGTAGTATCAAAAGCATTCCTTCAAAATTGAATTTCGTGTTGGGGGTTTATTAACTTTCTTGTAATGCCTTTTGGTTAACTAACTCGGACAATAGGCGAAGTTTTGAAACGGGAACACCATCTGAATTTTTATATCTCTTGCCTGTGTTATGGGCAGGAATTCGCGTCAAACGAATTCGGTTAGTATTTGAATGCGTAGACCCTGTTGGTCTGCAGCTTTCGCGGTTTGTTGGTCGCTATTGTGATTAATGGTTTGTTTGTATCGTTTTAAACTTGTGTTGAACCTTCGAAATTTTAGCTACTGGTGTTTCATGACAATCGTGCAGTTCGTGAAGTAATAAGTTCACACTTTGGGTAGTCGAAGAGGTACAAATTTGCACATTCAACCGAGTTATTTAACAGTTTTCGTTTTTCATCCTATTTCGCGTATCTACTTTCTGGCATGCGTAGTAGATGTCCAAGCCATCTTAATTGATTCGTCTTTATCTTTTTCTTAAAATCTCTTACTCCTAGGTTATTTCGAATTTTTTCGTTACTGATTTTATCGATCAGTCTACATCTCTCTATTCTTATCAGAAATCTCATTTCCTGAACCTTTATTCTTTGTTTTTGTGTTACTGTCCAAGTTTCTGGGCTGTACGTGAGAATGGGTACGTACACTGCATTAAAAACTCGCGTCTTCGTTTCTTTTGATATTTCCTTCTTGCTAATCCAACATTTGGATGGAAAATGAAGATGGAGGGAATAAAAGGAGGGGAGGAACATAACACAGAAATAGAAAAGCATACCTCGACACTGAAAGGTACAAGAAGAAAAATATAGACAAGTTTTAGATTAAGGTATATCTTGGAAAGTGCTTTAGATCTCTGTTCGTGGCAACATTTTATTATTTCTTCATTACAGTTTCTTCTTCGTCCTGACTTTTACATTTTTTTCTCCAGATTGCACCTTACAGCTTTTCTGGATATTCTATCTTTTCCTATACCATGTATATTATTCTGACAAGTTCTACACCTTTTTTGGGATATTCAGAACAAATAAAGATTATTGTTATTATTATTATTATTTATGGCCTAGCCATCTTAGTTGTCTCCTGAGTCTAATAGTCGTAGAGGTTTTCTCTAGGAGATTTTGTCCCTACATATTTTTCCTTCAATGTTTCTCGAAAACCACATTTTCACACTTCCTATCCGACTTTTTTATAAACCTGTTAAGAAAATTCAAAATTTTAGTCTTGAGGTATTTCTTTAAAAGAATTTCTGATATTTGATTTTTGTTGTTACTGTTAGACTACTCCGATTAATTGTAGTCTATTTTGTTCATTAGTTTTATTGGCAATATATTACCAAACATTTTTAATTAAATCCTGAAAATTCTGTCTAATTAACAGTACCTAAATTTAATTTCTTAAGGAGAGCTCTTAGTTAATATTTACTAGTGCATATCATATTTCCATCAAGTTTAATTTTGCAAGGATCAATATCAGATAAAGTGAAAGTTTCTGAGTGAACAGTCGGTGCTGAAGCTGTGTTTTTCAGTATTAGAGAGAACGAAGCTGCAACCGTTGTCTAAAATCTAATGCTAATTGTGTTGACAGATTTCAACCGCTTATTCAACTCCAATCACTCATGATATTTTAGAGTTTGTTAACGTTTAGTACATTTTCCCTTGACAATTTAATGACCACCAAGAAAATAATCAACAAGATATTTAATAACTTTTTGTGAAACTAAAGATCTTCTAATAGTTTGAGAAGTTACCAAGATTTTTATGCAGTTTGTGGTAGCAGTGACCTAAAAAAAATTGGTTTATTGGGTGTTTGTTACAAAACCATAAAAAAAACTTAGGTAAAGTATAAATAGCTTTCCAATAGATTCAAGATTATATTCCCATTTGATAAATGTGGGAAGTTATTTTTTTATATAGCTACAAATTCAATACGAAAACTTATTTATTATATTTTAAGTTACTTTCTCACAACTAAATTATGCATTAAAAAGTTGTCAGTAACTGTTCCCTTTCAAATTAAGTTAAATAAATGTATGTAATGCATGATTTGATGCAGAATATTTGCGCTGTTTAAAGTTTAAAGATAGTAACAATGGAAATACTTTATATGTAGTTGCAAAACGTAAGTTTATTGAAATTACTCTACGCTTTGTCCAGGTTTTCAAAGTCTTTGATCTAGCAATAAATGTAGCAGGTATATGGCAACAACGAACAAAATTGCCATTTTCAAAGTATGCGTACTGTTGCGCAAAACTATAAATTACAAAATGTAATTGACAGAAAGGACCTCTTTGGACTGACAGAATAGTAAAACAAAATGAAATGCCACAGTGTTGAATTTTTTTGACAACCAGTAACAAATTGAAATTGAAAGGCTAATAAGCTAATCCTGCTAATAGAATAATTTTTCGTTTAATTAATTGTTTACAGTTTCAGTAAGGTTTTACAGTAAAAATTCTCATTAAGAAACGACATATAGGTTTATTAATTGAAGTACAATGACCAACGTTAGTTTAATATCCACCTGAAGGATTTTATGAATTTGGAAAAAATAAACTTACAGAGGCAAAGAAAGTGCATGCCAAAAAAAGGAGTGTGCTTTGTAGAGCAGACGATATTGTTCTGTTTTTCGGTACTTCACTTTTTTCAACATAAAAAATAATTGAATTTCCTCGCGGTGTAGACATTGTGCTGAAATCTCGACCTGTTGTTGGGTAAGTTAATTAATACGGGGGTTGTTCTATAAATAGGTACCTATCGGTAAGTACCCCAGCGCAACAACAAGTGCATACCTTGTAATGTAATCCAAGAGCAAAGGCAGAGCTTTTGAACCTGAATATTTGAAGTATCTAGAGGGGTGCGGTGACCCGTTGACCTCCAGCTTGATTGTTCGAATCCCAGGCGGCTAAACCTGCTGCAAATATTCCCCCGGTCCGCACTCAGCTCTACAATCCACGCAACCCCCTATACACCAGGTTCCTGATTAAGTGATGCTGTTAAGCTCATGGCCTACTTTACATGATACACCCATTCCTAGTTTATACTCGGGAAACAAGAGAATGAAATAGCGGGCGATAGATTACATGTAGATAAAACGGCAAAAGCCTGCTAAGCAAATGAATAACGCAGAATTTTGTATTCCTAATATCTATTCTTTTAAGAACGGATTCGTTTTGGGGCAATCCGTCTTTGTAATGAAGCGACATTGTTTATGCGCAGAGGTAATTTAAGAGAATTTAGGTAATCATTGCTTCTTGGCGACACTTTTGGGTGATATAATTGCAACAATCATACTAGAGTCACAATGGAAATTCCTAAAATTATGACTCCAAAACGTCTTATACGTGCGTCTATACAATTGTATCATGAAATATGTAATTTCTTCACTCAGTCGTCTTAAAAATTTAAGAATATTTGCCATGAGATCATAAAACATACATTTCTAGATTATCTCGAACAAAATTCTGTGCGAAACGTTGCTTTGATTTATAAAAGTGGCAGTTAGGTTTGATGGCTTCTCGTACAATAAAAATGTTAGTGTGTTAGTAGCTCATTTGCAGAAAACTATTAACTTAGTTTCACAAAAGTATGCCAACGTAACAAAAATTATTTTTCTTGTGCACAATGTGTTTTGCTAAATAAATGTTTGTACAATTCTGTGCAGAATATGCATACATTTGCATCGTCTCATCTCATACACCTGCTATTTAAAATTATAATATACCTACTAAGGCTGAATTAAATATTGAAATAATTTTACCGAAAAATAACCGAGCATATTTCTAGAAAATTGTTGTTCTTGATTTGTACACAATTATTGCTATTCTCGAAGTGAATATCCTGAGGTTTACCTCCAAATAGTTTCGTAAACCGATACCTTTGGGACCCTGGTGCTTGCATATCCATCAGGAGTTGTCACTTTCACCAATGACACTGATACACAGTTCGAAGTCTCCAGGGAAGTGAGATATGTCACTAGGTTAACCTTTTTAAGCAATATAATTCAACGAAATTCAACATAATGTCGCGTTCAAAATTGGTTTTAAATAAAACGAGACGTATTTGCCAGACGTTCGCCGGCTTGCTCGAGCTCTTCTGCTAATGGATTCTTATTGGATCTGATGTTTAAATTTGATCTAATTTTTTGTTCTGTCTGTATTCAGCAGAATGCGTAATATGTAGATTACACGCTCAACGTTTTTGAGAATACTGTCATCGAAAACCTCTTCTAGGGAGCTGATCGTTGTAACGAAGTCTAGAAATAATAATAAATTAATATCAGCATTCGATTAAAATTCGCTAGCACAGATAGACCAATGGATAATTTTATTTAAAGTAGAAATAAAAATTAGAACCAAAGGAAGACGAAGTAAAGGAAGACCAAGAAAAAAAATGAAAAATTCAAAGTAAAACTGGAAGAAAGAGGAGTTGGCTGGAGATGTGTGCCACAGTTAGCCAAAAAATCAAATAGATAAGCACAATCAAGAGTTAGGAAAACACACCTTAATGGGCTTTAACTCTTACAGGCACATAAAAAGCAGACATATTTTTGCCCGTGCTGCACACAAAATTAAAAATTATTTATTAACAACGAAACTAAATGCATTTGACAGAGGATGCAGAATAAAAAAGAAAAATATATGTTTTAGCATCCTCGTCGGGTTCAGCAACTCCTGGTGAGGTTGTACACCCTATGTACCACTATGCCTGTAATGCGAAATTTTGAGTAGCTTGATTTATCACAAATTGTAATATTTTCTTTTATTTTACTTCTTTGTGCGTACAGATTTGTTTGAAAAACTATATTTTCAATAATTTTTTTCGGTTAACAGTAAACTAAATATTTTATAAGGTGTAGGATCAGTAATTTGATAAACAATATCTGTAATTCCAGCATAATATTCAAACTGACCAGAACAGCAGCTAGTCAAAGATTCGTCCATCTGGGTGCCTTCTGAATGTTATTACTTGTATTTTTGTAAAATGACAGTGGCATATTGTTATCAGAATCTGACTAATCAGAATAATTTTGATAAGTTTCTAAAGTATCCATTTCAAAATTAACTTCCCTTTCCTTATTTACCTGCTCTGTATCATCTAGTTCACCAATTATAGATTCTTGGTCAGTCGGAATATCTTCAATTTTCGCAAGAAATTAATCCTTTCAATTTAAATGGCAAGTCTTCTAAATTGTATAATGATTTTAATAGTAATTATTTGTTTGAATGTTCACAGTGGTACAAATAACGTACCACCAAATTATTGTCAAATAAACACAAGAAAAACTTATTTTAAATATGAAAACAATGTCAAGTGTAAACCATACCACAAGCAGACAGATTTAACATAAACACAATTATTTTATGTTAAAATTACACTAATTACAACAAATTATTTTTGTACACTTTACTGGGGTCCAAAATACAACTAAAATGAGTTGACAGACAATCAATGCAAGCAATTTCTATCGGGTTCTGACCTGCAGCGTAAAGTTACGTTATGTCAGTACATATTGGCATAGGTGGTACAGTTTTTAAGCGATCGTGCAGAACAGCAGAAATATTAAATTAGGTGGTACAATTTCAGTACCACCATGCAGCATTGGTAACAAAAATGGTGGTACATTACGTGTACCACCATGCCTGTAAGAGTTAACTAACATTGACCCTTGATTTGAAGACATTTTAACCTTCATTTTCTAAAACACTGCTCTAAGTTTATATTCTTTGGTATTCCTGCGTAATTAAAGAAATATTCTCTGTAGTTTTCCTTTTATTAGAGTGACAGAATGTTTGGTAAGAAATAAAAGTACTCAAGCGTAATTAAACAACAATAAAATACTTTTAAAACTACTAAATTAATTCAAGAAAAACAGCGACATAAAAAAAAACCATCAAGAAAAATTCGAAGCTGAATAAATAATTCAGGACAATTTTTTGTTCTAGCATTACGACATCACAAAATCTCGTTAACTTAAAAATATATAATATTAAAGTCAACAAATTACTTTCTCGATACAGTAGACTAGACATAATTAGCATTTAGGCAAAAAAAATCCCGGTGACCTTAAAGACCTTGTCGGGTGGAGCCACGAACGGTGAATTCAGAAACTACTTTATGAGATCACTCAACCCCAAAAATAACGACGGCGGAGGGAGATTAAAAAGCTGAAACAATTAATTACGTTAAATTGAAAATAAATAACGCACCAACGTTTTTAAGTAAATTATAATCAAAAACTGCCAGACTGCTAATAGAATTTCAGGTGGGCGAATTAACTCACACATGCAGCGAATATTTAAACAACTAAAACTTTGCTGCTATTAAAATAGTTGCATATTTCGTCAAATAATTTAAACATAACTTTGATTTAAAATGCAAAAATGTTCCGGTAATTATAAAATAACAAAGCTTTATACCCAGATTTTATTACTGAACTAAATTAACTTTGCTTCCAAGAAAATTCTGCTAATTATTAAACAACGTCCAAGCTGTTTTTCATACGGATTAACTTGTAAATCAACACAGTAGATTATTACTAGTTTAACGATAATTAACATTAACTTTTATTACTTCCAGAAAATACTTTTTAACAGATATATTCAGATTTCTAAATTATCCTGCCACTCAGGCTAAGGTTATTCTAGAAATTGCATGAAAATTGTAGCATACTTGCTGCAAATTCCTAATCTATGTTATATAAAGGGGTTTTGGTTTTAGTAGTCTCGATTTTATGCATGGTATCGTAATATAATTAAATAGAGCATTAAGTACTGCATGAAACTGTCATTAAAAGTCGAGGAATTTAATAAAAGCTTGTAACAATATCACGAGTTTAACGAAATATTCATAAATCCTTAAATTTTACGAGCTACAGGATTTGCAAGATAATGAAAAATGCTTCATAATTTATTTTAAAATATACTGCCAAGGTTTATGATCATATATGTATGTTGAGGTATGCTAACCGGTTTGATTAAAGAGAATTGCTTGATTTTAAAGGGATTTTTTTTTAATGCACAGAATTATATGGAAATATGGAAAGAATTCTCAAAAGTGTGCGGAGAATTGAAGCTTGGTTACTCAGTATTTAAGGGGGATCCACAAAATACTGTTGTTTTAGGGGCAGCAGAGATACAGCAAGGCACTATGATATAAAATACTGGCCCCAGAGGTATTCATTCTTTCCAGGAAACACCAATTTTAAGTTTAGCTCTGTGTTTGACCCACAAAATATTCTCTTGCCACAGCTCCTTATTAAACTAGGACTAATGAAAAATTTCGTCAAAGCATTGAATACGAAAGGAAAAAGATGCAAACACCAAAGAGGAATTTTTCCTATAGTTAGTGATGCCAAATTGAAGGAAGAAATTTTTGTCAGACCTCAGATAAGGAAACTATTGGATGTTGCTTAGTGCTTTTTATTTTTATATCATTCCAATTACGAATCACTAGTTCCCATGAAAAATAAAATAACTGACTATAGTTGCATGGACTTGTTTGATTTGTCTGCCAAGTTTTGAAACGTGAAAATAGGTGAATATTTTTTTTGCTATTCATTTTATAAACACCTATGGTGTTTGAGTTATTAATATTGGTCTAATAGGCCAACGATTTTTTTTCTTCTAATAAATCTTAAAAACTAAATACTTATCAACTAGGGTCCATCCATTGATGTCTTCTAGATGGTTCTGACTATAGTGTATGCACTCTCACTCGCGCACTATGCTCTGTTTTTTACACAAAACACACTACACAAGTTCAAACGGCTTGGTCCTCTTCAATCTTTGGACAAGGTGTTGGTTGTCCAGCACTTGAAGAACTTCTGCATTCTCATGATGGTGGAGTCTGGCTTCGTGGTTACTAGCAAACCTTTTAATTTCTTCCTTAACCATTGATGAAGATCACTGTTGCGGACGTACCATGGAGCGTTTACCATATTACGTAAACACTTTGTTTTGGAAAGTCTGGATATAAGTAATACTGCTGTCTTTGGTACAACCCTTAAGTTGAATACCGTAAAGCCACACCGGTTTTAGGACCTGTTTGTATATTAGGATCTTATTATATAATGATAATTTGGAATATCTTCCAAGAAACCAGAAGTAGGTACTGTCTGTATTTTAGATTAAGTTCTGTTTTTTTTAAACATGTTCTTTCCATCGTTCTATTACATCAGTGATGCGATGTACTTTACCGATAGTCGAGTGTTTCTGTCTAAAACCGAATTGATAGTCTGGGATTAGCTTATTATTTTCTATTAACGACCTTATCTTTTCATGAGAGTTTTTCGAATAGTTTTGAAATAATCGGTAGTAGAGAGATGGGCCTATAGGATCTGACACCATTCGGTGTATTGCCCGGTTTGGACAGCATGATTACTTCCGCTACTTTCCAACTACTAGGAACGTGTTTGACTCTAAACGTTGCGTTAAACAAATAAGTAACCAAGACTATATATAATTTTCTGCACATATTTTTCTTTGTCTTTAATAATAGGCGCCATATGTTCTGTTTTGCATCATGCTAGACTTATTTTTTTTGTGATCTACAGAATTTAAAATAAACGCTTTGAAATAAAAAAGGGAAAAAATATTAAGTCCAAGAAACTACGACATAATTTGTGCACCAACCGTTTACGTATATTCCTAAAAACTCGTTGAATGCGCCGTAACAAAAACATAATCTTAAAGGAAATTGCCGTTTCTAATGCAAATTTATCTGTAGCAGCGAAAATTTCTGTGTAACAACCAACTTGTCTAGCTATTTCGCGTCTACTCTCCTCCGTAACAGTGGTAATAACTGATTTAATTATACTCTTTGTTTCTGAAGACAGGGCTTTTTTGTCAAAGCTAAAGTTTCGTCCATGAGCGAGTAGTTTTATTGTATCGCCTGAAAAGGTTTATTGTTTTGCAGCATTATTATGGCGTTTTGTGTTTAATGTGAAACGTGGAATATGCACAAAGGACGCCATTGCACGAAATCGAGCACGTATATTACAAATATTTTTGCGTATAATTTATGAACGCGAATATTTTGCTAGAAAGTAGCGTAGAAATTGTATTTACATCTAATGTAATCGCCATTGCTGTCTGTACAGTGTCGCTGTGTATGTTGGTAGCAGCTTAACGCGTGACGAAATCTTTCAAAGGTAGTTTACTGCATAGAATAAAAATATCTGTCTAGACTTTGGTTTATAAAAAGCAGTTTATGCTGTATTCACTAGTCTTATAACATGTTTTAAAATAGCTAAAAGCTCTCTAACACCTTTTTAACTAATATCTGGTGAGTCCTGTAGACCTGTTAGTTTTCAACAGCCATCGTTAAACATAATAATTTTTGCAATGACAGTTTTAGCAATGTTTCATAAGTTTTATGAATAAGCAGTGATGAAGCTACGCATATATCTATTACAAACGAGCCAGTTTTGTTTTTATTTTGTCTTTGAAGATGACTTTTTAGTTTCAACTAGAGAAACAAATTTAAATTAGCTTAGGCTTTCATAGGGGGCAAAACTAAAGCCGTATAACGTTTGATATAGCCCTGCACCCTTATTCCATAACTTTTAAACACCAGTGTAAGCACCACACGTTGCTAGCAAGTCCCAAATTCGCGTAGTTCATATTCCTTTTCTACTGAGTACCAATAATGAACTCTAACCGTAAATGCTAAATGTAATTCACGTGAATACCGGCTCGACAGCCGCGTTTAAGGCTAAAACCATTTAGTGATTGGGGGTGAAATGTTATATTTTAAGTAAATCTTTGGAGTGTTGTATTTGTTTTAAATTAAAAAAGAAACTATTCTTAACAATAATTAAGTGTGTTGGATATTAGTAAATTTAGGAACGAAGCGACGAAATAGCGCTTTGGTAAGTACAGTGAATCTCTTATTTTACAAATTGCTATTAATTTTGTTCAATTTTAAATCCGTTATATTATATTGTGTTTATTCAACAAGTAAATAAATACCTGTTGTAGACTAATGTATATTATTTGCATGTTTGGTATTTTTACATTCTTTCAGAATGATGGCCCATCTAACACATATTTTATGGTGGAACGAAGAAAAGGATAAAAGCAAATTAAAAAATTTGCAAACGTAACTTGCGAGATACACAAAATTATATCAAAATTAAGTTTTGTCACGTCTTTATGTATATATTTATGCATATATTTGAATAAAATGAAGTAATATAAAACGGTGTAAAATTCTATGTAGTTTATTTATTGTGTGAAATAAACTGAGAACCGTGCAAGTACTGTTTTGATTCGTTGTTACAAATTTTTGTCCCAATCGATTATATGCGAACAATTCTTCTTTGCTAAGGGTAGTTGAGCTGGTGTTTTGGAAGCGTGCACTTGTAGCTTGCCTGAAGTTGCAGTTTGCTCATAAACGCTCAAAAGTACTTGTTCGATACACCTCCGAGACTGACTTCATCGTGGTCTTCCATAATTCTTGCCTCAATGGTTATGTTATGTCTGGAATCGGGAAAGAAACCATCCAATAACTCGTTCTAGTGGACTCCTTTTCTAGTTAGACCTTCTTTGCCACACTTTTCAAGCCAAAACAACGAATAAATTGCCGATAATGTTAAGTTCTTCGAAAATAGGATAGTGTTTATCCTTTAATTGCCTAAGCAATGCATTTTCACCTTTGGTTTGTTCAAAAAAGGCCTGAAACATTTTTATAGACTCTCAAACTTTTTAATAAATTCCAAGACTATAACCTTGCAACTTTTTTCAGAAAAAAATCGATTGTTTTGCGATGGTCTTTATATTTTCGGAAAATGTTAAAGACACCCTAAGCAATGCATTTCCACCTTTGGTTTGTTCAAAAAAGGCCTGAAACATTTTTTATAGCCTTTCAATTTTTTTCAATAAATTCCAAGACTATAACCTTGCACCTTTTTTCAGAAAAAAATCGATTGTTTTGCGATGGTCTTTATATTTTTGGAAAATGTTAAAGACACCCTAATCAATGCATTTACACCTTTGGTTTGTTCAAAAAAGGCGTGAAAATTTTTTTATAGCCTTTCAATTTTTTTCAATAAATTCCAAGACTATAAACCTTGCAACTTTTTTCAGAAAAAAATCGATTGTTTTGCGATGGTCTTTATATTTTCGGAAAATGTTAAAGACACCCTAATCAATGCATTTCCACCTTTGGTTTGTTCAAAAAAGGCCTGAAACATTTTTTTATAGACTCTTAAACTTTTTTAATAAATTCCAAGACTATAATAAACCTTGCAACTTTTTTCAGAAAAAAATCGATTGTTTTGCGACGGTCTTTATATTTTCGGAAAATATTAAAGACACCCTAAGCAATGCATTTCCACCTTTGGTTTGTTCAAAAAAGGCCTGAAACATTTTTTATAGACTCTCAAACTTTTTTAATAAATTCCAAGACTATAATAAACCTTGCAACTTTTTTCAGAAAAAAATCGATTGTTTTGCGATGGTCTTTATATTTTCGGAAAATGTTAAAGACACCCTAATCAATGCATTTCCACCTTTGGTTTGTTCAAAAAAGGCCTGAAACATTTTTTTATAGACTCTCAAACTTTTTTAATAAATTCCAAGACTATAAACCTTGCAACTTTTTTCAGAAAAAAATCGATTGTTTTGCGACGGTCTTTATATTTTCGGAAAATATTAAAGACACCCTAAGCAATGCATTTCCACCTTTGGTTTGTTCAAAAAAGGCCTGAAACATTTTTTATAGCCTCTCAAACTTTTTCAATAAATTCCAAGACTATAACCTTGAAACTTTTTTCAGAAAAAAATCGATTGTTTTGCGATGGTCTTTATATTTTCACAAAATGTTTAAGACACCCTAACCAATGCTTTTCCACCTTTGGTTTGTTCAAAAAAGGCCTGAAACCTTTTTTATAGACTCTTAAACTTCTTAATAAATTCCAAGACTAACTATAAACCTTGCAACTTTTTTCTGAAAAAAATCGATTGTTTTGCGATGGTCTTTATATTTTCGGAAAATGTTAAAGACACCCTAATCAATGCATTTCCACCTTTGGTTTGTTCAAAAAAGGCCTGAAACATTTTTTTATAGACTCTCAAACTTTTTTAATAAATTCCAAGACTATAAACCTTGCAACTTTTTTCAGAAAAAAATCGATTGTTTTGCGACGGTCTTTATATTTTCGGAAAATATTAAAGACACCCTAAGCAATGCATTTCCACCTTTGGTTTGTTCAAAAAAGGCCTGAAACATTTTTTATAGCCTCTCAAACTTTTTCAATAAATTCCAAGACTATAACCTTGAAACTTTTTTCAGAAAAAAATCGATTGTTTTGCGATGGTCTTTATATTTTCACAAAATGGTTAAGACACCCTAACCAATGCTTTTCCACCTTTGGTTTGTTCAAAAAAGGCCTGAAACCTTTTTTATAGACTCTTAAACTTCTTAATAAATTCCAAGACTAACTATAAACCTTGCAACTTTTTTCTGAAAAAAATCGATTGTTTTGCGATGGTCTTTATATTTTTGGAAAATGTTAAAGACACCCTAAGCAATGCATTTCCACCTTTGGTTTGTTCAAAAAAGGCCTGAAACATTTTTTATAGACTCTCAAACTTTTTCAATAAATTCCAAGACTATAACCTTGCAACTTTTTTCAGAAAAAAATCGATTGTTTTGCGATGGTCTTTATATTTTCGGAAAATGTTAAAGACACCCTAAGCAATGCATTTCCACCTTTGGTTTGTTCAAAAAAGGCCTGAAACATTTTTTATAGACTCTCAAACTTTTTCAATAAATTCCAAGACTATAACCTTGCAACTTTTTTCAGAAAAAAATCGATTGTTTTGCGATGGTCTTTATATTTTCGGAAAATGTTAAAGACACCCTAAGCAATGCATTTCCACCTTTGGTTTGTTCGAAAAAGGCCTGAAACATTTTTTATAGACTCTCAAACTTTTTTAATAAATTCCAAGACTATAACCTTGCAACTTTTTTCAGAAAAAAATCGATTGTTTTGCGATGGTCTTTATATTTTCGGAAAATGTTAAAGACACCCTAAGCAATGCATTTCCACCTTTGGTTTGTTCAAAAAAGACCTGAAACATTTTTTATAGACTCTCAAACTTTTTCAATAAATTCCAAGACTATAACCTTGCAACTATTTTCAGAAAAAAATCGATTGTTTTGCGATGGTCTTTATATTTTCGGAAAATGTTAAAGACACCCTAATCAATGCATTTCCACCTTTGGTTTGTTCAAAAAAGGCCTGAAACATGTTTTATAGACTCTCAAACTTTTTAATAAATTCCAAGACTATAAACCTTGCAACTTTTTTCAGAAAAAAATCGATTGTTTTGTGATGGTCTTTATGTTTTCGGAAAATGTTAAAGACACCCTAAGCTTTAATTGCTTGATAGTTCCTGTCATGAAACTGTAAATCGTAAAAGACTGGAATATTTGATAAAATCTGAGCATTCCAGAAGCAATTTTCATTGGCCACTGCTACAAGTTTGGGAAAATGAATTATTTTTAATTTTTAATTATTTTTATTTATTTATTTTTATTATTTTTAATCAAATTTGTTACTGAATAGTATGTCCTTTACGCTTTTCTTTAATGGTAGGTATTTTGGATATTTTTATTACGCCTAACGAAAGTTCTTTCAAAGCTTTTATTTAACTAAATTTCTTGGTCTTATTTTTCAAGCAATGTCAATACATTCCTAGTTTATCTAGGATATAAACCCCCTGTAAATTTTTTGTCTCTAGCCGACACATTTTTACCGTGGTATTCCATTAAGAAATGTAATAAACAACCAATCACTAGTAAAATCATACAAATTTATCTTTACTCTTACTGCAACCTTGCAAAGTACTTAACAAACTTCGAAAAGTCAACAAAACTTTCAATATTCGAAGGTCAGCACTTGCAAATTGACTTAACGAAGTACTAGTGGAAACGCGAGATTCAAATTCGCTTTAAAATCAGCTGATAGTATCCGCGGAAAAAATAAAAAGACTAAGATTAATGATAGGTTGAAATAAAACTGGCAATCAGTTTATGAAACTGGGGCAAAGGCGAGTGGATGGTATTGTTATTCAAGGGGCGCACGACGCTATGAAGGAATCATCCGCGTTGAAGAGGTTTGTGATAAACGACCCGATAGCGTGGCCGCTGAGCACAAGACACTTGAATGCTAGTTAAGAGCAAAGGCGTATCTACTTTCAAAACTGCTGCAGACATAATTACACCCCCGAAAGCATGCACAAACAATTTATGGTTTTAAATGTACGCTTTAACTATTTGGGATCGTAGTTTCTTCAAATTAGGTTTTAGACAAAGCTTTAAAACAACTTTTGGAACAGAATATTGTCAGGCTTGAGATTTGATGATGTGTTATTTCAATATAATCTCGTTTATGTTAATCCTTTGGCATAATAAATTGTGTGGTTAACTCATTGCGGCCATTCGCTATAAGTCAGGTCAACCGCAATGGTTTTTGGGTT
The DNA here is from genome assembly GCA_947652605.1 of Elmis aenea. Lineage (NCBI taxonomy): Eukaryota > Metazoa > Arthropoda > Insecta > Coleoptera > Elmidae > Elmis > Elmis aenea. Next base: position 54,936,140 of record OX393579.1, read on the forward strand.
TGTTAAGTATTTTGATTGCTTGTTGAAGATCACCTTCACTTTGAAGGTGACCTGACCATTTTAGCTTCCTGTCTTATCTGTTTTTGAATATAGAATCTCACCACTTTGGTTATTATCGTGGTCAAATTAATATATTTTACATCCGGATACCGGATGTAACTTGGTCAAAAAACCTCGGGAAATTGGTATAAATTGGGAGGCTTTTTCTTGATAAAGAGAGAGTCGCTCCAGACTTCCTCACGTGCGCTCTTAGTGCTTCTATCAGTTGTACCGGTGTCAAGAAGGTTTATCCGGATTTCAACCAAGTATTATTGGATGTAACTATGGCACTTTCATATGGAAGTAAAACGTGGAAAATGCAGATAGATGGAAAAAGAAATAGAGGAAGACCAAGAATAAAATGGGAAAAAGAAGTGAGGCAGAGACTAGAAGAAAAAGGAGTCAGCTGGAGAGATGTGCCACAATTAGCTAACGATAGGAGGGAGTGGAGAAACATATTACAGAAATAGAAAAGCATATCTTGACACCGAAAGGTACAAGAGGAACCGATTAAGAAGAAGAAGAAATAAAATAATAGTACAAATAAACTTTAAAAAACCTTGGGGCATATTTTTTTGATATTAAGAAAGTGTTTTTCGTTAGCTTCCAAAGCTTGTCAGGAAAAACATTTCCCAAGAATTTTCCCAGGCTATGAAAGCTTTCTTTTACGAAGTATTTTCGGGGATAAGACTAGGATGTATCTCTGGGATTCCCCTATCTATGCAGTGCTTGCACAAATGTTCATCTTTCCCAAAAAAGCTACAACACAGTCTTATGCTGGATTAGTTTTTCAGCAGTAGACCATTTTTTGGGACAAAAAAGGAGTTATGCTTATTGAATATATGAAAAAAGGACCAACAATCAATGGAAAAGTTTACTTGAAGACGGTTCATAGTTTGAAAGAAGCTTTGAAATTGAAACGGCCTTTATTGTGGTGCAGGGTCCACAAAGAACGCAATTCTCAGGCTGTAATTCAAGAGTGTGGATTACTGATCTGTGTTATCCACAGTCCTAACTTAGCACCCTGCGACTTCTATTTGTACAGAAATCTTAAAATATCTTAGTGGCGGAAAATGTTCCACCTCTAATGGGTTAAAGATAGTTGTTAATGCCTTTTTTTGTGGATTTTAATGTACATATCTGCAGAAGATAATCTAGTTAAATTGTAGTTTTATTCATGCACATTCTTTCTTTGATACCGATTTTTTAAAATCGCTAACAATGACTAAAAACATTAATTCTTTATGTAGTAACAAATACTTTTTTTTAAACCCGGAAATAAAAATATGGGTCTCAAAAAGTGAAAATTAAAAATTTTGTGTTTGGTACTAAAACCCTGTTAAATTTTCTTGTATAAAGAGCAAATGTATTTTATGAAAAGCACAACCTTAAAGTTCTACGTTTAGTTTTTAACTATTCATGTTTATTTTACTTTGAAATGTTTCTCCTGCTTTATGTATGCCTGATAAAGCTTACAAATAGAGGATTGGCAAATAAAATTCACCAGAGAGTGGTAACATGCTCATGCACTGGGAAATTGATTCGTCCCATCAGGCCAACACACAAACGAACCCGTTAAATTTTTTTTATTTTGTACGTGGTTTAATTAGAAGTACAAGCACCGCTTCAGATGAACTACGTGTAATATTTTATGTTCACTTTGAAGGTCTTCGTTGTGTAATGCACTTCAACTCATGTAATATGTAGTTTTACTGCAATATTCTGCAATATATTTCCAGTTAAGTTAGCATGTTTCCGGTATTAGGGATTACGTTGTATGGCGTTTGAGTTGAAATAGTTAAGCAACTTATAGTCTTAAGCGTGGAGAAATGTTCCTTTATCTTGTGAAAATGTTGAGCAAGAAAATAAGAGGTGGTTTTCAAAGATTTTATTTATAAAGGGATTGGGTATAGTGTGGCAGTAAATTTTAATGTTGCAATGTTTTGCAAAATTTGTAAATGTACTCTAGATTTAACCCTACTGTGTCCTTCGGGTCAATATGACCCGTTTTAGAATTTTTTAAAATCATCTGTGATGGTTTCAGAGAACCGCCCGAAAAACATAATGTTGGGAAATACAGAGGTCGCTCATAATAAAAAATATCCAGGTGTACAAAATAATTTAAAATTCGTCACTTTTCGATGCACGTGTTCTCTCTGAGTAGGCCTGAGTAGGCAAATTTTTTGAAAATATCTGTGACTGTTTCAGAGAACCGCCCGAAAAACTATAATCTTCGGAAATACAGAGGTCGTCCATAATAAAAATTATCCAGGTGTACAAAATAGGGTAAGTCCGGGATAGATGCCCCACCTTTTTAGATGCTAATATTTTCTGGACAAAGGAGTAAAAGCTATGGTTGTAACTACGTTGTATGACAACTCTATGTATATTATTTTATTTAAACATAAAAATGTACACTGTTATAAAGTTATATGATTCGAATAATTAAAAACTTAAAATATGAGCATTTGTCATCTTCACCAAACTGTCGGGCAAAGATGCCCCACTAGTATAGGTATAGATGCCCCTACGAAAGTATTATGTAATTACAAATTAATAAACCGAATCTAAATGTTTATTAAACATATTAACAATTATGTACTCATTTATTTTTTAATGTAATTATTTTTCCACACAAATTACAAAGATTTTCATATTTAGAACAGCCTTCATGGGACCATTTGTTGCAATCCATGCACTGAACCCATTCATCATTCCATATTGTGTTTGTGTACATTTCCCCACACCCAACACATGTAGGACATCTTTCCCGATCGTCCGGTATAGATGCCCCAGCTAAATATCAAATTTAAATTTTGCGCCAGAATATGTATTTTGGCACGAACACTAACCTATTGTATGCCTAAATGTATTGCACTACAAAAACAATGATAAAAGTACTTTATCATGATGTGGGTGTACAAGCAAACCATAGTGATAAATTTTGTGAAGCTCTAAAAATGAATTTTTGCAAATAACTTGCCCGAATCAGATAAAAAAAAAAAAAATTGGCACTGCACACAATCACATACGCAATACAAACCAACCCTTAAAAAGTCAGCGCAACCTGTCCGTTAATAACGAAATTATTTTGATGGGCCATCTTCGCCGGTGGGGCATCTATCCCGGACTTACCCTAATTTAAAATTCGCGAATGTAAATTAGCAGATATGTAAATAATAATTAATAATAACAAAAATAAATCAAAAGTAGCTACTAAAAATTATACTTGCTATTCAGGTTAGTACGCAACTGATTTTAATAATTTCATTTGAGTAATATTGGATGGAGGCTGCCGTTAAACCACGAATCTAAATTTAGCCCTTTTCATTTAAAGGTTCCTGAGATTGTTAATTAAAAATTAACTTTCAACTCTCGCCCTAAACGTGTTGTGGCTCCCCCTGTGAGCATTTCAGGACATATGTTTATGAAAACTTTTCCTCCTGTAATTAACCAACAAATTACTTCCCCAAACTTGCCCGGTACACTTGCGCTGCACCCTGTATAATTGGTTTCCGAAATTCGGTCGGAGTGTCGGTGTCCGCTTACCTAAATTAAATTCAATAAGTTTCACAAACACACTAAACTTGGACTGGATTATCGCGCTTAATCCGTGAAGAAATTTAAATTGCCTTGAATAAAATTATTGTTTTTGCACCAAGATTAAAATCATAATCCTTTAGAATTTGTAATATAAAGTTAGATTAGGTTCCATGAATTTGGCGGGCGCTTGCGCCCGCCGATACGCGAGGAACTCGATCTAAGCATCTTATTATTTTCTGCGCCCCGTTCAAGTAAAAATAATCAAAGCATTCTGGAAGCAATTAAGTCGGAATGCAATGAGGAGTTCGTCAGCTTTGATAAATCCGGTAGGAAATTCGGGATTTAATCAAATAAGCGTTACCTGGCTTTGTCGATGCGGTGTGTGTAGGTGCTGCTATCCAGAAATACGTTTAGTATTCGGTATAATTGCTAGTATTGACGCTAAATCTATCAACCAAATATAATCAAACTCTGCATATTCGGCGGGCGACGTTTTCTAGGTGTTTACATTTAGAGGTGTCGACAGGCTGGGTATAACCGATTTACAGTTGATTGCTTCCGGCTGTGCTGGCGTAGGCGGCTGTGACTATAAGTTATGTATCTAATATTAAGCAAAATTCTAATTTTGGTTGTAAGAGTATTGATTTATCGGAGTTAATAAACCGTTATTAATATATGGTATTTATAATCGGGGCCTAAAAAACATCTTCTGGGACGATGAGTCGATGCATAATTTGTTAAAAGGAGACGTTTTCGGAGCAGCTACCGCTACGTAACTGAATGCGACCAATAACTCGAGAAATATTAACTTTAGGTGCAGGACATGCTTAATGATTTTTAAAGGCAATTGAATGATCTGCAAGAAAACGTAACAATATATAGGGTGTTGTGTTTAAAATAACAAAGTTGCATGTTGGTTCTCAAAATGTAAACTCTCGGTATATTTAAAAATAATTTATGAACATACAGCTCGTGATTCCTAACCACTTTTGTATTTAAAACTTTCTTGTGTCTATTCAAACAATCGAGATATAAATTAATTTATTTCGCTTTAGTTAAAATACCCGGCACCTCCACCAAATCTCAAAATAAATTATTAAAATCGTTGTAACTCGAGAAATATTGAATTTAGGTATAGGACATGCTTAATGTTTTTTAATGGTAATTGAATTATCTACAAGAAAACGTAATAATATACAGGGTGTTGTATTTAAAATAACAAAGTTGCATGTCGGTTCTCAAAAAGTAAACACTCCGTATATTTAAAAATAATTTAGGAATATACAGCTCGTGATGCCCAACAACTTTTGTATTTAAAACTTTTTTGTACGTATTTAAACAATCGAGATATTAATTAATTTATTTCGCTTTTGTTAAAATACCCGGCACCTCCACCATATCTCAAAATAAATTACTAAAATCGTTATAATTCGAGAAATATTGATTTTAGGTATAGGACATGGTTAATGTTTTTTAATGATAATTGAATTGTCTACAAGAAAACGTAACAATAGACAGGGTGTTGTATTTCAAATAACAAAGCTGCATGTTGGTTCTCGAAAACTAAACGCTTTGTATATTCAAAAATAACGCAAGATCATGCAGCTACTAATACCAAACAACTTTTGTATTTAAAGTTTTTTTGTTTCTCCTCAAATAATAAAGCAAAAAAATAATTTGTGTAAAACTTTAATTTTTTCGAAAAAGTATAAAAATTTAAATTACTCGAGAAATATCAATTTTAGGTATAGGACATGCTTAATGTTTTTTAAAGGCAATTGCATTTTCTACAAGTAAACGTAAAAATATACAGAGTGCTGTATTTCAAATAACAAAGTCGGATGTCGGTTCTCGAAAACCAAACATCCTGTATATTTGAAAATTATGCAGGGTTATGCAGCTCGTGATGTTAAACAACTTTTGTATTTAAAACTTTTTTGTATTTACTCTGATAACGACGCTTTAAAATAAATAAAATACGCTCCCAAACATGGCGACCGCTCCGCAACTGTTGGGAAAGTAGCGGTTGTTAAAAGGGACGTTTTCGGAGCAGCTACCGCTCCGCAACTGTTGGGAAAGTAGCGGTTGTTAAAAGGAGACGTTTTCGGAGCAGCTACCGCTCCGCAACTGATGGGAAAGTAGCGGTTGTTAAAAGGAGACGTTTTCGGAGCAGCTACCGCTATGTAGCTGATTGCGACCAATAACTCGAGAAATATTAATTTTAGGTATAGGATATAGTTAATGTTTTTTGAAGGCAATTGAATTTTCTACAAGAAAACGTAAAAATATGCAGGGTGTTGTATTCCAAATAACAAAGTCGGATGTCGGTTCTCAAAAATCAAACACTCTGTATATTTGAAAATTGTGCAGGGTTATGCAGCTTGTAATGCCAAACAACTTTTGTGCTAAAAGTTTTTCTGTATCTTCTCAAACAACGTCGCAAAAAACATATTTGTGTAAAACATTTATTTTTTCGGTAAAGTATAAAAATGGAAATTACTCGAGAAATATCAATTTTAGGTATAGGACATGCTTAAAGAGCAATGTCGTTTTTAACCTTCAAACGGACAACAGGGGTTCTTAAGGACCCCAAGCCTTTATTTATTTTGATAACTTTTTTATTTTTTATATCTGTAATTAGTGCCTCTAGGACATCTTTCGTTAGTGTTTTAGCCATCTTACACTGCATTCGTATTTGTCGTAAAGTTTGCGTAACAAGTATTAGGCTGACGCAAACACAACAGTTACGTTACTGGATATTCGGGGTTCTTAAAAAAAATGTTGATGTTAATAAATTTATTTTGCAAGACAAACAATTGTTTTTTCGTTTTGTTAAAATGAAAATAAAGCCGAACAAATACATTTTCTCTGTAAAGCCCGTTTTTTAAGGTAAAATTTATAACTTTAACGAAACGATGTATAAAATGAGACGATTTTTGAACACACAGTTTAGTTTTATGGTCATGTACAGTACACAATAACTTTGCAGTAAAATAAACATATCGTTTTACAACATGCCATAGAAACCATACGCTACATACACATGTTTGGCTAAACGCGTTGAGTTTAGCTTCTGCATTCGATGTATTTACATTTTTGCTTGCTTTAAGGTTGTGTATCAAAGTAGAATGTTTAGCGAATTGGAATTGATTGGTTAGAATATGTGATACATTCTTTGTATACTGTCGATGGATACAGCGTACGTTAAGTGGTACCTTCCCTACCGAAGTTTCACTGGGTTATTTGGTTATGTCTTGCCAGCTATGCTGTTTGATTTGGTAACTGCTTCGGTTTGAACACAAAAAAAGCGAGCTGAATCCTGAAAGTTGCCTTGGCAGTCAACGTGTTAAGCTTTCAGCAGGAATAATAAAGACAGCATTGCAGCTATTGTCTAGGGATTATTTGTCTACAATGGTAGCCTTAGGCTCAGGGCCAGCCTTAAGCACATTCCACCGATTTTCTCGCCTTGGGCGCTCAAAAAATAAAAAATATAAATACAATGCTCATTAATAGCGTAGAAACAAAAAGCAATTCTCTATCACATCACTTAAAAAAGTTATTGTTCGATAGTGAAATACTAAACTGAAGAAATAAACTATACATCACAGTAATATAATAGATTATTTATCAAATATTATCATTATATCAGTTAACCAAAGCTTTCGTGAAATAATTCTAGTTGAAACGTTTACGGAAACGCAAAAAGTGAAGCGAAATCTTTGGCTACTCAAATGAAAGATTACAAATTCTTGGTACCTTTAGTTTTCTGGAATGATTTGCTTTTCCAAGTGAACTTAGCAAGCAAAGAATTACTAAGTGAAACCTCAGATCTGTCTTCGGGAATACTCACGTTTACGGAAACGCAAAATGCAATTTGCATTCGAGTCCTCAGACGACCAAAGAAAGCATACAAAATAAACTGTTTTAATCAAGTGTTAGATAAAACACCTGGTAATAATCGTCCAACCTTGTTTCCAAATGTATTTATTGCACTAAGGATCTTCCTTACTATGCCAGCAACAGTCTCTGCGGGCGAAAGAATTGTTTCAATATTAAAATTAATTAAAACGTATTTACGATCCACTATTTCTGAAGAACGTTTAAATTCACTCGCAATTATGTCAATTGAAAGTGAAGTCATGAGGGAGATGGACTTCGACAACCTATTAAAAGATTTGCGGAAGCAAAATCTAGAAAGATTAGTTTTAATTGAGTTTCTATTTCGTTTATAAAAATATGAGTTGCTTTCCTTCGTTCATAGTCAATTTGTCAAATGTTATGGTTTGTTATGTATGTTATAATATTATTTTAGCTTAGGTCTGTTAAACATTTTATTAAAAAAATAAATTATTTGTATGATAATGTATAAATAATTTTTTTGCGGGGTGGGGGAGGCTCACAGCTTGTCCTTATGTCGGGTGCCCCGCGCTTACTAGGGCCGGTCCTGCTTAGGCTCGACATTTACTTAAACTAATGAACAAAAATCGCTGAAAATATCTAAATTTAGGGGTTTTTAGTCGAACCGAAGTTACATTTTTCTGAACGTAAATTATGTAAATTTGTTATTGTTTGTATTACTGTGTCGTCACATTTTTAACAACCTATTTATTTTCTAGGTAAGCTGATGCTGTTTCTATGCTTAATTCTACAAAACAAGGGTTAAAACTGTAAGTTTCTTTTAATAGTTTATTAAGTTTCAAAACCATTGCATTTGGGTTTAAAAATTCTGTTCAGTTAGCTCGCTCGATTTTGGCCAAATCTGGGACAGCTTCATTTGTACAAGCAGCATTATTTCAAAGCTGATATGTTAATAAATTGTGGCTGAATAATATTTAATAAATTATGCCGTGCCATGAGTTCGCTAACGTTAAATATCATTCATTTTGTATTTGCTGCAAATTATTAAACAGACGGAACGAGTCGGAGTTATTATTTAAGTATGAGACTTCGTTGTTGATTACTAAATAATTACAATCAAGGACTTTTGAAAATGGCATTAACTCTACGAGTCTGCATTAATCATTTATTTATAATAAACATGAAATGCTAATTTTCAATTAATCTTGCTGTATTAATCAAACATGCATTCAGATTATATTATAAATTAACAAAATTTGCAATTAGTTATTCTGCAATAGTATTTGTAAAAAAAGTATTTTTTTTGTGTTTTTGAAAGTGTCTTACATTGAGTATAAAAAGAGTCGATTCATTTAAAAGTTTAGTATTACATAACTTTATGCTGCAAACACCCAAGCGTTTTTTTTAAAGATTGTATTTAAAATTAAGTTAAAAAACGCAAGGCAGAATCGTGTTTGATATTTTGCTATAACAATTTCTTTCTCTTTTACACCCAACAATTTCTAATTGTGAAGCAACTATAAAGCAATATTTATATAAACAGTAATTTGTGAGGTTTTTGATTATTAAATTTAAATGTACAAACTTTGTATGCAGATCATCAACTAAATAAATGATTTAACACAATTTTGGTATGAGACTTGTGCTCGATATATTATCAGATTTATTTACTAATAAAAAGTAAAATACTAACTTTCAAATCAGTTCTAAACTCATCCATTTAATGTTAAAAACCAGACAGTTTAAAGTATTCAACTTTTTTTTGGTCCCAACTTGCAAAATCAATTTGCAATAATAAAACGAACGTGCTGAATTTTTTTGAATATGAAAGGCGAGCTTTTTAAAACCAGAAAACTTTCAGTCATCAGCAATGATACGCATGGAAGCCTCTCAGGCTATATCGAACTTTTAATTAAGTTTGAAACATAGTTTAAATTGTTACCTCACCGGCTGAAATTTAAGTTTCAAATGAAGCAAACCTGTCGTTAACATTTACAGCGTCAAAACGAAAAATTTATTAAATTCGTGTTTGTTAATGAAGTTTTGGACGTAACATAGGTTGCCAAAAGACAACTGTAAAATATGCAATGGTGTGCAGTGAAGAGCCTTTTGTACATATTTTTGAAAATTTGCCGGCCTCTTGTTTTAGAAGTTTTGTTAGCAATATTTTCATACTGTTTGTTCGTTAGTTACATTTTTAAAACAGTACACAGGGTATTTATTTTGTTAGGTCTATTGTTCCTAAGTTTTTCAAATGGAACAATTTTTATTTTTCACTATTCCTTTCGATAAATTAATGGTAATGTTTACAATGGAGCGATTAAACCTTTTGTTCATAATAAAACTACCAGTTTGGAACAATTTTGAAATACATTTTAAAAAGGTGTTTAACGGTTGTCTGTAATATTTTGCTGAAATAAATGACGAAGGTGTTTTTAAAAATAAATTCAAATAGATGCGTACCCTTTTCGTGAAATAGCTCTTATCCAATATGTGCTACAAAGTTAATGGATTATGCAACTTGAGTGATGCTGACATATTTGATACAAGATTCTCATGCAGTATATATTTTCCATTAGGAAGTAGCTGTCTTCATTTTATGGATCATATTGTTACTTATAAACTCGTAAACGTCTCCCAGTTAATCACTAATGTAGGAAAAGAGCAAGAGAGCCGTAGCTTCTGATTTAGTTGTAATTTGTTTTAAGAAATTTGATGTTTGTATGTGTCAAAAACTGTAAATTTTATGAGAAAAAGTAAGGAGTAAAAAAAGTTCTTAAATAAATCACGCTTTCAAAATAAAATTATTTCATTGCAAAATTGTAACCCACCAAAAAGTTCTGATGAAAAAACCAACAGGGGTTGCACTTTTCAGCCCCCTGTGAAGGTGGGAGAGGATTGAAAATATTATTATGGGAAACCTTTTAATAAGTATAAAACATCTACCAAATATAATTTTCCTACATTTATCAAAATTTGAGAAATAAAATAAAAACCTAATTTTACCGCTCCTTTTTAGGGGGTGCAACTCAGAAAGGGAAAAAATTATTTGTAAGACCCCCTTCAATTTTCGATAAGGAATCACCTTACGAATTTTTTCGCAATATTTATTGTGCCGTTTACTGTAATTTTACTAGAAGAAAGATTACCGATTTGCAGAATTGGAAATGTGTTTAAAACAGGTAAAAGTTAAGCAAAAAAAAAGTTGCAAATATCTTTTTTCTGTTGTACTTTTTGTGCCATTGCTTTAGGGACCAAGTATATATTGTTTTATTAAATTGAGTTCTTAGTATTTCGTTAGCTGATAATTACATAAATTTCGCTTGTTAAACGAAGTCAAGGGCTGCAAATTTCATTTGCACGTACATTGTGTTGTAACATAAGTTTTCCGTTAGTTTAAGCTTTGAATTAATTACATTCAGGATTTCCAGATCTAGCGTTTAATTAAAATTTTGTTATGAATTTTAATTTTCGTTTTAGCTTGTGTATCCAATGTATGACAGAAACAATGAAACTATTTACGGTTAGTTATAATTAAAATATTCTTTAAACAAAAGCTGAATTAATTTCGACTAAAAACGTTTTGGGCTGGCTTCAAAACTCTACATGAATTGCTAAAATATCTTGAATTAATTAAATTAAATAGGTCAGCTGGCACGTTAACAAATGAATGCGTTGGAGGAAATTATTTGGGTAACATAATAAGGCAACATTATATAGTGGCAGTTTTGTATTACTGAGCCACGAGACAATAATTAAGATACTATAAAAAATCAACTTTGGAAACAATTCACTCAAAAACTTAATTGGCATTTATACATATAAAACCAATTTCAACTTTAGTTCCAAAATTAACCGATTTTAGTTACAACTGACTAAACTTTAAGAGGTAAGGCTATTTATTCCTTGATAATAAGTTACTTTTAACGTTTTTGTAAAAAAAGTTAATATCAATATAAACTATACAACCTCTAGGTCTTTTAACAAAAATGGTTTTGAATTTTTTTTTGAGGCATTTTGACTTATTTTAATTTGTTCTCAAAAACAATTTAAACATAACAAGTCGTTTTTGGAAAACTGCCAAATTTACAGTGTAATTCGTAAGATAACCTTTTCATATGTAAATTTACAACAATGTTGCTTGTAGTAACATTGTTACATAAGTATCTGCACTTACGTTGCATGTTTCCATCCAAGAGCATCTGAAGAGATTTTAATGAAGTCGTGTTATTTGCATACAGAATACTTATTTGGACGTTAATGGCAAACACCAAGCAACTCCATTATCATTCGCTATGCCAACTATTTGGATTTCCTAATTAAGTACCTTTTATCACCCAATCATAATGCACTTGCAGTTTAAACTAGAAGATAACTATAGACGGCTATTGTGAGCAATTATTGGTTCAATTGTCTGCAGAAGTTCTATGCTTGGATGACCAATTAGCCGATCATTAACTGACCAAAACTACAAAGCTGGAATGTGTACTCGTTAAACAAAGGAGGCCGTGTTATATACAAGTTGGTTTATGTAACAAGTTCACAATGCCCAAATTAATAATTGGTTCGTCCGGTTTTATGAACTTTTCTGTTTGTTCCGGCCTAAATAAATCTTGTAATTTGGAAATGCGCTCCGCAGGAAAAATATTTGTACGATTCGCGTTTGTTCAAGTGTTAGGGGAAAAGTTCTTGCGACTACGAACTGAACAAATTGATCCTTATTGGTGATCATCTGCCATTTTTCGCTTATGAAGGTTAAATGAAGCATTGACTAATCTTTAGAATCTAGCTTATTATCACAGATAAAGCATAGTTTTAATTTGGTAACATTTTTGTCTTACACCAAACAGCAAAAGGACGAAGGACGAAGGACAAATTAAAATAAAGTAAACGTTTATTGTATCTGTTTCTAAAAGTTTTCTGTGCGGTTAATGTATCAGTAATATTTTCAGGCCAAAAAGAATTTTGAAAACTTAATTTTTTTGAAAATTAGTTTAAGTAACATTTTTTTTTTTTTTTTTCATTATTATTTAGAAATTTACAATCTGCTAAGATCTATAGCAATGAGTAAATGTGTTAAATGGTTACTACACATAAGGAGTATTTTGTTCAGTAACAAAAAGTCCGAAAATTAATTTTTAATTAATTATTTATATTTGAAACTAATGTTGATTGTTGAGCGCGTCCGCTGGCCAGTGTTTTTTCAGGCGCTTTTCAGCTGCGTAAGGGATGCGTAGAGGGCTGGTTAGGTCATTGGGATGTCCCTCCAGTCCATAGAGGTATTTTTTTGTTAATCGGACAATTTCCTCTTCTACTGAAGGTATAGCCGAGTCGTCGTGGAGGGTCTTGTTTGAGATGTACCACGGAGCATTGTAAATTGTTCTTAGGATTTTTGACTGAATTCTTTGGATTACTTTAGTGTTGGTTGGCTTTGTGCATCCCCAGAGTTGGATGCCGTATGCCCAGATTGGTTTTAATATACATTTATAGAGTAGGAGTTTATTATTTATGGATAACTGGGATTTTCGCCCGATGAGCCATTGCATCTGTCTTAATTTAAGGTTGATTTGCGTTTTCTTGGCAATTATGTGCGGTTTCCACGTAAGTTTTTTGTCTAGTGTTAGTCCTAGGTATTTATATTCGTCTCTCACTGGCAATTGCACGTTGTTTATTGTTACCGCAGGGCAAATTACCCTTCGATTTGTGAACGTGACCTGGGCTGATTTGGTGTGGTTTACTTTTACGCGCCAGGTGTTTAACCAGTCCTGAAGTTGATTGAGATGGTTTTGGAGGTTTTGAGAGGCTGTGATTGGATTTTCGTTTACAGCTATGATGGCGGTGTCATCTGCGAATGTTGCGATTATGGTATTGTTTGTAGTTGGAATGTCGGCGGTGAATAGCAGATATAGTAAGGGTCCCAGTACGCTGCCTTGAGGCACTCCTGATTTGATAAGGTGGTATGCGGAGGTTTCCGTGTTGAATCTGGTTTGGAAATATCGTTCTGTAAGGTAGGATTTCAGTATAAGGAAGTGTGGTGTGGGAATAGTAAGTTTGAGTTTATATAAGAGGCCGTCATGCCACACTCTATCAAAAGCTTGCTCAATGTCGAGAAAAGCGGCCGTGCAGAGTGTCTTTTCTTCAAGGCTTTTGAGTATCTCGTTCACTATCCTGTGGCTTTGTTGTATGGTTGAGTGGTGCTCGCGGAAGCCAAATTGGTGTAGTGGTATTTTTTCGTCGATACTAGCATCCACTGCTATTCTTTTGAGTAGAAGTTTTTCGAATATTTTGGACATGGATGGTAGTAGACTTATTGGTCGATATGATGTGGCGTTATTCGGTGGTTTACCGGGTTTGTGTATCAGTATTATTTGGGCAAATTTCCAGGTCACTGGAAAGTACGCGAGTCTTAGTATGCTGTTGTAAATTGTTGTGAGCAGTGCAATACCTTTTCTGGGTAGTTCTTTCAGGACTTTTCCAGTGACTAGGTCGAAACCTGGTGCTTTGTGATTATTCCCTTTGGATATCTCCTGCTTCACTTCAGATGTAGAGAAATGTTTAATTGGTAGAGTCATCGGGCAAGGACTGTCTAAATAGGTTTTAACGAAATTGTCATTATCATTGTGATTTGGTTCAGGTGTACTGAAGACTAAGTAACATTAAAAGAATTACTTAAAAATGTAATTTATTTAAATCTACGCTGGTAGCGTTCTGAAATATTGAAATTAATTAACAATGTAAATGAAACTGTTTTTGGAGGTTTTTGAGGAGCTATATTATAATCGTCTTTTAAAAGCTCTAACAAAACATCAAATACTCAAATCAGATTTAGTAAAATTTTATGAATTTAAAAGTTGGTAGTATTTTAAACGCATACTCGTCAGCTTCTTAAGCATCCATTTTACCATCGAAGCAGTTTTTGCAGACCATAAATGCATGTTCCAAGCAAAAATATTCATCACAAAGTCGGCAAGAATATATCTGCTACATATTTGTTTTCATTTAGCAAGAGATGCGCAAGCTACAGTAGTCTAAAATGTTCTAAAAAGTCACTTAAGGTACAGAAAGGGGTTAGCTGGACGTTCAAGTCAAAATCGGCTGATGAGATACTTAAAAAATCCATTGCAACGCATCTCACAGACATAGCACTTTACCCCGTATGAATAAAATCTGTGTCTGTGTTTGATTAGTAAATTTGATTTGATTGCACATCTCTTCATTAAATGCATTAAGCGCAAAGCAATTACAAATATTCATATCTGAAATTCTTGTTTATTTAACTTTTAAATATGTTTAAGTTGCAAATTATATTTACTTTACTTTTAAACGCGAAATGTCGATACTTCAGTTAATTACGTCCGCGTTTTTGGTTTCATTAACTTTGTTTAATGAATCAAATGTATTAAATGAAATGTTGTTTAAGTTTTGCCAATTAGTGAATTTCTAAGTGATTAATTGCCAGAATATTAAGCTTTTTGATTGAATTAATGTCATTTTAAGTGTAAGTATCTGTTTAATTAAATTGAAATTAAAGAATGGGATCCTCCATAGCAAAAAATTAAAATTATCTACATAGGATTGTAATGTTCTTTATTAGTTTTTTTATGGGCCATTATTTAGTTTTTGCTATAAATTATGGGAAAAATGCAAATATAAACTTATATTTGTGAAATTTTGTCGAACTAACGATTTTGAAATAAAAGCAAATCATATCCAGACAAATTTGGCAACGATCTTCTCCTAGTTATTCCTGTAAAAAATAAATAATTGCATTGCGTCCCTTGACAAAATCTTCTTAACTTTTACACAAAAAATACCCTTCTAGTTATTTCTTAGCCCTTGGGTTACAACTTTTGCTTTCGATAAAGCCCTATGTAAAATGAAGTGTGATGTTTAGAAAACTTGAAGTCAGGTTAATCTAGGTTATCGAAAAGTTTTTCATAATCATATTATTATGGATTAATTTATGTGCAAGTGAACGTTTTTATTTTAAGTCTTTTCAGCTTCTTCGATAAAGAATTTTTCAAAGCTAGGTTTGGTGTCAGGGCTTTTACATTTGTGTAAAGATCACTTATTATTTCAATTGATTTTCCAAGTTAGTATTGTAATTGTTCTTAAACTATTGTTTATAAAACTTGTAAGCTCGACATTTGCATCAGTGTAGTAGGTAAACTCCTAGCAATTTGTGGTTTTGTACTGGTTTCAGTTATTTTTGGACGCGGTTATACCAACAGCTTAATTTTTGCTTCGCTCATTTTATTTAAAGTAATTACAAAATTATCGCCACGGAAACACAAATTACTGCTCCCGCCTAGAGGTTTATCCCTTTTTTACAATTTAGTTATTTGACAAATTAATGTTCTTACTCGAAAAGAATTCACAAAACAATGCACTTATTTACTAAATTATAAAAAATATTTCGTCTTTGAGACACGGCAAGTCTGCTTTGATCTTTTTAAAGAAACAATTTTTGCGCCACTTTATTAACGGTGTTATGAATCTTTAAAAAAAAAATGCAAAAAAATATCTCTGCTAACAAGCGGTAACCGGGCAACGGTGTTGTAGGTACATCGTTTAAACATTTGATCAATTCGTAAACTGCAGGAATTTTTTACAATTCGCTGAGTTGAAAGCGTTTAGTTGCAAAATTACCAGAGGCATGGCATACTTTTAAGTGTACTGACATTTCTGGCCATTGGCTTGTTTTATTTAGTACAGGATTTCATTTGTTTTTAAGCAGAGTTTTATTTGATAAATAAAAAATAGTTCTGTAAGGATGATATTTTTCTTTGCCTTTAGTATAGCGGAATGTGGGGCTGAATGAGGACGTATTTAATGTTCCAGGGCTAATATTTTACACCAAATAATGCAATATTTTCATTCTTGCGATATCAATCCATTTGTTATGAATTATAGAACTGAAATAGTATATTACATTGGTAACAAGAGTTGTAAAAAGCATATTACGCACGTCGAAAAATTGCGCACGGAGCCGCGTAGCGGCGAGTACGTATTTCCACGAGTGCGTAATTGCTTTACAACTCGTGTTATGTAGCTTACTTTTTCTACGATCACATAATACCTACGATTTTAATGGCTTTTTGGCTAATATACACATGTAATTACGTTGTCTTGTCAATTTTGACGTAAGCCTACTTTGACAAGTGTGCGTTTTGCTTACCGTGCGTTAGGACTCACTTACTATGCATGCAGGCTGTACGGTAAGAGTCATTTACATCACTGGTCGTAGAAAAACGATTTTTAGATAACAGTAATTTAGTAATAGTATTTCAGAAATATGCAAATTGAAAGAAATACATGAACTTTGCCCTATTGTTCCCCATAGGTTGGCCAACAAGGTGCTCTTTTTTTTTAAGTATATAATATGCAATAAACACAAATATGTACAGCATCGTCTTCATTACGTTCAAGACCCGCACGAGAGGTATGAGCCCATTCAAGGCAAGAGAATTAATCTTCTCCATCCTTCTTCAAAGCAATATAGAAATTCATCTGTTTTTATCACATTTTCTCTGTTACCACATGATAGAGTTTTGAAATGATTTGAGGGATAGGTTTACAGGTTTTGTTTACTTTGGTGGGTGCTTTTTCTAAAGGGCATACACACGGAGCATAGGGCTACGTTTTGTCCCTCTCCGTCCTTCCCCGTGGTTTCAATCTTAGCTTATACAGTCGAGGCGGAAAATTTCTGTCACGAAACTCAATGACAAAGGCATAATTAGAACCTTATGAAATAATGGTATCTAAAATTGTAAAATCACTACAAAATACAACACAACACTTAAATAACACACAAATATTATTGAAGAATAGCAGCCTATTCTTCTACAGTAGCAGATTACCCTGTATCAACCTAGTTCTAAATTTTTCCGGAAAATAACTCAACAAAAAAGGCTGTATCCCGTTGTAACCCAACCATTCCGTCATTTTTCTTCAGAGATTAGTTTATTTTTGGGCTTATTAGAAGCGTGAATAAGTTTTATAGATTTTTGCTTAAACTTTAAATTTTGTAGTATTTGTAATGTTCTTCATTGGCATTTGGCCCTCATGATATTAAAAATATGAAATAAAACACCGTATTGACTTTTTCGCATTAAATTTGCATTTTTAATTACAGTATTGATATAAATTGCAAACCGTGTGCATTTGTTTGTTTGCTGTGATCAATATTTCATGTGCATTAATAAAGTTTTTGTTGAACTGTTCGGTAAACTAAAGATAATGCTGTCTGTGTAAATGTCGCTGAATAATTGTTACCGAAAATTTATGATTCAGTGGAGAATTTACTTTCCCGTTAGAGTAGTACAAAGTGGATGCAATAGAGGGTTGGATTTAACACACGTATAATTTTGAGTTAAAACCGAACCAAAAGCGTCCATTTATGAATTTGTTTAATAATTGGATTTTGATTATTGCTGCTTGGTTTAACTGTAAATGTTGTCGATATATACCAACTTTTTTGTAACATTCGTAAAAGGATTTTCAAAATTAAGAAGCATTAAATTATTTGGCAAAATTAGAAGAAAAACAAAAGAATCCTAAGAACAAATGAACATAGGAACAATTTCATCGGAGACAGAGAAAGAGTCAATACAATTATAGGACTGTACAGACACAAATTTTTTTATAGTAATATCAGATAGCTCTGAATATGGAAACGAAACTCTGCAGAAGTTGAATCTAGCTTTAGAACAATATTAATCAGTGTATTACGACAAAAATTGGTTCATTGGCCAAATTTTATGTGATTTATGATTTGAAAAAAATATTAAATACACATTTTGTTGTAATAATTTCCATAATATTAAAATTATTCGCCAAGTTAAATAGAAATTATAGTGATTTGTTTATATTTAATTAGAAGTTAGCGGAAGTTAGTGGAAGTTAACGGAAGTTAGTGGAAGTCAGTGGAAGTTAGTGGAAGTTAGTGGAAGTTAGCGGAAGTTAGCGAAAGTCAGTGGAAGTATTAATTAAAATAGAAGTATAGTGTACAAATTTCAAGAGCGGTTTACCCCTCGGGTTTTGTAAATAAATAGCTATTTTGATTGTAGTACCTACGACTATTTCTTGGTTTTTTTATTCTGCATTTCTAAATGTAACCTAATTTAATATTGTCATCTGTACTTTACTGTAACTTACAACAATAAGAGTTATTTACGAAATAAGCACAAAAACTTTTTGTTTTCTTTTGCCATTTTATCTGAAATATTTTGTGTTTTATACATATTTTTTTTTTGTGTTACAATATTTAATCTTTTCAATTATTTGCAGTTCAATAAATATTTTAAATTAGGTTTAACCGTGTTAATATCATATGACGATTAAGGTTTAAACTTTTATTGATGTTTAGTGAGATCACTTTTCAGGAAATCATAAAAAGCGTTGCAGAAGCGAAATAAAACAGTAGCATTAAAATAAAAGTTTAGTGGATACTTTTCATTAAGTTTATGAATTCATAGCCAAACTTTATGCTGCTTACTTGTATTTATCATGAATCAGGAAGCTTTCCTTACAATGTAATCTCTAGAGTTTACATTTTTAGCGAATCGTATTTTCACAAGTTTCCTCCCCCCTTTAATATACCTTCGTTTCCTTTCCTACTCCTCCGTGGCTCGGCGTACGTAATTCCTCAAAAAGTATATTAATTAATTCCATTCGAGTCTACCGAGATATATTTTTCAGCAAACAATATAAAATTTACAGAAGTGCACTTGACTATTAAAGCAGTAGAATTAAAAATGTCGTACTGTGAAGTTTTAAAACAGCGGATGAAACTTTACGATGGTTTATCCTACCTGGAGTTCTTTGTTAACAAATAAATATCTCGCGGCTATGAAAAATATAAAAGATTCAGTCTTATAGCAATATAAAATTAAGAACTAACAAAATAGTGAAAAGTTTTAGTATTTTTTTTAAAAACTTATATTGTTTTCCAAGATGGATTGAATAAAAGAAGTCAAAGAAAAAAAAAACATTAGTGTTATTTTATTTTACGGAGTTGTACAGATTTATTCGGCCTTTTGAATAGCTTTGGCTTCAACATTAACACAATTGTTTCTAAAACAGTTAGTTGGGTTGGCACATTTATTGTTAAACTTATTCTAAAACAAAATAGCGTTTTCGTATGTTTCGATCATTTTTTAACCTTTACTGGCTTTAAAGACGTAAATGGCGTGCATTCAGTTTCGAGCACACTGTATATTTTCATTTGATTCCATTGTGTGGATCGGAAAATTCTTTTTCTTCGTACTTTTGTGAACATCAGTCAAGTTTGTCTAACATTCATGACCCCTACAACAATGTGTCGTGGTTTATTCGTAGCTTAACAGCGTAGCAATGAAAATAACTGCTTGAGCAGATGTCACATGCGTTTTAATTGGACACATCCCGAGTTGTCTGGAGCGCTTTATTAAATTTACGTGAGCTCAGCTTTGTGACAAAGGAATATCGCGTGTGAAGTTCACGCTAGCATAATCCTATAACTTACGCCCGTGTTGTGTAGCAACACTTTGTCGAAGGAAAAATCACGTATTAATTTACTTAGCACAAACCAACCGTAAAGAACTTTGGTTGTGCCTTACAGAGGCGTGTGTAAGTGTGTTTCGGTACTTCGTCAACGACATTTTGGATGAGAATATGGGGGGGGGTAGCTTGATCAAAGGTTTTCGCTTGCACATTTTTTAATTTAACTTGTCTCTTAAACCAACGCAGTTCTGTATTCATTAATTTATTTTAATGGTTCGCCTACTCTGTCAAAATAAGTTTCTTTCTTTTTCTTTTTCCTGTTTTTGTTCTTCTTGTATTGTTCTAAAACAATCTTCCATCAGAAGTAGGCTGTTGTCATAGCTGTTTTTATCTTTTTCTCAAAGCAGCCCCAAAGAGGTAAAGGGAGCTACATACAAACCATCCTTTTTAGTTTCTCCATCATCAGGACATTCTTTTTTTTTAACAGTCCTTTTGCATTCAATTCCCCTGTATGATAAGCGGCTTATTTTTTTCTTCTCTTACCACATATCCCAGGTTTTCCAACGTTTTTGATATTATGTTCTTTATTAATTCGCATTTTCTTCCTATTTATTAAAGCACTTTTCCATTCATTTTTCTTTCAATCTATTAAATTGTCAATGTTCTACTGTTGCACCATATTTCAAATTTCAAATACCTCTACTTTGCTAATGCTTTATTTTTCATGATCCAGCTCTCCACTTCACTTTTAGACTGGCAGAATATAGCAGAATATAGCAGAATGTAGCAGACTGTAGCAGAATGTAGCAGAATATTGCAGAATATTCTTACTCTCAGATGTAACGAGAAATTATTTGAAGAACATTCTCTTCATATTAACAAACACTAGTCTTGTAATTTTTATTTTCACCCTAATTTTTTTTGGGTTGACGATAATCGCATACATAGCATGTTGTGCCCGGATGGAGTTCAGAACAAGACCTGAGTTTACTTCAGACGAGCCAAGAGCTTTTAACGCTGCTTGGCTGTTGGACACTATGAAGATTCTTTGATTATTAAAATCTTTTTCTAATAGTGTGTGTGGTTGCACACTGTCAAAGGCTTACAGATGAATCTGGTCTCACATCAGTAGCTCAGCTGCTCCCCGTATGAGACAACCATATAATAGAAGAGTATTCTTACTCTCAGGTTTAACGTGAAATTAATTGAAGAACATTCTCTTTATATTAACAAACACTAGTATAATAATTTTTATTCTGACCCTTATTTCTTTGGGTTGATGACATTTGCATAGATAACTAGGATGTGCTCAAAAATATGTTCTTTGAATACAAGATTTACGTTAAGGAACAAGCCATTGTAAAGAAAAATTCTTCTCCATCGGGCCCTTTTAAACTTTTCGGTGTCAATGTATTTTTCTTAGTTCTTGACTATCTTCCTCCATTTTTGTCTTTCATTGGCTAACTGTGGCACATCTCTCCAGCTGACTCCTTTTTCTTCTGGTCTATGTCTCACTTCGTTTTTCCATTTTGTTGTTTGTCTACCTAGAGGAAAAAGAAGTCGCGTACTGGGTTTTTGGCAAGCTTAGTAGATGTCCCAGCCATCTTAATTGGTATGTCTCCATTTTTTTAATATCTTTTCCCTTTAGGCCTTTTCTGATTTTATCGTTGCTAGACTTATCAATGATCCTAGTTTGTAATTTGTAAAATAGTGCATAATATGAAACAAACTTATAAAATCTGCAAGCGAATCGTTAAAATTGCACTAAAACCTTTTCTTTATTTATATTCTGAAAGATATCTAAGTTCAACTCATTTCTTAAAATTAAATTCGCAAATTCCTAAAATAATCAAACGAACAAAAGAATAATTAAGACATAATTTCTTGAAATAAAATAACACCCACCAAAGAAATTCATTAGAGCATTACAAGAAACGGCTAAACGTAAAAAGTATGAATAACTCTGTCTGGTAATTTCACTCACTAAAGACATTTAATTGCCAACAATACGCCAATTACGAGAAACTCCGTAAATTACGAAGTACAAAGAAGAATTTTTAAAGCTACATTCATTAAGCAGGGTATTTGAGAATCCTTCTTCATTAGCCCTAACGTTCGAGTTTCAGTATGGCGGCGATGTTACCACCTGCAGGCAATAAATGTTAGTAAATCTGCGCTAATAGTCAGGATCTGTAATGCAGATATCTGTGAACAACCTACTCGTTACACTATTTCATTGCTTTCATGCAATCTTATTCCACTTGTTATTCAAAGTTTCCTTAAGGTCTCTGCATCTTAAAATGTTATAAATTCGTCGGGAACTAAACTAAACTTCATGAACTTCAAAGAGCGAAAATGAATAATAAATTGCAAGGCAAAAAATTCAATATTAGCTAAGTTGCACGCAATTAACATCTTTTCTTTTAGTTCAAATGATAAGATAAATTAAGCACAGACAGTAAAAAAAAATACGTTTTTTAACACTTACTAATAGCATTTTTAATGATGAAAATAAAAATTCTAGACGGCTGTCGAGTTCTTCTAATTCTGGGTCGTGGGCGTATAATAAATGGTAGTAATGCCGACAAGGATGACAACACAAGGTATTGTTTTTCCCCTTCCAACATCTTTGGCCCATTGTACGGTTTTGCCCAACTTTGCAAAGTTTTTATCAGAAAAAAAAAATCTACTAACATGTAGGTGTCTATATAACAAAAATAGAAGCTTTCTGGCATGCGTAGTAGATAAAATAAAAAATATACGTTGTATTAGAATAATTAAGAATTAACAAATTAAAATTAAATACAGACAAAACCATATTTATGGAATTAAAAAACAGGCCAATACCGAAAGATGTAAGCATTAAAGTTAAAATAGATTATAAAGAACTTAAATGTCTTTCGCAAATTAAATATCTTGGTGTTATGATAGACAATAAATTAAAATTTAACAGCTTTTTGAATTATATTACCTGTGAACAAACGTCAATATCAAATTTAAAAAAAAATATGCATAGCATATGTGAAAAATAATGTGTAAATAAAATTGTAGTTTAGGAAATAAAGAGTTTTTAATCTTCTTGGGCAAACATGAACTTATAAGGGAAAAGTAGTGTCACGGTTTGTGTATAAAATTTTATAGTATTACAGTGAACATCTCAACCAAATAAAACTAGGTAACGACAACTAGATTCGTCGTCAGAAGATGACAATAAAATTTCAGTCAGTTCACAACCAGCTGAAGCCCTTGACGGAGCACCAAAGCCAGCATACTGCGCTATCAAAGGAGCTGAAAGTATTTTTATAAATTTGAAATAACTTGAAAATGTCAGGATTCAACTTGTAATAAATTGAACTACAAAAAGTCTTGACTTGAAACTCGAATTTCTCAAGTGAAAGCTGCTAAAACTAAGTAAGAGCAGGTGCGGAGAGGCTCATTGATTTAGTGGTCTGAGGTGAGGCGGTAAATGTTTTGTCCTCTCTGTTAAGTGCGATGTCGAGTGGTGTAGGGACAGCCAGCGCAGTGCTACTTGGGTCGAAGTTCCGGCCTTAGAACTGCTAATGGAAATGCCTGCTATATGCGAAAGTACCGCACTTCTCTTGCTCGGATAAGATCATTTTAATCTTATTTTACTTCTACAGGTTTTCATTGTTGAACACACTGCAATGGAAAATACGACACGCTAAATATGCTTCTGTCATAAATAAATCTAAAGACGCCAATGCGATTGATGGCAGATGCTGCATTGCACCAATCTTTAGGTATTAACATCAGTTACATTCTACTACATACTTTTTTACTTTTTGAGCAGAACTTAATATCTCCATGCGTAGTGCTAGTTCCAGCTGCGAGTAACTAATTATGTTGTCAACATTTTAAATGAATCCACAGCCCATACTTTCTAGCTCTAGAATGAGACGAATATAACAGTTCTTCCAGGTGTAACGGGAGGGAGCTACGAACAATACAATGTTTCCGTTCAACCCTCTCTTGTTAAACGTCGCCCTTACATCAGGTGGCTTCGGGCACATCCTGCCATGACTTCTAAATGCCGTTTTTTTTGTGTCAAAGTCTCAAATTATATTCGACAAGGACGAGATGAAAGAATGGCTATATTGAGATCAAGGATCACGATAAAAGAATTATTTTTGATGATATATTACTTCTGAAGGGAGAGACAACTTTGAGTTATATTTTTATGACTACGGTTCCGGTTCCTTTTTGACGATTTGCAGCATATATTCTTTTTTTTTTTAATATTCACGTCTTTAGCTACATAATTTATGCGCTGGACGCTATTTTTTCCAGTGAAAATATACTTTGGAAAATAAAAACAAGAATCTAAAGTTCTCTTACCCGTTTTTGTAACAAGTAATAGGTTTCCAAATTTTTAATTTGTTGATAGGTTGTCATGGTTACGACACAAACTACAACGACCGACCTACTTGCTTATAGAGGTTGTTAACCCAAACCCAATTTTACAAATCTGACAAGAAATGTTGTAGGATGTGTCAATGAATTCAGAAAAAAAAAGTATTTAATCAAGTAAATAGCAAAAGTTACGCCTATAACCAAAAATAAAGTTGATTGTCATAAAACAAAAACGACTTGGAAAAAATTGGTGATTGCCGTCCGATTCAACTTAGAAAGTTGCTCAGGTAATGTTTTTACACATTTAAAATATACAGGGTGTTTCATAAATGTTGCGAAAAAATTTAGAAGGCGATTCCTTATCGAAAATTAAGTGGGGTCTTTCATATAAAATTTTTTCCTTAGACGTCTCCTTTCGTAGTTACACCCTCCTAGAAGGAAGCGATAAAACTATTTGTTTTTTATTTTTTTGGATAAATGTTGGAGAATGATATTTGGTAGTTGTTTTATACTTAGTAAAAGTTCCCCATAGTAATATATTTAAGCATCTCCCACCTTTACGGGGGGCTGAAAAGTGCGACCCCTGTTGGATTTTTTTTATCAGAACTTTTTGGTGGGTTGAAATTTTGCAATTTAAATTTTATTTTATTTAAAAAATAAAATAAGTAAACATGCACCATAAAATATTTCAATATAAAACGGTTCATTTTGGTGGTTACCATGGTTTGTTTATGTTCGCAATATTTAAGAAACACCCTGTATTATAATCAGGGATGGAAAACGTAACGTAACGATACCCGATAACGTTATAATAACGATTCAACTATAATTTTTTATACAATAACGTAACGATATTTTAATAACGTTATATAACGTTATAATAACCGATAACGTTTCATTAAAAGTTATTTTGTATCGTTATTCTCTATAAATTTTTATATGGCGATCTTTTTATTTTCAGAAGATATAATATTTTGTTTGTATTTTAGAAATTAAAATGAAAATAAAATATCTCAACGCAATTTTGTACTATTTTTTAAATTTACATTTACAGATCCCAAAAATAATTTCTGAGTTACAAATAAAAATGATTTTTATACAGCATGTTTTTTAAATAATGCGTAAAAAATCGGGAGGTGATTCCTTATCGAAAATGAAGAGAGGTCTTTCACATAATTTTTTTTTCTTTAGGGTCTTCTTTCGGAGTTACACCCCCCTAAAGAGGATCGGTAAAATTGGGTTTTTATTTTATTTCTCAAATTTGGATAAATGTAGGAGAATGATATTCGATAGATGTTTTATACTTATTAAAAGGTTTCCCATAGTAATATTTTCAATCATCTCCCACCTTCACAGGGGGCTGAAAAGTGCGACCCCTGTTGGTGTTTTTATCAGAACTTTTTGGTGGGTTGAAATCTTGCAATTTAATTTTTTTTTTGAAAACTTGATTTATTTAGAAGTTTTTTTTATTCTTTAACTTTTCTCGTTAAACCTACAGTTTTTGAGTAAAAAATTATATGAATGAACATGAACCATCAAATATTTTAATATAAAACGATTCATTTTGGTGATTACCATAGTTTGATTATGTTCATATTGGGTAGAAGTGACTGGTGTGATTCATTTTGACGTTTATGCGGCGACAACGCTAAAACGCCCGTCAATTCTACCCAATATGAACATAAACATTATATTCACTTATTTAATTTTTTACTCATAACTGTAGGATTTACGAGAAAAACTAAAGAATAAAAAAAGTTTCTAAATAAATCAAACTAACAAAAAAAAAAAATTTAAATTGCAAAATTTCAACTCACCAAAAAGTTCTGATTAAAAAATTAACAGGGGTTGCACTTTTTAGCCCCCTGTGAAGGTGGAAGATGATTGAAAATATTACTATGGGAAACCTTTTATTAAGTATAAAACATCTACCGAATATCATTCTGCTACATTTATCTAAATTTGAGAAATAAAATAAAAACCTAATTTGACCGATCCCCTTCAGGGGGGTGTAACTCCGAAAGAAAAAAATTTATATAAAAGACCCCACTTAATTTTCGATAAGGAATCACCTCCCGAATTTTTTCGCATTATTTAAGAAACACCCTGTATATCATAATTTATGTAACGTTATAAAACGTTATATAACATAACAATTAATTTTTTTAATGTTATTTAGAACGTTATGTAACGAAAACAAATAATAAATAACGTTATACAATAACGTAACGATTTAAAACGTTATTCCATCCCTGATTATAATCAAAAGGAGTTACAGGCGATAGTCTAAAATCGTATTTTCCGGTTTTTCCTAATTTTTTTTGGATACCATTTGAAATATTTCCAATTGTTTGGACTATTAATGGGCACAGAATTTTGTGGCTTTGCCAAATTTGAACCTATACTCTAGCTACTAAATTAAGCGCGATTCCCATGCTTAAACTCAAATCTTAAACACTCAGTATACAAAAACACAATTATTTGATTCAGCTCTAAAGAGTGTTAAACTTTTGAAGTACGATTAAAGCAGCCGTATAATACTTCATGCTCTGCATCAACTTTTCGTTATATTTTATTCCTGCGACATAATTCAAAAGGACAGACCGACTATCTTTACAATTGCCACATATTTGTCCGTTCTATAAAGCTTTTTCATCCTGCGTCATCTCTTATCGCTGACTTTGCTGGACCACCCGCCGTGCACGCTGGAAGCTCCCTAGCGCCAGTTGTAATAAAAGGTACAAGAGAAATTTATACACGGAATTTATTTCGTTCACCATAACTCTTGCGTTTTTATCCGTGTTCAGCTGCTTAGCAGTGGATATAATTTTGTATCCAATTAAAAGTTTTAATAACGGAATTGTTGAAAAATGTAAACGTATCTGCGTTAATTAAAAATTACAAGAAGTGTTGATTTGGAGCGTGGAGCTTTTTGCCAATTAATTGGCGATTTGTTGCAAAACAATTGCGCCCGTAGCTTCGTAGTACAACCTGGTCCAAATTTGAAATTGAGTCATTAATACTGGTTTAACCATAATTTCATTAATAATAAATCTTAAAACTTGAGTCCATCCCTTGATGTCTTCTAGATTGTTCTGACTATATTGCAGGGATGGACAACGTAACGTAACGATACCCGATAACGTTATAATAACGATTCAATTATAATTTTTTATACAATAACGTAACGATATTTTAATAACGTTATATAACGTTATAATAACCGATAACGTTTCGTTAAAAGTTATTTGGTATCGTTATTCTCTATAAATTAAATTTTTATATGGCGATCTTTTTATTTTTAGAAGATATAATATTTTGTTTGCATTTTAGAAATTACAATGAAAATAAAATATCTCAACCTTAACGTAATTTTGTAGGTACTATTTTTTAAATTTACATTTACAGATCCCAAAAATAATTTCAGAGTTACAAATAAAAATTATTTTTATACTGCATGTTTCTTAAATAATGCGAAAAAATTCGGGAGGTGATACTTAATCGAAAATTAAGAGGGGTCTTTAAATATTTTTTTTCTTTAGGGTCTCCTTTCGGAGTTACACCCCCCTAAAGGGGATCGGTAAAATTGGGTTTTTATTTTATTTGCCAAATTTGTATAAATGTGGGAGATTTATACTTATAAAAAGGTTTCCCATAGTAATATTTTTAATCATCTCCCACCTTCACAGGGGACTGAAAAGTGCGACCTCTGTTGATTTTTTTATCAGGACTTTTTGGTAGTTGAAATCTAGCAATTTTAAATTTTCTTTAAAAACTTGATTTATTTAGAAGTTTTTTTATTCTTTAACTGTTCTCGTTAAACCTACAGTTTTTGAGTAAAAAATTATATGAATGAACATGAACAATCAAATATTCCAATATAAAACGATATTGGATAGAAGTGACGGGTGTAATTCATTTTGACGTTTACGCGGCGACAACTATAAAACGCCCGTCAATTCTACCCAATATGAACATAAACATCATATTCACTCATTTAATTTTTTACTTAAAACTGTAAGATTTACGAGAAAAACTAACAAATAAAAAAGGTTCTAAATAAATCAAACTAAAAAAAACAAAAATTGCAAAATTTCAACTCATCAAAAAGTAATGATTAAAAAACCAACTGGGGTCGCACTTATCAGCCCCCTATGAAGGTGGAAGATGATTGAAAATAATACTATTGGAAACCTTTTAATAAGTATAAAACATCTACCAAATATCATTCTCCTACATTTATCTAAATTCGAGAAATAAAATAAAAACCTAATTTTATCGCTCCCCTTTAGGGGGGTGTAACTCCGAAAGGAGACGTCTAAGAAAAAATTGTTATATAAAAGACCCCACTTTATTTTCAATAAGGAATCACCTTCCGAATTTTTTCGCATTATTTAAAAAACACCCTGTATATCATAATTTGTGTAACGTTATATAACGTTATATAACATAACAATTCATTTTTTTAACGTTATTTATAACGTTATGTAACGAAAACAAATAATAAATAACGTTATACAATAACGTAACGATTTAAAACGTTATTCCATCCCTGCTATATTGTATACACTCTCACTCGCGCACTATGTTCTGCTTTTTACACAAAACACACTACACGAGTTCAAAGGGCTTGGTCCTCTTCAATCTTCGGACAAGATGTTGGTTGTCCAGCAGTTGAAGAGCTTCTGCATTCTCATGATGGTGGAGTCTGGCTTCGTGTTTACCAGCAAACCTTTTAATTTCTTTCACATTTTTGCATCTTTAAATTAATTGTTTTTAAATCCACTTTAAAATTAGTAACATGGTTAATCATTACACTAATCTATAAAGGCGTCAAGCTGCAGGTGCATTTTAAATAAATTTAAGTTGGTTAATGAGAAACTGCACTAGGAGACTTAAATAAAACGCCATCTAAAAGACAGAAGCAATTAAACATTAATCTTTGTAAGTAAACCGTAGAAGAAAATTAGGTTGTTCATCATTTTAAATAGTTTGCATCGGTCTGTAAATTATCCGTTGCTCTTAAAAAGCTTGCCTAGTTAGTTTACATAGAGAATAACGGATAAATAACTAACAGAATGTTAATAAATTTCAGACTTGCTTTAAAATATATGTCGTGGTTTTAATACTGTTTATAACC
Organism: Elmis aenea; assembly: GCA_947652605.1. Lineage (NCBI taxonomy): Eukaryota > Metazoa > Arthropoda > Insecta > Coleoptera > Elmidae > Elmis > Elmis aenea. The sequence goes on from OX393579.1 coordinate 54,965,574, forward strand.
AGCTAAGAAATTGCTAAAAGCATTTAAAACTTTAAGTGGTAAAGCAAAATTACATAAAACCCCAAAGCAAAATGTTTTATCTTTGTCAAAATATGATGGTTTGTACCAGGGTTGAGCAGATTTAAATCAATTGATTTAAATCACGATTTAAATCATGATTTAAATCAAGTGATTTTTAAAATGATTAAAAAAAAAAATTATCAATTTAAATCACAGATTATATGTGTAGATACAGTATAATATTTATAATAAAACAAAATTGTATTACTATTAGTAATTAAATACACAAAATGGTGAATAAACCATATCAATTTGCTCTTGTAAAGTAATATTCATTGTGGAAATGCAATAATTCAAAAAATAAATGACAAGTTTTTGACATTAGCGAAGTGAACAGTCAGTTTTTTAAATTTCCACGGCACTCTATTGCTTCAATAACGATTTGAAGAAAAATGTCGAATATCTCGAAAAGTATGAGTGTTGGGTATAGGACATACTTAACAAAATATGAAGCTCTTTTAAAGACGAATTCGATGACATAAAAAAACACAGGGGTTCGCATTTGAAAAAATCGAGTTACGAGCTTTTGAAAATCATGGAAGTTGCCACCTATTTATAAACACTCCTGTACGTGTGATTCAAATTTTTCATATCGAGCGAACAGAGAAATTTTTTCTGCATGTCCATACCAAATTAAAACTCTGTACTTCAAAATAACTTCAGGAGAATTTTTTAAATAAATACTTACAACCTTGAATAATTTAGAAAATTATTTTTTTTTAAAACGCCGTATAAAACTCTGTAGTATTTTATATTGATGCTAAGCTAAAATTAAGGCAGTCAAAAATATTAAATAAAAACTTGGGTGTTGTATTTGAAATATAAAAGTTGCTATTAGTTCCAGAAAGGTGACTCACCCTGTATATTTGAAAATATTTTTATTGTGTTTAGAAAAACTGTACAAAATAGCATTTGAATCAACTTCATATCTAAAGCCGTTTAGCCACAATCGACCGATCCCGCACTAATGGCTCACCCTGTGTATAATTAATTAAACATCATCATTAAGCACTGATTTTTAAAAAATTCTTAATCATTAAGTATATTTAATTTTTCATTTTGACAAAAATTCACCAATGAATTAAATATACTGGATATTAAATATATCTATTAGCACAAAACAGAAATAACATGTGAATATGTCACTAAATTCAATAATATGGTACATTTGATTTAAATAAAAAAAATCTGATTTAAATCAAATAAATCGATTTTTTTGATTTTTTAAAAAAAATCATGATTTTTATCAACCCTGGTTTGTACCAAATTTGCTTTATGTTTCTTTTCACAAAAAAATTAATATGAAAATAAATAGCGAAGAAACTAAAACTATGATCGTTACAACAGAGAACAATGAGCATAACATCACTTTAAATGGGCTTAGGTTGGAACAGGTAGAAAGCTTTAAATATTTAGGAGTAATCATAGAGCAAAATGGAGAAATAGACAAGGAAATAAGCGAAAGTACAGGAAATGTAGGAATAATATTTAACAGTTTAAGAACAACATTTTTTGGAAATAGAGAAGTCCCAAAACCAACAAAAGTAGAAGTGGTCAAAAAGAAAGTAACGCCTGCACTTTTATCCGGAAGTGAAACACGGACACTCACAAATAAAAATACTAGCCGAATGAATGCAGCAGAAATGAGATTGCTAAGAAAAATCCAGGGAAAAACCAAAAAAGAGAATCAGAAATGAAACATACAGAGAACAATTAAAGATAAAATCAGTTGAAACAAAAATATAAGAAAGGCAGCTGGGATGGTTGGGGCACATTTATAGGATGAAAGAAGAATGGTTAACCAGAAAAGCCTATGAAGCAATATCACCGAGAAAAAACAAAAGAGGTAGACCGCGAAAGCCTGGCAAGACGAAGTTAAAAAGCAACAAAGGATAGAAACATCAAATGGAAAGACATAAAAAGGCTAGCACAAGACAGAAAAACATGAAAAAAGTCAGCACAACACAACTCAACAGTAGAAGGACACAGGACTACATAAAAATAACATAAAACCTCAAGGCAAAATGTTTTTTCCTTCACAGATATGATGGTTTGTACCAAATTTGCTTTATTTTCGTTTTTGCAGTTTCCATCGTTGTTTTATCGCTTATTCCGATGGATATTTTAAATCGTTATCCGACAAATAACTCCATGTTGAAGGCAACATGATTAATTAATGAATTTTCTGGTTTATACATAACTTAATTTCAAATTGTGAGACACAACCAAAATGAAAACCGTACTACACGGTTTTCCTTTTAGTTTGAATGAGATTACGGCATGTCTAGCCGGGTCCAACGCTTCCGGAATTTCAATATATTCCCGATATTGATTATAAATTAAGTTAATATTTTGCAGCTTAAGAAAAGCGAGTTTTGTTTTGCTTGCGAAAGAATTCGCGGGCGGAATTTTTCGTCACGTTACGTTGGTATGTACTCGTAATTTATCTGTTCTCTTTTTACTTAAATAAACTTTTTATGCTTAATGAGGACTGAGCTGAAACAGTCGTATATAAAGTCTAAAAAGGGCTTGTTCTTTTATTAGCAAGCGGGGGAAAGAGTTGTGTCATATTTTACGGTGAGTGTCACGCGGTCAAAATTATGGCTGGTGTTACTTTAATTTTTGTTCGTCTTGCTACTTCCAGTTAAAAACAAAACATGCATGGCTTTAAGGTTTATCAAGTTTAAAATATAGTTGTTCGTCGAAAATAAAATATTGTTCTAAATTTTGGTTATTATTGCGTTTTAGAAAAAAGTGGAAACGTTTTTGATCAAATTTAAACAATATTTGTAATTGTGAGAAATTCAGAAACGTTACAATAAACCCTTTCACGCTATGGGTAAAAAAGGAATAGATTAAATATATAGTGTAAAACATACAATAAACAATTTTTAAATAAACCACAAGAAAAGCTACTAATAAAATGCACTCAAAATGAAACCAAAGTTTTGTGTTAATAATAGTAGTACTAATTTAGTTTCCAAAGCTAATTTATGCAAGTGACATTCTTTATAATACTCAATTGTAAGAAAATTTAGCTGTATTACAATTACCTAAGCATTTTTATATAATTGTCTTTATTAACCCTCTGTCTACCGCAAAAAAAAAACTATGCATAACTACCGTCCTGGGTCCAATGGACCCTTATGTAAAGTATGGTACTTTCTTTACCTGTTACCCTCCTGTACGTTATATATTGTTATTTATAATAATTAACATAATCTTTTTACATATTAATTTATTTTGTTTAGTTATTGCACTTTATGAGAATAAAAAATGTTGTGTAATTTTGAAAAATATATTTATTCCATGCAGTTATTACAAACAATTACAGAATGTTCGCCACACACATGTTTTTTACATTTCTGACAAATTGTTCTATCTTTTTTCGATGGACAAATCCTGCAACGGTTCTTCTTTTTAGGAGGCTCAAGTTGACCGCTGGTAGATGCTTGAGGACTTTCTAATTTTTTTCCCATGAGTCTCAGCTAGGCCCTTACCTAATGCCATAATAAAATTTCTCCTCTTACGTAATTTTTTGTCACAATTTCTGTTTAGAGATAACCAAACTATGAAAGCGTTCATTACACGTAAGTCGATCATGTTGTAAAAAACAGTAAGTGGCCATCTTCTTGTCTTTCTTTTCACACTGTATGCTCTAGTCATCTGTTCCATAGTGTCTACACCACCTTCAGTTTTGTTGTAATCCAGAATCACCTCAGGTTTCTTCTTTGTCCCATTGTCTATTATCTGATTACTGTGAAGGGTACTAAAAAGTGTCAAAATTTTTCCCTTTTTCGGGCAGTACGAAAGAATCATTCTGTCATTTTGAAAACAAAAAAGTGTAGAATAAGTTTCACGATTTTTTGGGTTTGTAAAGCAATTAGGCAGCTCTTGTTTGTTTTTACGAATCGTTCCGATCATGGTTAGCTTTTTTGATAATAAATAGGTTGCATTCGAATAGGAGGTGAAAAAATTGTCACAGGTAATATTTCGTCCTGAATTCTCAATATCTCTTACCAATCGTTTAACTATATTTTCGCCTTGATTTTTTTCTCTCGTTTTACAATCTATACTGGCTGCATCAATAAAATATATTCTGCAAGAAGATAAGAAAACCCAAAACATCTGGGAATTACCTAAATGCGTGCGATACGTGCTATGCCTAAACATGTGGGTCCAGTGACCCCGCGTAGTAGTTGGCGGTAGAAATTTTGTATAAAAAAAAAATAATTATTGTAAAAAAAAAATTCAATGAAAATTAGAAAAACAAGTGAAAATGAACAATGTCAAGTAACGGCAAAACTCTCAAAATGTTAAGAGTTTAAATACACACAATAGCTTCGGAACGGGTCCATTGGACCCGTTTGGTAGACAGAGGGTTAAGCAGACAAAGAAAAACAATTTCCTTGCAATAATGATAGTCTGTCACGTTATATTTTGGATTTTACTTTTTATTTAGTCATGAGGCCTTTTACTGTTAGGTGTAGGACTGTTGGGTTGTGTTGTGCTAACTTTTTCCATGTTTTTCTGTCTTGTGCTAGCTTTTTTAACTTCGTCTTGCCAGGTTTTTCTTGTTGTACCTTAAATTTTTGTTTTTTTTTTGGTGACTTCTTGTTTATTAATAAAGGTTTTGTCTATGGCGTAAAAGGTTTTTATTGCCTTTTCGATCCTCTTATTTATTTCTAATTCTTGTTGTCCTGAATTTTCAATCGTTACACCGAGGTAGTCAAAATATTGTAAGGTTTCTATTTTTTCTCCTTCAATTTCTATGCTTATATTCTCATTTTCTTCGTTTATCGTCATCACTTTTGTTTTCTTGTGATTAATTTCCATTCCATTCTCTTCCAGTACGTCTTTCCAAATTTTTATATTGGTTTTTAGGTTCCTTTCATTCTTAGCCATAATCACTATATCGTCTGCGACCAATTTTGACATTTGGGTGCGAGTCATGGGCATTAACATCGAGCCAAAAAAGTAAAATACAAGCGACTGAAATGAAATTTTTAAGAAGAGTAAGAGGCGTAACAAGAAAAGACAAAATACGAAATGAACAGATTAGAAATGAACTGGAAGTAGAATCTATTCTCGAATTCATCGAAACTAGGCAACTGAGCTGGTGGGGGCATCTACAAAGAATGGACACAAGAAGACAGGTAAAGAGAGTGTGGGAAGCAAGAATACAAACAAGGAGGAAAAGAGGAAGACCGAGAGAAACATGGGAAAAGGCAGTAGCAAAAACCTTGGAGAAGAAGGGAAAATCGTGGTGCGAAGCGAAAGAAATGGCGCAGAACAAAAAATAGTGGCGAAAATTCATGTACAATACATAGATGTGCACACCTCCCTACACCTACGGGTAGAAGGGAATTTGATTATATATACCTTAAATTTTGTATAAGTAAAGCAAATATTAAGCTAATTTTTAACAATAAACTTTACTTGTTATTAAAGTAAATTTATTTTGACTATCTAGGTAATAAGAAGTTGTGTAGCTATACATTTTAGTCTTTGTGTCGTACAGCAATTTATCGAGGATCATATACAGGAATTTGTATTGTAGTGAATGCTTCGTACCTATGTCAAGTGAGACAAATCCCATTTGCAAACTACTCATCAAGTTATGTAGTATAATGTACTAAGCTAACATTACTTACTTCTCCTTAGACTGTTCCTGTCATCTGTGGTTTACGGGTAGCTTAAACACGCTGACCAACATAATGGTGTAAAACAACGTACTGGGCTTTGTGTACACTTAAGCTGCAGTTTGCTAATTTCCTGCATAAACAAAAATCGAGTAGCAGGAACTAATATTTATTGCTACGCGCTAATATACTGAGAATGTACGTTAACGTAAAATTAGTCACAAAACCTACAAATTTTGAATAAAAATTATAGTAGTAGCTAGTAGTAGTAGGTAGTCTTTATTTGTTCTGAATATTCAAAAAGGCATAGAACATGTCACAATAATGATAATACACATATATACAAGATAAAATTATATTTACTTAAAAGAGTTTTTAATGTAAGCGTCATTAAGATATTCACTAACTCCATAGTAAGCTTTAAACATTAGAACATTTCTTAATCTTTTTTTTTTGAGTCGGGGGTGGGTAGATTTCTTATAATCTCAGGTGATGTGTTAAATTTGTTATATATTGAGGCAACATTTTTTTGAAGATAGGTATATTTGAAGCAATCGGGCTTTAGATTTTTTTTTATGTCGGGTATTGGCTGCATGGTTTCTTATATTCACTTAGAACTTCGAACAGATCAAAATTATTTCTTACGAAAAAAGTGGGCCTAAGATTGATCCTTGCGGAACTCCTTTTTTTTTTTTTTTTTTAGATTTTGGAAATTTACCTGACTAGTCTTTTCCAGCAACATATTGGTTTCTTTCCGAGAGATAAGATTTTATAAGGTTATGGGCGGTCCCTCGTATACCATAGTGTTCTAATTTCGTTAGTAGTATCTCGTGGTCAACACTATCGAAAGCTTTTGAGAGATCAACACACATGACCATGGTGTGTTCGTCTTTATTGAGGGATTGAAGTACATAACACAGTTTAAAGGTTTACACAATTATTTGTAAAGAAGCACATAAACTACTAGTTATAAAGAGCTTTTTATTATTTGGAAACGTACCTATATGGGTATCATATGAAAACTCATTTTTTTTATAGTTAGCCATGCTTTTGCTGCAGTTCAATATAATTTCAATCCTATACAATCGACAGCAAGATCTAACAGTCAATTTCTTATAGAATATTGCGCGTTTGTTGTGAATATACAAGAAATAAATTTATTTCCGGCAAACGTGAAAGTAGAGATCTTATATTCTAATACTTATTCAGAAATAAAAGAGCTGGTTTCTGCAGTTTGAATTATAGATGATCCCGGATCGCATATCTTAGGCACCTTTGTTTGAAATGCAATGGGTATTCGCCCGGGAATCCCGTGTTCCACAGCCAGCCCAGATCTATAAATCAAAAGCTCCAGTTTTACGTTGATATTAAAACAGAACTACTCGGTTCAGACTAATGATAGTGTTCTGGAATAACGGCTTTGTACTCGAAGTTTAAACAAATCTCGATAAATCCGTAAAGTTTGTCTTTATTGTCGCAATAAGTCCGTTGCTTACGGCCGTTATGGCATTAGCATAGCAAACATAAGAATGGTTATGACATAATTTATAGTGCAGTGACCTAAAAATAAGTTATCTGCATTTCAGATTGCTTATATAAAAGTTTGAGTAAGTGTTTGCTCGTCAGATTTATGCAGCTGCAAATTGGGTTAAAGTTTGGTGTCTTTATGGTTCATTGATTTCAATTTTGTTAAGTTTTTGAGTAACTTTAGAGTTTATTTCTGCTATTGTGCTCATTTTCTTGTTAAACGAAGAATTGTGTAGGCGAAGAAATGTGTAGACCAGTTCATCTGTGGTTAGGACGGTGCGTTCTTTGTCTTACGTATATCCATTTCATACCATATATGTTATCCTTTTTTAGTTTTTTTGCGGCTGTAGATGTAAGTAGAAAGGGCAGAATCAACAATAAGAGTGTAAGATTGACTCAAAGTTAATTCTATGGGGAGCAGAATTGAAAAGAGCCAGCTAAGGTGGTTGGGCCATCTTACAAGAATTAAAGAAATAGTGAAACAAATATGAAAAGAGGGTGTTGACAGAAGAAAAAAAGAGGGAGAATTAGAAAAACCTGGAATGGGGAGATAGCCATGATACTTAAGAAAAAAAGAGCTAACATAGAGACAAGCGGAAAAGCTAGCGAAGTACAGACGGGAGTGGAGCATTTTCGTACGCCTTCACACCTCTAATTGTAGAAGAGTTAACTTTAATATTAGCGTATTTTCAACTTCTTATTTATAAGGTACATTTTATCAATGTAAGACAATCCCTCATTTTATTTTAAGCGAGTGTTATAAAATAGATTCCATACATCATAGCTGTTGACGACTGTATAAACATTTTGTTATTTTCAGTATGTGTTCGTTATCCTTGCGTATGTTTTTTTTTATGATCCGAAGTACAACTAAATAATGTGCCAGGACGGCGTATTTTTCTCGTGCTTCTTTTGTTAGCCACTAGCGCGCACTGTTCTGTGTTATTGTGTATATCTGAACCGAGCAAATTGAACTTTTATTCGGTTGTCTGCAAAGCTGCATTTCATTGCCAATTAATGGGGCCGGGCTTTTGTCGTTACTTATCTGTGACTGTGTTTGTCTGTCTCATAATTAGGTTCAGTTTGTTGTATTTGTTTGGAATGTTGCATATGCTAGGTGTAGCGGAGTTGTGTGGTGCTTTTACAAACTTCCCATGTCAGATGTAAAGGTAACCGAACCAGAAATTAATTAACCCTAATTTCATTTGATTTCAACGATGGATTTGTTGTTAATTAACATTTGCAGAGGAACTGGGATAATAATGCATGTTGCGTTTCCAAACCAAAACCAGCTCGCTTAATTCGTTTTAAATTAAAGTTTAATATCGGATTTTACAAAAATTTATGGAAAAAAAGATTCATTGCGAAATTAAATTTACTGTTTATATTAAATGTGTATCAGTTTATGAAATAATGAAAAGATTACAAGCATATCGGACTAATATTAGACCTTCATAAATGTAAATTAATTGGTTACCACAGTGTTTTTTAACCTGTGTGCTGCGGCACTCTAGTGAGCCGTAAGCATTCTTTGTTTGCCGTTAAAAATATAGTACTGAACAATATAAAATTAGTTATGTTTTTTTTTGTACATTTAGGGATAAAAGCATTGTACTGCAAATAATTTTACAATTTCGCTTTGTTTTTAAACATTTGTGTTTAAGGTTTTAGGGTGTTCCAGATCAGTGGTTCCTAAACTATGGGTCTCGACCCAATAGTGGTCCAGGTGGATTTTATTTTGGGTCACAACAAATACAAAATCTCATTTTATTTAATTTTTTTTCCATTGTTGTCTTTGTTTTTCTCATTATCATGAAATTAATAAAGGTATGGGTTGTTAACATTATAATTTTGAAGGAATAATGTGGTGGTGGGTCTGAACAGTTTGTTGAATTGGAAACAGGGTCGCGAAGAAAAAAGTTTAAGAACCACTGTTCGAGATTATCAGTAATTAAAAAAATAATGGGCTATAGGATATTTCCTACTGTTTTTTTAAACTAAAAAAATAATCGGATTTCTTAACTTACGCTTTTTCAAAATTTTAATCATAGAAAAAGTTACCAAACGGTGCAAAATTTGTTAAGTAAGTAAATACATTTTTTTTGTATTGTTGTTACTGGCCATATTCTTAAGGATTTTCTCAAATAAAAAACTACCTTATCAACGAATACTTTAGTCTCCTGTATATTGTTTGAAAAATTATAAACAATGTTTAATCTAAAAGCTTTTAACATGCTTTTTGAAACTAGAAGCACATAATAAAAATTAATAAAAATTATTATAAAAAATATGGTGGAGGTGCCGGGTAGTACAATTGTTGTATCAAGCCCTTACCACTATTAAACAATATAAAACATTACTCTTAGAGTGTTTTAAACATTAAAAATTGCCCTCAAAATATATTAACAATAATGGAAGACTATTTTAAAGACTATTTTGTTTAAAATTAATGTCGACAAAGTTTGTATACACTAAAGTTTAATAAGATTTTGGGGAGAGTGTAATTGCATGTGTATATTAGCCAAAAAGCCGTTAAAATCGTAGTTATTATGTGATCGTAGAAAAAGTTTAGTTCATAACACGAGTTGTAAAGCAATAATGCACATGGAAATACGCACTCGCCGGTACGCGGCTCCGTGCGCCACTTTTCCACTCGTGCGTAATATGCTTCTTACAACTCTTGTTATGTAATATACCTACTATTCGTGTCTGATCATTGTAGAATTGTAAAATACATTAGTTTACCATATGTAATATATCGACTAGCGAGCTGTAGTAAAAGTTATGGGTATGTGGTCATTGTGACCAACTTAGGGACAATATTGAACGTTAATAATAATTAAATTGTTTTTAAAGTAGGTGCGAGACAATTTGTGTTTGTTTTTAAGTTGCTTTATCGTTACAGAACGCTGGTTACAAAATCTTTGTTAATAAACAGCAGAATATGTATGATACATGTTGTAATTTGTAATGGCGCTTGTTGGGCGAGAAATGAATGCATAAATTTTCTTTAACATCAAGATCAAATCAGCAATTTTACTGCGTGCTTTTAAAATTGCGTTTCACCTTTATTTTATAGCTTTATATGTGTCGGACGAGCAATATAAACTAAAATTTATATTGTCGTTATGATTTTCAGTATGTTACATAAAGTTGTTTGGGATTATTGCTTGTATGAAACCAAATTATGCAAACTGTGTTTGTGCATTCTTTTTACAACTTTGTAAGTAGCGTTTTCGTCGAACGTGTGTTCATACAAGGGCCAATCTGAATTATTTGAGACTACAAAGAACCAGTAGATTGTAACAAAACCAGATTGCAATAGGTATAGGACCGGACCTAGTACGCTTCCTTGTGGAACTCCTGCTTTAATTTCTTTAAGTTCTGGATAAGATTCTTTTTGCTTTATTCTGAAGTGTCTCTCTGAGATGTAGGACTGAAGAATTGGGGAGTATTGTTTTGGGAGGAGCGATTTATAATTTAAACCATTTTAAACTTTGTCGAAAGCCTAAGTCTAGGAAGACAGTAGAACAAACTTTCTTTTCTTCTAGGGCTTTTTCTATGACATTCATAACTTTATGTACTTGGTCAATAGTTGAATGTTTATTTCTAAATCCATATTGATGAGAGGGGATTAGTTCTTTTTCTTCTATTATCGGTTTCATTATTTTGAGCAACAGCTTTTCGAACAGTTTCGATAAAAGGCAATAATGAGTGTAGCCGGTACGATGAAACTTCATGGGGAGGTTTCCCTAATTTAGGGATCATAATCACCTCTGCATCTTTCCACAGTCTAGGTACATACTTGAGCCTAAAGGCAGCATTTATTAGCGTGGTCAGTTTTACTATGGCAAGTTTTTTATTCTTAGTAAATTCAGCTTGGCCCCCGTATTCTTGATTGGCTATGCAAGTGGGTCACAGGCGTCTTGCAGCGCTTGTAAAGCTGCAATCTGCGATGCAGTCGTTACTTCAAGCAAATATTTGCTGTTTACGATACAATTCCGGACTGTCGTAAAATGTATTATGGTTTCGACAGTTGCTATTCAGTTTGTCGAGTGAATCAGATCGGCCATGAATAAGGAGTGTCTCAGCTGCGCCCTCCGTAAGTAATTTCCCAATGATAATAAACGTAAAAAAGTTAATACCTTGCTCGCTCCGATACTAAATCTCGCACTTTATGGTCTTTGATATGCCAAATATTAATCCTCAGAGTCGTTCGAGCGTAATATTTACAACAATCGTTGGTTTTGGTTGATGTTATCCTCATTTCATGCAGAACTGGGTATTTTAATAATGCGCTGAAAAATGGGACGCTTCAGGTTTTCGTTTTGTGATAGTTTGGGATCATATTTTATGCTGTGCTGCATAAATATAAGTCTTGTTAGGAAAATACAAATATTGGAATACTTTGTGGGGAAAGTTAACCCTTTTTTTGATGGGGACTACCGAGCATTTGATATGTAAATTAAACAAAAGTGTTTGGTGGCTTCAATAAGGGTCGCATTTTATATTTATATTATTTATTCATTATTTTACAACCTGAACAAAGGGACAATCGCATGGATGCGTGCCGTGCAATGTATGAACAGTTGGAGGCTGATCTAACCTGATTTTTGTCCCCCTCCCCTCCTCCCGAATTCATAACCGAAGACGAATCTTGGTGCTATGGTTACGACTCCAAAACGCAGCAGCAAAGTTTCACTGCCCCAAGTTCTTGTAAATCAGCTATCACAAAATAGGTAAACGCCTTGAAAGAGTTTTCATAAAATAGAAACTGAGAATTTTATTTAAATGACTTTTACAAAAATTTAAAACGACCTAATTAAAATGAAGGATTGTGGCTTTCAAAAAATATTCGTTGTTTTTTAAAGTGAACACAATTTTGAATTATTTTAGTAAAAAAAATATCACGCCGTGAAAGCCATCTGCTGTTTCGTCAGCTCCGTATTAAATACCTATATCCTAGTTGCGCCATTAGATAAGTATTAAGGCGGACGGACCGCTTAAAACGGCGAGTAGCAGGTGAAGATAATCAGGTAGGCCGTGACGGTATGAAAATCTCGGAAAGTCCTTGTTGCGGTTGCATACCTTCATCCGTTCGGGCGAACAGAAAGCGCCAACTTACCTGCCCTAAATTTTAAAGTGCGATAGAACGACCTGTTTGCGGTTAAACACGCTTTGCGAAGTTCCTAATTGTTTTGATTTAATTTCAAATTAAGTTTAAAACTTGAAGTTACTGTTGGAATTGCGGCTTTACTCTGGCAACCGCTAAACAGAGGGTCGGACAAAAACAGCATCACAAAATTTCATAATCAATAATACGTTTAGAGGGCCAAAGGTGCACGGAGATTAAGACATGTCCCTCTGGGACCCACCGACGCTACAAAATACGTCATTTAATTTAAAAATGAAACTTTGTGTAAGCTAACACTTTCAATTTTTCGCGTTTTTTTCTTCAAGAATAATCTATCTCTTGTAGAAGTTTAGTATAGTGGTTTTGTGAAGCTGAATGAACACAAACTTAAGTAATATAAACAATTAAATACATGAAAAAAAAAAACAAAGTTGCCTATCCTGAAGGTTTAGCCATAGAACTTTTAAAGAACTCACCTTTATAGTTACGTTAGAAGCTCTGTCAACACTGTAAAATTACTGCTCAGGAGCAAACACGGTCCCAAATGAGTGGGAGAGAGGTGAAAATGGGTTACTTGTTTCCGTAATATCTAGGTACATAATGGATTTTTTTTAAATTTAAAATTTGCAATGCACCTAATCCTACAGATTAATAAACATTTTAATTTTAACCTAATTTACTACGTTCATTTTTGAGTCTGGATGTCGCCAATGGTCAATCCTAGTCACGATTACAATCTAATCACTACACTACTGTGACTTCATAGTACTGTACTCTGCTTTTGTACACTTTGAGTCTACACAAGTTCAAAGGGTTTAATCCTTTTGAGCCTACGCACCAGTTTTTGATTATCGAGAAGTTGGAGCACCAATATTGGAATGTCTGTGGAGCCTCTCCTCATGGCTTTTTTAATTTATTCCTGGACAGGTTCAACCTGAAGTTCCCGGTGTAAATCGCTGTTCCGGACACACCAAGGAGCGTTAACTATGCTCCTTAATACACGGTTTTGGAATTTTTGAAGACAGCTGTTTTTGCTTTTTTTTGGTACAGCCCCATAATTGTAGTCCATATGTCCAAACAGGCTTCAGCACCTTTTGTATAGAAGCAGTTTGTTGTGGATAGAAAGCTGGGAATTTTTTCCTATCAGCCCATACATATCTCTATACTTTATTTTCAGCTGTTCCGTTTTTTTACGTGTTCCTTCCATTTTAACGACGTCTAAGTTGAGGCCAAGATATTTAGCAGTCTTTTTGCAAGGGATTATGTTATTATTTAGATATACTAGTAGGTAGTTTATTCTTTTGTTGGTGAAATTAACGTGGACAGATTTTTCTTCTTTAATTTTTATATGCCACTGTTTTGTCCAGGCATATATTGTATTAATTGCGCTTTGGAGATTTTCTGTTGTTTCTTCTATGGTTGCTCCTGTAGTTAGAACTGCGGTGTCGTCAGCAAATGTGCCGAGTTTTACGTTTTGTGATTCTGGAATGTCATGTGTATACAGCAGGTACTATACCGGTCTAAGGACACTTTCTTGAGGTACACCTGCTCTTTTAAACATAAGTTCTGAGTTTGGTTTTCCATTTTGACCTTAAACGTTCGCTGACATTGATATGACTCCAGGTGCTGACTATATTGAACAGGAAGCATTTTTACATGTTAGATATATCAAACATTTATCAAACAAAATATTAAAGCTTAAAATAGTGGTAAAGATAACATTAAAGTCTTTTCACTGGCAAATAATTACAAAACCTTGGTTTTTAAAAAACTAAATTGAGTAAAATTATGGTGTTCAATGTTCTGGAAAAACGCCTGGAAATTTGGTCCATTTAAAAGCCAGCCACCAAAACCTATCGACTTGATCACTGCACACATATCTGCGAGAAAAAACGTAACAGAAATTAACTGTTTCACAATTGGAACAGGGTTTAAATGTATAAATAAGGCAATTGCCGCAAATAATTGTGAAGCTACAAAACTTTAGCACCAATTTTTTTATAAACAAATTAGGCAGTAAATTTATTTTCCATCCCTTCATCGCTTAAGCTAAAGTATGCTTATATTAAAATGCATTCAACGCAGTTGATGGACCTATACACGTTTTGTTTTCTTTGTACGTGTACAGTTTCTCAAGTTATATCATTTTTGAAGAGACATTAAAATGCAATTCGAAAAGACTTACTGATAACGTATAAATAATATGTTTCTAAAGTAATTTTTGTAAAACGATGTTTTAATCAAAAAGTTTGATTGTAGCGCATCAGGAGTTTTAAGATAATATTAACATAGTGTCAGTTTTTAACCTGTAAATCACAGTTAATTTGTTTTGAGACTTATTGTTACTAAAAATTATTTTCTAGAAGCACATAAAGGACGTACACTTACTAAAATTGATAAAAAGTTCATTATTGACGGACATAAATAAAAAGCAATGTTTTAAAAACTGTTACATGAAAACCTGCACAATTTTTGTTGTTGATTTAATTTTTATAAGTCTCTTTTTACTTTAAAGAATTACCCTAAAAGTGTTATCGATTTTTTTTTTGTAAAAATAATAGACACAGTTGTAACCAACTAATACAAGTTTAAAAAACTGATTTGTTGGTTTCTTAGTCTAAACAAAATGTGTTTTACATAACTTCTCACACTGAGAGCTGTTTCCAGCATATCTTTTTTACGCGAGTGAGGTGTGGAATGGAAAATAATTTGCCATTTGCTTTTGTTTTATTTACGCCATCTACAGTTTACAAATGCTTTTACTTCTGTTGGTTGAAAAATGGATTTCGCTAAACTGCCACACCTATTCGCCTACAAACATTTTTTGGAGCATTTATCTTCTGTGCGTACAGGTTATATTCAACTTTAAGTGGTTCAGAATTTGTTGTTTTCAGTTTTATCTCTATAGCGTCGAGTTCAATTGTTTAAAGGATTAGCTTAAATGTTTCACACATTTTTAATTCCAAATATGCAGTCATAAAATTTATCATGATATGATACTTGCTGCAAAACTTTACATAAGATGAAAATAGTGCATGAAAGAGTATGTCGATTCTTCTGTGTAGTGATGTCATGTGGCATTTCGTTTTAAGTATGGTATATTCTTCCTTATTTATTTGTTTTTTATTTGGTTAAAAAAAAATTGTGATACATATGCTACATTATGGTCCTACACCTAACAGTAGAAGGACTCATGAATTATTAATAATAATGCTGCTTATTTTTATATTTGTTGTCTTTAATAGATTAGTGCACATCTGTGCAGCATGGCGTCACGCAGTATGCTGGCTGGCATGCCCCAATACTTGTGTAGTGAAATTTACTTCCATTTAAAATGTTTTTGTAAGTCCCCAATTGCTCTGTATTCATAAATTCTTGATGTAAATATTTACTGACTGTTCAACAGCGTATGCAAAACGCTGCCACGGCGTTTTTATAACTTTAGATAAACAATTGCTTAAATATACAACGATACAACAATAACTCCTGTGGGAACTCGAAATATTTACTGTTGTTGCATTAAGTGAAATATATTTACGATTGGGAATCGAGGCTTGCCTTTGTGTTTATAATAGGATTCCTGACTTTTGCGCGCCCGTTTGAAGTAAAACAATGAAAAATTGTGTTACGGAATAATGGCCTTAATATTTTTGATGGGAGCTAATGTTTGTAAAACATATAAACATGGAAATAAATGCAATTGCACACAGACAAAGTATTCGTAAATTTTAATCCTATTATTTCGAATAACGAGTTTTTTTGAAACGATTTTATTTTAAATTTATTCCTTAAGAGGGTTTTATTGCTTCAACTTTTCCATATTTCATGCACACAATAAATTAATTAATTAGTATCACCCTGTGCATATGTGTTTCAATACTCTAAAGGTTTTTTTTCTTTTAATTTAAATGTTACCGTTTAGTCTTAGACTCATAAGTAACTTAGTTCTATTCCTAATTTACTAAAAAATAGTAAGATCTAATAGTCCCTCCTTGGCGTCTCTTATCTGTTCTAGCATTTTGCACTCTACTCTTGTGCATTAACACAGACACTAACTCTGCTTTTTTTTCAACACTTGTTAACACTTTTTTTAAGCACACATTATACCAGCTCAAAGGTTTTTTTTTTTTTCTTTTGAGTTTCCTCACTTTATTCGTGTTATAGAGAAGCTGTATAGCCTCGAAATTCACGTGCTGCAGTAGTCTTTCTTGGTGGCTTCTCGAAAACTTCTGAATTTCACTGTCCACCAACTCTACTCCAAGGTCCCTATGAAGATCATCGTTTCTAATGTACCAGGGCGCATCTACGATGTTCCTTAGTACTTTATTTGTGAAAAGTGTGTAGTACTTTGATGTTACTTTTTTGGTACAACCCCAGAGCTGCATACCGTACGTCCACACTGGTTTTAGTATATGCTTGTATAGTACAAGCTTATTCTGTACTGACAGAACGGAGTTTCTTCCTAAGAGCCAGTATATTTTTTGATATCTAATACCCAACTCCTCTCTTTTTTTTTTCTGACATGAACTTTCCACCGAAGTTTAGTGTCAAAAGTTAAGCCGAGGTATTTGGCTGTGTTGGCGTATGTTATTATCTGACCATTTATGGTTACCGGAGCGTGTTCTATTCGTTTGTTGGTGAAATCAATATGGACTGACTTGGTTTCGTTAAGTTTTATCCTCCACCTTTTTGTCCAGCTTTGAATTTGATTGATGGCTGTTTGCAGCTTGTCTGCTGTTTCTTCGTTGCTTTTGCCGACAGCTAGGATGGCAGTATCGCCAGCAAAAGTAGCTATTGCGTTGCTTTCTATTACTGGAAGATCACAAGTAAACAGTGGGTAAAGACCCAAGACACTACCCTGTGGCACTTCAGCTTAAATTTCTTCGAGATTAGATTAGGCATCTTTCTGCTTGATCCTAAAATATCTCTCTGATAAATAAGAGATTAGAATTTCTGTATAGTGTTTGGAAAGGATCGTTTTAATTTATAATGCAGCCCCAGTGCCAAACCTTATTAGATGCTTGCGCCACATCTCTTCCACGTCTCTTCTAATGCTCTTTTAATGATATTAGTTATCCTATGGACTTGGTCAACTGTGGAGTGTATGTCTGAATCCAAATTGGTGATTTGTGATCAATTTTGTTTTGTTTAAATGATGGGTTACACTGCCTTGAGAAGCAGTTCTCGAAAAGTTTAGACATGATAGGTAACAGTGAAAGTGGAGGCTTCGTGTGGGGATTTACCTGGTTGCGGTATCACAACTATATCCGCCACTTTCCACAGTTTAGACACACAGCATTGTTGGTAAGCTTAACTAGGGCCTTTCTTGGGAGCTGCTTTAACACATCTCATGTTATCAGTTCAAAGCCAGGAGCTTTTTTCGTATTAATGTTTTTGATTTCATTCATAACCTCCTTAGGAGAGACTTTTAAGGTAAATAATAAATAATGTCATAAAAAGGGTTTGGTAACAGCCTTAGTGAAAAATTGTTTTTTTGAAGTCAATTATATTTTAATTCCTTATTCCCAAATGTCCAAAATATCGGCTTCTTTTATACCCAGTTAAAAGAATTCGCAATCTGTGATTAGTTTTCATCAAACGTGTTACACGAACATCCCTGAACTTCGGTGCGTATTTTACAAATGTTATTGTTGGGTTTTGTATGTGTTATAAATTCTGTAATTTTACGTTTCGAATCACCGTGCGAGAACACAGATGGGATTAGACCCAAAACGAATGATAGATTAAACAATTCCATCCTTTATATGAAATTAAACCTCTTATGTAGCCTAAATACCTTTTAATTTGTACAAGGGGTCTTTTATGCGATCATGCACTTTATCAAAACCCATGAAGCCCCACTATATAATCTTGTCGATCGTTGAAACTGTGTAGAATAGCTCTGAAATGAAGCTTCAACCTTTTTTTCCTCTTAAATTTAATCAACCTAGTCGTTCAAGAATCGATGACACTTCCAGCACAGAATATTTAGTTATTAAACTTCTATGTTGGTTCTAGACTTACGTTGTATTTCATAAGCATGTTGCTGGTAGTAACTTTATCAGAACCTAAAGGAAAGGTCGTAGATACATCCCCAGTTGACTTTTCTTGATTGGATAGATACGAACTGAAGTTATTTAATTACTGTGTAATCATTACTAAGATAGTTATTATTAGCTTAGCATTAAATGCTAATACTTGTCTGAAACAGTGAATATAACTGATGTTTGAACAATCTTGTTATAGCATAAAGTTTTTAATTACCCCCGATGGGATATGGACCCATCAAAAGTTTTGCAATGTAGAGATGGAAGATGTAATATTGCCGTCCTTTGTACTAATGATCAGTCATTAAAAGTATTTTATGTTTTATGGGTATATTTTATTACTTTTGAGCATTTGGTACAAAAAATAAAATGTACATAAACTAAAAGCATGCATGGTTTTTGAACTTTTTTGTTTTGAAATCTTGTGTGTGTTGTGAAATTTCATGTATTGCCCTTTTTGCAATTGTAAGTCTTTACAGCATTTTATTATTAATTCTGGTCTCTCTCCAGCTGTAAAACAAATCTTAAAGAAACTGTAGTTAGCTTTAAAAATCTGACTAGTGTAAGATGTTACGCTATACAATTGTGAGATTTTTAAAGCTAAATATAGTTTCTTTATTGAAGGATCACATTACGATTGTCTGCCCAAAAACATACGTAGTATTTTTCAAAATAGCTTCAAAATGTTTCATTCAATGGAATCTTAATCATAGCTTTATTTGGGGTCAAACATTTTAAAAATATTGGAACAAAAATGTCTTTTGAAAAGGAAACAATATTAAGTTATCCTTTCTACGTCCATGAATCGCGAATAAAGTCCGAGTTGCATAAAGATGCGATAACAATTTAGCCTTTCAAGTTTGCGAAACATCATCTTTCAAATTATTTCATTAGCGTAGACTAGTCAGTCTAACAAAACTTTATATTGCAAATTTTTATCAGACTTCTACTTGCCAGACGTTGTCGCGAACTATTAAAATTAATCAAATTACCGCAAATTCTACCCAACTTTTATAAATTGCATAAGCTCGTACTATTAAAAATTTAAACTTCTTAACTTTAACCGAATCAATAACGCCAACTACCGCTACTCATTTGCAGTTAAGTTTAGGCAAAGTTATCCTGTTCCAAATTAAGTTTTACAGTCGCCAATTTATTTTGTTCCTTTCAAAATTCGAACACCATCGTTAGCAAAAGGTTGGAAACGTATCATACCAGATCCCGGCGCTCTAAGACACTCTATCTGTTATTAAAGATCTCTTTCACACTGTAAAATAAAGCACCAAAATTCGTCTCTCAATTGAAACGCACTGAAAGGAATCCATTGATTAGAAGCTGATACTCAAAGATATCTAATGATGAATACCCACTTTCGGGCAAAGACAGATTTTGTTTTAACGGGTCTCTTGAAATTCGGGAATTTTGGGTATTATTAAGTTACTTTCAAAGAAACCACTAAACCGTTAAAAAGAACATGACCGGTTTTTATTGGCTGTATACAATTATGTCACAAAATTGTGTTCATCGAAATATTTCAGACCGAATTTGCTAAAATACTGTAAGTGAATCGACAACCAATGGAAATTTTGAAAGCTTAATGGTAGCGTACAGTCGTTTTGGCAAATAATATCTTTCTGAATGTAACAGCAACTAAAAGTTTATACAATAGTTATGTATGTATCAAGGCCAAAACGTGTAACTTTTTCGGCCGCGTCTGGATTGCAGGCGAATGAACTAAAAACAATTTAAATTTTTAATATTTTTCAAAAATAAAGGTTAGAATCTACGTGACATTCTGTCACTGACAGATGACGGCGTATGCTGTTAGCGGTGGAAACGTACTTGCATAATTTTGTACATAATTTAAATAACATTTTTTGTTCAATTGTAATGTTTTATTCATAAATTTAATATTATATAAATATATAAATTACTTTAACATAGATCATACGTAAATCAACAAATTTTTTTAATTCAGTAATCAGTAACAGTATCAACAAGAAAATATTAGGTTATAAACTACCTGACAGAACAACCTAAAGACCTCTACGTCACTACCTTTAGCGGGGAAGCCATAATCTTGGAGAACTTATATTTAGCGGCAAAAAAGCGAAAACATCTCGTTTCCATAGCAACCTGGTTGCTTGTTTACAGTTGTTTGACATTTATAAAGTATGTATATTGAAAATTACACTATTTAAATAATAAACAAAAGTTGTAAGAATTTTTGGTATCTTATTTGGAAAATAGTCTAGTCATAGTATATTACATAACAACTGTTGTAAGAAGCATATTACGCACTAGTGGAAAAATGGCGTGTTTCCCCGAGAGCGTAATTGCTTTACAACTCGTGTTATGTACCTTACTTTTTCTACGATCACACAATACCTACGATTTTAACGGCTTTTTGGCTAATACACATGTAGTTACGTTGTCTTGTCAATTTTGACGTAAGCCTTCTTTGAAATTTCTAGACAAGTGTGCGTTTTGCTTACCGTGCGTTATAGCTTACTTACTAGACATGCAGGAAATGTTTGATTTGAGTCTACTTTCATCAATTTTTTTAAAAAAAAAGGTGCTTTTTGCTTACCGTGCGTAAGGACCCACTTATAATGCATGCAGGCTGTACGGTAAGAGGGATTTACATTAGTGGCCGTAAAAAACGTATATTTCAGAACATTACTTTGCAGGAAACATTATTGACAAAAGTTTGTTGCTTTGGCAACATTCTTCGACGAAATCCGTCGCCTTCGGCTCAGGATTTTGTTCAAGTCATTTTGTCTCAGGATATTACCAAAGCAACAAACTTTTGTCAATAATGTTTCCGGCAAAATCATGTTCCCCTAATATATGATAACTGGTATTTGTACATTTCTTCACAAAAAATAAGTACCTATTAGTTAAAACTAAGAACTACTTTATTACTTTTAGCTATAATCAATCAAATATTTTGTGTGCAACATACGATCAATATAAGATTTTTTACACTGCATACGTACACACACATAGACGCACGCACGCAATTATATGCTCGAAGGAAAGCAGTCTTCAAAGGAATACCCTTATTTGCATACCAGACCCTGGCTTAGTGTCAACATCAATACCAACAGAGATTATTGTGCTTCGATGTACTATTAAATATAATTATGTCTAAGCAGCTTTGTCATACTTTAAAATTTCGTCTTAACACATTCTAGTGTAACTTAATTTAACTTAAATAAATGAGGACTTTTTGTGGCGACAAGGCAAAATTTTCGAACAAACAGGCCTTGCAGGTTCTTGGCTTCTAGGTTAAAGCTTTCTTGACACGTTTCGTATCTATAAAGTTTAAAGCCAAACGCTTTAGTTAAAAGTTTGTAATGTTTAACAAATACAGTGGATGTACAAAACGACTTTGATTGTTTTAAGCAGATGCTGGTCGTAAAGGCACACCTTTATCGAAATTAATTGAGTACCCCCTGATGATAACAGGAGCTCTTTCTCTGCTAAACTATCTTGCATGTAATTTTACGTATCACAGTTTGCTAATAGACTCCCCCGGTTATTCAACCGTTAAATTATAATCAACCTAAAATCAACACCTGTATTGTTCAAATATACCTTAATATGGTCGATATCAATTATCCTTGAACCCGTTGTTGACAAGAACTTGGGACAGAAAGGATATACGCTCCTTGGGCCGATAAACGACATTATCGGGGACGTCCTCTTAAGACCCTATTTGCGCTTATCTCTAATAAGGCATGTGAGAAACAGACAGACGGTGCCAATGAACGGCGATTGCCCCAAGGCGACGCTCATTTCATGCCCCGACGTACGATAATACACATTCCGCAACGTCTTGCGTTTATTAATAAACCACCATCACCCTGGAATATTCCAATCTTACGGATTGATACGGTTTTATGAACACGAGGATTATTCGAAAGCTACAAATACACAATACTCGCGTATTTGCTTCAGTTCCTTGTTCCAGTTCTGTAGTTGCATCAATCCGTTTCCCATCCGGTTTGGTGGCTGTGTGTTGTTTATCCTTATTTCACAACATGGTCATGCGTGATAAGCGGGGATCGGGAAATTTATGACGTATGGGAAAAATTTCGTTCGACGTTGAGATAAGAATGGCCAATTCAGTTTGTATGTAAATTATTAAAACGAATTATGAAACGTTATATTAAAGTACACGGCGTTATCGATTAAAACTGAACGTTCAGATTAGACGAGCAGGATTGGCGCTGCTGATTAAGTTCCTGTCATTACGTTGAATGGTTGGTTATCGACCTAAAACAACAGCAAAGCGTTAACATTGACGTCAGAATTTATTAATTGCTTGTTTTTAAGCCCCGAGTGGTGTAGATTTAAAAAACAGTGCTGAAAAAAATTTCCTTCCGTTATAATACCATAACAACACATATAAAAAACCATTTCGTGACAAGAGCGTATTTAAATGTAATCAACCTTGCCATAAGCGTTAGTAAACAAACAAGTCTGCTCAGCTATCCTTTTAGATGTGGCCCAGGTCTTCGATAAGGTCTGGCACAAAGAGCTTCTGCACAAATTAAATAAATTGCTACCACAACAATATGCCAAATTACTGAAATCATACAAATCCAATCGATTATTTAGAACAAAACTAGAAGATGAGTATTCAGAGATGAAGGAAATCAGAGCTGGTGTGCCGTAGGGTAGCGTTCTTGGGCCGATCCTCTATTTGCTCTATACAGCTGATCTGCCAGAACTAAAAACTCTGACTATTGCCACTTTCGCAGATGACACTGCAATCCTAGCAATTGATAAAGACAGAAGCCACGAAAAATATACTTCAGCAAGCCAGTGATCAGATATTCGAAGGACCAGGGAATAGAAGATAATATTAAACGAGGTAAAATCAACTCACAGAATTTTTAAACGAAAACATTAGGAATCCGTTGCCCATCACTATAAATGCTAATTTTGTTCCCCAAGAAAACACAGCAAAATGTTTAGGAATAACATTAGACGCTAAACTAAGGTGGAAGGAACACGTAAAAAAGAAGAGAACTGAGTTGGGTCTAAAATATAGGAAATTATATTGGCTGTTGGGGCGCAATTCCCAACTTTCAATAAACAACAAAGTATTGATATATAATCAGATCTTGAAACCAGTCTGGCGTACGGCATACAATTATGAGGGTGTGCTAAACCGTGTCATATTAGTAGAATACAACAATTCCTAAATAAAGTGCTTCTTAACATCGTCAATGCACCATGGTACGTACGCAATTGTGACATTCATCGCGATCTAGATGTCAAGGATATGGCGAAATTAGAACAAATAAAACCAAACATGAGGAGAGACAATCAACACGTTAATATTGCGGCGATCCAACTCCTCAATGTAAACGACCTGTACAGAAGACTGAAGAAAACAAAGCCACATGAGTTAGTGTTCAAAAGCAGAGTACAGTGCGAAAATTATAGTGCCGTGTGCATATTAGCAGAAACTCAAAGACACCAATGGGTGAACTTAAGAACCTGTTTTTAGTTCTAAGAGTTGAGAAATAAATTAATGGTTGGTCTCTTACAGACCAGTTTTAATATTTTAGAACACTACAATCGTACATTTACAAAAAAAACCTTGCCTAGACTTATACACTTAATTATTCCAACGATTCTCGAGTTGCTTCATCCCTTCAAGAAAATATTATTTCAGAGGCTTCGCAAAATGGGTATCAACAGTTGTCTCTAGCTTATGATAAGCGGGAAATTTTTTTCCCCTAAGAAGTTTTTTAAATATTGTGAACAAAAAAAAAGTCGCAGAGTGCTAGGTAAGGACTATTAGATGGATGACGCCACTCAGTAAATCCTCATGAATTACAGGCTGAACATTGCGTTCTTCACGGACCCTGCAATTGTCGTACAGAAGCAGATTCTTGAGCGCCATTGTGATACCCAAATCGTCGTGCAAAGTTATCAACCAATTATTTCGTGTACCCCAATTTCCCTTGCAATTAAAGGCAACTTTATCCGCCAATCTAACAGCACAAAATTTTAAATTTTTTAACCATGTTCCTACCCAACTTATCGTATGTAATACCACTAGTGGTGAAGATTTTTTTGAAAATACTTTTGGGTTTCCATGGAAACTTGTTCCAGTTGAAATATCACGAAAGCAAATTGCATCAAAAATACCCCGACAGCGCAGCTGGAGGGGTATTTTTAGATGAAATTTGCTCGAGTGATATTTTGGAACAAGTTCACATGGAAAACGGAAGTATTTTCTTAAAAAAATCTTTACCACGAGTGGTATTCGAATGAATATTCCGCGAATTAAAAAAAAATATATATTTGTTAATTAATTTATTAAATCACAGATAGGTAAATAAGTCAGGTATTATATTTATTTTAACAACATTATTTTTTAATTAAACGAAGAAAAACGACCGCTTGTAGTCATTTTGACAAATTTAATTGACATGTTTATGTGTGACTAAGCGTGTAACTAAGGAGGCCTACTGTGAAAAATAGACCTAGTCATGGTGTTTTCGCTGAGACACCTCAACTTGCGGTGTCTTCAGCGAGAGTCGTGTCTTATTGGCTGAATAGTATGTTTTGATTGGTTACTTATGTTATGAGTGGAATATTCGACCTGATTTTGTACCATACTGTACAAAGGTCCGACCCAAGCAAAGCTGCTTAGACCAAAATTTTACTTGGTATATTTCCATATACGTCGGTAATTCTTTGATGGTTAACTTTTGGTCCAGCACGCTCTTGGTTGCTGTAGTTTAATTTCGCTTATTTTTGTTAGAAAACATTGTAGAGAACTCTTCAGATTCATAAATTTTGATAAACCTTTTCTTTTTACGTTCAAAATGTCACAGTTATTCAACAAAATGCCAACATGTATTCTGAGATTTAATTTTTATGGCTAGGTTAATTACATAATAATATGCCCTCAGAGATTGAAGCGCTTAAAACGTACTTAAAACGAACAAATACAATTTTTAGGCAACCAGAACAGTGTGTAAAAGTATTTTATATCGTTTTACACAGACCCTTTGACAAGTTTAATTTTGGTTTGACTGTAAACCGATCCAAAATAACTTATTTACGATCAATTTTATGCTCAGGAAACGTAAAAAAACTTTATTTTGTTCTATTTTGGTACTTTTTGAGTACGGTCAAGCTTCAAAACTTTGCTTTATATTACTTACAGAGCGTTTCACTCGTGAATTTTTCCTTATCATACATTAGTTATCGCAACGTTCGTTGTTTCAGCAATAGTTTGTTAAATAAAAACAAAACTAGGTACACAAAATGGCACCAAGAATTAACTGTGCTTAAAATTATTTTTGCTTGATACGTACGTAAAATTGTTTTATAATAATAGGTAAAAGCAACTTTTTAGCAGTTTCTAATCTATATTAAACCGAAAAAGTTATTAGTTGCTGTATTATGTAGCAGCAAAATTAATTTTTAATTCGTTAAGCCAAGCTCTGTGTAATCGTACAAAAAGCGTTCTTTCAAAACGTAGGCTTAATAAATTCTGATAGAAGCAGATACAAAAAAGGGTTGTAATCCCTATTTTCTTTTCCAGTGTATTCTTTTTGATTATTATAAATCAAAATTACCCAACATGGACCGCACTGGGCAGAAAAGCAACGCGAACGATATTAATGTGATTTACTGGTTGAGTTTTTTCAGCGTTTTCGCGAAATCGAATTGCGCTCCTAACAGTATCTTTATGTTTATTATTAGATTTTGTTGTTGATTTTTAAACAGCAGGCCTTGTAAAAGGTTTCGGTATACATTAGTGGCCATTGTTGATTCGACATCGTTGCCAAAGTTATTGAATTATTTAGGTGCTTATAAAATACGAGACTTTGTTATAATTTTTTTTTTTAAATCCAGTCCCTTGATGCCAAGTAAAATGAATTTTTGTTGAAGTTTTTGAAACGACTTTATGGATAAACAGTGCTCCTTTCTGCTACATATTTAAACACAGTATAAATTTTACTGTCGATAAAATGTTCGTTTATTGAATGAATCGTGCAAATAAATGTAGATAAAAACTAAATTATCCGTTTAACTCATCGTAAAAGGATTTGAATGTAGCGATTTTTCATGACGCATAAAGCGTTCATTTTTTTTTGTCGCGTCAATCGTAAAAGCTTTTGTTTTGTGTTGTAAACACTTTGAATTTTAACGGTTATTTGTAAACCTACGAACGATTTCATATTGGATAGCCTTGAAAGTGTGAAATTAATTTGTTTGTTATTGTTACAGTTTAATCATTAAAGCCCTGTACATTTAAAACTATATTTTCCTGTATTTTGCTTTATTGTGAAGGCAACAACAATGCAAATTTTCATAGCGTTTATTTTAACAGCGCATTTACAGTATGTTTAATGAATAATGGCACAAGAAGCTTAATAAACTAAACAATGATATAAATAAGCTAAATTAATCTTTTTTACTTTCTTCCAAGGATTTTTTGTCGAAATGCAATATCAGTTTTAATTTTCGTCTCTTTGGCATGTACAGTTTTGTTCACTATAAAAAACCTGATGCTTAAAACTGGCGTTGTATTTTGACAGAGATACCTTTGGGATTTTGTGGAAGATTGGTGTTTTTAAATTATGCTTTTTAGAATTAATGAATGAGTCACCCAAAAATCAAGTAAGTTTTGTAAATGAAAACGAATGTTTCGTCTAGTAGTGGTTGTTTTCTGTCAAGATTCCAGAAACGAAGGGTAATTAAAAATACTCGTTTATAATCACCAACTATTTTTATTTATTTAGTTACTGTTAGGTGTAGGACTGTTGAGTTGTGTTGTGCTGACTTTTTCCATGTTTCTTATCGTTGACCAATGGAAAGGTAATAGACCGCCCTCTGACCAACGTGTACATGCTCAAGAGAAATAAAAATTCAAATTTTTTTGTTAGTTCCTGGAACCAACGTCGGTAGTTAAGAGCTAATTATAAAATACCTAAATACTCTTTTAGTTCATGGAAAACTGCATAAATGTATTAGACTTACACATAATAAAGTAATAATATATTTTAATTCAAACAACTTACTTATTTGTAGTAATTTTATTGGTGTAAGCGCCTCCACCAATTTTATTTTTTGTATTTTTAGTTGTACCATGGCCAGGTACGTACTTTATAAATACAAATAACGTTGTTACATATTTTTTCCTTTAAATTTAATGCAAAAATAACAATAATCACTGAAAGAAAATTTGTTACAGATAATATTTACCTGCACTTAATATTATTTAAAAAATTATTTATATTTCAAAAATATTTATTAATTGTCGCATAATTTATGTTAAATTAATCTTTGTTAATAAAATACTGGCAAATATTGGAACATTTTATAGCAAACTTGTTTAGTAACACTTTAATTTTGGGTTATATAACAATATTTTACTGATATATAAATTTTTCCCAATGTATGTTGCTACGTTGTATACCTATACAATTAGTACACTGATTTAGTACAAGTACAATCTCTGATCTTAAATTACTTTTATTTATCCACGCTTTTGTATCTTTTACACCTTGAATTTAACGCAATTTTTATTAGCATTTTCGCTCGGTTTTTATGTCTAAAATTAAAAGTGCTATTATGAGCTACAGGAGAATAAAATAGACCTGTAAAAATATGTGTAGAACTCAAAAACTGATGTCGATTGCATACTTGCAAAACGAATTCTTTGACGACACACTGAATTTATTTGTTTTTGATTTTGCTTCATCCAAATCTAGCAGAAATTAATTTTTTAAATATAGTTTTTCGTATAGGATTTGCATAAATTCGTTGTGTTATGTATCGTAAAGTAATAATTATGTAGGCATGTTTTGTTAAGTTCCTTTTAAATTCAAACGTTAGTTCACAACTTAATCGTTCAATTTATAAAACCTAATTAAGATTTTTTTAATCAAGAACTTTTATAATTGCAAAATTTAATAACTTAATTAAGCAGATAAACATTGATGTCATATACAAAGACAAAGTATCACACACATCCCAGAAGGTATGATTGATGATACCGGGCTACGATGCGTGACCGAAATACATTTCACGGAGTCCCTCGCAATTGCAATTGTACGAGATTTAAAACACGTATTGTCTTACTCTAGACAAATAAAAAAAAGTGTTACACGAAGAGTCATTTCAAAAATATACTGTAATAGTACGTGCTGTTTTGAATGTTGAAATAGCGTCGCTCGTTTATGTAATTGTCGCGGAGATGAATATTGCTTCGTAACTAAAAAAAAAACGCAGTGAAGTGGGAATAACTTTCATAATTTTATTTCACTGCCGTTTTATTGTTGTGCAAAGCAACTTTACATTGCTGTTTCCCTGCATTACACTACACACTTGTAGTCCTTCGGGTCATAATGACCCGATGCTGTAAAATATAAAAAACCAATGGCATTTAACGAGTTACTATTTTAATAAACATAAAAAAGCACTATTTACATTGAACAGCTTTAAATCTTACAATATAGCATATGAATAATAATAAAAATAATAAATGTGTTATAATATAAAATGTATTATTTCTGTCAATATTCGTTGTACCACGTGTATGATGATTATCTTCTTCTTCTTCAAAAAATTTCTTCGCCACTGTCTGATGCATTTAGTAGTGCCTCTAAATCTTCAGGTTTTAGAAATCGAGTTGCCATTACTTACGAAATAATAATAAGCCAACTACAACAATTTTTTATTGCTGGAGGTGTCAAACTAAAGTCAACATTTTTGAATATGCCCTTATAACACCTTATATAAATATAACCCTTATATACACTAATTCAGTACCTGAATCAACTCGTATAGTATGTAATTTATTTGTTCAGGCTTTTAGAGCTGCTTGCTCATCGATTTGATACAAATAGCTATCGTAGACCTTAGAAATCATGTAGGAACTTGTTACTGTTAGATAATTATAAAATAAATAATCACTAGTTTTAAAGAAGCACTACAGTTTTATAAGTTTTAGCTAATATTCCACATAAGGGTACCTAATATTGACCCGAGGGATACATCTGTATACATTTTTCTTACCACGAACAACATAATTTTAAAAAAATAATTTGGGTAGTGATACATTACATTTAAATAAACAAAGCCATAAAATTTTAATCAAAAATACCAAAAGACGCCAAAGATATAAGAGACTGAATTTTAAAACGGGTCATCTTGACCCGAGAGAGACAGCAGGGTTTAAAAAGGTCAAAGTTACAAAACGTTCTAATTTTTGGAACAATTTGCTACATCGTGATATTTTAAAGATGTTACCATGGACCCACATTTTTAACGCCTTTTTTTCTTGAACATGGCTTCCGGAATCGTCCAAGCCTCCATTTCTTTAGAAAGACACTAAGGACACCCGTCTCATCTTCGGTTGCTCTTATCAATCTGTGATGCAATTTAATTTTCTTGGGAAATTTCTTTCCTGGCAAGATTTTTTGCGCCAACGCGCAGACACTTTTTTCATAACCAAATCGTCGTGCATAACTTTCCAAACAGTTTTTTCGGATCCGAGATCCCCCAACTTTTCTGGCAATAAAAGAAATCCTCACCAGCCTATCTGACTGCACCATAGTTTAATTGTTATAAGATATAAACATGTTTATTGTTCTTCCCCAATTGCCTAACTGGTTGACCTGATTCTGGATCATTTTGTATGGAGTCCAGACCTCAGCAAAACTGCTTAGATCATAGTACTGGTACTGGTAATAAATGTGGGGCTTTATCTCCATACACGTTGGTCATTCTTTGATGGATAACTTTTGGCCCATCACCCTGTTTTGTGAGAAATGCATTGCACTTTTTTGCTTTAGTTTAGTTCCACTTATTTTTATTTAGAAAAAATTGTAGAGAACTCATCAGACCCAATATGTTTTGATGAAACTTTTTTCTTCGAATTCAAAATGTCACAGCTATTTTAACCACAGATTTTAACACAGCGACATTTTTTATTTTGACATTTCCTTTTCATGGCTAGATGGATTACAAAAAAATACGCCTTCTTAAAATCGCTAGACTAGAACAAATACGTAATGAGTTTAATAACCGGGTAGGTTTTGCATTTATTTTCTACAAACATTATTTCTCAAACGAAAATGTATGTGCTAAGTAAATATGCGTATTTCGATATCCAGTTTTTACGAAATATGTTTTGTTCGTTTGTTTACTTTAACGAATCAAAAATAACAAAGGCATTTAATTGAATAATATTTGTTCGATGCCAGGAAAACCTAACCAGAACACAAAAAGTGTAGGAAATAATAGGCATAGCCCTCTATCTCTAGTCCATAGAATATAATTGGAAATTTTGCAGGAGTTTTTGAGCTAATTGATTCTAAGATTGGCAATAAAATTAAAGTACATATACAGGGTGTCCCCATTATACAGGGCAAAAAAGTAGGTGCATATTCCTGAGTGAAAATGATGACCATTTGTCAAATATTTTGTTATCCGAAAATGCTTCCTTTCAAAGTTAGAGACCTCCAAAGTTGCAAGAAAAAAAATTCAAAAAATCGATTACGTCCTAGCCGTTTAAGCTAGAGCTATCAAACTTGGCCGAAATGTTTGGGTGTTTCCCATTGACTTTGTGGGATAATTAGAAAGAAAACACGTAATTGGAAGTATGATTTATAGTCAGGTCATCCGCTTACCATCTTCAGAATTTTTTTCTCTGGAATAGAATAGAAAGTGTCATTCGTCCATAAGAAAGTACGACTTAAGAGGAAAAAATTCGTTCCTCTTGGTTTTTTGCTGTAAACGTAGCCGTTTTCGAGAAAATTAGCGCTAAAGATGCATCGACAAACTCTGTTTATACACCTCAAATATTTTTTTTACTAAACTCAGTTGGCTAATGTCATGCTTGACTTAAGGCCTTTTTTTAAAAATGTCAGACACAAACTTCTATACTCTAAACGAATTAGCCGACATTCACTTAGTTTATTATGAACAAGCCTTAAGTCAAGCATGACATTAGCCAACTAAGTTTAGTAAAAAAAAATATTTGAGGTGTATAAACAGAGTTTGTCGATGCATCTTTAGCACTAATTTTCTCGAAAACGGCTACGTTTACAGCAAAAAACAAAGAGGGACGAATTTTTTCCTCTTAAGTCGTACTTTCTTATGGACGAATGACATTTTCTATTTTATCACAGAGAAAAAAATTCTGAAGATGGTAAGCGGATGACCTGCCTGTAAATCATACTTCCAATTACGTGTTTTCTTTCTAATTATCCCACAAAGTCAATGGGAAACACCCAAACATTTCGGCCAAGTTTGATAGCTCTAGCTTAAACGGCTAGGACGTAATCGATTTTTTGAATTTTTTTTCTTGCAACTTTGGAGGTCTCTAACTTTGAAAGGAAGCATTTTCGGATAACAAAATATTTGACAAATGGTCATAATTTTCACTCAGGAATATGCACATACTTTTTTGCCGTGTATAATGGGGACACCCTGTATATAATAGCAAAAGATCTTTTAGTGTATGAATTTATTTTCAGTTTTTAAACCACAATTGTACAAAATTATTTTTAATCAGTATCCATTTAAATTTCAATGTTTTAGCTATGAAATCGAATGATTTTTTTGGGTATTGTAAGCATCATATAGTCTCGATTATATCCTGCAGTTTTTCACACACATGTCGGACCGTACGGTACAGGTAGGAAGACCGTCTGACGGAACATGGAGCGGCGTTGCTTAGGCAACTGGCCCCTGGCAGCAACGCCCGAGTCCCTACCTTGCACAAAACACATGTATTTACGACTTGTTTTGATTTTTAACGGCCACCGAACGAATGGAGACATATTTCAGGGCAAAATCATTGAAAGGAACTCTCTAATTCGTCGTCAAAGTAAATACTGAAAAAATTAATGAAAACGCGCAACGGAAAGGCCGACCTTGTTGTTTGGGGACAGATACTGAGAAAAATAATGAAATTTTGCAGCCGGGAATATAAAATCGTTATGGTTTAATTATAAATATTGCGTTCGTTGTTACATGAACGGACTTTTTTCAGCAAAAAATAGAAACGTTTTCTACTTTATTTAGATTTACACGAAGGAGTTTTCTGTTTGACTGAAACTGTAATTTTCATGACGAAGTGTTGCTTTTTTAATATTTTAAGGCGAACTAAAAATTTAATTATTTTTGAATCGTATAATCCTGAAAAATACTGATCAGATTTAATGCATCTGAGCTTAAATATAAATTTGATTTAAACTTAAAGTGGATACCTTAGTTAAAAATTAACTAAACAGTAGTACATATGCATATTTTATATGTGAAAATGTACTGCTAAGAATTTCTTGTGTATTGAAAAACAAATGAGTTAGGAGAAAATGATGAATAGAATTAATTTTAGGGCTATACAGGGTGTTTCTTAAATAAGGCGAAAAAAATCCTTATCGAAAATTAAGGAGGGTCTTTTGTGTAAAATTTTTCCCTTAGACGTCTCCTTTCGGAGTTACAACCCCCTAAAGTGGAACGGAAAAATTAGGTTTTTAATTTATTTCTCAAATTTGAATAAATTTAACACAATGATATTTGGTAGATGTTTTGTACTTATTAAAAAGATTTCCATAGTAATATTTTCAATCATCTACCACCTTCACAGGGTGGTGTCATTCATTTTGACGTTTACGCGGCAACGCTAAAACGCCCTTCAAATCTACCCAATATGAATATAGACAAACCATGGTAACCACCAAAATGAATCGTTTTATTCTAGAATATTAAATGGTGCATGTTTACTTATTTTATTATTTACTCAAAAACTGTAGGTTTTACAAGAAAAGTTAACAAATACAAACAGTTTCTAAATAAATCAAGCTTTAAAAAAAAAAGTTTAAATTGCAAAACTTCAATCCACCAAAATGTTCTGATTAAAAAACTAACAGAGTTCGCACTTTTCAGCCCCCTGTGAAGGTGGGAGATGAATGAAGATATATCTATGGGAAACATCTACCAAATATCATTCTCCTACATTTGTCCAAATTTGAGAAATAAAATTAAAACCAAATTTTACAGCTGCCCTTTAGAGGAGTGTAACTCCGAAAGGAGACGTCTAAGGGAAAATTTTATATAATAGACCTCCCTTAATTTTCCATAAGGAATTACCTCTCGAATTGTTTCGCATTATTTAAGAAACACCCTGTGTATCGGAAACAAATTTAGATATTTTATTTTAAATATTTTCTTGTATAATGAATCAGAACTCTCTCTATAGCAGGATACTACAGAACCTAGGCGGTACACACTTTTCAGTTTTGATTTTTTTT
Organism: Elmis aenea; assembly: GCA_947652605.1. Classification (NCBI taxonomy): domain Eukaryota; kingdom Metazoa; phylum Arthropoda; class Insecta; order Coleoptera; family Elmidae; genus Elmis; species Elmis aenea. The sequence continues at coordinate 54,999,289 of OX393579.1, forward strand.
TGTATAAACATGCTTATGTACAAGTCGTTTTTGGCCTACCCGGGTGTTGTTCGTCTTCCAAGTCTTCTCTGCCGTCTCGAAATTTAGCGAACCACCAAAAAACCGCAGCACGTCCATTAGCCTTACTTCCATAAATCATTTCGCAAATTTCCGAGGCTGATTGGCCTAATTTAAAACAAAATTTGTTGTTGGTTATTTGCTCCATCGTGTTTTTTCGACGCTGATCAAAATGTACCGACATATCTGGCAACGTAACTATTAATAGGAATGTTGTAGCACTATGAAACTTTTACGGAATTCACCTGAAGCATTAATCTTCATAATGCCATAACTGATTTACATAGGGCTCCACTAACAGCGTCATAAAAAAGTCTAAAAAATTTTGGGCAGAGGGTGTAGTTGCAAAACTGTGCAACACACCAGTATTACCCACAGATTGTCATACTAAGTATGTTAAAATTGAGCGCAGTTTTTAAATGCTACTAGATTTTTAATTTTTTTTTGAATCTGCCACTTTGATTCACGAGGGTCCACAAAACATGATCAATATTAGTTGAATACTGTGAGCCATAAAGTTCAAATCATTTTGGAGTATCCTTCGCAAGTTGTTTTAAACTCTTCACTATGGAATACTAACCAACTCTTTGCGGAATTTTAACATCCTGTGGTCGACCGCAGTTTGTAAACACCCCAAGCCAATAGCCAAAGTTACATAGCATTTATATTCTATTCGGTTCATACTGAATGTGCGCCATTCTGTATTTTGTGCTTCATACTTGGAAAAGCACTTTTGCATAGTTTCAAATGCTTGTTTATAATCAGTGACTTCTTTTTTTACTTGTAGTAGTAAGAAAGTTTGTTTTATTAAGATGTAATCTATTGTTTTTTTTTCTGGAATGATTTGTTTGAAGTTTCTTTATACTGGACATTCAATAGTTCTTGCATATTCGTAAAAAAAAAATCGTTTATTTTGTTTTATAGACCTATCTAAAATTACTGGATGCATATATTATTATTAAAATAATTACGTACGAAACAACCTCGTTAAACCATATTTAAACAAAACTTTACAACAAATTATTTAAATGTAATTTGCAGTTTTTAAGTTGACTTTTTACTTGTCCATCCTCAGTTGTGAACTCAACCCAGAACATAATTATTATGTACATTAATATAAACCATTGTGGCGATGAATGTACACACATAAACAGACCAAAACTAATCTAAATTTATAATATGTATTATATCTGAAAGGACGATTGTCCTGGGATTGATCTAGACCCTTGTTCCAAGGGAGGGTTTTATCTCGGCCTAGCTGGTGTTCTAATTTGATTTATCGAAAGACGCTTCAGATTCATTTCTTGATTCCTCGAGCAGCGTTTGTCAACTTAATACTCAATAAACACATAATGTATACGTCAGCTACAGTCCTGTTCTAACGAATTTGTCGATAATTTCGTGCTAAACTGCTAGAGGTCGACTTATATTGACTTCGTTCATTGACTGCGACTGCGAACAATAAAAATTTTAATAAATGAACGTTACAGGGAATTACTTTGTGCAAAATTTAATTAATTAACGTAATATTTTGTACTTATGAGTAAACATTCTGTCAAAAATGCTAACTTGTAAAAAATTAAAACAAAACAATCACAACAGCACTTTATTCCATTGCTTTATAATAAAATAATAGAAATAAATAACACTTTAAACTATGTATCGAGATAGGATTCCTTATTTTTAAGCACTTCTTAATTTAAAACAAATCGCAATGTTGTTCCTCAAATTTAGTTCATTCTGTATATGAGAAGGTCCACGGTCCAACATTTATTAGAAGTTTGCTGGTGAAGTAAGCAGGCGACTGGAAGTAAATTTGTAGCTTGTTAATATAGAAGGCTTTGGGGATGTCATTGTTGTCACTAACGAGCAAATTCTTTGACGGCACTAAACTTTCTTTGAAAGAACATATATGAACACACATCCAAACTTACTCGAACAATATACAACATATGTCACTGGTCAAATAATAACTAACAGGAAATTGACTATTGACTGGCTATTTGGAAAAAGAAATTAACTTGAAAATTTTCTTCACCTGTGAAATTTGCGTTTTCAACCAATCGTCACTCTTAAATCTTCTAGAGACTACCAATAGGAGCATAATTACACGGTAATAATTTTACATTCCCCTGTCAGATGTTGATCCTCCTATCAAATTTGCGTTTTCGACCAATAACAAACTCAGATTTCCTAGAAACGACCAATAAACATATTCCTACACTGATAATATCCTTTTCGCAATTAACAGAATTTCATGCGTTTACTGGTCGTTTCTAAGAAATCTGAGTTTGTGATTGGCCGAAAATATAAATTTGGAGAGGGAATTAAATACTTTGGTCTTGATAACTTTTTGACGAATTTCGGCGACCAGTAGCGTTACTTTAATGTAGGTTAAACCCATATATCTAATAAACATAATATTGCTAGTAGTTCAAATTTTGCGTAACAAAGTCAACAGTACAGATATACATCCTCTCTTTTTAATGCGGCGATTGGACCATTGACAGCTAATATACATCGGATTGAACAACGTGATGTTTACCTAATTTTTGACAGTTTAAAAATATGACATTTGACGTTGATGATCTACGATTTGTAAAAACTACAATTAACATACAAAAACCTGTTCTAAGGTTTGTACTAATTCGAAAATTCGCCTCGGATTGTTAAACATCGGTGTCTGCCCGCGTAATTTACAAAAATCACGTTTCATAACATAACCTCAACAATTTTCAAGCAGACTCTGTTAGTAATCCTAGTTTTATTTAATTTATGTTTCCTGCCAACTGTAAAAAGTACACCTTAGAAAGAGAGGTGCATTTCTAATTCATTCGATCGCTTACTTTCCACTCATTGTGAAGATAGGGAATGCGCGATATATGTTTATTAGATATATGATTAAACCACACTCCTGACGCACCCCTCTGACAGTACTTGTAAAATTTGACATAACATACATTTAATTTGACAGGTAGGGTAGGTGAAGGAAACTTTCTAACAAAATATAACTCGTGCATTGCAAATAATCTATAATTTTTGACAAATCTTCACTCATGCAAGTTGAATCAGAAAAAATCACTCGTGCACTTCGTGCACTCGTGTTTTTTTTCCAGCTTAACTTACATTCGGGCATATTTACCAAAAATTATCGATAATTGTCAATTAAAAAAAAAACGCATAGCAGTGTTTGATACATTTAAGTGATTATTGTTAATTACAAATATTATGTACAGATGATATTACAACTGTATGGACTATTTTGGCGTAGCTTTAGTCCTGAATCTGATACAACTAGAACAAGTTAAAAGCTATAAATATCTATAGGGTTGCACCAACAACGCTGTGCTAAAATTAACCATCAATTAGTACACACCCTGTACATGTTTTACTGAAAAATAACTGATTTGAATTGTACAAAAAAATCTCTTATTAAATAATTTTTTTACTAGATTTGGGACGCAATTAAGATGAGTGATGTTTTGCCTGAAATATACCTGTATATAAAAAAATATTCGCACTGTCTATTTGATTAATTTTTTTCGTCTCACGATGCTGCAATATTAATTAAAGCAACTGTTTTTTTGTAAGTACAAATAAAACAAAGCTTAACTTCTGTATTCATTTCACTTACATATTGCAAAAGTCATTTGTTGGCTTCATCAACTAGAAGCTTGCAATGGAAACAAAACCTTTTAAAGCAGTTTTTTAAGACGTTCTTAACGTTTTTGGTTCGTTGATGGTGGTTCTTTTATTTCTTAAGCTCTCACTGTGCTTCCCACATTTTTATTGCATTTTTAGCCGACATTTACCTCTTAATTCCATCATTTATCACCGCTCAACTATTTTTTTCAGCACTCAGTTGTTCGCAAGTAACAAGCTGTAATATTTGTCATTATGTTTCGAAAATTCACCTGCTAGAAGATAATCAAAATCAGGTTAATAATTAATAACACATAACTGTCGACTATAGTGTATAGTTTTCTAGAAAATAAATTTAGTGTGGAGTTTCGAAAAATGTAAATTTGATTTATTTACAAACATGTGAAAGAAGCCTTTAGTAAAAACACGGTTTGAGGTGGAAGCCTTAGATGTTATAAAGAGTAAACTCAAAGTTTAAACAATCCAGCCCCGTTCTATTCATGCGGTTTCGCAGTTCCAGGCGACAATGATTTAGCAATTACAGAACTTATTCATTTTCCAGGCAACGGTGGTGTTTGAAAAATCGATTGTAAATATCATTACAGCATCTGTTGGCACTCTTAACTGCTTGTAAAGCAGAAATAAATATACTCATATTACTTACTTCGCATTTCACAATGGCACGTTAATTAAAACTTGCTCGTAATTGCGAAATAGCACGTGCAAGCATAGCCCGGCATTTGTAGTTTGAGCTATTCTCGGTTATTATTTCTAATCAAATGTCTGAAGCAGACCCTATTTTAGTAGTTTCGTTTAGTTGATGTTTGTTACGGTGTTATTCTTCGCTTGGTAACTTACAGAAAGCATGCACTAGGAAAACACTGTAAAATGCATCAAATCTTTGCAAGATCACTGGACTGGGGGTTCAGGGGTACCCAAGGAGTTGATGTTGACCCCCTGGGATTTGATGAAAACTTGAAAGGGGTCGATAAACCTGTAAGGGTCGGTTGGGGGGTCGATACTACTTTAGGGGTCTTTTGGGGGTCGATAAATTATTATTGGTCGACTGGGGGTTAATGAAATAACATCTAAATTGTATGGTTATATTTAATTTTTCTAATACAATACTTTTTTTAAAACCAAATTCGTTTATTTTTAAACTTTACCATCATTTAGAAGTCTCACTGAGTGTTTTTGTGCAACTAGCAGGTTGTCCAATTCCTTACAAGAAAAAACTTTTTGAAATAGAGAAGATCTCGAATTAAAAGTTTTGTTCAAAACAAATAGATGTACAAAATTTCGGAATTCAAAAAATATGTGGCAAAAAATCCCAGGATTGAATCATATACAGGGTGTTTACCTTGACGCCTAACGGCAAAAGAGGAACGGATAACTAAGTAACAGGGGGTTTCTTAAATATTACGGAACACTTCGGGAGGCAATTCCTTGTCGAAAATTAAGGGGGGACTCTTAGATATTTTTTTCTTCTTAGACGTCTCCTTTCGGAGTTACACCCCCCTAAAGAAGAGCGGTAAAATTAGGTTTTTATTTTATTTCTCAAATTTGGAGATGTATAGGAGAATTATATTTGATAGATGTTTGATACTTATTGAAAGGTTTCCCATGGTAATACTTTTAATTCTCCCACCTTCACAAGGGGCTGAGAATTGCGAACCCTATTGTTTTTTTTTTTTTTGTTATTTGGTGAAAATTTAAATTAGTAAAGAACATAATTGCTCATTTTCAAGTAGAACTATTTTCATCTGAACTCTACTTGTTGGGCAAATTTAATTAAGAGTGTTAATACACTAAGACTACATTATTAATTAAGTTTTGCTTGGCTCGGAATCATTCAATTTACAAACTCTAGTTATATTTTAGTTTAAATATACTGTCAACATTTACTCATTCCCGCTTGACTTTCTCAAAGTATATTAAAATAACGACGTTATTAGGATTTGCTCTTCATTTTCATAAAATTGTTAATGCAGCTATATAAATTATTGTTTTATTTCTTTTCAGGTAAGGAGTTCCGTTTGCTTCGTTCTGCGCTATTTAAGGTAATAAATAACGAGGACATTAAAAAGGTAGTAAAGAACATTCTATTTCCAAGGCATTTAATATTTAATTACACAAAATGTTATACCGATAACATTTATGCGCCGAAAATTAAATGCACATTTTAATTGGGATTATTTTACAAATAACGATAATTTTGCTCTTGCTTTACAAAGTATAAAGCTGCGTTCACATGGAAAAGTATTGTATTGTATTGTAGCGTTAGCAAAGTTAAATATACGAATATCAAATGATAGCGTTCACATAAGCAAAGTAGTGGATTGCGTTGCAAGCCGCGTTGCAGACCTCTCAAACTCCAAGCTTCTTGCAATAGTCCATAAGAAGTACTAATCACAGTGATCTACGGATTAACCCTGCGTATGCACAATGGGAATCGCCATTAGTGTACAAGTAGCTGGCGCTCCCACTATCTCCTCTATGTGAACGCTTCTCTAGCAGGCACCTTGCAATACAATACAATACAATACAATGCAATACTTTTCTATGTGAACGCAGCTTAAGACGCTCATATGGATAAAGAAAAAAAATTGGTTTAAGTGCTTTGATAACGCTAATATGTTATACCGTGATATCAAAAATTATCTTGGTAAAGGTGGTCATGGAATGGAAAACAACCGTCTTAGCTTGTATCATCGTTTTGTAATAATTTTGTCAAAGTTTGTCAAGTTACGTCCCATATTGACATCATCTGCAATGATTTGTAAATGTGTTATTATTTCTAGACATAAAATAATGATAAACTACAAGCTAGAAAATTTAAAAAAAAAATATTATCAACGTTTTCATTAAAAAAAAAAGGCAAATCAAAGTCGCCCAGCTTGTTAAGTGCACGTTTAAGCGCTTCCTCATACTATCAAAAGCATTTTGCAGCATTATTGGCATTATAATTATGCAACTTTGCCCAAATTCGTAGCCCTTGAGATAAGACGATAATTTTATCTTCCATTGTATAATACTTAATACAAAATATAAAACGAAGTGTTGTGTAATTATATTATACTTGGGATGTTGCAATATAGAGGGCAGCAAAAATTCTTAATTTCTGGATTCCAGATTTGAGCTTTCCAGCGAGGATCGATTCCCGTGTTGCGTGGTTTTATCGTTGCATGATTCGCGCGTTGACTGATTCCAGCGTTGAACGATTCAAGATTTGAATGATTCTATCGGTGCATTTTCCAGACTCGAACATTCCATACTCAAATGTTCCAGATATTAATGGCCTTCCCTACTAACTACACAAGAACACCGTTATCTTAATTTGTGCAACATTGTAAAATTATTGTAAAAGGCAATATCTTACTCTCCCAAATGCGTTTCTTCTTGCTGTCAATACTTGTTCAATTTGTGCAAAGCTAACATTTTCCTTTGCTACGAAACGAGAGTGCATGTGTTGACTGTGGGATAACTTCTTTAAAAGTTGCCATAGCTACGAGCCGCATGTATTGTACCGTAGCATAAAAGTGCATTTAATTTAATAGATTCTCAAACGAAATAAAAATATTATTGCATGTTGCAATTTGGTTAAAAGTTGTCGTCGATGTTCTGCTTGATGTACGTAGTTTTGGTCTTCATTGGAAGCCTTTTATACACTTAAATATATTTTAATATCTAAATTTTGTCGTTTATCGAGCAACGTTAAAAATATTGTTTATCAGTGCGAGGTTTTTCGTTTTAATTTAACAGTTGCGAACGCTTTTAACCAGACCCTTTAATGCGAGGAAACTCATGACGAATTCAAGCTGTGAGACACATTCGATGTAAACATTTTAATTAATGATTGTGTACCTTTGTACCCATACATTCGTGTTCCGCAAATATGCGTTCGTTAGATGTATTCTACCTCCAAATACCATTGAGAATTATTGTGAAATTCAATTTGTGTCACAGACTGCAACTTAACATTTTGTTATTACAAACAATTTTCTAAACATTTATTTACCAAAGCAGCTTTGGAAATTAATTGCTGTGTGCAGTTTTTATTAGTTTATTTGTTTCATTGCATTGCATAAAATAGCTGCTTATGTCATGGAAATAAAATAATACTTTTTCTCACTAGGTGTGTCAAAAAATTATATTTTTTTGTCACATTACCTACAAGTTTTTCTTCTTCTTGTTGCAAAGTGTTCACAAACTTAAGGTTGTGACACATACGTTTTGCATTAAGTTGATCAAAGTCTCTCTTGATACACAAAAAAATTCCTGAGAAAGTAGACGCGTTTTAAACAAATTGCTTCAATTTTGATTCTGACATAGGGTAAGTCCCGGATAGATGCCCCACTTTTTTAGATGCTAATATTTTCTGGACAAAGGAATGAAAACTATGGTTGTGACTATGTTGTATGACAACTCTATGTATGTTATTTTATTTAAACATGAAAATTTACACTGTTATAAACTTATATGATTCGAAAAATTAAAAACTTAAAATATGAGCATTTGCCATCTTCACCAAACTGTCGGGCAAAGATGCCCCACTAGTATAGGTATAGATGCCCCTACGAAAATATTATGTAATTACAAATAATTAAACAGAAACTAAATGTTTAGTAAGCATATTAACAATTAAGTACTTATTTCTTTTTTAATGTCAGTATTTTTCCACACAAATTACAAAGATTTTCATATTTAGAACAGTCTTCATGGGATCATTTGTTGCAATGCATGCACTGAACCCACTCATCATTCCATTTTGTGTTTGTGTACATTTCCCCACACCCAACACATGTAGGGCATCTTCCCCGATCGTCCGGTATAGATGCCACAGCTAAATATCAAATTTAAATTTTGCGCCAGAATATGTACTTTAGCACGAACAGTAACCTATAGTATGCCTAAATGTATTGCACTACAAAAACAATGATAAAAGTACTTGATCATGATATGCGTGTACAAGCAAACCATAGTGATAAATTTTGTGAAGCTCTAAAAATGAATTTTTGCTAATAACTTGCCCGAATAAGGTTTAAAAAAAAAATTAGCACTGCACACAATCACATACGCAATACAAACCAACCCTTAAAAAGCCAGCGCAACCTGACCGTTAATAACGAAATTATTTTGATGGGGCATCTTCACCGTAGGGACATCTATCCCGGACTTACCCTATCTTTTTGTGCGTTGTAATCATTTGTAAGTAATAAACAGTAGCAGTTTTTTCAATATTTTGAAAATGTTTGGTTGAAAATAAACTTTAAGTGTTCTGCAAAAAAATAACCAAACTCCACTAATCAATGCTTGATAAGTAATAAGATATCAAAAGAAACTCACACGTGAGTAATTAATGAAGTGTACCCACCAATTTTACTTAAAGTTCCGAATAAGAAGGATACAGATGCAAGAGATAAGATTTTTGAGAAAAATAGAAGGATGTAGACTAATTGAAAAGGACATACGCTAAAATAAACCTTCTTTAGTAGATAACTTTTAAACCGTTTGAAATGTCATAGGAGGAAAACACAATTATAGTTCATTTCAAGATATTATGCGGATTTCGGGTTTTATGGCTAATTAACTGTTATCAGCTTAGGGAGGGTACTTCTTAGAATTGACCTGTTCACACCTTCTGTTTACATCAACAAGGCAATAACCTCAGGACCGTATTTATAATAAATTACTTTATTGTAAATTATACAGATGTTAAGTACATTGTCAGAGGGAAACTCAAATAATACAAACAAGTTATTGTGGATAAAATATTCCTTGAATTCGGTTCTGTGCTACTAACACCGTGCCAATAATCAAGTCCTCATTAGTGTAGGAGGGGCTGTGCTTAAGCTTAATAGGCCATAAAACCCGAAATCCGCATAATATCTTGAAATGAACTATAATAAATTTTAAACGAACCCATTTACTTATTTTTCTTTTAGTAGACATTTTACAGTAAATATGAGGCATTTATGCCCGGTTTCTCCGACACATCTTAAGATCGAACTTATCTAAGACCGCCTTATATTTAAGGCCGACTCAAGATACCGATGCGTTGCACAGAAAACATATTCCGGAATTTGTTAGACATCTCAGCTAAGTTAGAATTCGGTTTGGCAACGTTGCAAGAAGTCGGCACATTTTAGGGGCAGATTTGAATGGCAAATTTTCATTGGCCATTCACATCACAGCTGTTAAACCGGCTCCCTGTAAGTGACATCCTGTTGTTGCGATCAGTTGTTAGTCACGCATAAAGTTACAGTTATGTACTCCAACTCAAGTTCTAGTAAACAGCGACTTAAGATGTGCGCGCAGCTCAAGTCGAATATGTTCTTAAAATTGCTTGGTGCAACACATTATAACGTAAAGGCGAACTTAAGATTCAGCTAGATCTTAAGATGTGTCGGAGAAACCGGGCATTAAATACATTTACAGGAAACTGAGGTTCAGGTACGAAACGGTTTTTGTTGCAAAATAGAAAACATAATGCGCTTGCATCTCGAGTTCCCTATACTTGAGTTTAAGCAGGGCTTACGCTAACTAACTGCAGTTAGAAGTTTAGGAAAACTTTGGTTAACAAGCTGCAGTTTGAAGCACCTTGACTTCACTGTTTATTTATAAGCAAATCCACCTAGTCGATACAAAAAGGCTTAAATCGACAGAAACTGCATAGATCTGATTAATAGCAACATATTGTTTTGTAAAATATGTCGAAAGGTCTTAAAACTTTAAAAAAGATATGCGATTCTTAATTTAATCTATTTACTAGGGTGCCTTTAATTTTTCCTTGTTTGTTTAATTAAAATAACTTATATTTGAGAAAAAAAAACACAAGAAAACAATGAAATCAGACTTACAACACGTAATAAAGTAATTACTGAAATTAAAGAAAATATTAACCCTTAAAAAGCCCCTGGGTTTGATTTAATTACTGGTGAAGTGCTAAGACATCTCCCAAGGAAAGCCATAGTAAAACTAACCTCCCTAATAAGTGCTGCCTTTGGGCTCAAGTATGCACAAAGGCTGTGGAAAGTTGCTGAAGTGATTATGATCCCTAAATTAGGGAAACTTTCCCATGATGCTGCATCTTACAGGTCAATCTCATTTTTGTCTGTTATATCGAAACTGTTTGAAAAGTTGTTGCTCAAAAGAATGAAACCAATAATAGAAGAAAAAGAACTAAATCCTTTTTATCAATTTGGATTTAGAACTATTTCAACTATTGACCAAGTACATACAATTACTAATGTCATAGAAAAAGCCCTAGAAGAAAAGAAAGTTTGTTGTACTATATTTCTAGGCGTCAATACTCCCAAATTTATTACTATTACATCTTAGAGAGACACTTCAGAATAAAGCTAGAAGAATCTTATCCAGAACTTAAAGAAATTAAAGCAGGAGCTCCACAAGGAAGCGTACTAGGTTCGGTTCTATACCTTTTGTATACTTGTGATATTCCAAAGTAAAAAAACAATACTATAGCAACCTTTGCCGACGATACGGCTACTTTAGCAGTAGGAAGAAACAATATAGAATCATCCGAGAAATTACAAGCAGCTGCCAATCAGATCAACAACTGGATAAAAACATGGGGTATATAGTTAAATAAAATAAGTCAGTACAGGATTAATAAGAAGACTTAAAAGGGTTAAACCTCTTGAATTAAAGCAAAAGTTTAAAAGCAGAGACTGTGCGGTAGTGTGCACGTATATAATTAATGCTCATATATACCTAAGCAAACTAAGAACTACTATTGGGTAAACCTTAGTCTAAGTTTGAACATTTTTAATTTAGGCTAGAATTAAACTCCTCTATGGTCTCAAAGACCAGATTGCATTGTTATGAACTCTATTAGGGTTTAAATCGAAGAAAAAAAAATTAACGTTTAAGCACTTTCAAGAGTTTTGTGTTCTCTTTAGTAGCAGTTCTATTTATTTACTCCTAATATTAATTATATTGATAAAGTTATTGGGTTTTTAATTAGGAAAATTAGTGATTGTTTATTTCCAACTTAAAAATTACATTCTGAATAATATTTGTAAGTTTATTTAATTATTACGGTGTGGAAAATGCAAGGGTGGTGTTATAAATTGTCACAGTTTAACACGTGATGACCGTAACCTGGGAAATAGGGCAGGATTTTTCCTGGGATTTGACCTGAATAAAATGGTAATGGATTTGTTTGTAAGCCAAACAAATTAGAACTGTCATGTTCAAGTTCAGGGATATAGTATTAGCGCAATGGAGGTGTAGCTGGAACTCGGTAGATAGGGGAAATTTTCTAGAAATGGATTAACTTTGAACTTGAAATAGCATCGTTTTCTTATACTGAGTAAACAAGACATTTCGTATCTTATGTAGCTGTGGGTTGACAAATATGCAGTGTTTTATAAATTAGTCGTGCATTCAAATGTGTTTTAATAAATATTAAAAGAAAATTGCTAATATAGGAGTAACTTTTGTACTTTAACAATAAACTTATTTGCTCCGCATTTTACCAGATACGAAATCTCATTTCTTTTACCACGTTCTGTGAAAATATCGCTAATAAATTGAGTTACACTATAAATCTGGTAGGTTGCGAATCATCAAAGGTTCTATTACCAAGTCTTCTGATATATACTGTGCACTTAGATCTTGGCTTTTGAGAATGACGTGTAGGTTACCTGAGAAAACTGCCGTAACTGAATACATTTTAGTCTGCCACGTATCGACTTAGCATTAATCACGAAAAGAAGGTCCATTATGGGGTAAACAGAAATGCTTGCTTACATTCGATGTGAAGTAATATTTTCAAACGCCTGGTCTATTCTTATCTCGGAGTTGAACGTAGAATATTTTAACTAGAGAAAAATTGAAAACTTATCTCATACGTTGCAGAGAAAAACTTTATTTTACAACAGTTCTTTCAAATAACGACAAAAAAAACATTTCATGAAAAACTGATAAGCTGCAAACTATAGCCCTTGCACTATCTTAAGATATAATCGAGAAAAATTAAGACTAAACCAATTACATACTTTAAAACTTTAAACATAGGGTATTTCTACCACAAATAACAATTATTTAACCACTATAATTTGAGCTACGATCTAGAAATATTTTTAAAAATTGAAAAAAGTGCCAAGTCCATAGTCTTTACATAAATGGAGAAATTACCAGACTATTTCTACACTGTAGATAATATACCTGTAAATTTACTGCAAATATGTAGTCTGGTATATTATTTTAAGTGCAATTATTAAATTAAATACTGTTCTACCTACTGAAAACAAAATTAGAATCAGCTTTTTCGCTATGTGCAAAGGTACTTTAAGATAGGAGAAATACTGGATTTGTAAAACCATTAAAAGAATGTAAAAGTATTGTTCAAGAACTAGGTGGAAGTGTGGAGTTACCATTAACATTGTTTTTGCAGTAATTTCTCTACCTGAAAAATTAAGTATTATGGCAACTGTTAAAAGAGATATAAAATTTTCCAAAACGCGCAAATTTGTAAGTTTTTACGTAAACCGTAGTCGTTTAGTAGCGATGTTGATTTTGCATGAAAAACTCGTGTAAAACATTCCTACTACGGAAGCTTTCGAAAGTCGTAGCAAGTTTAGAACATGGCCTTAATAACAACACGTATAATAGCTTGTTATAAAAATGCGGTGTAACTTATGAAGGAGCTAAATTTTGAATGAGGCTACGAACTTTTAACTTCTTTAGTGAGTTACAAGCCGCCGGCAGTTTTACTGATGCAACAACGTACATTCGTTTGAGGGAAAGTGTTTTTCGCGAAAATTTTTGAGACAATTACGAAAGTTTTGTAACGCAATTTTTTTGAATCGCGTTAAATAAAACAAATTCGCATTCCCGAGACGCGAGATAAAGGAAAGATTTCGTTTTGTCGCGTTTGTTCTTTAATTAAAATGTTTGTCAGAAGAAAACAACGTTAATAATTCAAAAAAACATAGAAATAAAGATAAAAAAGCACTTAATAAAAACGCAAATATTTTGTAGATTGAATAACTATACAGAGTAATTTAGTTTGACTGGCCCACCCACATATTAAACACTTAAACCTCATTCGCTAGAGAATTGTCCACGATTTACAGCAATATAAGGTTTAATAGGGGTTTCCTCTTAAAATAACAACGTTATAGGGGTGCGACAGTCAAATTTAATCACCCTGTATACTTTAATAATGCTGACGATATAGCAATCATAGGGAATAGAAGAGAAGACATAATAAGAGCGATAGATCAACTAACTAGACAAAGAGGCAAAAAAGCTGGGTCTGGAAATATATGAAGAAAAAACAAAATATATGAAGCTAGGAAGATAGGTAGAGAAAATATGCATACACAGAACGATCTAGAAACAAAAGAATACACCTTCGAAGAAGTCAATACTTTCATTTACTTGGGCGTGACAAGCTGGAAAGAACAGAGTGAAGGAGAGAACTCTGTAAAGAAGTCAGGCATACGGCAAAAACAAAACCCTACTAAAGAGTAAAATACTAAGTAAAGCAACAAAAATAAAAATATACAAAACCCTGATGAGACCCGTCATAACATATGCTGTGGAAACAATAACAATAAATAATAAAGAAGAGGAAGAATTGAAAATAGTAAAGAGAAAAGTAATGAGAGCAATACTAGGACCTAACGTAACGAGAGATGAAGAAGTAAGACTGAGAAGGAACAAAGCAATAAAAGAGGAACTCGGAGGAGAAAATATCATTCGACACATTAAAGCACAACGATTACGATGGGCAGGACATATCATGAGAAGAAACCCAACCGAAATGATCAGGAGGATAACACAATGGAATCCTGTTTGGCTCAGGAACAAGGTAAGGCCAAAGAAAAGATGGAGAGACGCCCTGGATGAAGATACAAACGCATTGAGAATAAATGACTGGAAATCGAAATGCAAAGATAGGAAAGAATGGATGAAAATAATTATAGTTTAAACGAACCGATTAATTGTTATTAACTGTAATCAGAGTAAGCAAAAAAAATTATACATTGCGTGGGATTATCCGTGCAAAAAACTATCATCAAATTTTGGAAGTTGCAGCTTTTGACACCAATATATCGTAATAGTATGAAAAACGCCCTTAAATTTAAAAATTTGCGCCCATCCGTCAAAGTCTGATAAGTTATAACTGACTTGTGAACTTCGAAACTCGAACGTAATTGAGCGATCACTTACCCATAGAACCTAAGCTTTTTTTTACATTCAGGGTGTACGCTTTATACCTTAATTCGTTTTGAAAAGTTCCAACTACCCACGAGAAAAGTTTAAAAGGTTTATTAATTTTTACAATTACTTGCAACATTTTGAAATCACCTCAAATTTTCTTTGAAGTTGACGATGCCCAATATAAATGACCAATACATTGATTTGCTTTTTCCAGCTCGCTGTAATATTCAATTGTTCTCGTTCTAAACGAAAAAAATCGAAGAAGCTACGTAGTAATATTTATGGTATTTGTCAAAAACATTTGATGGATAACGAACGAAAAATTAAAGTATTTTAATTCTGTAAATTTATTTATGTTTACTTGTACCTAAAAATGTGTATGGAAAAAGTTTTGGGAAGCAATACAATAATTAGGTATCGTTTAGGCTCTTTCTATGAAAAATATTCTGAAGAAAGAAAAAATAAGATTGCTACTGACGAAAGAGTCCTAAAACTGGTCCAACATTTCTAGGAAAGATTATCCCTAAAAAAATAGAGGAGGTGTATTTATTTATCTATAAGCAAGTTAGCCATATTTGGCTTTATATTTTTGCCTGTCTTTCCAATACCCTTAAGCCTCTTGCAGCTATTGATTTTTTTACTTCATGAACCCAATTTCGTTTTGATTTATCTCTTCTTTTTGTATATGGTAGCACCCACTAAAAAAATTTTTTTGGTCATCTGCATTCTGTTGTTGTATGTACCCATACTATTATATCTTAGTGTTTTGAGTCTGTTTAACTTTATAATGTCTACATCTACACCCATTTTACCTAGTATATCCTTGTTCTTCTTCTTGTTTGTTCTTGTATAGCCACAGCATCATAGCCAGTAGTTTTCTGTATTTGTAGTTATTTTCCGGTTGCATAAAAGGCCATGCAGTTGTTTATGATGACTTTTTCTTGTTCAATTCGGTTTCTTATTTCCTAGTTGCTTTTTGCATTGTCCGTTCTACTTAATAACATTTGAAAAGGTGAAAATGAAAATACATAATATTGTAAAATTACACTGGACACTAAAGAAAAAAGACTAGGCTAAAATTAACACCATCCAAATGAAAAACCTTAAACCTTGCGGGGAAAACTAAATGGGAAAAAATAGGAAACGAAAACATTAGAGAAATAACAAAACAAGAACTAATAATGGAAAAAATAAAAAGAAACAACTAAACTGGTATGGCCATATAACCTGACAGAATCACGAGAAAAATAATTGGAATTGCAAAATAAGCCAAAAAACAAAGAGGAAGACCAAGAAGAAAATAAATAGATCAAATAAAAGAAATTGGGTCAGAAAAAGGAAAAACGCAAGCAGAAATGAAAACACTAGCAAAAGAAGTAGAAAGTCGAGAATTAGAAGAAAAGGCGTTTGTGTTAAGGTGCAAAGATTCACTGGGTTCACCTACATTGATGTATTCTGTTTTATTTTATGAAAGTTATTTTGTATCCTTTTTTAAGTTTGTATCATACAAAATAAGTTTTTTCTTGGAAAATTTAATTATTTTAATGGAGTGAGCAATGAACTTGTAGCAATAACAGTTCTCAGATATATTGTTTTGATGTTTTACAAGTTATACAATTATAATTATAATTAGTATGATATACGGGTGTTTCATAATTGAATGCTGATTCTTAGGGGTATTATTCCTTGGGTGATTTTAAGAAAAAAAGTTCATATCAATGTAGGTCCGCAACCGCCGTATTTTTGAGATACAGGGTGTTAAAAGTTTACTCGAAAACCGTTCGTCGGACAAAAAAAGTCAAGAGGCCATTTTTACTAAGAGATAAAGTAAAATTATAAAAAAGACATTTATTTTGAAACAAAAACAGTGGCATATCATTTTTTTCATTAAATGCATTCAAGGACATGTTAGTACGGACGCCATTGGTAGAAGTAAAACAATTTTTTTTTCTGAGAAAAATGTGTTTTTATGCCTAGTTAGTACCTACTAAAATTCAAAAAAATATCTAAAGCGGTATCAAAGATATTACGAAAAAACCGATATTTTTTTCAATTTTTAACACCCTGTATCTCAAAAATACGGCGGTTGCGGACCTACATTGATATGAACTTTTTTTCTTAAAATCATCCAAGGAATAATACCCTTAAGGATCAGCATTCAATTATGAAACACCCTATATATCTTGGTGTGTGTGTTATTGTTTGCTAAATGTCAATATTTCGAGTTTACGAGGTTTTTATATGTTGACCGAGCCCCGTATATTATGGGCCACGATGTCATTATTGTTATATGAAAATGACGAGAGCACTATTTCATAAAGAAATCATTATCTCCGACGACGGAGTAACAGGACTGAATAAACGAACATACACATAAAGATAATTGGAGGGGAAAAATCATTTCTGCGACGCGTTTATCTCAAAACAAAAGCGATGAATTCAAGTCTCGCAGCGCCCTTGTTCATAAAAAGTGTATACAGTATACGAACACGTAACATAATAATTCAGCGAGTCGATCGATTTCAGATACTTGCAGAACTTTTACGTAGTTTTTTATCCGCCTCATTATTGTATTTTGTCTCCGAAAGTTGGTAACAATTCTGCCAACGTGTGCGTGTCCTAACTTTGGTCCCTGAGGAATTCTAAAACCGTAGCAATATGAGGAAAAACTAAAACACTTAGTGAAGTAACGTATGGGGTTTAAATATTTTTTTTACGAAACGCAATTAAGGCTTTTGCCGAAGTCTATTCACACGTTTATGAAGCGTCAATAACGCGGATATGATGTGAAAAGTGTTTGACGCTGGATTTCTAGAAAATCAGGACTTTAATTTGACGGTTTGCCGGCCTTAACTCAAATTGCAATCGGTAGAGAAGCGTCACAGGTGTCTTACAAAAATGTGACATGTAACAGGCAGCAGATATTTGATAAAAGAGCACGAATAGAAAATGTTTAATGGACATATTTCTAATAATTTTCGTCGATTACCGAACCCGCCACTTTTTCTTGCAAATATTTTTGAAGAACACTTATTCTTAGGAAACTTAAACTATTAAAAATTGTAGATCTAAAGATGCTTAGTATACAGGTTGAGTCGTAAGAAAAATATAACTAAAAATTATTCACAAAAACGGTTTTCCCTACGTTAAACGCCTGCAAGTTGAATAGATTTGGTTATACTGATATACCACAACTTCTCAAATCAAAGCGATTATGCAGGAGTTTCGTTTTTAACGTTTTTCTCCGGAACCGTTCAAGATTTTTTCAAAAACTTTGCACCATTTAACTTGCAAAGGACGCACGCATTGATAAATAGAAAAATTTCGATTTTATCTCTGACGGTTTCATGGCCAACGCGATCGAAAAACTACTTTTATTATTCAACTTATCAGTGTTTTCCGTATTTTTCCGAAGGAAATGGCCAGTGGCACGTATAACTCTGCAAAACATTTAGTTTTGATGTTCTTAATGCAATAAACACAGCCTTGATCAGATTCTGGCGACAACATATCGTGACCTTCCCTGGTTAGCTACTTTTTCTGAGTAAAAACTAAATAAAGGAATTTATTTAAGACCACAATACAAACAATTATGCCTCAAAATATCCTTTATATCACTGAGTCGCAACCTTTAACAGTTCTGTCTTGGTGATTGACTCCGACATAAAAAAAATAGGTAGCGTTTGGATCGAAATTTGATTTTCCAGATTGGTTGTTCCCATTCAGGCAAAGCCACAGGGGACAACGCAAATCAAATCTGTTGTCAAGCTTCCGTTGTTCGTCATGACGTGGCGGTTCACATAATTAGAGCGAACAGTTGATTAGTTTTAGATATGCGTTATGAAATGCAACGGTTTTAAAATATTTCGGTCATTCTACATCGGACGTTTCAAACCGTGAATTAGTTTTGCTGTAACAATTGCAGATATAATTGATTCATGCAATTATTAATAATTATTTTAGCTGAAAGAATATCAAAACAAAGCATTTTTTTCGTAATTGCATTTAAAGCTTATTAAATAACATTAATAATTGTGTGTACTTACTGGTTGAACTACATGACAATTTTAAGTTCTTTATGCATCAAAGCATACGTTAAAGTCATTTATATTTACAATGCTACCTGTTGTGCAGAAACAGCGCTTCGGTTAAGATGTGAACTTGTTACATTATCCTCGCAGGTAAAGGATCTTGGGTTTCCTTTAAGCAACCAGATAAGGTAACCACTAGACCAAAATCAAGAAGGGGTAGCTGTGATTTAGTTACAGATAATTTTCGACCAGAGCGGCGATGCTTGTAACGTCAGCTCGTCTTTTGATGCTAATCGATTAATCTTAAAAGGAAAAATTTAACTGGAAATCATTGTTCTGGAAGATTAGTTTGCAAATGTAATTATAGATGAGATTGTACTTGTAAAAATGGTTTAAAAACGTTAAGATGTATCTTGGGAAGTACCTACAATAAAAGCTTGAAAACAACCCCAAATAAGATGAACGAGATTAAAAATTTTAATACAGCAACAGGAGATTTAAATTATGATCGTGAATTTTTGATAAATAACAGGAATTATAAAAAGGAAGCGCTGAAGTTTGTGTCAGTTACTGTAAACCGGAACAATATTCAGTACACATGACTTCCTTTCTTTATACAGGAAATGAGATTGTTGTTCATTATGAGGTGTAATAACTGAAAAAGCCGACAGTTCTTTCTTCGGCTGATGGGATGTAGTAGTTTCCCTTTAGCGGTAGCGGTATAATTACCGCTTTAAGTAGATAAGAGCAAAAAATATTCAACAACGGCTAATGAAAGCGCTTTGACGTTAAAAAGTACATTTGGCTTTTACTTGAGTTGTGTTCGGGGGTGGATAATTGATAAGCGGTTAGAAATTTAAACAACAATTTCGTGTGCGAATTGTAATACTTTTGATAGGCAAATGACTGGGTAATTTAGCTGACAATAACAAAAATACTAAAGGCCGAATTTTAGGGTTTTTTAACGTGATTTTTTGGAGGTGCGGATCCCAATAAACCCACTTCATTTGCAAAAATATTTCTGTATATAACCCAGGTCTCGTTATCGACCGCAATTTTTGAAAAACCACCCTGTATGCAAATTATCTTGAGAAAGTATATTCTGCACTCTATTTGTTTTGGTGTAAGTCTTGATATTACCCTTGCAGATATTAATGTATGCCCAAATCATTGTTGTAGGAATTCTGCATGTTTAAATTTTTATCCAATAACATAATTTAATTTCTTAACGCCCTTTGAATTATCGATTTAGAAAATGTATGTACAAGATTATATTTGCAATTTTTTTACAGTTTAAAACCGTTTTTCGCATCCTAATCTGCATCTCCTTCTCTCAAGCCAATCTTGTTCTTGGAGTCCTCTGTCCTCCATGGCCTCCTCCACTCTTCTTTTCCAGTTCTTTCTTGGCCGGATTTTTTTCCGTCTTACACTTGGTTGCCATTTCCATGCTTGTGCTGGTAATCGATCTTCTGACATCCGTCTTAGATGGCCATACCATTTTAATCTCTTTGGTGTGATTGTATCATTTAAAATAGTACCTACGTCCATTCTTTTCCGGATGTACATGTTACGTACTCTGTTAAGTCTAGTAAGACCGAAGCGCTTCCTCCTGTACTCCATTTCCAGAGCTGTAATTTTACTTTTTCTCTTTTACTAGTTACCCATAGACTATGATAGTTCAGCCCGGTGTAGGGTTATACTTTTTATTATCAATTTGCACAATTTTCTTTTTGTCGTTTTTGTCCGACTCTTGTTCCATGGCAGGGTGTTAAATTTTCTTATGGCAGCTCGTCCTTGTCCAACTCTGTTTAAGGTTTTAGTTTTACAGTTTCCATCACTATTTATCTTAACACCAAGATATTTATATTCAATCGTACTCTTGATGTGTAAATCGCGGCATGGTCTCCAGTAACAAATTATTCTGTTTTTTCATTATTGATGTTCAAGCCCCACTTCTGATATTCCCCGTTTAATTTTCTGAGCATCACTGTTTTGCCAATATTAGTTGGTCATCAGCAAAAATAATATGTGCAGTTTGTTATGTAAATGGTTTTCACAAAAAAAAAGAAAAACTGGTCATATTAAAACAACCACATAATTGTTTTTTTTTTTTTTTTTTATAAGATCATTTGATTAAAAAATTGGACAAAATGAATTTTTCTGGTAAAATATTATTTTAGATATTAAGTGTCATATATCATTGAAATAAGAAGGAAAAATGCTTTCCGACTGAGATTTAAAGTCTCTCGCCATATTTAAAAAAAAGAAGTTGATAATGTTTCTGAAGGGACGTAACGTTGGAAATTTAATGTTATCTCGAAATATAAACCGTAAGAAGTTGCCCTGAAGAAGTGCTTCCAGATTGCCGATATCTTAAAAAATGTAGGAAATAGGGCAAAAAAACGAAACCCTATTTTTTCAGTTTTTCTTGAATAACTTTTGAACTTAGACAGGTATGAATATTTTTTTTGCAGATATTTGATGAGCATCTAAATTCGCAACTGTTCTAATTTAACCGACCTCGTAGCTCTCAAGATAAGCGAGATCCCCAGGTATTTACTTGAATTTGGGACACCCTGTATATCTTAAATAAAGTGGGTGCTATGCAGCAACCTTGAAACTTTCATTACTGCAATTTTATTCGATATTATATTTCCTACCTTCACCTAGCTGGTCATATCACTGTACAATTTCTTTACTGCCTGTATCAGTAGTATATAACTTACTATACAATGAACAATGTACCATTAATTAAAAAAACATCAGTTAAAGATTTAGGTGTAACATTTGATCGAAACACGTACATGCAATTACACAGTCAGCATATAAGTCACTTGGGTTTATATTACGAAATACTATTGCTTTCAAAAGAGTAAAATCTTTTTATATTTTATATAACTATTTAGTTCGAACTAAAATGGAGTATCCATCGGTTGTATGGAACCCTGAGTATGAAATATACAAAAGTCAGTTAGAGGCAGTACAAAAAAGATTCATACGTTATTTAAAGTTTAAAAAAACTGGTATTTATCCCTTTTTAGAGTCGTATAAGGCATTATTAAGTGAATATGAAGTCTTGTCCCTCGAAAGACGAAGGTGCATAAACGACTACATATTTATCTTTAAAATTATTAATCACAAAATATACGTTCCCTTAGACTTTCTAAACAAAATTTCGTTTTTGGTTCCTCGTCTAAGCAGTCGTTCAGTTGATGTTTTTTACTTAAAAAAATCCCGTACAAATATGCTGCAACTATCACCGCTGCATAGAATTTGTCAAATAGCGAATATTTTTTCAGGTTTTATTGATATTTTTTGTAACTGTTCATTAGTAAAACTTAAGAACAGGTTTTGTATCCACTTTGCATGCTAATGATAACCTTTTTTTTGTACTAAAAATATCACAGTTTTGTATTGGGTGTAAGAAGGCCGTATGTTGGGATTTATTGTACTTCTTGTAATATTATATACTTTCTTGTAAGTAGGGGCTAGCCCCTGTTAGAAAGAAATAAATAAATAAATCAGTGTGTTACTAATGCCTTTATTTTTCATAATTTTCTTTAGCCCGACCAGGGACCGTATTATAGCTCCTCTGCAAATGCGCAAAAACCACATGTGTTTCTGATATAAGCTAATGTTTCAATAACTTGCTTTAGACAGAAAATATTGTCTTAATCTTGTTAAAAAATTTACCAACTGGATAAAAATTTGTAACATATAACATCAATTTGCGAGTAAAGTATAGGGAGATGGTTAACACACTTACGGTAATTTTAACTTAATATCCAAACATTTTCGCAAAGTCAGTACTTAACTTCCAGCAGTTTAATTTGGCAAGAGTCGCAAATCTAGTTAGCTAAGTTTTATGGTTAACCATAAAACATTTGATAAGACGCCCGCTTGATTTTTAATGGGTGCTGCCAAGTGATGTTTAATGTAGGGGCGAGGCGTTATTTTGATTTCGATTACTTCACGTTAAGTTGAGACCGCCGCAGGGCATTTCTTGGAAACTTCGTGCGACAGAGCGCCGCGATAGCGGCGTCGCGGACCAAGTCAGGTGCCAGATATTCGGAGGAGGCGTCAGACGACCCATTATAATTCTCATGCGAGTTGGAATACCTGTTAGTTTGATGCAATATTAACCGCACAGCCTATACCAGGCGCAACTAACCCCTGAGCATCGGTGGAGTATCGAATTCGGGGTTATTTGTCGACGAAATTGGCTTAAAGTCACCGAATGTGTCATAATAAAAGGAACAAGAGCTTTTTTTCATAACATTGTTATTTTCATGAATCTGGCCAATACATTTATTAGTACATAGTTCACGCCTGCGAGTAAACCAGTTCATGAACTGATGCATGGATTGGTTTCAAATGGCTTCTTGTCACAAACCTGGTCAGGTCTGTTTAAAATCTATGAAAAGCATACTCTTACTGGCAACCCCGAAATGTTTGAACGCCCATATCCTCTAGGACACAAATATATTAGTTACCTCTTTTGTTTGAGAAAAGTGTTGTTTTGATTAAAATTTTTGCTGACGCCAATAAATTCAAAAATGGGACAATTTCAAAAAAAAAACTGTATGCATGGCATGCGTAACCCCATGACACGCCGTTATCACTTAGATAGGCATTGCTATCAGGGTGTGAAATGTCACAGAGCGATCTCATGTGACTGATACGTGCATGAATTGCAAATGTTTAAGTGCTACACTTTGTACGTGAGTATGCCATATATAAAGTGGCATCTGGGTAAATAGGAACGTACCTTAATATATAACCGGTGCCGAATGCACAATAAGCTTGCGTGATACTTCATAAAAATGCATGGCACACAACCTACAAGCGTTTTGTTGGACTACCACCATCAAATATACGCGTGCTATGACAAGTTGGCCTTTAAATTATACGACATCGCGTCTTTTCAGCGTTCGTTGGCTTTTAATATAAAAGAAAAATTTCGGGTTACGGCGAGAATCGTGCGAGGAAATTTGGGCCTTAAAGTTTATCACTTTTAGCATAGGACGATTTAAGTACGAACAAATTAAGTGGTAAATGCTTTAACTGGTGGTTTATTACATTATTATTACAGAGGGTGGAAGGTAAAATAGATAGTGTGCAAACAGAATAATTAAATATCAAAAAAGGAAATCAATACATAAAAATAGTCAATTGAAGGCAGAATTAAAACCAAGATCTACTCGTAGTTATTCAAATATTTGTCGATACACAAAATAAATGTGTTCACCGGATATTAGTCTGTCGTTCTATTTCAAAGTGCTACAAACAAAATATCGTTTAAAAATTTACATATTGTCGTGAATTTCTTTAAATCGCGTTAAACAGTGTTTTAAATACATCTACTTATTGCTATTGTTTAGTAATATAAATAGGTTGATTCTAATAAATTTGCATTCACCAAAAACAGTTAACCTTTTGCATACCCAGTCTTCCTTTTCGTCTGTTCGCGATTGTAACTTAGGTCGTGACATTAATGTGAGTGCAGATTATCTAGGAGGGTTTTATTTTTTCGTTTTGCAGAGCAGTCAGTTTTCAACTAAAAAAAACTAGCGCTCGGTCACTCGCGAGGAACGACTTAATGGTGTGTGTATAATGAGTTTACGCACATAAAATATTTTAAAGAAAAGGATATTTTGTTTCAGACGCCCTAAGTGTATTTGGCTAGCAACTCGGAGTAATAATTTGATATTTAACAGAGCGGAGTTAAATCGTCGGTATTAACTGGCAGTTTTAGGATTAAAGTATTATTTTTTATGCTATTATTAACTTGATTTGCGTTAAAACTTTAAATCGTAATGTTTAGAAAATAGTTGTAACGTTTAATAGAAAAATGTACAACTTTTGACCTATTTTTGTATGTGTTTGCATCAATTGTCTATGTAAAATACTGTATTTGTTGTAAAATTTCATAATCTGTGCAGGGTGTTTTCTTTTTAAAGAATGTACAGATTGCTGTCTTTGCAAAGAAGATAATTTCATCGAAATAAGTGAAGCTTTTGATAGTTTACAGTCCCAATATTTCCATCTAAAGTGGACAAAAAAATTTTGAATAATTAAAGCACAAATTAACTAATTTAATTGGAAATAAATATCGTCCGTGCTAATGAAGTTAAAAGTTTAAACAATGCACCATTCGAACTATTTTCTTACGTTTTTAGCGAATGCAGAGTGCTCAAAAATTTCTCCTACTTTGTATCTGTAAGAACAAAACCCAGTATAATAGATAGAACATTTTTAGTGATTTATTTACTACCATAAAAAGTTTTTTTTTTTGTAGCGAAATTGCATGGTTTTTGCATTGGTTTTTATCACTGTATGAGCTGTTAATTTTAAAAGTGGCGAAAATGAGTTAAAGCTGTAAAGATTACAAAAATGTATAGTATTTTTATTAAACCTTTTCAGAAAATATGAAGCCTGTTGCAAAATGTTCGATTTTTTTGGTAATAAAAATGCAAGGATATAATGCATAGAACTTTTTCCAAAATCTTGAGGAGCTGCAAAAAATAGTTTTAGGCCCTATTATTTGAACATTTTAATTATTTTTTTTAAACCATTAACGTTTTCGTCAATAAAATTTTTATTGTTAAACAGAGGTGCAAATTTATTTATTTTGAAAATGGCATAATGATGAATTTACTGCCCTATATACTTTCAGTTATTTTAAAAATTGAAAAGAAAGTGAAATGTATATACCCGTCACCTCCACCATAATTTACAGTAAGTGTAGGAAGTTCATTTAAAATTAATTTAATGGTGTATTGCATAAGAAGAGTTGTAAGAAGCATAATACGCAGGCGTGGAAAAATTGTGCACGGAGCCGCGAAGCGGCGAGTCCGTAATTGCTTTACAACTCGTGTTATGTAGCTTACTTTTTCTACGATCACATAATACCTACGATTTTAACGGCTGTTTGGCTAATATACACACATGTAATTACGTTGTCTTGTCAATTTTGACGTAAACCTACTTTACATTTCTAGACAAGTGTGCGTTCTGCTTACCGTGCATTATAACTCACTTACTAGGCCTGCAGGAAGTGTTTGACGGGAGTCTACTTTGATCATTTCTTTAAAAAACCGTGCTTTTTGCTTACCGTGCGTAAGGACCCACTTTCTATGCATGCAGGCTGTACGGTGAGAGTCATCTATATTACTGGTCGTAGAAAAACGAATTTAATTGCATACAGATTGTTTTAAAATAGCACCAACTCTGAATTTTTAAATACAGCATCCTGTCTATTACAAAATTTTTAGAATCTCCAATTTGTTTTGTGGTAATTTTGTGCTAATTTTGTAACAGTTTGATTTAGCTACATACCAAGGTTTTCGAGGTATGTGCATGTATTTAGAATTTTATATTTTATACTCTGCACTGTACCAAAAGTGTGTGTCACAAAAATAATTTTTTCTAGTACCAAATTTTCAAGCAAAAAACGGACTTCCAAAATCTCTCATTGTGCACGCAAGATTTCCTTTATTTTATTTTTGTTTAGCAGTTGCATAATCAGCTTTCTATTTTTACCAGTTGAAACTTTATTGCTCTTATTCTGCGAACTTTGTCGAGCAAAAAAGAAAAAACTTGTAACTTGTTAAATTTACTGCTTTTTCTTACGACTAAAATTCCTCCTTTATTTTTGTGAGACATAAATATAACGAAAAGACACAAATATACCGAACAGAATTCGTTCAGTTTTCTGTGGTGCCATTGTTTATTTTTTGATATTCGGCTCATTTTAAGATCGAAGGTCAATTTTGTATGTTAAGTGACATCTACGGTTAGTTACTAGGTCATTGAATAAGTTGTTTCTCTTTGTTGTATGCGATTATATATTATGTTCTGTTAATTCTATAGCTTAAAGAACTTTTGTAGAATCTAAAATTGATTTTATATGGAAAATTAAGTAAAAAAAAGCTAGACATTAAAAACAAATGTAAATAAACAAGTTTAAATAATTTAAGAATATGCTGTACATTACTTAAACTCTTGGATAAGTTAAGTTAACTACAATAATTGCAATATTTTTTGTATTGTGATGATTTTTATTGTTTTTTAATATGGTTAATTAATTATAAAACCACCATATATCAACAGGTTTTAAAATTATTGACAAAGTTTTTTTTATAACTATTATTATCTGCTAAATATTCCAACAACTTTCTAATATATTTTTTTGTTACAGGTAAGGAATTTCTTTGAAAACATTAGAGGTGTGAGTCTAAGAAAACAAGAGGTGTAAGTTATTTAAATTACTTTAATCATACATTTTTTTGTAAAAGTTTGTAATAAAAAACTGTTTTGCTAAAAAACACATTTCAAATCATTTTAAAAGTGTTTAATATTGTATGTAGTTTTTATTTTTATTGACCTTAGTATTTTAAATAAAAAATATTGGTTAATTTTTACTACGATTCATCAATTGGTTGGTAATAATTATTTTCAATAGCTGTGTTTTTTTAACGTTACATTTTATAAATGTTATATATTTATGTAGCATATTATAAACTTGTATTTAGAGGCGGTTTTTACAAAGATTTTCATGTCTGACAAATGCTTACACTTTTAATCATTTTTAATTATCCCTATGTTTTTTCCACATCCGTTTTAAAACACTCGCGACCCATTTGATCAAACTAAGCCTCAAAACCTACGTTATATCATGCTTTCAGAAATTACTTCGAAAAAACATATTTCTATTGCATTATATTTTTACAAGGGTGAAATTAATTTAGTTTTATTTTCGGATCATTTCAGCATCTCATAGCAACTTCAAAAATTAATAACAGGCATTTCCCAGTAAATATTTGTTGAAGTTGAAGTTTATTTATTTCTAATAAGTTGATTCTTTGTTGTTTCACATATCATCATTTTGAAAACAAACCAAAGTTTTCTTCGAAAGAGAGTGTTTGGAAAATTAATCTTCCCATGTGTTTTTTGAGTTTAAAAACAAAAATTGGCATTGCCTTTTTTTGAACGTTTTTCGAGGCTAAATACAAAAACTAAATTGATCGTTTCTGAATTGTTTCTTAAGTCAAAAAACAAATACTAAACAGTTGTGTATTTTAAATGTTTTTTTTAGCCCAACCAAACAAATATTTTCATTTGTGATACGCGGCGGCCAATTCTTATTAGATTTTTGGACGCTTCGCGTGCTTAATTGTGTATTCTGCAAATAGAGGGTTCTAGTTATTCGCGAAAGGGATCGTCAATTATCTTTAAAGTGACAGACAGACTAGGGATCAGCGCCAACTCTTAATTGTAACGCCGGCTGGGCTGCATTCGACGCCTTGTGTGATCACGTACTCCAGACAACCGACAACCACCCTTTGCACTCGTTGAACGCTGCTATATTCTTCATACGTGATCTACATGAGTATTTGATGAATATATTGAACGACCACCGGCTTACGTGAATATAGACCACAAAGCTACTGAAAAATTGAATAAATTTAAAGACATTCAACGCTGTAAAACACGTTCTGCTAGACAGCGAAAATATAAGTCGAAAATCGTACATTATTTTATTTGTGTGAAGATAGCCTGTGGTTCCTAGCCTCGGTTTGTGTCTTTGCTAAGTGTATGCACGACCCGGCAAATAAAAATGACATAAATATTCAACTTTTCGCTTTTTGTATAGGTTTTTGCTCATATTATGAAAAACTGACTCTAAGTTACTATTAGGACCTGCTCTTAAAGTGTCATCCGCAAAGAGATTTATACTACAGTTTTTTATACTGCGTTCCGTATTATTTAAGTAACAGCACAAAAAGTAAAGGATCTTATACTGAACCTTGTGGTACACCTTATGTGCTGAAACTTCTTTCTGGTTCCACATTGTTAAATTCAGTTTTTTGATAGCGAGTTTTTAAAAATTTTAAACCACATTTTTTTTATTCCTCTTAGGCATGCCATATTTTTCCAGTTTTTTAATCATTCTTTTTCCATCTATAGTCTCAAATGCCCCTTTGAAGTCTAAAAATACCCCTAAAATGTATTTGTTGCTTTCAATTTGATGCTTCCAATCAGCCAGCGCAAGATTAAACAATGTTTCACGTGAAGGTTTGGTTCTAACACCGGGTTGAGCTGAGCGTCTGATACGATGTTTGATTTGAGAAGACGAACACTAAATTTAGCTAATGATCTCCACTTTAGACGAACTTACCCAAAACCCTTAATAAACAAAGCGCTCCTTTATCGATAAAGGTAGGATTAATTCAATTTGATTTTGTCGAAGCTGTCTATAATTAAATTTTATAATTAATATAATACAAAACACTAGCGTTCACAAAATTTCAGCCTTGCGCGTTAAAATAATATTTAAGCTGATGCACCTTCAAAAAATAATCTGAACCTTAGTTAAGAGTAGAAATATTATACAAGAAAGAGAAGTGCAACTTGTCATTGTCAAATCTGAGGTGGCGGTGGAATAATGAAAACTCCTCGTGACGTCAGCTAGGGGAGGATCAATGCCCGGACGGAAGAAATAAGGAAATACGCTGAAAATATACAGACCACCGCAGTATTACTTGCCTAATGGAAGGAAAAGGAAAAACGTGTGAAATTTGGGGAGCTCAGCTAAGCACTCAACTTGTAAAATATCAAGGTTGCCAGTTACAAATGCGAATGTGCAGTATTTCACTTCTAAGGAGATAAATAAAATATTTATTCGGGACATGGTTGAGATGCGGGAGACGGCGAGGCGTTTATGCCGTCTTTAAAACAACACAATCTTCGCGCATAACCACAAGTCAACAGCCACAATGCATTTTTTAAATAAGCCAAATTTAGGAAGCGCATTTTGTTTCGCTCGCCTACGTTGACAGCTGCACTTGTCGTTTGCATATTGAACGTCAGAATAAAAGAATAAAATAACGAGAAAGCGCTCTTAGTAGTTTTAAAATGCAGTAAAAGATCGGGAGCTTCAAAAATGACAATAGTTGTTACGTCAAAACCGGCTTTTATATTAAAAATATAAGGTATATCGCTTCTAAGTGTAGCAGAAAACAATATATTACATAACAAGAGTTGTAAGAAGCATATTACGCACGAGTGGAAAAGTTGCGCACGGAGTGCGTATTTCCACGAGTGCGTAATTGCTTTACAACTCGTGTTATGTAGCATACTTTTTCTACGATCACATAATGCATACAATTTTAACGGCTTTTTGCTAATATACACATATAATGGCGTTGTCTTGTCAATTTTGACATAATTAAGAACTAGGAAAACATACTTCAACCCCGAAGAGCACCACATTTAGAAGAAAATGAAGAAAAAGATAATATAAGTAATATTAAAGAAAAAAAAGTGTATTCTATCCACCTTAACTGGTATTTTTTAATTGCCACACTTCTAACATATCTTAAATACTTTTTCTCTTTTAATGTAACTCTCTGAAAATAATGGTTACTGCAAAAATTTCCGACCAATTTAAATCATTTGCAGGAATTGTCAATTCCAATCAATTTTTTTCTTTTCTTTGCTAAACAGACTTATTAAATTGTCACGTATCAATAATTTTGGAGCACCGTTTTAAAGTTAATGGCTTTTAAAATTCCACATGGATAAATCGAATGTTTAGGGACAAATGCATAATGAGCAGGAAAAAAAATGTGCAACTCTATTTCAGCAATATTTTAAACGATGTTAACTAAAATAAAAATTATCCCAGCCTTGCATTTTTATTTTTAGTTTGTTCAAAAACGGGCTAAAAGTGCTTTTAACAAAAATCCACTTTTTTACTTTTTCCCCTGTATCTCAAAAACTAAAAGAGTTGGATAAGTGCTGTTTGCGTCAAATTATTAAGAACCTGAATATACAAATTTGTCGTAAATCTTACCGTTTACGAGATCCCAATAGTGGCCCTAAAAAAAACGAGAACCCTGTATAACGTAGAGATTTTTAATAATACTTTTTAAATAAAAACAAATAATTTGTTGACTAATAAATATTTATTGTATTAAAACTTTTACAATATGCAGCGTCAGTATTTGTTGCATATATACCCTTTATTATTAAGCATTAAGCAAATTACTTTTTAAAAGGTTTGCTAAACACTTGAAAATCCTTATTTATTACACAAAATCCCAGAACTAACTGTACCAGAAGCATAATCCATGCCTGTCACATTCCGGAACCGAAGTGAAGCTTTATATCAGTTAGTTTTGTACATGCACAAAGCTGGTTACTGGGTCATAGCAGTCGTCGGCAGGAATGCGTAGCCATTTGTAACAGAATTATCATAGTTAGTCAGGGCTCGCTAATTTAAATTCATTCATTACTTGATATATAACAATATAAACACCTAATATGCATCGAAATTAGTTGAGTTAGAAATATCAATAACAGCATAATTAACAATTGACAACCGCAAGATTAATTTGTTGGTATTAAATGCGGCGTATTGATTTAAATTACATAAAATATGTGGACACCAATTGCATCAGCATGTATATTAATCACTCATCAATATAATCAAAATGCAAAACGAATACTCAGAACTTACGTTTATAAGAGAAGGTGTACCTCAAGGAAGTGTCCTTGGACCGGTATTGTACCTGCTGTATACACACGACATTCCAGAAACACAATACGTAAAACTCGCCACATTTGCTGACGACACCGCAGTTCTAACTACAGGAGCACCATAGAAGAAACAACAGAAAATCTCCAAAGCGCAATTAATAAAATGTAAGAATGGACACAACAGTGGCATAAAAAAATTAACGAAGAAAAATCTGTTCACACTAATTTCACCAACAAAAGAATAAACTATCTACCAATGAATCTAAATAACAATATAATCCCTTGCAGTAAGACTGGTAAATATCTTGGCCTAAACTTAGTTGTCAAGTTAAAATGGAAGAAACATGTCAAAAATAAAACGAAACAGCTTAAGATAAAGTATAGAGATATGTATTGGCTGATAGGAAGAAATTCCCAGCTTTCTATCCAAAACGAACTGCTCCTATACAAAGAGGTGCTCAGGCCTGTTTGGACATATGGACTACAATTATGGGGCCGTGCCAAAAAAATCAACTACAGCTGTCTTCAAAAATTCCAAAACCGTGTATTAAGGAGCATAGTAAATGTTCCTTGGTATGTTCGACACAGCGATTTACACCGGGAACTCCAGGTTGAATCTGTCCAGGAAAAAGCTGCCAAAATCCACGAGGAGAAGCTCCACAGACATTCCAACATTGAAGTGCTCCAACTTCTCGATAATCAAAAACTAATCCGTAGGTTCAAAAGGATTAAGCCCTTTGAACTTGTGTAGACTGAAAGTGTACAAAAGCAGTGTACAGTGCTATGTAGCCCCAGTAGTGTAGTGATTAGATTGTATTCCTGACTAGGATTGGCCATTGGCGACATCCAGACTCAAAAATAAACGTAGCAAATTAGGTTAAGGTTAAAATGTTTATTAATCCACAGGATTAGGTGCATTGCAAAGTTTGAATTATTAAAAAAAAATTAACTGTTTTTATTTCATTGTTGTTGGTATCATTTTAAAAATACTACTAAAATAAATATTTACAGCAAAACTTTACCTATGTGGAAATTATTTTATTAAAAGCAACAGTTTTTCTGCTTCTGGCTAAAAATTCTGTGTTAGGTAGGTACTTGTTTTAACAAGCAGCTGTGGAAAAACACTGATCCGTTTTAAACCCTGGTTCTTAGAAAGCCCCTGGCACTATAAATTGTGTAATAATTAAATGTGCATATTCTATTAACTTAAAACTTTCCAGATTAATTTGACGTGAAAATAATTCCAACTCCCGCCTGTACATCAACGGTATAGCTGTCTTAAACCTTATGTTTTATTACAATCATTCTTGTTTCGCCTAGTAAAATTTATGCTGGTTGCAATAACAATAACAAATCATTAATTTGTGTTGTGGATCTCATACTTGCCTGACAACATATTATTTGCAGTGTAAACGTTTTTTCCCTCTTTCAATACGGTTTTGTACTGCTTTCGGGTTTGGTTCACTGATAAGTTGCGGTTTATGTGGAACCTTTTTTGTTTTTGCGTTTTCAGCGGTTCTTCGTTTTGATTGAAATATTGGATGATGACAAATCAATTTTGCGGTCTTGTTTGCTCATGTGTTTATAAAAATATCGCTGAAAGTCTTTACTGGTATTGTAAGCTGATAGCGTATTTATTTGCTTTAAAAAACTTCTTTTTTGAAAGCGGTTTTTAATTTAAATTACACCACGTTTTCAAAAAGCGATGAAAATAATAAGATTCTTAATTTTATTGATTAATTTAACCAGCAATTATTTCTTTCTTAGTATTTTTAAACAGTTGTCTGCCAAGCTTTAAATAAAATCAAACTACAATTAATTCCTCTAAAGTTTTATTTAAATATTTGGCTCGCTTACTGTAATTTCCATACTACTTTCGAGTAAATTTACTAATTCCTTTATTTTGTATTTTGAGTGTCCTGCGTCTAGTTGTTTCTATTCGCTGTTCTATTCAAAGTCAGTACCCACTTTCAATTGCCAACATTCTATAACTACTAACAAACTAAATACTCCGAGTCTGTTCAGTGTTAACACAACATCAAAATCATTCGAGGCCTCGTTTCGGAGCAAGCCTAACAGAATAAGATCAATTGATATCTTCACAGTGACAAACTAAATTATGTTTGATTAATGTATAAGGCGATTACTTCTGAGTTCCTCATTTATTTCGTTAATTAGTTAATTAATTAAACGCTTAATCTGCATTTTGGCAGTGCCCTTTGATTAAAATTATTTCACGGTCTCTTTTATTCTGAATCTGTCTCAAACGTCAGCTGTTATTACAACCTTTGTCGAAACCTGACTTCGTATTTTGATAAAAAGAAACGAAATTGGATTGGAATCGTACTTAAAAGCGTTTAGAAAATTTAGGACGTCGCTGTTCAACGTTAAAATATAAAAAGGACACCCTCAAAATAGGCGAAAATAGTGCTGATTCCTGTAAATTATCTAACAGGAAAAGTTTTGATGGACAATGATTTTAAATACCTAAGATGAGTTTATTTTAAAATTTGCAATGCACCTAATCCTATAGATTAATGAACATTTCAACTATAACCTAATTTGCTACGTTTATTTTTGAGTCTGGATGTCGTCAATGGTCAATCCTAGTCACGATTACAATCTAATCACTACACTACTGTGACTACATAGCACTGTACTCCGCTTTTGTACACTTTCAGTCTACACAAATTCAAAGGATTTAATCCTCTTGAGCCTACGCACTAGTTTTTGATTATCAAGAAGTTAGACCACTTTTATGTAGAGCCTTCCTCACTGGTAGGTAGTTTTTTCTTTTGTTGGTGAAATTAACGTGGACAGATTTTTCTTCGTTAATTTTTATATGCCACTGTTTTGTCCATGCATATATTTTATTAATTGCGCTTTGGAGATTTTCTGTTGTTTCTTCTATGGTTGCCCCTGTAGTTAGAACTGCGGTATCGTCAACAAATGGGGCCAGTTTTACGTTTTGTGTTTCTGGAATGTTATGTGTATAAAGCAGGTACAATACCGGTCCAAGGACACTTCATTGAGGTACACAAGTTCTGAGTATTCATTTTTCATTTTGACCTTAAACGTTCGCTGAGATAGATATGACTCTAGGAGCTGACTATATTGAACAGGAAGCATTTTCTTTAATTTCATTAGTAATCGTTTATGCCAGACTTTGTCAAATGCTTTAGCAACTTCGAGGAATGTTGCCAAACAAATTTTCTTTTCTTCTAAGGACTTCTCTATGTCATTTATTATTCGATGAACCTGGTCGACGGTGGCGTTGGTGAAATTAACGTGGACAGATTTTTCTTCGTTAATTTTTATATGCCACTGTTTTGTCCATGCATATATTTTATTAATTGCGCTTTGTAGATTTTCTGTTGTTTCTTCTATGGTTGCCCCTGTAGTTAGAACTGCGGTATCGTCAACAAATGGGGCCAGTTTTACGTTTTGTGTTTCTGGAATGTTATGTGTATAAATCAGGTACAATACCGGTCCAAGGACACTTCATTGGGGTACACAAGTTCTGAGTATTCATTTTTCATTTTGACCTTAAACGTTCGCTGAGATAGATATGACTCTAGGAGCTGACTATATTGAACAGGAAGCATTTTCTTTAATTTCATTAGTAATCGTTTATGCCAGACTTTGTCAAATGCTTTAGCAACTTAGAGGAATGTTGCCAAACAAATTTTCTTTTCTTCTAAGGACTTCTCTATGTCATTTATTATTCGATGAACCTGGTCGACGGTGGCGTGTTTGTCACAAAATCCAAACTGATGTGGTGGAACAAGTTTTTTTCTCTCGATTATCATGTTCATCCTTTTCAATAGCAGCTTTTCAAAAAGATTTGATGTTATAGTTAATGAATTTAAAAGTCTGTGTTCTTTGTCATTTGCAATTTATTTTATGTTCGGTGAAATTCTTCTAACAATTAACATTTCGTCTAAGAGGCAAAAAGCGACAAAAAGTCAATTACACGAAATTTAAGATAAAATTGACACCAAAACTTTGTCCAAGTAAGCACACACACCAATCGGTTTTAAACTATAGAAGACTCTTAATTTTGAAAAATGGTGTGTTGTTTATTTCCTAAATTATAAATAGCCAATTTCGATATCAGCATTTTCTACTGTTCCAACTTTGCATAAAATACACCAGTAAATGTTAAGATATTCGTCTTGTAGTCGCGAGAATCGAGAAGAAATTGGTAGTTTATGCAAGGTGCATTTCTTATCCGAGAGGAATTGAATTTACTTTTCCATCAAAGATTTTCAATCTCATATTCGTTAGCAAACATATGCCAATAGGTTCAGGCCATCCGACTGTAAAATTGTTGAAATTATCCATGCAAATCAGTAATCACGAAATCATTTTATCGGTTGTTCAACTTAAAATATAAATAAAACTTCACGTTTTCACGAGGAACGTTAAGATTTTTATTTCCTTGAAGTTCGTTCACTTGCTCCGTTCAAAAACTTAAGTTATCTTGGTAATTAATTGGCGAAATGTCGGTACAGCGTTTTAAAAAATTAATGAACACCGTTAATGCAGATGTTTTTAAGCCTCAAACATCTTTAAATTATGTTTTATATAGTCCCTTAATTGCGTTATTGATTTTTTATCGTTTTTCCGGCTTTCGGGCGTAGCAACTTGAAATTATTTTCGCAGGAGGGTGTGACCGCTCAAGCTAAAATACGAGGTTACAAAAATCTAATTTGAATTTAAATTTAGCAGGAGGCAGATCTCTTTAGAAGCTTGATAAAGGTTAACTGGAACAGTTTTTTTTACCGGAGAATAACATCGTTTGTATTTTGTTGTCTGTATGTAAATGTTTGCTTTAAGATTAGCAGTGCTGTTGTTCTTGGATAATGTATCCATACACGCCACCTGAATAATCAGTTATTGTCTCACATAAAATTATAACATACCTCACTATATAGATCTAACAGTTGCAAAACAAATTTGGTCAATCGAAATTATCTTTATTATTGTGTTACTCTGCAAATAATTGTTACTATTATAGGTATAAATGTTGGTATAATAATTATAGTTATTATAATCTTTATTTGTTCTAAATATCTAAAAAGGCGTAGCACATAAGTCACAATAATAATACACATAGTTTACAAAAACACTGAAAATTGTATTTACGTGTTTTTAAAGGAAGCATAATTTAGGTATTCACTAACTCCATAGTATTTCTTCTTTAAGTCGTGGGTGGGAAGATTTTTTATACTATCAGGTGATGTGTTAAATTTGTTATACGTAGCAATAATTTTTTTGAAAATGGGTTTAGATTTTTTTTATGTCGGGTATTGGCTGCATGGTTTCTTATATCCTCTTCAAACAGATCAACATTATTTCTGACGAACAGAATGGCTTCGAGAATGAATAGGCCGTAAAAGGTTATTATTTCTTGGTCACGAAAAGTGTCTAACCAGGGAAGGTCACGATATGTTGTCGCTAGAATCTGATCATGGCTGTGTTTATTATATTAAGAGCATCAAAACTACAGAGTTATACGTGTGTGTCACTGGCCATTTCCTTCGGCAAAATAGGGAAAAAACTAAAAGGTTGAATAATAAAAGTAATTTTTCGATCGCGTTGGCCATGAAACCGTCAGAGATAAAATCGAAATTCTTCTATTTACCAATTTGCGCATATTTTGCAAGTAAAATGGTGCAAAGTTTTAAAAGAATCTTAAACGGTTCTGAAGAAAAACGCGAAAAACGAGGCCCTAGTAAAAACGGTTTCTCCTGTGTTAAACGCCCATGCAAGTCGCATAGAATTAGTTACAACAGATATACCTACTACAACTTCTCAAATCATAGCGCTTTTGCAGGGGTTTTGTTTTTGACGTTTTTCTCCGGAACCGTTTAGGATTTTTTCAAAAACTTTGCACCATTTTACTTGCAAAGGATGCGCGCATTGATAAATAGAAGAATTTCGATTTTATCTGTGGCCAACGCGATCGCAAAAATTACCTTTATGATTCAACTTTTTAGTTTTTCCCCTATTTTTCCCGACGGAAATGGCCAGTGGCACGTATAACTCTGCAAAATCATTGGTTTTGATGTTCTTTATGCAATATACACAGCTTTGATTAGATTCTAGCGACAACATATCGTGAGATTCCTGGTTAGAGGAGTTCATATTTTTGATTACATAAGATGTAGCCAAACCAAATTACTTACTTTTCTTTGTTTTGTGATAGAGCTAGTTCTTTTTCTTTGGCTAATCTATCTTAGATGGTTTTCTTTGTAACATGATGCACTTATGAAATCCTTTAAATTTGACGGTAGCCCCATAGTCCAAAGGCTGTAGTATTTTTCGTAGATTCTTTAGAACGCGTCCATAGATAAGATTCTTTTGCATAATTTTTATTTGCAATTACTTTTAATATATTTATCATTAATCAATAGCAAAGTGTTATTGTTATTAAGAAATTTTTAGTTTAAATACGGTGTCATTAGCAACGACAGACGCAAACGTTAGACAAGAACTTTTATTTCTCATTTTCAAGTGTGCTGGCTTGTTACGTACGGCTTAATCCCTTTCAGCAATAGACGAAAAGAAACAGTAAAAGCGGTTTGCTGTAGTCTGCTGATAAGTGCTTGAAGGGATGTATTAAAACTGAACTTGTCACGTTTATTAAGCTCGCGAGTGCACTAAATCGGCTACGTTTAGAATGTTAATGTTAAATGGAAATTATTTAGCTAATTTACTTGGTAAGTGAAAATGCAACAGAATGATAATGATCGTCTGGTGTCTGCATATAAACAGAAATTTATGAGACAAAATACATCATCTGCAGTTTTTTTGTTTTTTTAGATTGAATCGTTATTGGCTTTTTTTCAAGGTGGCGATGTTTGTAATACGGATTTATTTTACACAGGGTGATTGAAATTCGAGTTTAAGCATGGGGATCTCGCTTATTATAGTAGCTAGAGTATACGTTTAAATTTGGCAAAGTTGCTAAATTTCGTGCTCATTAATAATCCGAAGAGAAATTGGAAATATCTCAAACGGTATCCGAGAAAATTGGGAAAACCCGGAAAATAAGATTTTTGAAAATTGTCTATAACTCCTTTGGAGTATAAACAATTTCGAATGTGTACAAACATTACCCAAGCAACTTTTTAAGCCGTATCGGATGTAATCACAAATTTTTCCTGGGTCGATTCGTTTTTGTTTTATGACAACCAACTTTATCTTTTCTTATGGGTGCAATTTTTGCTATTTATACAATCTAATAGCATTTATTTTTGTGATTCTATTGATGTATCACACATTGTATTTTACTTCTTTATTCATTGGCAAATTTAAAAAAAATGGTTTAAACAAAAACCATTATAAATCAAGTAGGCCGGTCGTTGTAGTTTATGTTGTTTTCTAGACAAAATAAAGTTGGTTGTCATAAAATAAAAACGAATCGACCCAGGAACAATTTGTGATTACATCCGATACGGCTTAAAAAGTTGCTTGGTAATGTTTGTACACATTCGAAATTGTTTATACTCAAAGGAGTTACAGCCGATTTTTAAAAATCGTATTTTCCGGTTTTTCCTAATTTTCTCGGATACCGTTTGAGATATCTCCAATTTCTTTTCGGATTATTATTGAGCACGAAATTTAGCAACTTTGCCAAATTTAAACCTATACTCTAGCTATTATAATAAGCGAGATCACCATGCTTAAACTCGAATTCCAATCACCTTGTATACCGCTCGATTTTCAATGATATTGGTAATTGTTGATTCATCGATGAGTGAAGATTTTGTCCATGTTCAGTTTGCATTGCATATATTAAGCTCGTACGCTAAATGGGTTCAAAATCAACTGCATATGGAATGACGTAAAACGTGTTATGTACAATTTCAATAATGATGAGTGCATAGTCGAATGACGTCATTGCCTGCAATTACTTGCCGTAGTCATGGTAACGCGGCTTTGAATGCAGCTCAGGACCAGCCTTTGAGGTAAACT
Organism: Elmis aenea; assembly: GCA_947652605.1. NCBI lineage: Eukaryota > Metazoa > Arthropoda > Insecta > Coleoptera > Elmidae > Elmis > Elmis aenea. Next base: position 55,038,741 of record OX393579.1, read on the forward strand.
GCTCCAGTTTACTGTTTTCCGGACTCAACCGAAAACGAAAACAGAACCGTTTGATCGAGTGGGTACCGAGTCAAAATATTTTATGAGGTGCCGTCATGTACGAGACGATTTTAGCGTTCGTGGCTCGTCCAACCCGAGGCGGACGCTCTAATTTTATCTTCCAACTCAATTGCATGCACTAATTCTGAAACCAGACGTAAATTGCATTCGTAATGTAAATTCGTACTAATTCGTGTAATATTTGTCAGGTTTCATTGTTAACCGCATCTCGAGCTAACTTCAGCAATGCGATTAAACTTGTAAATTGTGTGGTTTGTGTAAACAGTTACACGACGTCACACTTAATTTGTTTTACAATAAATTTGATCATCGTAATTGAACAAAAAAAAACGTCAGGGCAACCCAAACAGAAACATTTGTAGTTGGACGTCCTTGGCATTTAAAGCTAAGCTTTTTACAGTCACTTTAACTAAACTTAAAATTTTGAAGGTCCTAAAATATGACAAGGCGGATGCCCAGACTGCTGATAAATCTAGATTGGCTTGTCAAACAAGGTAAACGAACACACTTGTCCAATAGCCGACCCTTAGTCCTGCCAACGATAAAGAATTGGTCAAGTGTCTGTATTAAAGCGTTTGCACTGATAATAAATTGTCAAAAACTAGTTCATCTTGACTAAGGTTACCAAAAAGTTTTTGTTGTAGATAGTACAAAGTTGTGTACCTATTTGTCTTTTTACATGGATATTACAAGATTACTAATTTTATATTAACTCTTAATGTACACATTCTAAAATATTTGGCTATTTAGCCCATAGAACATATTTATATCATTCTTTATTTTTGCAATAAAATTACCATACAACGTAAGTGTTTCAAATTTTATATTAAATAAAAAGTTTCTTAAACAAATGGCTCCAGTATTTTTAATTTTCATGTTCTGCTACCTTTTGTATTTATTTGCCTATGTCCTAATTGTTTGTTTGTAAATATTAGGTTTGGTAAAGACGGTGTAAATATCTTTTGTACTTTGTATCAACAAAAAGCTTTGAAAATTTAGGTTAAAGTAAAGCCTGATACATTTGTATCGGTTTCAAAGCTCTCATGGGCTTTGTAAGCTGAAACTGCTTTTTAATGATTGTTTTCAACATACTCTTTTAGTAGCGATAGTATAGACATAAGTTTGGTGTAGGTATTAACAGTATTTTTAGCTAAGTAAATTTAATCTAGTAATTAGTGAACAATAATTGGTATTAACAATTACGTATTAAACCAAGTAGTTATTACATTTTATTTAGGTTAATATAAGTTAGGTGCAAAATACCCATATATATTTTCTAATACAATATATTTTTTACCACAATATCTGCTAATAAAATCAATGGATAAGTGTCGAATATTCTGTTTGTATTTTTTACTGCTTGATTTTTTTGTTAGTTTTTATTTCATACTCACGTATTCTGTTCATACACGTAGCGATATGCCCAAAAAAATTATTAAAATGCAAATAGAGATGGGGAGAAATGAGTTTTATTCGTTTTAATTTAGTGTTGTCAGCGTAACAAGATAAATTCATGTTTTTGTATTTAGGCACAACCTTTTTTGTCTGTAGCTTATATGGCCAGTAGCAGAAACACATAATTTGTCGTGTTCCAAGGGAGCAGTTAAATCTGTCAGGCAATCAAGCAACCTGGTTAATTTCGGTGTTTCTCCATACACCTTCGGACTCTCAGAACATCTGAAATGAGATAGTCTAACAGAACTTCTTGATTGTCTTGCCGAACTGAATTATAATTTTTGGGTACAGACCTTTAATATTTTCACATACAATTATCATGTAGTTTTTGATGTAAAATTAAGTTTTTAAATGCACAAATTACAATATATAAAATAAATTATTCATTCGGGTAAAATTCATATCACTTCTCTTCTCTTTTTTTTTGTATAAACTCCTTGTATTATATTCGGTTACTTGATATATTTTACTTGGTTTCTTGATTTTCCAACTCTGGACTTACTTACAGGGTGTCTTTTTTTTTATACAAAAGCGATGTATAAGAAACATGTTTGGTCTAAACTACCGAGATCACTGTAAAGACACTTTTCGTGACAAAGAAATATTAACTTTTTACGGCCGATTCATTCTCGAAGCCATCCTTTTCGTAAGAAATTCTGTTGATCTGTTCGAAGAGAATATAAGAAACCAATACCCGACATAAAAAAATCTAATGCTTCAAATATACCTATCTTTAAAAAAATTTTGCCTCCACAATTATTGCTATATATAACAAATTTAACACATCACCTAAGAGTATATAAAATGTTTCCACCCACGACTCGAAGAAAATATTAAGAAATATTCTAATTTCTGAAGCTTACTATGGAGTTAGTGAATACATAAATGATGCTTCCTTTAAAAACTCTTAAGTAAATATAATTTTGTTTGTATGTATATATTATGTGAATTATTATTATTGTGAAATGTTATACGCTTTTTTGGATATTTAGAAGAAATAAAGATTATTATTATTATAATTGTTATTTCTAACACTTTTTTTCTTATAAAACGAACATACAAATTGCAAATTTAGTTCTCAGCAGTAGAAATAAGTGAATTATATTGCATTTTTTGGTGTTATCACTAACAAAATTCTTAAATGTACGATTTTACAATATGAACTTTTTATCTTCGCAATTGCTTGTTCTAAAATTAATTTAAAGTATTTTGTTTGTACTTTATTTACTTAAATGCTCATAGTAGCTTTGCAGGTTAAATTAAATTTTGTTTTTGTTTGTCTACATGAAATTTAAACGAAGGTAAAGCAAACTATCTTGGTGTTGCAAACAATATTGAACCAAAACCTGATAAACTTCTGCAGGTGTGAAGTTAATAAGCCTCGCTAAACACCTATAAATTTTCCTCACAATAAGAAAAAAACTTTTCTTTTTCTTTGTGGAACGCAAGTCTATTAATGGTACCTGCTACTCGAAAAAAAATTAACCTTATTTTGTCTGAAACATAAGTTCCTTTGTAAAAGCCGAAACTTTTATTGTTTCACGAAGGCTTATTAATCAACTTTATTATTCTTGCGAGGAACAATGAGGAAGAAATCTTAGTTCTTTTGTCCCTCATTGTGCTACATAATCGCCTCACTTTTTGTACTTGAGAGACACACGTTCATTGTTTTATCAACTTAAATGTAATTATAAGAAATTCTCGCCTGTCCTTCTTTGCCCTCGTTGCTGGGAGAATTAAATTTATGTGGGGGAGCCGAGTTGTAACTCAAAGTTCATGACTCAATAACGAATTGCGCTTGCTATGTATAATATTCATGTTTATTGTGCGTTGTGATGCTACTAAATCAGATTATGAACCCAAAACTGGACGAATATAGTGTGCTCTGTGGAGAGTTGTAGCTTGCAGACATATCTAAGTTCGTTATACTACAAAACTTTGAATGGCTTTTTGCCTTAGACAGGTCGTTCTTATTTGTTGGATCCCGTTAATAATTTAATGATATTAATAGGATCTTCTTGACCCTTTCGACGTATTTTTTTCTAGATCTAGGTTATGTTTTTCCATCTTTGTCTATTATTGGTTAGCTGTGGCACATCTCTCCAGCTGTCTCGTTTTTTTTTCTAGTTTATGTCTCACTTCATGTTTTTATTTGTTTTTGATATTCTTCTACTATTTTTCTCATTAATTGGTTTGTCTCCATCTTTTTCTTAGTGTTGGTAGCAAAATGGCAATATCCAGCAGGATTAAATGCAAAGATGCTTGCATCCAAAAGTTAATGCTGTTGCTTCAACTTCACTAATTAATACACCAAATGGCAAGTGCAATATTATAATGAACAAGTCCTTATTATCTTTCCAGGAATCTATTTCATGCAACTGTTCCCAGTTAAGTTTGTAGTTGTCTTAAGGCGGGGATAATTAGGGATATACTGCAAGGGTTAAATACTAAACTGTAGTCGTTTGCGAAGGCTGTTAAAGTGCCACTAAAGTAAAGATGTCAACACTATGCAATAAGACTACCATTAACTCTTAACTAGTGCCAATTTTGATACCGTTTAGGAAACTATCACACCGATTAAGCGAATAGTTATTGTGGAAATCTTTATTATTCCCGCTATAAAACAGGTTGAATTTGAAATGTTAATAGTTTCAATTCCGGGCTGGCTTTGCATACATGCATCTAAAATTCAATTTTAGCGTCAATTTATGCTACACATAAAGTCCAAAAAGGATATGGTAGTTAATTTCGTTATTTAACTCGTGTGTTATTTGTGTGACCAATGAAAATTCCGATAATTTTATCCAATGAAAATTAATTCTCTTACCATCTTTTTATTTTTAAATTGTAGGGCGTTTTTGTGAGAAATGTCGGTATTTTGCTAAATCGTCGTCCGAGAGTTGTTTTGTTCCATATCACATGTAGATCATTTTGAGAAAATCTACTTTAAAGTTTCTATTCTTATCACTCGGTCAATAAATATTTATACATTTAACTTTTCTGAAAAAGCTTTAAACTGCTATAATGCATTACTTAAATAATAAATTCAAAATTATGAAATTTCAACGAAATTTTGAGTTACTACCAGTTTTAAGTGGATATGGAACAACTATAAACGGAGTTGCTTTTCTATTTTACTGTGTATGGCATTCACTTCTTGTACATTCTTCTTCTGAAATTTTTTGCTCGATGGTATCACATTAGCTTAAAATAAAATTGAAAAGAGCGGTACCTATTACACTGTTCCTGTTTTGAGGAACACATAAATTTAACCAGAAAATAATATGATCGATGGCAGGGTAATTTGACGTTAAAGTTTTCAAAATTTTTATTAGGGCACAAGTAATATTGTTACCAGCTCTTCCGTCTGTGGCTACGTGCCATAATGCACAAAAAATAATGTTTTTAAAACTACAAAGGGCGCTTAAATTGCAGCAGTTAAATTTAGGTTTATAGGAAAAAAACTAAATTTCCGCATTAGGTAAAGCAAACACATTCTGCAAACTAAAACAAATAACTAAAATACTGTTTCAAAATTGATCCTTAACTATTTTTTCATTTACATTTATAGGTGTAGTTATAGTTATGTTTTGAATGTGGAACCAATAACATGTAATTTATGGACATGGAACAAATAAAACTGCAATTCGTTAATAGATTTTTTGATATGGAGCAAAGTTAACACTCAGAACTTTGTTATTAGCTAATCAATTCAAATTTTGGTTATGTTAAAGGATAGGAAACACTTTTAAACACAATTTTTATATTGATAAGTCAATTTACCGCAAAATGGCGTGTGGAACAAATTAATTATGAGGTGACGAAATGACTAAATTCATTTAAAAACAAACAATTACCATTTTACGTATTGTCTAGCCTTGTCACTATTTTCGTATTTTTTTTTCAACAAAGTTTTAATTTAAATAATTATTTCAAGCAAGTCTCTTAACATTGGTTAAAAAAATTCTTTTCGAAGGTAATAAGTCAATGATTTAAATGGATGAGAATCAATTGGAGAAACTACTTTTTAAATAACCAATTTGTATTTATTTAACGTTCATTATACCCTTTACAGTTTGAGTCCACCAGTTAGAAATTATCTCTTAACGGCCTGTACATCCCGACCAAATACTTATGCGATCCAACAATATCCCGCGCGTGTGTACGACAGCTCCACTAGGTGGACCTTCGCCGCCTTTCTAAAATGCAATCCTTGTAGGATATTGAAAGAGTAGATCCTTACAAATAAATACAGATAAAGGATATGAAACTTTTGTGTCACGATGGGAAAGGCATTCGTCTATAATAAAACCAATTTACAACCGTAAGTGAAACTTCTTGAAGTTCTAAAGCGTAGTAACATTTTAAAGATACTGTTTACACAAGTTTTTACTTCGTTAAATATAATTAGTGAGTAATTCGATACGAAGCGGGGTGTATCTTGGGAAAAGAGCTTGATAGTAATGCACCCCCAAGTTATTCTTGGTAAACTGATGTAGATTTATTATATTACTTTGGTGTTATTAGAAGAAAAACGGGTTGTCAGTTGAGAAACCAATATTATGTTCATGAGAAATTAAATACTTGAAATTTATTCATCAAGAAATAAGCAGACTGTGATAATGTTAATAGAGCCATGCAATTAAAACTTTTCATTAAAACAAAAATAACAAATTTTAAATTTCTACTTCAAGTACTAAGAGAAAATTTTATTTACTAATTCAAGTGACTTTTCCACGATCCAATTGCTTTTAAAATCAAATTTTTATTAATAATATCTAAGTTTGTTTAGGATTTATTATTGTTACATTTCAACTTCATGAAATAAAAAAAGGAAATAAATTCGTTTGTAGAAACATCGTTCTCCGTTTCTTCTGATTGATTACCGAAGCCTACATTTTAAAAGCGTGTTCTAGTTAAAAAGCAACATTCACTTGTTAAAAAGTTTTTATTTCCGCCACAGGCAACGAAACTGAAACAATTGGAACAAAAACTCGTAAAAGTTTCAAATTTTTCAAATTGAATCCACTAATGTGACATCCTTCTGTTTCTCTTCGAAATGCTTTTACTGGAGAAACAGTTTTGGAGGAATAATCAAACACTAAATTGCATGTTCTGGGATATGTTTTTAAATAATTGTTTCGTTCAAAAATACGATTTAGCTTTAAATAAACCAGATTGTTAGAAAACGCAATTATTATTGTTGCTGGGTACTTTAATTATTTTTTATTTTGTTTAAAAGTTTCAGTTAAAAATTGTCATTTCCGGTTCTAACTAATTAATGTAAAATTTAAAACAATACATCGTTGCTAATGACCTTGCTGTAATAATCTAAAGAGCTTCTGTAAAACGTTTTGACATAATATACAGAGTTTTGAATGACAACATAACATTTTTAATATTCCCAATTAATTTTTATTTGATTTCAATCAACGATAAATTAGCTATAGAGCATAGTTTTAAGGTATTTGTATTTATTTTGAAGATATTTTGCAAAACAGAAGACTTTAAAATGTAGAGTAAAGTGCCCTAATATGGAATAGATACTTATTATGGAATACTTCAGTTTTATGACAATGAATAAGCGATATCTGTTAAAAAGTATATGTACCTATTTGTACATTGATCACACATTCCCAAATGTAAAATAGTTAAAAAATATTCACTAGATTACATAACAGTTTCAAATATAATTTTGACGTGCTACTGAGTTTTTAGGCTAAATTTTTCAGTGCAAAATTTTACATGCTAGGGTAAATGATATAAAATATTTTATTGCATGTTTATTTAGCATGAGCCTTTACATTTCAATTAAATCGACCAAAATTTTGATTGGGCTTATTTCATGTTTTACATACACCGATTTTTGAAAAGTCACATTGATACCTAATATGGAATACCATACAGGTGCCTTATAATGACTATGATTATGGTCACTAAGTACAGGAATATGGGTTCAGTGTCAAAAGTGTCAGAAATGGGCAACGAAAAATGTGCAAAATACTCAAAAAAATAATTCTATTGTCCTACCTGTAGCAAATAAATAAATTATCAACATTAGTTCGAATGACACTGGAATTATAATTTAATTTACATAAATAACAGAGTTTTGGTTTGGTTTAAGTAATAATGTAAATCAAAAAGAAATAAAAGATTAATCTATGAGCAGTTGTTTATTTTAATGTATATTTCCTACATAATTCTATATTCCATATTAAGAACCCCTGTATAATATTAATTTTTTTGTGGTTCCTTTATTCAGCTAAAGAGCATAGTAGTTTTAAAGTTATTAATTTGTTTTTATTTTAAACGTAGCACTTAATACCCGACACCTCCACCATTTCTGTATTACAGGTGAAGTATTTTGGTTAAAGATTCATATCTTCGGTTCTAATTATTATAATATTTAAAACAACACGGCGTTGGATAAAACTTTATTAATGCTGTCTTTGAAGTGATTGCGAAAAGTTTTGCCTATAGAGGGCGTTCAAAGTTGACAACCACTTTAGTTTTCCAAATATTATATTTTTAAATTCTTTAATTTATTTTGTGTTACTTTTGTTATTGGTTGATGGTAGCTAACCTGCAGATATTTGCATGTATTTAATAAGTTTTCGTATTTAATTATTCTTGATGCAATAAAGACAGCCTTGATCAGATTCTAGCAACAACGTATCGTGACCTTCCCTGGTCAGTAGATCTTCAAAAACACACGTTTGATTTTTTTTGTGAAACCCTAATATAAATTAAACAGTTTTCTTAATATTTCCAATAGTTAGGTAAATTGGACTTAGCTTGTTTTTGCAATCAGCGATTCAAATAATAAATTAAGCTTGATTTGTTAAAAACATAATCACTATCTACAGAATCAAAACCCATCCATCTCTTTGTGTAAGTAGTTAACATATAGAAATTGTGATTAGTTTTAAACGTTGCAAAATTTGTGATGATTTGCTTCTATAGCGGGAAAACGAAAACTGCTTCCATCAATCTTTATAGTATTTGTGTGTTCTTGGGACAAACTACAAAAACCTTATTGGAAACGTGATAGTTTATGGAAACGCAGACAAAATTCGATACCTTCCAGGTACACTTAAGGGACTGTAGCGCAATTTTTAAATTCGAAATTGAATATTTATCGCGTCAGTAGCACTAAAAATCTCGCGAACGGTTTCGATCACGTCCTCCTTGTCATGCATCTCCGATTCCATAACCAATTCATACGGAAATTCTCATAAGTTTTTCAATACGGCTTCAAAGAGAACATCTGACTGAATAACATTTTGATAACAATTCACGAGTAGGAAAATATCTGAGAGGCGATTTGAAAACATTGGGAAGCAGTTTTTCGTCGGGTAACTGCCGCGTTTCGCACGGGAGTGGGTCTGGGCGGGACGATCGGGGGAAAACACTACCGCATGGAACGGCTGTGGTATGCAAAGGCGTGTACCATAAAAAAGGAAGCGATGATCCCTCGTTCCCGGGTAACGCGCTCAATTCCTAGCGTTTGACATTTAAAGACAGTTTGTTTCGCTTATGATAAACAGATGCGCGGAATTTCTTTGTATAAATATTATATATAGTTACGTGCGTATGACGTGTCGGACACTTTACGATACCCATTCTGAACATCTTTGGCTTTAAACAACTAAAAAAGGATAAAAAAAACTTGCTGGGGTTGATTTTGGTACGCAAAATGTCTCATTAATAACTCCCCACTGCGATGAATTATTTATTTTTTAAGATAGAAGTATTTAGACAGTCCAAAGTCCTTGATGTACATCCTAATAGATTTTAGAATGGTTTTTAATCCACTTATATATGACTTCTTGTGTTTATTTTGCTTATTATAAGCAGAGCTGGGCAAGTACTGGCCATAAATTACTTAAGTCTTAAGTCTTAAGTACTTGTGACAAGTACCTACTTGGATCACAGGTACCAGTACCGCTATTTTTAAAAGTACTGATTCTCAAGTACAAGTACTTGCAAAAAGTATTTCTCAAGTACTCTTCAAGTACTTTTTGCAGATATTATTTAAAGACTACAGCATTACTGATGTTACTAGTATAAAACCCTTTTTGATGTCAGCAACCAGTTAAAACTATTACAGAATATGTAAATTTGTATTACTATAAAGAGTGGTGCTTTTTTCGATGCTCACCATTGCTATGTTGGAAACGGTAGGAGATACAGGTCGGTTAAATTAGAGAAAAGTTGCATATTTTTATGGCGATTAAGAATCTCAAAAGATATCCTGGATATTTTGATTCGTTTTTGATTAATTTATTATAAAAAAACTGAAAAATGTGATTTTAGAAAAATATGATTATCTTCTCTACCATTGACGCTATTTCATTTTAATTTGGTAACTTTATGTTTTTGACCGTCCTGGGTTTGATGACGTCAACAGAAATTTTCTAAGCCTTCTAGAATTCAAGTTGCGATAGTCAACTTTTTTATTTGTTATGGCCGCAATATTGGATTTTTACACCATCAGACAGAAAAAAAATTAGCTTTTCAGATTGGTAACCAACATACCTTTTTTCTTTCAAAAAACTTGTTAAAATTTGAAAATTTGTATAAATAATCTATAAAATCGTGAATGTTCTGAAAAACTATAAATAACTAGCTCCCACATTTTTTGTTGAAATACAGAACTCAAATTCTGAGATTCACAATAACACAACTAGAAACTGTAAAGATTTTAAGTTGCCGCTTAGAAAACTAAATTACACTTAAATACTTTGTTTTATCATGGATTTCAAATAGTAAGACGTAATTTAAAGACAAGTTAATAGAGATCATTTGATTTGACCCATCTGCTACACTTAATTTCAATAAAATATTACATAAGGCCAAATCAAGTCTTATAACTCATAACTAAGTGATTGTAGCTTGGATTATTCTTCCATTGTAAGCTTCATTTGTATCAAAATATAATTTTGTTTGCCTAGTAACCTCGCTTTTTGATATTAACGTGAGCTGCCATAACAACAACAATACATTTAACATTTCTTTCATAACAATAGGCTTCTGTTCTGAGCTGACATTCACTGACCCCGAACAACCCACGTGTACAACTCTGGCATTTTGTTTACCCGCAAGGTTTTACAAATTTTCATGTTTATTAAACACAAAAAGTAAACAAAATTCATACTTTCGAATATGTTCTATTTATTGCTCAACATAATAACATAAAAATTCTAATACCATAAAATAAAGCAGTTTTAATTTTAAAGTTCTGGGTATTTTATGACAATGTATAAAAGTCTATGTGAAATAATTTTCGCCAAAAAAGAATAAACAAAATTCCTGCCAAGATCTTAACTAACATCTTAATTTAAGGTTTAATTGTATACAAAGATTTTTTGCTGGTAATAAACATGTTTTTATTGATTCTAAGTTTACATAAAACCTATATGTTTCTCTCTGACTTAATTTTATCAGCATCTTTAGGGCTAGAAGCTTACTTCGGAAACAAGTAGGGAGATAATTGTATCAAATTGTTGCATGTTAGTCATTGTGTAGGTCAGTCTTTGACAAGACAACTGGAAGTGGCTTCTAGAATATTCTATGCACGCTTATAAATGCTTTGATTTTGTGTGAAAATAAATACCAACTGATTTAAATAGCACTAAAGATTAATTATTATGGAATTAAAACAATTTCTGAAAGACACGTTATACAGTTAAGTTTTTTTTACATATTTGTGTTGGTTTATGCTCAAAAAAAAAGTTTAAATAACTTAACTATTTATATCTGTCTGTGAAATCTGAGAAAATTAAGCAAAGCACTATTCTTTATGACCAATACCGTTTAAACAAGTTTTCTTTAGTTATTGACGTTATTTAAAAGCAGTGTTTTAAAATAACAAACAGTTCCTATTAATTATTCCCAGTGCAATGCCGATAATGTCTGGATTGCCATGCTCCGTGCTATAACCATTTCGTTTGTGATCAAAACAGCCTACTGTCTTACAACATTCCGTCTTCAGTTGATTATGTATTGTGAACTTAATGTTCGAGTTTTAATACTGAATAAATATTATTATGCGAATACACATCCATATAGCCGTAAGGCAGGTTTCAGAACCACCTGCTCGATTCACAGCAACTTAACTAGAAATACTGCAATAAAGATATATTATTGTTATTTTCAATGCAGGTACGGAAGTTTCTGGAATATCATAACGCTTAAATTGTGATAGTCTTGGTTTTTTTAAAAACAGATTTAGTTGTGTAAAGTTTTGAAAAATAATTATTCTCACGTTAGTTTGTTGGCTGCAAAATATTAAATGCCACAAAAGCAGCATTAAAAACACTGCAATTATTCAAGCAGTGTTATAATAAAATGTAAAACTCGTTAGTTTAATGGCTTCCAATGGTATTCGTTTAAAGTGAAAAACCTTCTTCTTCTTGGTTCCTCTTGTACCTTTCGGTGTCGAGGTATGCTTTTCTATTTCTGTATTATGTTTCTCCACTCCTGCCTATCGTTAGCTAATTGTGGCACATCTCTCCAGCTGACTCCTTTTTCTTCTAGTCGCTGCCTCACTTCTTTTTTCCCATTTTATTCGTGGTCTTCCTGTATTTTTCCCCTCCATCTTCATTTTTCATTCTATTTTCGCGTATCTACTTTCTGGCTTGCGTAGTAGATGTCCAAGCCATTTTAATAGATTCGTCGAGTTTTTTCGTTACTGATTTTATCAATCAGTCTACATGTCTCTATTCTTCTCGGAAATCTCATTTCCTGTGCTTATATTCTTTGTTTTTGTGTTTGAGTTAGTGTCGAAGTTTCTGAACTGTACGTGAGAATGGGTACGTACACTGCATTAAAAACACGCGTCTTCGTTTCTTTTGATATCTCCTTCTTACTTATCAAACATTTATTAGTGGCGTAGTAAAATTTCGTCGCTGCCTCTATTCTATTATTCAGATCTTCCTGTTGGCCCATGGCAATTATTGTTCCCAAATATTTAAAATTCGCTACCGGTTCTATCTTTTTTCGGTCTAGCATAATTGTAACTGGTTCATTATTTTTCGCTATAGCCATAACCTTTGTCTTTGTTATATTAATATTTATATTATATCTACTTAATGTATCTGCCCACACGTCTAGATTGAATTGCAAGTCCTTTTCGCTTTTAGCTAATAACACCACATCATCTGCAAAGGATAATTCTGTTAAGGATATTGGTTTTAGTTTATTCCAACCCCAGTAGGCTTTCTTTGTGTTTTGCTTGCATGCTTTAATTATTTTATCCATAAGAATTATAAAGAGCAGTGGACTTAATACGCCTCCTTGTCTTACTCCCACTGTTGTTATAAATTCCTGGGAACTGCTGTTATGGGTTCGCAAAAAATGATCCAAAACTAAAAGGCTTTAAGCAGGCGGAAGGTTTTTGCTCTTTTTTGGGTTTAATTTAAATTTCGGCAGTTCGCGAAGGTAAACAAGGTTTTTCCGCATTCTTACGTAAAAAGAGATCGAAAGAGGTAAAATCTGGAGATCTCGGCGGTTCATCTTTTGGCCAAAAAATCATTGGGACAATCTTACATTGCTGTCTGATAATCATTTCATTGTATAAAAATGTTAGTATCTTAAGTTTAAAAGCAATACAGTTCCAGTGACGATAATGTGCGTGTTGTTCAAGAAATACAACTTTTAAAGTTTGGGCACATAATTTTTAAATGCCCTCCATTCTATAATAAAATAAACGTAATTAAACTAAAGTGGGTTTCAAATTTGGATTAATAAATTTGCACTGCAACCCAAAATTTCTTGTTTAGCTTACAAAACTTTTTGCGGCCCCATGAAAATGAAAATACGGCTTAAAGCGCGTGCATAATTCGGTTTTAAGGATTTTAATAAACGCGGCAAAGGACAAGGGTCGTGTTGGTGGCACAAATGTGGTAGCTTGATTTAATAGCGGCCATCCTGTAGGGGACGGAAGCAAAATAACTGAAAATACCGCTCATGAGGCAACGCCTTTAAAAAAAACATCCTAAAGTCTTATATAATAATTCGATAATTCCTTTCGTGTTTGTTCGCTCGCAAATCCTGCATATACAAAATTATATTGCAAATTATTAAATTTCATGCATTTACTCTCGGCAATTTTTACCGTTTCGTGAGGAAATTTAATCGCAACTTCCGTTTGCTCTTAAATTCGATTACAGAAACACCGGTTGCAGAATTAAGTATATAAGATTAGGAAGCATTAGAAAAAGGAAGTGCATGAAATAAAAGCATTTTAAAAGTTTGAAAATAAATATGGTATGTACAGAAAGATGACAAAATTATCTACAAACAAATAAAGTAGTAAGTATTTCATAAACATTTGAATAATTTTATCGATTCAGATTAAATATTAATTCAGTTGAATATACTAGTAGTACCTATATGCAATTTAAGAATGTTTTTTTATTTATAAGATAAGTATTTATTGACCAAATGAAGCTGTAAATAAAAATTGTGTAAGGTGCTGTAAACACATTGGCAGAATTTCAGCAATTTTATATCCGAACCTTGCCGGCAAATGCTCGTTTCGAAACAGTCAATTCTATATTATTTACTTAACAAAATATTTTTCTTCTGTTTACTTTACGAGCTCGAGAGAGTAAATAAGTTCATTTTGTGAAAGTACACAACCGGCCCTGCTTCACTTTAAAACGAATTGTTAAAGTTTTTATAAACAACAAACTGTTTGTTTTATTCTATTTGTGTGCAAGTTACATTGTATTAATTCATAAACCATCTTAATTTCTATAAAATACTCCTACAACGTTTTAGACCGTGAATTAACTATCAATTCACAAAACAGGCTTCATATTTAGCAAATCCGCTTCGTACAAAGAAATAGAATCGGTTTCGAACGCTTAAGAATAGCCGAAAATTAAATTTATTATCGTAAAATGATTTTCAACCAGATTGACCCTAAGATAACGCGATGAAATCTAGAAATGATTTAGAATCGGAAAGCCCGGAAGTGAAGCACGTGCCACCAGTAGTGAAAATCAATCGACGCAAATCTCTAATCTCAATCATTACCTGCCCAGAATGTGTAATAAGTGCACCGTTAGTGGTAATAAAGCTGTCTTATGGACCCCATTCATGTCGACACCCCATTATACAGGCCATTAAAACAATCGTAACTCGAAACACGCAAATGACCGGATTATTTCATTACTGACCACTGTTGTGTTGACACCAACAACTTGTACTAATTAAATAAGAGTTAAAATAAGCGAACACTACTTAAATTTGCATACATTAAATTTTTAATTATTAAAACACAACTTTTAAGGTTATTTACTAAGTCATTTGCTTCTACTGATATTTCCGGTTTATAAAACTTTAAAACATTTAAGATTGAGCAAGGAAAATGTACCACGAATAAAGAAACGTATAGTACAAGAATGATACAGGGCAAGGAAGTAGAATAGTAGTATTTTTGCATTAGGATAAAGCGAAAAATATTTAAACAAAGGAGGATTACATATCTTAATAGAGGACACATATTAATACAAAGAGGAGTCGAAAAAACGGAGCTTTTGTAGAGCTTGCGTAGTAAGAAAATAAGGAACTGGAAAATTATAAAAATAGGAATGTATAGGGGAGACCAGGGATGAAAGTAATACGGGTAGGTTGTTACAGTGCCTATAGTTTCTTTAATTTTTGTTATATGTCGCCCTAAGCGCTTAAACAATGTTCATTTACACAGACATTGCTTGTTTTCATATGTCTTAGAGGTTTTTGCCAGCCAGAGTAACCATTTTCCGTCTAAAAGTTTTAATGCGTTGTCGCCGGTCGAGTGACTTTAAGGCGATCTCTAAAAGAGGAACAAAAAAGTACCTAGATTATTATGTTCTAATTTTTGTTGGCTATTGGTGGATGCAATACAATTTGGAGTTTGAATCGTGGTTAATTGTGGATTCCCCCAATTTGTTTTGTGTACACTTGGGGTCAAAAGTAACAGTGTTACAACCAACCCCACCAATGTTTTCACTTGCAATGTTCACTCTTAGCACATAATTGGTGGTTTTCTTCGTAGATGAGAACATACAAAACTTGTCGGATTAATTTTCCAAATTGTTGTATTTTTTTGTTTCACATTAATTTTTGAATATTTTTTCATTTTGCTAATGTTTATTTTGGAATCAAATATTAATTTTGTTGATGAATATTTACCCACTACTTACGAGCTGTGTAAATTATTTTACCCCCCCCCCCCAATGTTGAGGTTGGAAGTAACAGCGTCTTACTACAGAAAAAAAAACAATTTCCCACATATGCTTTACAAGAAATGAAATAAATATCTTGGAAGGAAGACAAATGTCCAATCTATCATTAAATCAATTTGGGTGCAAAAAAAAACTTGTTATGCTCTATGAGAAATGAAATAAAAACAGAAAAATGTTACTTTCATCCCCGGTCTCCCCTACAAAAAAAAAAAAATCAAATTTTAAACAAAGATCCCGTCGGGTATGGTAGCATATGTTTTGAATGATAATAAGGCAGAATAATGATACGTATATATTTCATAAACAATTACAAAAAAACTCTGGATGACACACAGGAGATAATAAGTAGATCTTAACAGAGGCATTAAGAATGATGTTATAAAAGATATCAAGAACTTTTTTATAGCACCGAAACCAAAACGCATAAGAAAAGAATGGTGAAAGAATTTGAAGAATGTATGGACAGGTTTTAAATGAAATATCCTGAAATCTGCTAAAAGCTTAAGGGGGAAAACGAAAAAATATAACAATTTGTATAACGATAGACGATATAAGTAAAGTGATAAAGAAGATACTGGAAAAAAGTATTTAGCAACAAACAAAGAAGATTTTACGATCGTTATTAAAAAGGGAGACATGTAGGAATCATAAACAAAAACTTGGGAAGAATTTGGAAAAACAATGGAAGCACACTATTAGAGCAATAACTTTTCTAGAATATCGCAAAACCTAATAATAATCTTGTCTGTTTTTATTTTAACAAGGACCTATTATGTATTAATATTTATTGCCTACCTTTGTAAACTGGAAAACTTTCGTACATTTTCCTCATTCAACGTCATTCACTCGCCCTTAGTCAAGCATTTTCGCATTCGCCAAGCCATTTGGACCAAAAATTGCTTCCACACCTCAAGCATTCAACATACCCAGTTTCAGTTATTTACTGAAAAGAAACTACTTCGCGAGCTAAAAATCGGATATAAAATCCACGATTCAATTGTTGATAAAAGATACAAACATTTCTTTGAAATATAAACGAAGAAGATGATAGGATTCACAAAGAAACGTGGTTGATAATACTAGAAATAGTTTAAATGTTAATGTTTAATCTAAAACTCAATCTTCTTGAACACTGGAATGCTCTTTCGGTACAATGAGTTTAGCATGAAGTTAGTGACACAAACTTAGATGAATGTAAATAGATTCTTTGTCAAAATCATTGAGATGTTATTTTCTAAGAACTTTGTTGTATATGTATCAGGACACTGCTTGAAACATAATTTTTTCATAAACCTAATGTTGCAAATATTTTGCCTAATTTTTATTACTATACAAATACAAATTTTTGAAACCACTTTAGTTAAACAATTACACTTTAATGGGTTTGTGCACTGAAGTTTTTTTTTTCTGCAACATGATTTTTGTATGCATGGTTTAATGAATTTTGTTTTAGTGTAAACATGTTGTTTGTAAAAGCAATTTCACGATTGTAATTTATGCAACGCTAGCATATTTTTTGCTGCAATTATTTATAAATTTTTACCCATTCTAATGCTGAAAAATGCATATTTCGAAATTAGTAACACCTGGAACGACCGCTTCATGCTACTGTAAGCATTTGCGGCGTTAAATATGCGACGCAAATTTCCTGCATTTTTCATAAAATACATTGACGATATATTAAATTCGCTTTTGCTGCATAACTAATGCAAGTTTAAAATAAATGTTGTGTTTTATACAAATGGTTTTTTGTTGGTTGAATACGTGAACATATTTAATATTTTTTAAATTCATAATATTTTTTGTTTAGGAGGGCTGGCTGGCACCTCGTATGTTGGCGCTCCTAGACAATTGCCTAAAGTCGTCTAATGCTAAATAATACTGACTCTGGGTGTATGTAATATTTTTTGTAACTTTCGATGTATTTTGGCTGCGATGAAGCCTCATTTTTATGGCTTAAAATGATTGTTTACCCTGGGTACATGATGTCGATAAAAAAATAGTGAAAATGAGGGCGATTTCAAACTTTTTGAACAAAAAACAACTTTTAATGAGTTCGCTGTCATTTCAATGACGGTTTTAATAGACAGGATGCGTTTGACAGGCTCCACAGTGTTACCAGCCTGAAGCAGTTGAAGTTGCCCCAATACAGCTTATTTCGGATGGCCTGCACGCCAAAATAGAATTTATTTTTTGGGATAAATGCGGATTTTAAATTAATATTTTTTGTCCAAAGCCTCCTTAGTTGATTTATTAAGTTGATTTGTTTATTGTTGTAATTTTAACTTCCTGTCTGCCCTAATTAAGTTAATTTTGTAGCTACGCCTTTGTCGCTAAGCAAAAATTATTGTTTCTCATCACGTAGCGAGTCACGCCGTGACTTAGCAACGAGCTGCATCCCAGAACAAAAAATTCAACACATTTCCGTTATTAAATTTATATTACATGCAAACACGTAGCCTGAACGCTTGCTAGGAAAATATCAAAGGAGTCTAGGTGAATATTGCAGTTTCAATAATATGCAAAGCAGATAATGTTTAACAGTAAGTTCCGTGTCGCGGTTTTTGCATCCACACATCGAAGTGAGCCGTTCGCAACATCGCAGATGACAAGATGACATCAACTTATCATACATGTTCTCAGCCCGCTACGATATAGATTATGTAAAATTGGTTATGCGTGGTGCACAAGCCACATTATGCCGTTTTTTTCATGCAGCCTTCAATAGAATTTTTGAAGTATGGGAATGAATAGAGGGAACTCGTATTTTTATGGAGATTGGGGTCTCAAAAAAATAACATTTTTGAAGTATACACGTATATTAGATCTCGACATGAAAGGGCTGGTGAGGAATTTCTGACATAAAATGAGCGTAAAATTTTAACACACTCAGAATATAAGCTGTTTATATCGTTTTATGAAGTGTTGAATAAATAACAAATAAATTTTATGTGGAAGCGAATAATTCAATGCGAATATATTTTTCCTTTAACTGAATAAGATTTGATCATTTTTGAAAGGCAAAACCATGAGAAAATATTACATCCATACTTTTCTATTGTCCGAAAACCGCTAATTTTTTCAATAAAATTAATTTAACTCAACCTTTATCAGACGTAATGTAAGTGTTTACTGACATCTTGTTTTGGATTTGTCTAACAATATGTCAATTAAAATTTACAAAAACGCTTTTTGGACACTTGTTGACAAAATAAAATTCAGTTTATGCAGTCACTACACACTAAATAAAAGAACTAATTTTCGTTCAAAAATTATTTGAAGGGATAAACATTAACTAAAATGGTGCAGTTGTGTCCAAAATTGCTTCGTTTTTCCAAAAATGTACAGGTAGTTCCATTTATAATAACAAAGTTGGGGTCATTACCGGCGAAACTCGAAGTGAAACAATAGTGTACATATGCAGTAGTAGTCTTTATTTGTTCTGAATATCCAAAAAGGCGAAGAACATATCACAAAAATCATAATACACATACAGGGTTGCGCAAAAATATGGAAACAGGCAAATGTCTGAGTACTATTGCAGATATAAGGATATAACAATGGAATTTTGTATCTGGGCATTATGACATTTTTTGGATTCGATGTGATTTTGTGTTTTAAAGTGGCATATTATGGTTTTATAGACTTCGTTGTAGGAAGTGGGACGTAGATTAATAGACATATTATTATGTTTGAAGTGGCTGGTTTCAGAAATTGTCCCATCTGTGTTGTCGGGGCACATATTTATAAATAGTTCGTTTACCTTGTTTAGTATACCTAATGGATTATCACCTTTATTTTTGGAATTGTTGATGAAATTGTCTTCTTATTGCCTTTTTCCCATATAGAGTTGCCTATTACTTCCCATGTTGCTTCTTTACTTTTGTTTTTTGCCGTTGGTATTTTTCGTCCGCGAGTCGTTTTACAAGACGGATTGTGCTTTTTAATATTTTTGAGTATCTTTTAAATTATTCCTCAGATATTCGACCTCTGTAATCTAAATATAGTTGTCGTTTGTTAGATCAGGATATTTTGACGCCGGTAGTAATCCAGTTTCTGTGGTTTCACATTTTTTTAAATGGTTTTCTGTTTGAAAACAGTGTCAAAGAATTATTTACATGTTTTTAAGAGAAAAGTCGAGTTTATGTCCGATGTTAGATATACTTCATCCCAATTACGGTTTGCAAGGTTTGCTCTAAATTCATCTAGTTTATTGTTTGAGAAGACCCTTGTGGTTAGATGTTTGATTAAGTTTTTTACACAGATCATATGACTAAAATTTCAATTATCTTAAATCAAAACTAAAGAAAAAAAGGGTTGTAAAGAACTCACAAAGAGATTTGAAAAAATCTTAAACGGTTCCTGAGAACGAAGCACTTATAAAAACGGTTTTCCCTATCTTAAACACTTATGCAAGTCGCATAGATTTTGTTATTACAGATATACATACCACATACCACAACTTCTCAAATCATATCGCTTTTGGAGCGGTTTCGTTTTTGACGTGTTTCTCCGGAACCGCTTTAGACTTTTTCAAAAACTTTGCACCACATTACTTGCAAAGCATGCGCGCATTGGTAAATAGAAGAATTTCGATTATATCTCTGACGGTTTCACGCCTACGCGATCACAAAATTACCTTTATTATTCAACATTACAGTTTTTTCCCTATTTTTCCGAAAGAAATGGTCAATGGCACGTATAACTCTGCAAAACATTTAGTTTTGATGTTCTTGTTACAATAAGCACAGCCTTGATCAGATTTTAGCGACAACATGTCGTGACCTTTCCTGGTCAGTTACACCCGGTAGAATGGGAGAAGATAGGATGCCCAAGAAAGCATATGAAGCGGGAACGAAAGGAAAAATTAAAAAGGAAAACCAAGGAAAACTTGGAAGCAGGAGGAAAGTAGCTGCCACAGAAGGTTCGAGTGGACTAAGGTTAGAGAACTAACAAGTGATGGAAATTGATTGAGGAAGCATCCAAAAAGAGGCCACCTAAGGTACATAAAAAGGTTCAAAAGCCTCTCACCTAACAGCAGAGAGGCGAAAAAAAAAAGAAGAATTGGAGAGTAGTAGCTAGAGGTAAACTGTGGAAAAAAGAAGAAAGATAGAAGCATAATAACAAAATAATTACAACAATTCAACAATCAAAAACTGTTAAAAGTTAAAAGCTTTTGTCAATGGGTCAATGTTTTTTTTACCGATCATTTTTGTTAGGCTCAACCATGTTTTTATCTTTAATATTAAGGGAGATACTCATGTGATCCCGTCGTATTGAAACAACACTGTGTTTGGCAGCATTAAAAATTCTCATTGCGGATATCGCACAGAATCTGGCGCTGGTTCGCCTCCAAACAAGAATTAATAAATCAATATTTCAGCGCGCAATAATACAAACAAAATTATCTCCCGAAATTGTAGGCTGACATGATGTCGGTCGGTTTCTTAGCAGCCGGTCGGTGCAGCCGCGCCTTAGTTTACTTTCCCGGATCCCCCAATTCCCGCACCGTTTCCCAATTCCCCAGTCTGCTGCTCCCTCGCGCACCCTAGTAAATACACGCTTCTACGACTCGTCGCATTTGTCACACTTGGCTATCTCGGAATTTAACTCTGACCTATTTAATACTGGAAATCTAAAGGGGTTGCTTTTTACAATGTCCTGCCGATGAAAAGGTAACTGGACGGCCTTGCTCCCTTCAAAAGTGACTGATTGAATCCTGAGTGGCTCCAACAATGTAACCGTTATTTCTTGAATAAGTTTGCCCTTCTTGGCCGTATAATCTGATAAATCAGACGATTTGAACGACAATTGCGTATGCCTACCCCAATTTATTTTACGGTAAATTTTTAATACGGCTTTAACTGCACGAGCACAATTTATTATCATAAATATATACGTATGTTCCAAAATAAACAATAAAAGACTCTTGGAAAGCGCTAAAGATGGGTAAATGATTAAATTAGCTTAGCAAAGTTTTAAACTGAAATGTAAATTGTGTACAGTGGCTGTAATATCCTGAGAAACCTGAAAAATTTAAAAAGTTTACAACAACTTTTAGATTATCAATATCATAACTAAAAATTTGGTATATGTAGGTACAACAACGGTGTTAAAGGAATGGGATTGTTTAAACTATTCATCAAATTGAGTATATAAAAAAAAACTATTAATTATACTTTAAAAGTACCAAAAAAAAAAATAGTACTTGCCAGTTTTTATAAAACATTTTTGGCTGTGTAGGATTTTTTTGAATCCCAGAATATTACAATCTGTCTCATGCGGACATTCAGTAATTTGTATGAAGACATTGGATCATTGACCTGAGAAGCTTGCCCATCGGAAGCTCCTATTAAATACTTAGCTGCTGGCTAATGATTAGTTACTGGGGTTTCAATACCCACTAAATTTAAAATTAAAATCTAGTTGGCAAGTCACTTGGAGCGCAGCGCTTAAGCTTATACGGTAACCAGTCCGTCATTCCTGTACGGAACTGGGTCACTAGTGTGTTTGGATGAGCACTTAACCGTTGGTGGTAAATTCTTTATTTGCTGTTCAACACTTACTACGTTGAGATGTGGGGGATTCACATGTGTGCTCCGCCGCGCGGTAGACTGGGATTGACCCCCTTTTCAGCCGTTAGAGGTACAAGGATAGCGGGAAAGGATGTGGATAGTCAAGGATGGGCAAAAATGGGTGGAAGTACTGCCACAGCATTTGCCTTAACTGTAGAGGAAACCACCTAAAACCTCTACAATGGCAGTCGGCTTCGGGATTCGAACCCATGACCTCCCGATTGCCAGTTAGGTTGTTTACACAACCAGCACCGAGCTCGGTATGTTGGAGTCGTCCTGATATTTTTATACGAACGTACCAGGGGGCGTTTGCGATTATTCGCAGTACTTTGGATTGGAACCGTTCTAATATATCAATTTTAGAACTGGAGGAACACCCCCACAGCTGGATCCCATTGGTCCATACGGGTTTTAAAATGACTTTGAAGATTAACTGTTCATTCTCCAACGTTAGTTAAGATGCTCTACGAATGATCCAATACACGCTCCTTATTTTTGGCCGTAGTTGTTTAAGTTTACTGTATAAATGTTTACGCCAGTAGAATCGCCGATATGGGTATTCCTAAATATTTGACTTGCTTGTGTCAGTAAATGGTTGTTAAGGCGAACTTCTGGACAATTATCTTTTTGGGATTAAATGTCACTTGCATTGATTTGCTTTCATTTACTTTCATGCGCCACTTTTTATGCCATTTGTATCTTATTTAGGTTGTCTTGCAAGATATTGTAGGTATTTTGTGTGTAGCTAGGACTGCCGTGTCGTCCGCGAACGTAGCTCTAGAGATGGCTGTGCAATATTAAAAAATCTGTACATAATTTTGTTTGTGTTATTGCGATGTAATATTGATTTATTAATTCTTGGAGGCGAACCGGGGGCTGATTCTATTAGGTTTCCGTAATGAGAATTTTTAAGGCGATCGAGCACAATAAAGTTAATTAAGAAGAAGACGTCCTAAATCTCGTACGAAATTCACCAATTTAGCACAATTAAAAGGGCATTTCTAGGAGGTTGATCGCGTTATCGCTGACTGTAAAAATTTCTTGTCGATGAAATAATTCATCAAATGGAAAATTAATAATCCTTGACGTTTGCTAAATTGTTTTGTCGGGGGAAAATTCCTTAGATCACTAATTGTTTTCGATAAACTTGTTTCTTGGTTTTAAGAGTTTGGTCGTCGTGGCAACGGACTCGGAAAAGCAAAAATAAAAAAGCGTTTAAAGTAGCTTTACTAATTTTCTATGTCTTAAACTGCTTATTACAAATATGAAGTATAAAGGAGAACACTAAAGATTGTCGTAATTATGAAAGCCAGTTTGACTCATACTAGCAACATCTTCTACTAAGAACTATTTCCCAAACGAACCCTTAGATTTTTTGATTAAGATTATCTAGTAACACTAATTACAGCTAACTTCAATCAAGTATAAAACTTCTAAACAACGACGTTTTAAGGCACTTGGTGCAAATCCTCAATCGACAGTCAAAGAAAGATAATTTAATAACTTTAGAACGCTTCTAAAAAGAGCCATGTTTATCTCTAAAAATAAATAAATTACACTTTTTTAGACTTACTAAAAATTCTTTCAACATATTTGTTTATGAACACATCTTAATATTTCAAAGGCTCAGACAAAACAAAAATATTACTTAAAAACCTGCTTCAACTTCAACTTGAAATAATGTAGAGCATAGATAGGCTTAAAAATCTTATTGAAACTTTCAAATAATCAAACCTCAACCTAGGTGACAAAATTGATATTGGAAACAAAAATTGTATTAGTAAATATGTTTCTTACATTCCAAAACTGAATAAAATCGGTTATACTTGTATTTTATTTCCTGCGATACGACCAGACCATACGAACCTTTTTTCCATCATTCTGCTTATTTTTGGTTTTGAGGGTTGCCGAATGAATCAATACAATAAATGTTTGTGTTTTGTGTTTGCAGTGGACGCGGATTTGAAAAGTCTCTTTGTATAGCTTTCAGTTTAGTTCTTAAGGCGCTTTCTTTTTTCCAGTGCACTTGTTTATTTTGTATAAAATCAGAACATTGTGTATTTTAGATTAAATCAATACTGCTAGTGACTTCAATCGAACCTCTTACCAATTTATATTAACAGAAACAAATGGTATAAAATAATAGTATATTACATAACAAGAGTTGCAAGTAGCATTTACGCACGAGTGGAAAAGTTGTGCACGGAGCCGCGTAGCGACGACTGCGTAATTGCTTTACAACTCGTGTTATGTAGCTTACTTTTTCTACGATCACATAATACCTACAATTTTAACGGTTTTTTGGCTAATATGCACATGTATTTACGTTATCTTGTCAATTTTGTCGTAAGCCTCCTTTGACATTTCTAGACAAGTGTGTGTTTTGTTTACCGTGCGTTATAACTCACTTATTAGGCATGCAGGAAGTGTTTGGCGTGAGTCTACTTTGATCATTTCTTTAAAAAACTGTGCTTTTTGCTTACCGTGCGTAAGGACCCACTTACTATGCATGCAGGTTGTACGGTAAGAGTAATTTACATTAGTGGTCGTAGAAAAAGAAATATAACACAACAAAAAAAGATTGTTTTAGGGGGTAGAAGTTAAAAAAATTGCATATGTGAACTGTTCTAGAAGTTGAGAAAAGTAAATCTTACATTTTGTGATACGTCCTGTTGTTGAAGTCTGCCATTTGTATCGTTAATAGCAAGATTAGTAGAAGCATTTGACATACAACGTTTATGGCGTTTACTAAATCTAAACTAATCTAGTTGGAGCTTTATAAGGTTCTGCAATTCATTGTCTTGTTTTATTGTTAAAAGTATATCGGGAGCTTTTACTCTAACCTCGTTTTACTTTCGATTAAGTTGGTCGCTTTCTGTACACAACTTAATCATCAAGAAAACTTTCTTTTAGTTTTCATTTTTAAAACTTGCAGTTTATAAGGGACCTCAAAATTTTTAATATCTCTCGATAATTTACATAACACTGAAATATTTTTGCCTTTGACAGACTTGTCTTGGTTTAATGAGACTGTTTATTTTGTTACTTAGCTCTTGGTTTTTTTGTGTCGCTTATTATAATCGTCCGACAAGTTTTATTGTTTCTGAATGTTAAATAAAAAGTATTGCGGGGAAAATTATGTCTGCTATCTGGAGACGTCTAAATCACAGTTGAGTTAAGCTAACAAAAGTATATTTGCTAGGTTGTATTTAAGCTTGTTCTACTTATTATTACACAAAGCAAACCCCAAATTATTAACTTAATTAGAGATTTTCGCATGAACGCACAGGATTAAACAAAACAATTTTTGTCGTTTTTCGAGGTGAATTACAATTTTCAAAGTCTCATCTTTACAATAAACAAACAAGTCTCCAAACTTATACTAGCTAAAAAATATTCAAATGTATTTACCAGTAGTACATTCTTTGGTAAGGTGACAATTCTTATGCACCGCATTCGCCTTTTCTAAGACTAGAAACACGATATTTGCATTTGAAATCTCAGTATGTTGACTTTACAAACAGGTTTGTTCTAAAATAACATCGGTGAATGTGTTATAAAAATATTTCAAAAGACGTAACTGCCTCTGAGAGCATGTAATATTTACATGAAGGTTCTGTTACCTTCCACCTTTGCAAAAGTAAGCCAATCTAAATCAAAATTAGAAGAAAACACTAATAAAACATTTTATCAACTTAACATCGATAGTAAATTAGTATACTGCAACTTTAATAAAAAATGGACACTAGAGAAATATAGGAACTATCGTAGAAGATTTATTTAGGATGGCAATTTTTACCAAAAATTTTTAAATGTATATACCATGAAAAATTACTTTAATATCTGCACAAACAATTTTTGTGATTGAACCTTTATCTTTTCTTATTAACAATCTCTTGTGTAAACGCTAGTGATAGTTGATAGATGATGAAATATATAATTTGATACGATTCTGGTTGAACAATTCGTTTTAAAAACTACAGAGATGGGGCTTGAAAAATGAACTTCGAAAAGAAAAGATTTATATTAGTTTTCTTACGATTAAAACAATGTATTTCCCATTAAGCTCAACTTCGACGTGTTTTTCTTTGAAACTTGCTATAAAAATACCAAATTTAGAACGATCTATTTAGATTAAGTTGATGGAAATATAACTTGATAATGATTGGCGGGGCGGCAAATGACGAACGATCGAGTTTATTCCTTCCTCGGGGCCATCTCACCCTCTCCGATAAGCTAAAAATAACCCACAGTATGTTTCATTGCTCGTCTCCTGGGAAAACATGTCTAAGACGCGTGAATTTTTAAAGGAAAACATTTAGATTTTAAAACTCCACTTTCATGCATTACCCATCGCTCGCGATTTATCGGATAAACACAATTTAAATCCCATTTCACGACGACAATTTTGTTTTTAAATTGTACCTTTTTTTACGTTATGTAACTCTAATCAACCGGCCAGCTTATGAAACAGACATTAATTAGTGTTCGGAATTAATCTAATAACGAGTGATGACGTCGTAAAATCAATCACTCAATAACCAATCAGCTTGGACCTGCATAACTCAATTACTCGTTTAATTGCTTGTAGCTTGGCCCCTTCACAGGACGGCTCATTTATTTCGGAGACTGTTCTACGTGGCCAATATTGCATAAAATGTCCTATCAACAGACCATATTCCCTGGGGTAAATGAGAAATCTTAACTAGTTCTCTACCCTATTAAGCAGAAAGGTCATATCTACATTCCGTCTTAGTAAATACCACAAAATATAACACATCAAATTCACCTCAAATAAAAATAAACGAATGCTTCATTGCTATTATAAAAAACGATATTTTAAAACCAAACTTGAAAGTTTTATACAGATTTACAGATTAATCATGAAACAAACACATACATTTTTTAAATTTAAATCATAAGTATTTTCTACGGTCTAACAACATACATATTACTTTTAACATTTAAATTATTTGAGTGATTCACTTGAGCAGTAGAAATTATGTGCGAACCCATAACAGCAGTTCCCAAGAATTTATAACATTAGTGGGAGTAAGACAAGGGGGCACAATAAGTCCACTGCTCTTTATAATACTTATGGATAAAATAATAGAAGAATGTAAACAAAACACAAAAAAACTTTACTGGGGTTGGAATAAACTAAAAACAATATGCTTAGTGTTTCAAGCAATCACTCAAAATTATTTTTTGTTTAATTTTAACTAGAAATTTAAAACAATTTTAGGAAAAGAAATATGTTTTTTTCACTCGAAAACACCGCTGATGTATTCATAGCTCGCGATGTTCAATCTCATCTTGTTTTTATTATTTATAGCACGAAATGTCAAATCATTACTCCAGCATCAATTGTGCCCGTGACTAATATTAATGGCCCCAATTCTTCGAGCTTCTTTTTTTTTTTAATCCCGGTCCATTCAAGTGCGCATCAATCTATCCAACTGCGGGTAGTCAAGAATAATTGTCCGATTATTCCAGTTTATGAGCAATAAAAAATATCAACTTGCTATAATTAATTTGCTTTTAGCCTTAAAAATAAATGAGCACGAACGAGAGCGTAACGCAGAAATTGGCCACAGAATCATTTGTTATATTATCGGGCGGCGTAATTGGATTCTAGCTACGTCATCGAGAGCACGCCTGCCACCAATGATTGCCTAATACCTATTCGTGCATATGACAGGCTTTAAAATGATCTGTCATGATGAATACTGCGCGGATATTTTCATTTGTCGTGCGAATCAATCATTGCAGCTTCTAATCAACTATTCACTCTGCTCAATCACAATTGCGTAATTTTATACGCGTATTATGGCTGTTTAGATTTTTCGAACGTGTGAGCTGTACAGTTGTCATCACATCAAGCTGGTTTTTGGACAGCATTTGCTTATAGTATGTTCTGCACGGAACACCCAATAAATTGTTTCGCAAAAGAAAATCGGAAAATCCATTAACACGAGGTCAAGTTAAATTTATTTCCGCGGAAACTGATCACTCGGTATATTTGAAAATCATTTAATATTATGCAGCTCTTACATTCAAACAACTTTTGTATTGAAAACGTTTTTGTATCTAAGCTAATAACCGAGATATTAATTAATTTGAATTAATTTGTTAACAAACCCGGCACCTCCACCATATTTTTAAAATAAATTATTAAAATTGCAATAACTCCATAACTATTCACTTTAGGTATAGGACATGCTTTATGTTTTTTAACGACAATTAAAATGTCTACATGAAAATGTAATAATATACAGGGCGTTGTATTTAAAATAACAAAGTTGCATATTGTTTCGCGGAAACTGAACACTCGGTATATTTGAAAATCATTTAATATTATGCAGCTCTTACATTCAAACAACTTTTGTATTGAAAACTTTTTTGTATCTAAGCTAATAACCGAGATATTAATTAATTTGAATTAATTTTTTAACAAACCCGGCACCTCCACCATATTTTTAAAATAAATTATTAAAATTGCAATAACTCGATAACTATTCACCTTAGGTATAGGACATGCTTTATGTTTTTTAACGACAATTAAAATGTCTACATGAAAATGTAATAATATACAGGGCGTTGTATTTAAAATAACAAAGTTGCATATTGTTCCGCGGAAATTGAACACTCGGTATATTTGAAAATCATTTAATATTATGCAGCTCTTACATTCAAACAACTTTTGTACTAAAAACTTTTTTGTATTTAAGTTAATAACCGAGATATTAATTAATTTGTATTAATTTGTTAACAAACCCGGCACCTCCATCATTTTTTTAAAATAAATTATTAAAATTGCAATAACTCGATAACTATTCACTTTAGGTATAGGACATGCTTAATGTTTTTTAACAACAATTAAAACGTCTACATGAAAATGTAATAATATACAGGGCGTTGTATTTAAAATAACAAAGTTGCATATTGTTCCCCGGAAATTGAACACTCGGTATTTTTAAAAATCATTTAATATTATGCAGCTCTTACATTCAAACAAATTTTGTATTGAAAACTTTTTTGTATCAAAGCTAATAACCGAGATATTTATTAATTTGAATTAATTTGTTAACAAATTCGGCACCCCCACCATTTTTTAAAAATAAACTATTATAAATGCAATAACTCGATAACTATTCGCTTTAGGTCTTTAGGTATAGGTTAGGGAGAAGCGATAGTTTATAATTTAAACCATCATCACACTGTCGAAAGCCTACGCTACGTCTAGAAACATAGTAGAACAAACTTTTTCTCCTTTTGGAGCTTTTTCTATGACATTCGTAATTCTATGTACTATTCAATAGTTTAATTTTTTTTGTTTGTAAATCCAAATTGATGGGAGGGAATTTGTTGTTTTTCTTCTATTATGGGTTTCATTCTTTTGAGCAACAGCTTTTCGAACACTTTAGATATAACATGCAATAATGAGATTAGCCTGTAAGATGAAACTTCACGGGGAGTCAACAGCTGTTTAAAAAAAAAGAGCAATTCATCAGTCCAACGAAAGGCTAAATTATCACTTTTGAAGTCGCAATTTATAGGAGATTTTTTTACTGGATCTTCCTTGAAGGTGGATTGCATAAGAGCCAAGCTGAATTTTTATAATTAAAAAACATGTTTTCTAACATTTTATTCCAAAATTTGTTCAAAATGATTCTCTGTAGCGCTAATACACTTCACTATTCTTACTTTTCATCTCTCTAAAGCTCTCAACCTATTTCTTTTTCGGAATAATTTTTACTCCGCATATTTCTTTGTAGTGTTAAAAATAACCAAGAGTCCACGTTGCCAAGTCAGGTGAGAATGGTGGACGCTCCATAACTATCGTGTTGCTTAGACATCTTCAGGCAATTTCCTGTATTTAAACGCCGGTTTAATATTACTCATAAAACAAAGTCTTATGCGATTTAGCTGTTTTATTTGTTTGTTATGCTTTAAATTGGTTTTTCCTCATTATAGATCAAAGCGAAGCCCAACTTGTCCCCGCAACTTCTCGCGTTTGGTAAAAAATCTTTCGGCGCTTTCGTACAAAGAATTCAATATTTTAGGTCACAGTCCCGATCGGCGTGTCCTTATCAGCGAATCCATTCACAAAAAATCTTGGTTCACGACCGCAAAAACTTTTTATACTCTTTAAGACAATCTATATAATACATTATCACCATAAAAAGGAAGCACAATTGGGGAGTTTCAAATGCATACTCAGCAGGAAAAAGTAATAAATTCACGATGATGAAGATATGAGAGAGGGAATTTTATCGAAAAAGTTTACGATTTGTCAGAGGCAACACAAAAAGATTATTTACAGTTGTCGGTTTTTTAATATTCCACGTGCACTGTATTTAGGGCGTGGGTATGAGAACTGCAATAAAATCGGCAACAAACAGGTAGCAAAATGAATGAAATACAAGTTGCTCGTGGCTGACCCACATACAATAAAGTTACAGATCTTTACAAGACATTCTTGCAAAGAACTTATTGATAACGATGTATTTCTATACTTAATTTTTTAATTTTTTAATTGCAAATATTCGAAAATTTAAAAAATAATTACACGATTTTAAAAATATAAACGAAATCAAACGGTTTGATTCATTCTCAAATGATACCTATAAGTTATTATCTTTGTAGGTTTTAAACCAGACATATTTCTCAGATGCGATTCTTTAAATTCTTTTGGCAAAATTCAATATATTTTCAGCAATACTATAACAAGCGCTTAAACATTATTGATAATTTTTGGTAAATATGCCCGAATGTAAGTTAAGCTGAAAAAACACGAGTGATTTTTTCTGATTCAACTTGCATGAGTGAAGATTTGTCAAAAATTATAGATTATTTGCAATGCACGAGTTATATTTTGTCAGAAAATTTGCTTCACCCAACCTACCTATCAAATTAAATGAATGTCATGTCAAATTTTACAAGTACTTATTGTCAGAGTGGTGCGCCAGGGTTGTGGTTTAATCTATAACGCTGCTGGTCGCCGAAATTCGTCAAAAAATTAGCAAGACCAAAATATTTAATTCGCTCTCCAAATTTATATTTTCGATCAATCACAAACTCAGATTTCTTAGAAACGACCAATAAACGCATGGAAATCTGTTTATTGCGAATAGGATATTATCAGTGTATGATTATGTTAATTGGTCTTCTCTAGAAAATCTGAGTTTGTTATTGGTCGAAAAAGCAAATTTGACAGGACAACGTCTGACAGAGGAATGTAAAATTATTACCGTGTAATAATGCTCCTATTGGTAGTCTCTAGAAGATTTAAGATTAGTGATTGATTAAAAACGCAAATTTGACAGGTGAAGGGAATTATTAAAATCTTTGCATTTTTTAAAAATGTTTAAAATACCACAAGCCTAAACCTTTGGTTTGTTTAAAAACGACCTGAATTTCTTACAGCTCTTTAGTGTTTTGAAAAAGCTATGGCCGTCGCACAAAAGTTGGTGTCACAACTCATTATTTAAAAGTGTAAGTTTTAGCGCTTCCTTCCTGTGCAGATTTAACAATAAATTACGACACGCAATAACATGTAGCCCCTCGCAAATCCTGATATAACCTCGCCAGGTAAATGACGTAACAAAATTGTACCAGTAATAAAACACGCAAATGTTTACTACGACAGACTCGTAACAAGAATAATGAGTATAATTTGTCGTGGCGCTGTTAACTTGCCTAAGGGAACGCATGGACACATGTATTTATTTCGTGGTTTATTGTGTTTTAGTAAAACTCGTTTTATTTTATGCCCACCGTATAAATCTTGACAGGCCTTTTGTATGAAGCGATTTTATCAATGATTGGCCCTTCGAATTCGACAACCCTGTTAGTGTAGGGTCAACAGTTTTTTTAGTCAACGCTTTTTAATCGGTTCCGGATGTGCAAGTCGTTAATCAAATCCAGTTGGCCTAAATCGGGACGGTTAAATGTTTCCAAAAATTAGATTTCGACGTGTTCCATTTTCGGAATCAATTTGGAACGTGACTGCAGGTGGGATTCGAATATTTAACGTTTTAAAGGGGCAAATTTTGCTCGATTTGTTTGGTGATTTCTTGTAATTAGAACGAAAAAGTGTGGTAAAGTATCGTAGCTTCGTTGATTGAGGAATTCTGTGATTTTTTGTTAAAATGCAATCAATCTCAGATGAGATTAAGGCGTGATTTTCGTTAAAGCTTTAAGCCAAAGTGGCGCTTTTTTGTAGTTTATAGAAAACTTATTAGAACTAGTAGATATTTTGAACAATCTTACAATTTGTTATAAATTTTTAATAACCTTATTCGTGTAAGGCGATTTTAAAAATTTCTTTTTCATCTTCTTGTTCTGTTGGTTGTACTATCAGGATTTCTCTTTGGATTTTGTATCAAATTTTGTCTCTACGCGTTTACCTTCAAGTTTTCTTAAAAACCTCATTCCGTACTCCTGATACCACTTTGTTTTTTTTTGTCGTTACTCATATGATTCGCACCCATATTTGTTAGGGTGGCGTTAAACGTTTTTTTAAAATATAAAGGCTGTTGCTTAAGTTTCGAAGTTTTGCTTTAAAATAAAACAAGGCTAGGTATACATCACTCGAATTTTTTTCAAAATTTTGAAGTGTTGTAAAAATGGTTGTAGGTCGTCTTTGAACAAACTTAAGGTGTATTACAGTGTATTTAACATTTTTATGAAACAAAATTTTAAAATTGCGCAAAAGGAAAGGATAAACTTGATACATTGTTATAATAAGTTGAGCCAACCCTTTAAAGCTGCACGCACGAACCTAAACAAACGTAAAATATTGACGGCGCCCGGGGGTTGTCCATGAAATCATGCGCTAATTTAATTAACCACTTCAAATACCGGAACGCCAAGCACATTACAACTTTCCTACATAAAAGTTAACCAGCAAAAATTGAATTAGGAGCACTTTATGTCGTAAAATTTAGGCACGCAGTACAGCGTTTTGTAGAGAAGAATTGTTGGCTTTTCTCATTTTACTCAAACTCAGTTACATGCTAGAAATATATGAAACGTGTTTGTTTGATTAAAAATCGCTTTTTATTTCGAAAGTTTCTTACGGAAATGCTAGAGCGGGTTTAGGGCTCTTACCTATGTGTCAGTTACAATCTTATTTATTTGATAAAAGTAGCAATATTATACATAAATAAATAAATAATATTACAACCGATAAAGAGAAGAATCTTAAAACTTATTTAACACTTCGACATTTGCCATTGAATTCAGAGCATATGATTTATATAGAGACAGCAATTCTAATATAAATTATCCAAACAGTTTTTTGTTTAGATATTTTTGAAATATAATTATGTACCTACTGTTTTTCTTTAAAAACTCAATTAGGTATCTGTTTTTCCATTTTGCTGAAAAACTTGAAGTGATAGCAAAAACTGCGTGTTCCATTGATTTCAGAGCATGTAAAACAACGTTCACAAAGTTCTGCAATGTCGGCCTGTGGATACCTGTTTTCCTCCTTGACATAGCAAGGCTTAATCATTCTTACATCTGTAACGGTTTTCGAGATTCCTACGTTATCTATGGTGAATCATACACTTTGTATATGAATTATGGTCTCATAACACCAAAGAATTCGATCAACAAAGACATTTTTAAAACGTTGTCTCCTTAATCCTGCCTTTTTAGTTGTTGTTCATTTATAAATCCTTATACGGAACCATACACAAAAGCAGAAATTTTAATCCTTAAAGTTCCGTTAAGCGCATTAGCTCCAATTTTTATGGTGTCATAAATTGCCCAACTACAGTTTCTGTAACCGGTGGCCTTCTAGCAGTTTTCCTGCCCGTTGCACAATATACTGCCGTTAAAAGTTTTCCTACTCCCGAATTCCGACAGCTTCATTTGTCTAATCAATAGCTCCTTTGAACCCCGAAGAAACGGGGTCATTTCCTGTTTTCTATACTAATTGTCGATGTCTTTCAATGCTCTATTCAGGTCGTCTTTTTCACTGTATAAAATCCCCCGGTTTACCAACTTGAAAGATATTTCATCCGGACGAAGACCTAGTTTTCAGTTAAATTTAATTTGGCCTTAACGATTGTATTGACTGTGGACTGTTCTCGGAGTGTTTCCTTCTTAAGAATGTGGAACGCGACGCCAAAAACCAACGGATTGTATTCGGAATACAAAATGATACTAATCAGGTAGTTAATTATTCCCTGAGCTCTTGTAAAGTAACATTCATTTAATGGGTTTTAAATAAATTTGCAAACGCCGATAGCTCTTATGTTATTTGAATAATAACAATTCTTCGTTTTTGTCTTGATTACCAAACCTCGATTACGAAAATATTTGGGTGATTTATAAGGCAGAAGCAAGCCTTCTTAAAAATGATGCAATTAAATACACGTGTCATACATAAAAAAGCTGCTTGGCTTGGCTTAATGCTTTATATAATTGATGCTTGTTTCCTGGTTTGTGAATTTTGGAATGAGCATTCATGGAAATATTAATTTGATAAGAGTGCTTTAGTTCGGAGAATTGTTAATTGCCAATCTGCATTTAACAGTTATTTATCGATGATTTTAGCAATTGTTTCAAAAGTAATCTCTTAATAACTAAGAAATTTTGCTTTGTCGAGTTAATTGTTCAAGTTTCTTACAGATCGAACATTGAATAATTTCCTAAACCGTTTAAATCTTATTAATAAGCATTATAAACATATCCTGAAAATTTCAAGTCTCTATCTTAAGCAATTGAAAAATTATTCGCGAATATGTGATTCGAAAAGACATTAATAACGAAGAAATTTTGCTTTGTCGAGTTAATTGTTCAAGTTTCTTACAGATCGAACATTGGATAATTTCCTGGACCGTTTAAATCTTATTAATAAGCATTATAAACATATCCTGAAATAATGAAGTCTCTATCTTAAGCAGTTGAAAAATTATTCGCGAATATGTGATTCGAAAAGACATTAATGGTTTAAATAATATTGTGGTTTTAACACTGACATTTTACTTCACGTAATGACCGTCATGTTTTAATGTTAATGTGTTTTACTAAAGCTGAGATGCTCATAAATTGGTCCTTCGGAAGTGTTTCATGTTTAGTAACTGACGCGTCGGTATTTGTCTCATGTTATTTATTTAAAAGAAAGTAAAACAACATTGAAGTAAAATAAAAATTATTGACGCCAGGCGTCGCACTATTTTACTCTAAACTTCTAAACCATATTATAATTTATTTAAAACTCAAGTATAGTTGTGTATTAAAAACTTTATTTGCCGTACAGTTTTCAAGTAAACTTTACTATGTTATGCAACTAGCTGTCCATAACTTTTATTAAGACACTATAAGTTTAATTCCATGTTTCACGCTATATTCCCAGGTCCATAAAGCTGTTATTAATTATTGAAGAAACAGTTCCTAGTTCCTACTATATTTCCTGCATATCACCTTGCATTTCAAGTTTTTATAACATCTTTACGATATTGCAGCATGGATATTGGCGTTTGATACGATGGCAGAAGTGATGAATGGAAATAAAAACGCCGTAACTCAACACGTTACAAGAAATTTAAATAAACGTTATCCCCATACGACATAGTTACAGCTCAATGAAACTCTCAAAGAGCTCCTATTAAATTTACAATGTAAAGCCGTGGGGATGCTGAATGAGAATTTTTAAATTATTTTATATTTTAGCTGTGCAAGTTAATGGGTTTTTCTTTAATACTTCTAGGTCCGAGGTGGTGAATAAAACAGTAATGGGAAAAGAAGTTTTAGTTAAGCGTCATAGAACCCTGTTTTTAGTGATTTCGTTTTGAATAGTAATAGATTTTTAATCGTTAAATTTTTTTATGTATAGCAGATAACAAGGCTTTTTTTATGTGGATAATTCAGGGAGAGACAAAACGTATGAGCAATAGCTTACATTTCTGTCTGTAAGTTTCTAGGTATCACTAAAATTCTGTTAGCAAAAAGCTGCCACAAAACTGTAAAATTGTTCAGGGTTGAAATATAGCATGAATTATTTAAAGCAACTAAACATATGCTTGAAGTTGTTAATTAAATAACTAATAGCTGTTTTTTTTTTGCTACAGGTAAGAGTCCAAAATCTGTGTGCCTTAAAAATTGGAAGCTGCAATTGTAAGTACAACATTTTGGTGGCACATTTTATTACCATATTTTCTATTTCGAT
This sequence comes from Elmis aenea, assembly GCA_947652605.1. NCBI lineage: Eukaryota > Metazoa > Arthropoda > Insecta > Coleoptera > Elmidae > Elmis > Elmis aenea. The sequence goes on from OX393579.1 coordinate 55,075,253, forward strand.
TTATTTCAAAGTGCTACCCCGCGTCCTTTACACGAAGCTTTTAAAAACATCCAAGAATTTCACTTGCATATTGTGTACTTCGCCCCAGTAGCAGCATTTATGTACATTAATAACGAATAAAAGCTCACCTATTATTTACCTTCATAGTTCGTTCCGGTTTTATTTGAGGTCGCAATCCTCAGCAGGTAATAGTTTTAGTCTCAGTGGTATCTTAGTCGTCTCGGTTTATTTGTCGTGTTAAAGCGGTCTGCCAAAGATAAACTGAGACTAAAGTTTGGGGAGATACTAAACTGTTAGCTATATTCAAACTTATAATTTAGTGTCTGGTTAGTATTGACATACTAAAGCTCACGGGAATTATCAGTTTGAACATGGGATATGTAATCAAGGAATAGAGTTTTTGAGTTGATATTGAGGTTGTTTGCCTATATCGGCAGGCGATCAAAAGTTATCGGTTTATAGTAACAGGCAATTTGTAGTTTTATAATAAGGCAAGTCATGTACATGACTGTATCACACCAGAAATGGTAAAGAATTTAGGAAATGAAGCAATAGACATAGTTAGGTACATACTTATTTAATAAAGCATGGACCCATGGAGAATTACCAAACGAATGGAAAATTGGAATAATAATACCAATATTTAAGAAAGGAGACAACCGAAACTGCACAAACTACAGAGGGATCACACTATTAAGCATTATATCCAAAGCCCATGAGTACATAATAAAGAGAAAACTGAAGAAAATAACTGAAAGACAATTAGCGGAAACACAGAGCGGCTTTATAAAAGGCAGAAGTACACACGACCATATCTTCACCGTGAATCAATTAATGGAAAAAAAGAGAACAAAAGACGCAGAAGTATACCTGGAATTTTTGGAGTTGGAGAAGGCTTTCGACAGAGAGCCTATACATTAATAACAAAAATTACGTGAGAAAAGATAATCTGCAATCAAAGACTTTTGACATAAACGATTGGAGGCAAGGAAGTGTACTGAGTCTGACACCTTTCATATTAGTCATGGATGACGTCAAATCTGTAGAAGATAAAACCAGAAAGGTACATATAGGTTTCAATAAGCTAATGCCAGTGTACTTGTCAGAATATGCCTTTTCTGACGATATGATGATTTGTGACCCAACGGAAAAGGCGCTACAAAAAAACTTATTGGTGAGGGTAAAAGAAATAAAGAAAAGGAAATTAAAGATTAACTAGAACAAAACAGAGGTTATGATGATAGGTAAAGAACAAAAGCAACTTAACATAGAACTGAACCAAGAAAAAATAGAACAGAAATCGCGGATTTGACATACGTCATCGTAAAGATAACAAATGTACATCATTTAATAGAGAATTTGTCACCGTTTCCAAAAATATAAGGTTTGTTGGGGTTATTTTCAATAATTAAAAAGTTATAGGCGTGCGACAGTCAAACTGAACCCGGTATATAATAAGGCCAGCCTGCTAACAAGATATTCTGTATTAGATACAGTAATAAATTAGGTATAAAATGGTTAAATTTTATTGAAAAAAAGCTATAATAATGCCCTTAAAAATCCAGTCCTAATAATTATAAAACCCTTTTTTTGCTCATCTTGCAAACGGTTTTAAAAAAAGTCCTCAATGTTACACTCTAAATCCAAAACTATCCAACTAAATAGAACCAATTATATTTTGTCCCTTTTCTCATATTTAAATTATTGTGTATTTTCGCACGTTAATAAGTTTCCCTAATCGTGGTTATCAAAGTACTTAATCAAGTATCATTAAGCTCCCCATCACCCAAAACGGCCACCCCAAATCCATTACGACTTGTACTACAATACAAAGACTTAACCCCAAAATATAGTGTTTTGGTATCAAAGTCTTGTAGTAAAGGCATCATAAACATTCCTACGTATTGTGGACCCTACGCCATCTCCTGGGAGGTGTAGAAATCTAGCTAAAAGTGGGTCGTTGCTGCCAAAATACGATGACATTCAACTACCTAGCGTTGCGTTCCACTGTAATTTACTATAAACGTTACGCGAAGTTCGTAATGCGTTAAGAAAATTTATAGTGCTAAACTTACTAAGGCTTGTATCGATTTAGCTTTACAAATAGAGGCTCTTCACCAGTAACCAGAAGAGATTTCCTCGAGCAGAGATGAACTAGCTTCATTATTTTTTGGATCATGGCCATGGCTCATAAACCAAAATCAAATAAATCATGACTAAAAGTATTATTAACAAAAAACTTAATCGAAGCTTGCCTCATTTAAATTTTTGATTAAAACGGCAACCTGTTTTTCCAAATTGGATAAGTCTTAAGATTGTAGTACCTACAGTCAAATTGAAACGATTCAAAAATATTTCCAAATGGTTTTACAATTTTTGTTGTTGTTTTACACCTTAAAAGCTTGATTTAAAATTAGTGATTAGGCTCCTGGAAATGACACCAGATTGTGAGACGTGATGGCTATGAACAAAATGACAAAAAAAGTAATATGTAAGTTTAGCCATTCATTTTGGAAAAATGGCGCCTAAATCTACAACTAACAATTAATAAACAGGTTTTACGGACCGAACTGTACATAGGCCGCACTGTTGGGGAAGAATACTTATTACTCTTATATTTATTGTTGTTAATTGTTGCTCGTGATCGTCTTTGTGTGATGGTTGGACCCTCAAACGTTGTTTTACGTAGTGCACAGGTCTAGAGCAATTATTACACAATAAGAAACAAATAAAACACAACAATTTTAACAACAAACTTCTTTATTTTTCGAACGGCTGTACATTCTCGGTGGTTAGTTCTTAACTACCCCAGCGCGACTATCTCAAAATTTTAGATTCCCTGTTGCTGTCCCTTTTTTATTGTAGTTGCATCTTTGTCATTCTTTCCTATAAACACATATTTGTGCGAGTAGTTTGTTCTAATTATGATGTAAAAATTTATCAACTAATCTTTTGTTGATTAACGAAACCCAAATACTGACGTTGTTGAACTCAAGTTATGACCGTAATATTTTAACGTTCATATGTTTTACTAAAGTTGAAATCCTTCATAACTTGGCCCTTTCGAAGTGTTACATGTTTTAGTAACTGATGCATCAGCATTTTTTGCAATGTTATTCATTTAAAAGTAAATGATATAACATTAAAGTAAAATAAAATAATTGATCTCAGGCGGAGTGTCACACAGGGTAATTTTTAAAACAGATCAGGGTATTATTAATTGATTTGAAAGAAACTGTAGGTACCCAAAATTAATATTTTTCGACTTATTACAATTTAAAGCCGACATAAATTATTTGACAGCGTCTTTATTAGAGTAGATACCAAAAAGTTTTAAGTACGAAAGTTGTTTGGTATCATAAGTTGCAAAATCCTGCCTTTTTTTTAATCAACAGTGTTCGGTTTTTGAGAACCTACATGCAACTTTGTTATTTTAAATACAACACCCTATATATTTTTACATTTTCTTGTTGATTATGAACTGCCTTTAAAAACTGCTAAGCACGTTCTATACCTAAAGTCAATATTTTTGAGTTATCACGATTTTATTAACTTATTTTTAAAAATGGTGAAAGTGCCGGGTATTTGACCAAGGTAATACAAATTAAATATCTGTTTTGTTAGAGTAGCAACAAAAAAAATTGATACAAAGTGGTTTGCCATCACGAGCTGCATAATCCTGCATTTTTATAAATAAACAGAGTATCTAGTCTTCGATAACCAACATGCAACTTTTTTGTTTTTAATAGAACACCCTGTATATTTTTACCTTTTCATGTAAGGCAATTTAATTGCCTTTAAAAAACATTAAGCATGTTCTTTCTATACGTAAAATTAATATATCCCGGATTATTACGATTTTGAAATAGTTTCACTGCTGGTAAAAAAAATATATTGAAACTCATGACTTTTCCACCATTTCTACATGGGCCCGCCCCTGCAAATAACCTGGAGGGATTTCTCACAAGTAAAGAAGCAGCGCGAGACACATTAGAACAGAGGGTGGTTAAATATATAGTGCAGGCACCGTTTATAAAAATTCCACGCTACCCAGACAACGAGACAAGACACTTTACGGGCCACTTGGTGGTTGGGAGTTTATATCTTATTACATGTATCTGTTGTAGCATGTGATCGGATCTCACTTTTCGCATGGTCGAATCGTTTTCTCATATCATATCGCCGTAGCTGGTGACGCGTAAATGCTTACGTATAACAATCTGACGATAGCAATAAGTTTTATATTGGAAAAGAACATACACAAGTCTAAACCCGTTGCTAACATGAAAATTCATTTTAAAAATATGAAATATAATATCGGATACATGGAATTAATTCAGACGAAAACGATCCGTTTCTGTACAGTCTTTAAAACTTTTAATTGTACACCATTCTTACAACAAGGTACCTAATAAAATTAGATGATAGAGTAAAGTGCCCTAATATGGAATACTTTTTTGTTTTCGGCAATAATATTCACATTTATTCAAAAAAATTTTGCAAAACATTTATAAGGAATTTGTAATGAATAAGCAACACATTACTCGAATTTTGGTACGATATTACTATAGATATTTCTTACATAGCAATTTTTTTTTAAAGGTTACTATACTATTCCATATTAAGCTCCCGGGGAACCTTATATGGAATACTAGGGGTTCTTAATATGGAACATAAAATTATATAGGAAATATACATTAAAATAAACAACTGCTCATAATCTTTTGCCTTTGGCGGGTGGGCCGTGGGATTACTCCCACTCATTTGAATCAGATTAATCTTTTATTCTTTTTGATTTACATTATTACTTAAACCAAACCAAAACTCTGTTATTTATAATATTTGTTACAGGTAGGACAATAGAATTGTTTTTTTTTGTGGGTATTTGCACATTTTTCGTATGCCCATTTCGGAAACTTTTGACACTGAACCCATATTGATGTACCATAATCATATTCATTATAAGGCACCTCTATGTATTCCATATTATGTATCAATGTGACATTTCAAAAATCGGTGTATGTAAAACATGAAATAAGCCCAATAAAAATTTTGGTCTATTTAATTGAAATGTAAAGGCTCATGCTAAATAAACATGCAATAAAATATTTTATATCATTTACCCTAGCATATAAATTTTGCACTGAAAAATTTAGCCTAAAAACTCAGTAGCACGTCAAAAATATATTTGAAACTGTTACGTAATCTAGTGAATATTTTTTAACTATTTTACATTTGGGAATGTGTGATCAATGTACAAATAGGTACATATACTTTTTAACAGCTATCGCTTATTCAATGTCATAAAACTGATGTATTCCATAATAAGTAACTATTCCATATTAGGGCACTTTACTTAATTTCAACATAAAAAAACAAGAAAATTTTAAAGTAGCGACAGCGGTACATCTCCGCACTCTAATTATGTTAAAAGTTAATACAAGGTATACTAAAAGCTATCCTAACAAATGGTTATTAAGTGGCATACCGTTAATATTTTAGTAAAAAATCCTGACAAACCCTTCGTAAATTGCATAAAATTCCACAGTAAGAAATACAAAGTATACTGAATTTATTTACTGTAATAAGTAAGATGTTAATATTGTAGTGTTTTTGTCTCAATCAGTACCATTTGTTGATTTAGTAGCGTATAATAAAGCAATGAAAAAGATATAAAAAATTTAAACAAAGCTGATTAAATGTATGCTGGGTACACATTGGCAATAACTTAGTCTGTGAACAATATTTTCCATTTACAAAAATAAATGTAAAAGCCGTTTTATGTTATATTTCGTGTATAGTTTTTAAAGTATTGCTTTTTCTGTGTTAAAACAAAACTCATAGTAAAACTTGTTATTAAGAAATATGTGTTTTACAGGGGTAATTCAATTTTCTAAATTTAAACCTTATTAGCAATGATTAAAATTTAAAATCTTGTTACAGATTTTATGTTAATTAATAATTCTGATTGTACAAAGTGTAGCAACAAAGTGTTAATCCACTATTTCAGTAAAGATAGGAACTTAAAGCAGCTAATAATTGGGATTATAGATTTAAGCAGTTTAAAGTGTTAGCAATAATCTCTTTAATGCTTAACTTAATACCAATTTACTGGAGAAAATTGTTTTTGGAATTCGTTATTATAGATAATACATTGTGTGAAATCGAAACACTTCCTAGATTTTTACATAATTTGTTTAAAAAAAAAAAAGAATAGTTTTTACTTGTAGTAACTTGTAATAATTTGACTGTTTTAATAACTTAAAATTCATTTATTATAATTTTTTTTTAAATTACGCATATTACGCACGAGTGGAAAAGCTGCTCACGGAGACGCGTAGCGGCGAGTGCGTATTTCCACGAGTGCGTAATTGCTTTACAACTCGTGTTATGTAGCTAACTTTTTCTACGAACACATAATGCCCACGATTTTAAGGACTTTCTGGCTAATATACACATGTAATTACGTTGTCTTTTTTGACGTAAGCCTTCTTTGACATTTCTAGACAAGTGTGCTTTTTGCTTACCGTGCGTAAGGGCGCACTTACTATGCATGCAGGCTGTACGGTAAGAGTCATTTATATTAGTGGTCGTAGAAAAAGATTCTTATCAAATAGATGATTAATTTGATTTATATTAAGGGACAGTCAATCTTGTTTAGCCTTAACTTATTTTCCTATCATAGCACCATGTAATTATATTACAAAGCAGGTTTCATATTGGTTTTTGTAAATATTGGACTGTTTTATTTTAAAAAAGTAGGAAAACAATTCAACGACTTGTAGATACTTGCATTTTGACGTCAAGCCGATTTGGATATATCTCATATATTTTACTTGCACGTTTGTGAAATAATAAATTGATGATAGGCAGGCGTCGCGTTGTTTTTATTTCGCCCTTAAATTTTTTATTTTGGATTTTAATACCGCGCACAGTGACTTAAAGTCTTTAATATGAGTGCTCCAGTAGGGCTAAGAATTTTACGCCTCTCAAAGAAATTTTAATAACTTCTTCAGTTTTATTGTAAAATAAAAGTACGCTGCATATTTTCATGCACGACTTTAATTAAACACTGCGAAAATATTTACATTCGACATTTTATGAACTAAGATTATAACATTTTTTTAAAAATTATGTTCATCTGAGCAGTTTTAGATTTTTAAATTTTTAAAGTACCCACTTTTATAGTGCTAAAATTTTAATTTTACAAGTCACATACACACATGGTCTAAAAACAACAAGCAAAAAGAAGAAACTTTTGCTGATTATTTAGAAAATGTCTTTAAGCCCAACAACCTGCAAGACGTGGAGGAAACAGGCATTGAAAGGAATAATGAAGAAACAAATAGTACTGGCGAGCCCAAAAAAAGTCGTGAAAGAAATACAAGAAAATATTAACGTGAACAAGGCTCCTGGCTTCGATTTAATAACAGGATTAATCTTAAAGAAAAGAAAGACAGTACCAAAATTATACAAAGAGAGAATAGAGATGTTTCTGGCTTAAGGGTTTTCCAAAATTAAATCAACTTTGGAATTTAAAGTTGAGCGCCCTATATAATATTAGTTTTTTGGAATCTGTCACTTATTTTAAGTAGCTTTTGTAAAATGGTATGGCTAAAATGAACAGTTTTAAAGTTACATGAGTTTATTTCCCTGCTAAATTGTTTTACCCGACACCTCCACCAAATTTTTAATGTATAAAAATTAATTGTTGTATTAAATATAGAGTAAAGTGCCCTAATATGAAATACCTTTTTGTTTTCGGCAATAATATTCACATTTATTCAACAAAATTTTGCAAAAAATTTATAAGGAATTTGTAATGAATTAGCAACACATTACTCGAAATCTGGTACAATATTACTATAGATATTTCTTATATAGCTATTTTTTTTAAATGTTACTACTATTCCATATTAAGCTCCCGGGGAACCTAATATAGAATGATAGGGGTTCTTAATATGGAATATAGAATTATATAGGAAATATACATTAAAATAAACAACTGCTCATAGATTAATCTTTTATTTCTTTTTGATTTACATTATTACTTAAACCAAACCAAAACTCTGTTATTTATGTAAATTAAATTATAATTCCAGTGTCATTCGAACTAATGTTGATAATTTATTTATTTGTTACAGGTAGGACAATTTAATTGTTTTTTTCGGTATGTTGCACATTTTTCGTGTGCCCATTTCTGACACTTTTGACACTGAACCCATATTCCTGTACTTAGTGACCATAATCATAGTCATTATAAGGCACCTGTATGGTATTCCATATTAGGTATCAATGTGACTTTTCAAAAATCGGTGTATGTAAACCATGAAATAAGCCCAATAAAAATTTTGGTCTATTTAATTGAAATGTAAAGGCTAAATAAACCTGCAATAAAATATTTTATATCATTTACCCTAGCATATGAAATTTTGCACTGAAAAATTTAGCCTAAAAACTCAGTAGCACGTCAAAAATATATTTGAAACTGTTATGTAATCTAGTGAATATTTTTTAACTATTTTACATTTGGGAATGTGTGATCAATGTAAAAATAGGTACATATACTTTTTAACAGATATCGCTTATTCATTGTCACAAAACTGATGTATTCCATAATAAGTAACTATTCCATATTAGGGCACTTTACTATACACTTAATTTGCGTATTATTAAAAAAAAATGTGAGAATTAAGTATCTCGGGTATAATCAAGATACAATTTTGTTGCTTAACTTCTCATAAAAGTACTATATCTTTTTTATTGCGTTGCCCTTAATTAATTAGATAAAACTACAATTTCTACAATGGAAATTCAAACTAACAAGGGTACTTGAAGATCCTATTATTGCAGCATCTGAAATCCTTGCACGTAATCTATATTATCTTTCAACAGCGTGATAACAAATGGGTGCAATCCTTGTGAATTATTGCTGATGTTAGGACCAACAAACACGAGCGCGAATTAGACGTTTCAAAACATTTTGTTAGCATCCTCGATTTTTATCTAGTAATCGCAGTGGAAAAGAAGATTGTGGTGTAAAAATCTATTCATCATACGGCTTTATTTATTTTATTTCATTTTAGCAGTAATTAGTACGAGAGGCCTATGACATTACATTTTTTGCTGTAACTCGTAGACATTTTAAAAAACTTTTTTGGCTCCTAGTGTACCTTCCTGAAGTTGGTAGTACAGTATCTTGTATTAATTAAAATCGTAAGTTGATTAGTGTGCGTGTAGGGGGCGGCTTAGGCCTGTAAGGCCTAACGTATGTACACGTTGGTAATTTCATGCGGCAAAGCTTTGGTATTTACATTTTTCTAAAGCAGTTTTCACTAGAGTTGATGAAAGATCACTTGATGGAAAGAAAATATGCATTTGCCATGCAAAACCCGAAATCATGCAAGACAATTTTCTGTTGAAGAAACTAACGCTGGTCCATCAAAAAAAAAAAAAAAAAAATGTACATTTTGCAAGAACGGAAAAAGTCGTTATTATTGTAAAAAAATGTAACGTTTGTATTGTCTACACTACAGCATTCCAAATTCCAACTTCATTTGTTCCTCTTGCGTACAAAATGTTTAATTTTGACAGTAAAAAGGGACTTTCATTTATATTTGTTTTAAGTTTTGGTTAAACACATATTATGGGACAATTGCATTTGTATTTTATTTGCCTTAGCTAAAACATTAATATTAATAAATGTTTTAAGTTTCTAAATGTTTTGAGTTATACTTTATATGAAAACTGATTTATGAAAAGACTGGCCTGACAGGCCTAACTGATACTGATGTGATTATTTTTCACGTGTGTTCTGTAGGGTTAATATAAAAACCATAAATTAGAACTTATCTAAAAATTAGTGGTTAAAATATAGTTATTAAAGTTTGCACCTTTTCGCAAAAAGTTCAAAAATATTTTTAACTAATGCAACTAGTTTCTAACGTAAACATACGTTATTTTTTTTACAAATACACAACTATTTGAGCCCAGAAGCAGTAAGCACAAAAACTATTCGAATGACTTTTGTACAGAACCTTAACCCTACAGTGCGCAGTGGTGCATATTTGCATCAATCCAGTTAAACACCAGTAATTTCGTATTACAAAGATATCAAGCTGTGTATTTTCATTGGTTCATACATTAATTACATGCAAATCCTCCACTTTTGTTTAAAATATCATAATCTCAAATAAATAACAGTTATGTGCTACCGGTTTCTTGGAGTTGTGTTACTCTGTTATTAGTGCCATTTACCAGTATGGCATAATACAAGACTAAGATGTAAAAATCCTGATTGTAAAGCTCAGACATATGTTATATGTGAAAAATGTGATACAGCATTATGCTTAAACAAGGATAAAAAAATTTGTAGTGTCTTTCATTGAAAGTAATAGTTTTCATTTATTAATTTAAAACTAAATTTTTTTAAAAAATGTATTTAAATGCTCAGTGATGCATATCTGCATCAAAGCTTAATTGCAATTAAAATAATAAAAAAATTAAAACATATTTTTTTTACTATTTTTCCTGTATTTTGGGCACCATTTTCCTTTAGATAAAAATATTTACAGTGAAATTTAAAAAATTGCCCACTGTAGGGTTAATAATACCTATGCAGTTTTGTTTAAACTATTGCTTTTTGAAAAATAATCATTAGGTATTATTTCGCAGTTTCTTGAGCGCAAATGTTTTTTTTTACACCCAAGCAGCGCGAAAAACAAATGAACTTCGGTCATAAATCACCTGGCTGTGTACAAACTTGAGTTTCCCGCATAAAGCCCTTTAATAACTTGGATTATATCTACAGAAGAAATTTTGATGACATCTGTTTAAATAAATTGGGTCGAATTTTATATAATACTCACAAATATCCCCATATACGACAATTTTTAAGTTGGTAATACAGGATTTTAAAGCAAAATTGAGTCTAAACTTTGTAATACCTTTCAATTGATTGTAAAATCAGGGATTTTTTATTGTTTGCAAACACGGGTTGGTATAATTGTCACAAATAGATGTAAAAAAAAGTGTTGCATACGTTGTTTGCCTACAAAAGTAAGTAGTATCAAAGATAACGTTAATGACAAATAAATAAATTGACATATTTGTCTGCAGCCAGCAGTAGTGGCGTTTTGGACAAGATAGCTGCAAGCTAGAATCTTCCCAAGACTTCTCAAAAGTAATAAGAAAATATGTGGGTAGCTCAGCAGAAGATTAATTTTTTTTTAAATAATTTTTTCTCGTGCATAAAAAACGAAACCTGAAGTATAATAAAATTATCTAAAAAAATTGAATTTTATAAAATGCTCAACTGCATTAACCTTATTTTTGAGTTAAGCAGTTTTCTAAAAATCGTCGCAACGGCCTCAAGTACTCAATTAAAGTGCTGTACTTCGCTTCCACCATAATTGTTGTGCATATTGACATCATTCCAGTGACACGTTAACACAGTTACAAGCCTATAACGATTCAGTCAAAAAACTGGGTCGTGATGTTGTTGGTTTCGTTTTCACTAAACTTCTAGTTCGCAACGTTTTCATTTCTGTTTTTGCTTCGTTTTAAGCTGCTCAATAAAAGTAGCAACTTAAAAAATAGAATTAAACGCGTCCGTTGGGAGCTGGCTCGAGAAGAATTATTCCAACTTATCAGTTTTGATAGTTAATACCCAGTATCGACTCTTTTAAACCTTAAAGTATCTTGAGTCACTTTGTAAGAAACTTAAAGTGAAGGTAACGGGAAAATATCATGAGATAAACGCGTATAGAAAGATGTAATATTGTTTTGAGAGAGATTTTGAAGGTCCAATGTTTAGCTGAGTTAGAATGTGGAATCCTGTTGTTGTTTAATACCACTGGCAGGTGTTCAACTGATCTTTTGTTTGTGAAGTTCACTTGCACTGTTTTGGTTTCGTATAGTTTGATGGGCCATGTTTTAGTGCATTCGTAGATTTGATTTGTTGCCTCCTGGAGTTTTTCTGTTGATTCTTCAATAGTTTTTTCGATGGCTAGTATTGCAGTGTCGTCGGCAAAAGTGACTACATTCCCATTTTGTGTTTGTGGTATATCAGAAGCAAATAGCAGCTACAGCACCGGGACAAGAACACTACCTTGGGGTACTCCGGCTTTAGCTTCTTTGAATGTGGAATATTCTTCATCTTGTTTTACTCGGAAAATTCTATCTGATAGATAGGATTTTAGAATGTCACAATATTGCTTTGGTAGAGATTTGTTTAGCTTGTGTACTAGACCTTCGAGCCATACTTTGTCAAGGGCCTGGGTTACGTCTAGAAATAAAGAAGAAGATTTTTTTTTTTCTTGGAGTACCTTTTTTATTTCGTGTGTTATTCTGTGCGCTTGAACGATAGTGGAGTGCTTGCTTCTAAATCCATATTGATGTTCTGGTATTAGGTTTTTACTGTTTATAATTGGTTTCAGTCTTTTCTAGAAGATAACGTTTTTAGCATAGGGATCTCGATAATTAACAGAAATACAGATTTGCTTAAACAAGATGAATTATTCTCAAATATAAAAGAAGCTACAATCAATTTTTAAAAGTACATATTTGCTCTTACTTCAAAAGTTATTGAAAAAACATGAAATTGTTGAATTTAGTTTTTCTCTTACAACTGTTTGTCTTAGCCATAAGATCAATTTTATTTGCACATTCTTAAGGTACTTTTTTAATTTCTTATGTTATTTAAGCAAACCTGTGTCTCTTATAATAAGCGAGATTCTATGCTAGAAATGTTATCTGGGACAACCTGTATAAACGAAAAATGTCATAATAATTACAAAACCATTTGATTGTAACACTTGCCCTAAAACTGAATCCCCAATTTTGGGATTATCCCCTTAAAGGAAAGGTATACTTGAGTAAAGTTATGACTACGTTTTCCTTAACGACCTAGTGGCAAGCGAAATTCTTGAAAAGATCTTTCTTTTAGTGCCCCAAATAATTAATTCTTATGTACTTATGTTAGATACGCTTGCTTAAGTGTATTTACCTTAACCCGCTGCAGTCGAGAGCTAACTCAATTTTACAACAATAATAATCTAGAAGATTTTAGATAAACAAACGAACACGGAAACTACTTAAAAACACAGGCCGTGTTATTATAAGTCTGTAATTCAGGGATTGTTTGGGACAACTGTATTCAGAGTAGGCCTTTGTTGCCCGATTGTGGCTTGGTATCGTTATTTAACACTCGCGCGCGTTCCTTTTGTGTCGGAATGTGTGCGGCCAGACCTAACGATAATCTGATATTGCAGTACTTAAAACTACGTCATATTGTATCCCACGGGACATCTTCTGTAAACAGCCGACCTAATCTAAACTGAACCGATATTAAATTGCAAACTGTTGACTCAATAAGAACCTAGTGTATTAACGGCGGGTACATAAACAAAATAATAACTGGAAAATTCCGTCTGTTTTCCAGGGAACATGTAATATATTGCAGTAGCAAAATCAGAAGGAAATTAAGCAAGACGCGTATTAAAATTGCGAGATGTAGCTTTGCATTTTTATTCGCGGTAATACAATCTTGACAGTCTGTTTCTATTATTTAAATTCATTTCACAAAAATCAAATTTATGGATATAAGTACAACTGGTTAAGTCTCAATACATTAAAACCATGAAAGAAAGGATAATATGCTAGTAATGCAAAATATACTGGACTCCGTGTACTTCCAGTAGGATTGATCAAGTACTATCGTATATATTCTTAAGAGATAGAGAATCGCATAAATTAGTAATGTTTATAAGAACAAAGGTGACAAAAAAGCGGGCTAAAATCGTAGAGGAATTAGTGTGAAAAATTCGTTGAGCAGATTATACGGGAAGATTCTGAAGGGGAAACTGTTGAACAGACTCTGAAGAGCTGGTCGCTAGGTTTAAAACAAATCATAGAAACACGAATTGAACGTAACCTGGAAACGCCTTTGGTATTTTAATCTTTAAGGCTTATGGCAGGTGTTAAAGAACTTTCCATGTTTATGTATATTTACTCCCAAATTTAAATATAAATAAAATACTGTTAAACATAAATTTTTTTACAAAGCAAAATGCATCATTTCACTTTTAACAACACAATTATTGTTAGCAATGATTGCCTTTGTAGTTGCTCAACCCAGTGTAACAGGAGCCTTTGTTCCAACACCTCTGTATGACCGAAATATCACAGGATTACGTGTAAGTTGTATCTATAACCTGTTAGAGCCACAGGCAACCGCAACTACAAAGCTTACCAGTGCAAGTACAACAGTATTATCGAAACAATTAATATTCTATATAGATAGCACAAGTTGGTATTATGTGAGGCATATGCATTACATTGGATTAGCCTAGGGCAGTTCGTATGGCTGCCGTTAAAACGTAAAATTGCAGTGTTAACCACTGAGATATTCCGTCAGTGCTGTTAGCTTGGCTCGTAAATAATTTATCATAATTCGTATGCAGGCTTCCGTTAACAAGCTAAGTCGTCCGTGGGTTAAATTTGTACTTGTCTTATTTGTGTTTCAGTTAATTAAGAGTTGGTTAAGTCAATTAATGAGGGAGGGAATTAAACAAAAATGGAGGCCAATTAATTAAAATATTTTCCACGTAGCCATTATGATTAATAAATGAATAGAAATAAAATAATTCTGCTAGCAGGTTGCCCAATCAGGACCATACAAAGGATATCTTAACTCAAAAAACAGATTCTAAATAATTTATTGAATTTATGAGCCTTATGCTCTCTGCAATTGTCGTGAAGCTGTGTTAACTCCACAATAATTTGCTCTCATTAGTTCAGTGCAGAAATAAACATATTTTTCGTATAATTTACTATTTTTTTAATGAATATTTACTGTCGATTGGCAGTTTTGCATTGCATGAACGTTGCAGCAGTGGCGGATTGAGCGTAATTCTCGTTTATTTAATTTCGTAGTTTTACGAGTAGTGCCTGCTCATCTGTTATATTAGTAATGCAGTTATAAATCTACAAGAGGGTCTTCACCTTTTACTGTACCTAAATGAGGTACAAAATATGTCACTGACGGTTAAATTGTGGCCCGTGTACTAGAGACATGTGCAGTTAAGTTAACAGCTAAATTACAGAGACACGGAAAATTGCAGTAAGCTTAAAATGCGATTTGGATGAATCGTTAACCAACCGAAGAAAAAATCAGGATTTGTAGCGTAGTTTGGTGTATTTTTCGTGTGTATTGTTAAGCCTTTTTCTACTCTCGTGGGCTGTAATTACAGAATCACTTATGTTACTTGGTACGCCGTTTTCATCTTGTATATTATCCATTAAGAATTTTATGGAGACGAGGATTAATTTTGTTGATTTTATGTTCTATGTTGGTTTAATTACAATTAGATCGTTTTAAATAATTTCTTGCCATAATTGAACGAGCATGTACCTGAACGTGTTTAATAACGTTAGCTAAACAATTATTACATACTTAGTAAAACATTTCGAACTATCTCGGAGCACTTATGCTTCAAACTTTAATAAGACCCTTAAAATTTTAGTATTCCTGCTCGAATCGCTTTATTAATTGGGTGATTATTTGTGTAAGACCTCGAAGTCTCTAACGTTCCGCGTTATAATTCGATTTTAAACACTGTCTGATCGGTGTTTAACAATTAACGTCCGTATAAAGAGTGATATTCTCTTCGCTGTAGACTTAATTACTGGTTCTAGAAGAGTGGGAACGGCACCCGGTCAAACCGAACGGTTTAATAATGTCCGATCAAATTGATTGTGCTATTCGCCGTTTCGTGCTTTCACTGTAAACGATCCGTGTGCTAAAACTGAAACAATTAATATTCGTTAGGGCTTTCGTTGTTTCAATTTTGCGTACGGTGACTTGATCATACTATGGAAATGCAATTGAAAAAGATTGGTTTTCTATTGAATAATAAAACGTACGACACAGATGGAAACAAGATTAATCGTTGGGGTTTTAAGTGGATGAAATCTCGGTAAATATTTCATAAATTTTCGTGTTGCTTGTTCCATACTTACCTACATTAGTTTTATGAAATATGACCCAACTAGTTTGGTGGCTGTGAAATAACTTTAACCATGCACTTGCGCATGTAAAGCTATTGCATTTTTTTTAACTCCTTCTTAAGCAAATGTGAGGTTAAAAATAAATTACCTATGAATAGATTAGGGATTAGGACAGTCTCTTAACCTTTTTCATATTAATATTTATTACTCCTCCCTTCCAACTCTCTGGATCTGCCAAAACATTTTATTTGTTTTTATTTCTTAACCATCTGCACATATTTTTTTTTAAATGTTAATTTTAATTGTGCACTTTTCTGCTAATGTAAACTTTCAAATACATTAAAATCCGAAACACTATTTATTAGGCTTACAAAGAACCTATCGAATGTGTGATTGCTGTCATTGTATGTATTTTATGTTGTTTTAAGAAATAGTTTTGCTTTTAATTTACAATCACTTGATAAGGGGACAGGAGAATAATGTAGTTTTTTTTAAATAACTTTATTCCAAGTACTGTTGTATGATGCACATTGCGGGCCTCAGAGGCCCAGCGACCTATTTCTTCCTATGTAATTTTCGATCCACAGCTTTTTTTTTGATTTCACGTCAGGATCACTTAATGCTTTTTATATCATATTTTCTAAAAAATATTGCAAACTAATTTTGATAAATTAATTTAATAATTTTTATTTAGTAATACCCCATTTTCACACATCAAGGGCTTAAGAGACCCATAGCTTAATTACAGCTTATATGAAAAGTAACAACACAGTTTTGTATATTAACATGAAAACTGCATCAGCTCGAGAAATATGCATGAGAAACACCCTGAGTATTATTTTGAAACTTTGAAAAGTCAGCAACCATTATGACACTACTGTCAAATAAATTTGCAAAATTTATTCTTTAAAGCTGGTGTTATTATACACTAACATTTTTTTTTTGTTGCAGGTAAAAGCAGATAATATATTATTGGTCGAATACAACAGAGTACTTCGTAAGTACACAAGGTTTTTTGGTGTCAAATCATTATTAATTTCTATAAAGTGGGTTTAAAATTTGGTTTAAAAAAATAAATTCCTAACGAAATTAAACCCATATAAAAGTTTCCCTACTTTTATTTTGATGGTTTACAGAAGAGCTTTTTAGCCTGGGGTCCATGAGCTGGAATGGAAAATTTAACTTATTATCTTTATTTCTACTAACCTCTGACTGAAATCTAACATTTTCTTCACTTATAAATGTATGCATTTAATTATGGTAATATTAACTACATCTGTGGTCACGAATAAAAGCAAAAAATATTGATATTTCGTATTGCAGTTGTTGAATATCTCGAAGAAAAAAATAATAATTTGAGGATGAGTACGTGGCTTTCACCAAACTCAAGCTTGTTATTTTTTCTTGGACGTTTGGTATTGTTTGTAAATATACTGAAACATTTTCATTGAACGAAATTTCAGATGTAGTGGAGAGCTTTTTTTCCTGAAGTCTTCTAAATTGTGGTTTTATTGTAAGACAATTTTATCGTATAGTAATTAAATTAAAGTTTTTTGAGTGGCTTCAGAAATCTAGTTAACGGCACTTCGCTGGAGAATTTTCCCAACAAAGCTTCTTTCAAATTCCTCCTTTATCAACGGCGTAGCAAGTCGAACATTTCCAACATATAATAAGATTAACTGTGCATTTCCTGTTTTCCCGATTTCATTATAAAACAAAAAGCGGCGAAATTCGCTACGCCTCTGACTACGCGACTCCAGTTTGCTCCGGTCGTGACTCCGGTATAGAAATCCAGTGAATATAAGTTCTTTTTTATTCCGATGAGATGTGGCTATTCGTCACGCTCGGTTTGAGTGTAAACTGAATCGTTTCAGCACCATCTGCACCTTGTGCTACTTGGCAAAGTTGTTTTTAAAGCCGGTCGCCTTCAGAAGTGAAGGATTTTCGGGCAAGATCGTGCATTGAACTACGCGTAAGTTATTGGGGGACATTACTAAGAAAGACACAATTTTGTGGGATAATTTATGAGGGTAACCGTGATGTATATGCTTAAAGTGATGTTTGCTGCAGTGATTTTTAGGTCACAGTTGAGTTTTGCGAACTCACTTCAAGATTAGCTATAGACAACCTCATGTTAATAAAGCAATTATTGTTACAAATATTTAAGTTGACTGAACTTAAGTTGGCAGCAGTTCTTCGATTTTTTTGTTGGTATTAAAAAGCAGAAATAAGCTGACACATATTTTTTAACAAATGTTATATTCTATTGATAAAAAATTACTTAGGAGAAAATATGTCACCTTTTGTTGAAATTTGCGGTTTTATGTGATCTTAATAGGCAAACATAACCTACAGGAACGGAAGTTGTACAACTTCAAAGCTTCCGGTGTAAGATTCGCCGTATTGTAAGCTCAATGGGAGAAGTTGTATAGGCCCCGTTACATTAACTAATGTCACTTATAAAGCAGCAGAACTGTTTGGTTTCGGTGTTATTAGGAGTTTGTTGCGTTGGAGATATCCAATTGTTACCGTTTTTAACAGAAAACATGTTCTGAAAAGTAGCTGGGAGGTTTTCAAGCATTGAAACTAAGGACAAAAGAGGACAAATATACTTTAGTGCGTTTAAAAAGTATCAGCAAATTATTTATCTATATTAAAAGAAACACAGTTTTTAAAGAAAATTTAATGTCTCTAATGTATTACCCAAAACAAACTAAGCTCGATGGCTGGTTGTGTTAACAACCTAACTTGCAATCAGTAGGTCATGGGTTCGAATCCCAGGTCCGACTGTCTATGTAGAGGTTTTAAGTGGTTTTCTCTACAGTTAAGGCAAATACTGTGGCAGTACTATCCCCTCTCCTTGCTCATCCTTGACTATCCACATCCTTACCCACTATCCTTGCACCTACGGCTGAAGAGGGGGTCGATCCCCCTATAGGAGTTTGCAGCGCGAGCGGAACACACACATGTGAACCCCCCTCCCAGAACAGAGACAAAATTAATGTAGTTGCTTTAATTAAAATTGATAATTTTGTCTGACTGTTTTTTATATTTAAGGTATTTTTGTGAAATCAAATGCACTTTAAACAAATATTGCAGCAATTTAATGCATTCTCTAAACGTTCTTTGTTCTACATGTAATTTCACACTAAAAGGACCCCTGAGAGAAGCAATAATTTTTATTTATAGAACTTTTAATGCTATTCCATATCATTGAACGATTTTATTTAATTACACAATTTCTTTTAAGTGACTGTAATTGGCCATTAACTAGGCTATTATTTTCTTTAACGACTTTGTATGCCTGTATATTTTCAGATTAATGTGCGCAATTTTTTAATTTCGTTGTTGCTTGCACATATAAATTTTCAGTGTATCAGCGTTATTAGATTTACATTTTTGTTAAATACCCTTGTAGCTTTACAAAGAAAAAAAAAACATCCAGGAAGGAAACATTTTTACATGCATGAAGAGTGCATATTAGTATTTATACAGGGGTAGGTGTAAATTTGTAGACAATTTTACCGGTCAGTAGTTCCATGCATTAGTTAAAAACTAAAAAAATATTTTTGCATAAATGTTTTGCTTAATTTTTAATTTGTTTTGTTCGCATTGCAAACACTGCCCACGTAATATTTTCCTAATCATTTGCACTTTAAAATGTCTTGTTTTGTTTTACAAATATGCACTTTGAAGTCGCTCAGATGCTTCAATAAAGGCTTCTTGTAAACGCACCTTGTTGTAAATATAGCTTTCAATAATTTTCTGCTTTAGAAAGACACGTAGGTACTTGCTTTGTCTATGAAGACGTAGCTCTTGGAACGCCTTCTTCACCTTGTCTAGTTGTTCCGGGATGTCCACTT
This sequence comes from Elmis aenea, assembly GCA_947652605.1. Taxonomy (NCBI): domain Eukaryota; kingdom Metazoa; phylum Arthropoda; class Insecta; order Coleoptera; family Elmidae; genus Elmis; species Elmis aenea. Next base: position 55,095,124 of record OX393579.1, read on the forward strand.
CATTGCTTACAGAACAGTTCCCTTCTCGAGATCATTATGTTAACATCTCATTACCGTTTCTATGAGAATTCTGTGTAGTCGACAAGAAATTCGTCTCAAAAAAGCATTTGCTATTTTCTTGCAATTAAACATGTATTTATTATGTTTTTCTTTGGTTTAAAATACATGTTTTTTCTTTGTTACTGATGACTACAATAGTGGAAATAGAAATTTGTTTATTATTTAAGTTCATTGGTACACGTTAAATTCTCTTGTTGGTAAAATTGACATGTACCTACTGACTTGGTTTCATTTTTCCATTTTTGATTTAAGTAAAAGCTATTTTACAAACTTAAATAGTAAATTTCACAGCACTAGGTTCTTTAAATATTTAAATATAGTTATTTTTGCATACTATGGCTTCCATATCTGCACATACAGGCGATTGGCTGTATCGATCATCGGTATTACTCGCTTTCGGGATGCATATTAGAGATATTTATTCTGTTGTAGCGTATATTAACAATAAATTGCATTTTCTATCAATATTTGCCTTGTATAATATAGCAGTTCGATTTATTATTAATTTTCTGTTCGCTATTGTTCGAATAAAAGCTGCTCGGGTTTGCTTTATAGCCGTTTACCAACTAATAATTACGTGGAGCGAAATTTACAGTTCGCTGCATTTATTATTGAATATTTTGTGCAATTTAGATTAATCCGTATTCTATAATACATTTCGACGATTTTTTGTTTGATGGAGCTTTTAATAATCGAATATTAAAACTATTTGTTGGATACAAGCAAATGACATGGGGAAAATATCGTCCAAAACAATTTGTTTTATTTAATATCGTGAATATTTTAAGATAAAATAGTTAAATAAATAAATATAAAAGTCCAGGCTGACTCTGTGACTCTGAGACTCTATAACGCATGAATATAGCTACGGGTTGACTTATGTCATACTTGACAATCATCATGAGGTTATGTTATTATAGTAATCTGTAATGTAATTATAGTAATCTGTAACGCGGGTTGACTTATGTCATACTTGACAATCCCGTCCTAGGACGGGCTAAGTGCTAGTTATAAAATAATTAACAAAACGTTTGTAAAAGTTGTATTTTAAAAACATGCATTTGTTTATTAACAAACTTAACATTAACTTACAGTAAAATCAAAGGAGAACAATCCAAAACAATCGATTTTTTTTTAAATTGCAACTTGGAACTTTTTTAAAAACTTTGAGGAGCAGCAAGAAAGTGTTTTAGACCGTTTAAGAACAAATCAAAGGTGGAAATGCTTTGCTGAGGGTGTGTTGAACATTTTCACAAAATATAAAGACCATATCAAAACAATCAACTTTTTTCTGAAATAAGTTGCAAAAAAAATTGTCTTGAAACTTTTTTAAAAACTTTGAGGAGCTGCAAAAAATTGTTTTAGGTCGTTTCTAAACAAACCAAAGGAGAAAATGCATTGATTAGGGTGTCTTTAACTATTTCAAAAAATATAGAGACCATCTCAAAAGATTCGACACTTTCTAAAAAAAAAAAATAGACAAGGTTATATTGGGTATTTTTTAAAAACTGTTGAGAAACTGTAAAAAATTGTTTTAGGCAATGTCTGAACAAACCAAAGTTAAAAATGCATTGCTTAGGATGATATAAACATTTTCAAAAAATGTAAAGACCGTTTCAAAACAATCGAGTTTTTGCTGAAATAAATTGTTGGGTATTTTTAAAAAACTTTGGAAAACTGTAAAAAAAAAGTTTTAGGTCATTCCTAAACAAACTAAAGTTAAAAATGCATTACTTAGGGTGTTTTTAACATTAACAAAAAACATAAAGATAATCCCAGAACAATCGAGTTTTTCCTGAAATAAATTGCAATGTTATAGGCCTGGGTATTTTGAAAAACTTTGAGAAACTATAAAAGATTGTTTTAGGCCATACCTGAACAAACCAAAGTTAAAAATGCATAACTTAGGGTGTTTTTAATATACTCAAAAAATATAAAGACCATTCCAAAACAATCGAGTTTTTTCTGATATAAATTGCAAAGTTATAGTCTTTCGGTATTTTTTAAAAACTTTGAGGATCTGTACAAAATGGGGCCATTTCTAAACAAACCAAAGTTAAAAATGCATTACATAGGTTGTTTTTAACATTTTTATAAATTATAGAGACCATTCTAAAACAATCGAGTTTTTTCTGAAACGAATTGTAAGGTTATAGTCTTGGAACGTTTAAAAAAAACTTTGAGGAGCTGTGGAAAATTATTTTAGGCTGTTTATAAACAAACTAAGGGTGAAAATGCTTTGCCTTAACCCAGTGTTTCCCAAACTTTCGACATCTGTGTACCCCTTTTATAATTTTCGTAACACTGAGTACCCCTCGTTAAAAAATAAATAAAAATAATAAACGAAAAACAACATTTATTCATAATAAAATACAAATACTGCACCAGGTGCAGCCAAAGCCCGGTGCAGCGCGTACCCCCACCAAACTCTTCCCGTACCCCCAGGGGTACGCGTACCACACTTTGGGAAACACTGCCTTAACCTATGGTATTCCTAATCTATGTGTGTGTTTGCTTAAACATGTAATCTATAAGTAATAAATACATATTTATCGACATCCAGGTTTTGTTTTTCAGTTTTTACAAACACACTTAAAAATATTGCAACCCAACTCCTTCACCAGTTTTTTTTTTTTAAACACTATTTATATACAGGTCATGAACCTAAGACAATGATATTTTATTATTTCTTCAAGAAACAATTCCAACTCAACTGAAGTAACAACCGAGATATCTTTCCATATTTAAAAATATATTACTTCAAAATATGAAAGACATCTCTCGAAGCAAAGCAGACAGGATAGTAATTTAATTATTGTAGAGTTCACGTAAATTGCATTTTTCCATCCAAATCGAGCATATTCTTAGCTACATTTGTCTTCTTAAATTCAGAGATTTTTTTCTCTGCCAATGAAAGGAAAATTTTAGATAGCAACTCTACTTTCTTTCGTTTAGAATTAACTGGGACGAATTATTTTTGAGGAGTGTAATGAGAAGTTTTTATTTCTTAAGGTAATTTATTTGTAGTGAGTTCTTTAAATTGACGGTTTTTTAGAATTTTCGAAGCGCCCTTATACATGACTTAAGTATCATAGTTATCAAGTATGTCAATTGATAAGCACAGTTAAGGGAAAGGCAATGAATTGCCTATTGGTGAGAATTTATGTAGCGCCACGCTTTCTAATTATAAAATATTAAAGTGTTCGAAGAGATTACAAAAAATTGAAAGGTTTTTGGTTTTTTTCCATAAACTATAGCGAGAAAATATGAATTAGGTCGCTATTACCATGTCCTTTAATAAATATTTAGTACAATGTATGTTCCCATAACAATTGAAAGATTGAAAAAAATAATAAACTCATAAATCAAACATTTGCCCGCCCGTTTTACTGGTTGCAAACATTTAGACGGAAGTAACAATGGCTTCCTCCCCTTTATATGTTATCAATAACTGACAAAAGACAGCATCGGAGGTTGAGATAGCTACGTCAGACACTGAATCTCGTCGATTCGGAGTTTTCGTTTAGCATAGACCGGCGAAATAGGGCGATTCTTGTTACTACTTTCCTTTCTCTAGTCATACAAACTCACATCTGAGGACTTTCCTTGGAAATTTACAAGTTGCCGAATAGTAGGCGTTGACTTAGACGCGCTGGTGCCATCTAAGACGTCTTAGAATAAATTATGCGAGAGCCGATTCGGCGAAATTGTGGCGGTTAGTTTACTAGTGAGGGATTTTTATTATCTGTTTATGCGAAACTGTGAATTACAAAAAAAATCACATAGTAATTTGCAGCGTTGTACAAAAAAAAAAAAGTTCTATCACACCCATTTTGTTATTTACTGTCATACTTCATCGATGTTGTGTTTTTGATTACCATATTAACGAGGAATTTACAAAGTTTTTATATCTGAATAGTGTGGATAATATTTAAATCCAAAATTGTTAATTTTAATATAAAAATAAAGAATTGGGTTTATCAGAGAAGCTCAGAAAAATAATTGTAATGAAAATTTCCTTTACCTGTCAAATTTTGCGTTTTCAACCACTAATTACTAATCACTAATCTTAAACCTTCTAGAGTCTAGAGGCTACCAATAGGAGCATTATTACACGGTAATAATTTTACAATCCCGTCAGATGTTGATTCTCCTGTCAAATTTGAGTTTTCGACCAATAACAAACTCAGATTTCCTAGAAACGACCAATAAACATAATCATACACTGAAAATTCCCTTCACCTGTCAAATTTGCGTTTTCAACCAATCACTAATCTTAAATCTTTTAGAGACTACCAATAGGAGCAATATTACACGGTAATAATTTTACATTCCTCTGCCAGGAGTTGATCCTCCTGTCAAATTTGCGTTTTCGACCAATAACAAACTCAGATTTCCTTTAAACGGCCAATAAACATAATCATACACTGATAATTTACTTTTCGCAATTAATAGATTTTCATGCGTTTATTGGTCGTTTCTAAGAAATCTGAGTTTTTGATTGATGGAAAATATAAATTTGGAGAGGGAATAAGGTATTTTGGTCTTGATAATTTTTTGACAGATGTCGGCGACCAATAACGTTACTTTAATATAGATTAAACCACACCCCTGACACATCACTCTGACAGTACTTGTAAAATTTGACATAACAGATTATGTATGTACCTAAATACTATTTGGTTCATTAATTTTTAATAAAATATAATTTTTGAATTAAAAATTAGTTATAAATGATCTATTAATAATAACAATCGCAGTAAGTAATAGGTATACTTTAATTTATCTAAATTAAACAACATTATAATTTGACAGATAGGTTAGGTGAAGGAAATTTTCTGACAAAATATAACTCGTGCATTGCAAATAATCTATAACTTTTGACAAATCTTCACTCAACTTGCATTAGGGCATATTTCCAAAAAATTATCGATAATTTTCAATGCACTTGTTATATTACTACTGATAATATACTTTTCTCAATTAACAGATTTTCATGCGTTTATTAATCGTTTCTATAATATTTGAGTTTGTGATTGGTCTAAATTATAAATTTGGGGAGGGAATGAAATATTTGGGTCTTGATAATTTTTTGACGAATTTCGGCGACCAGTAGCATTAAATATTTTCAATAAATCTTATAGTTATATTTTAATAATATCGAGTTGTTCTCCAAAACGATGGTTCCTATCAAAAAAACTTTAAGTTACTAAAAATATACATTTTAGACCTACCTATCCAACTGAATTAAAATAACGATCGACAAAGAAAACAGCAGGTTATTTCTCTGCTATTGAGCGCACCCTATGGTAGAATTTCACTCAAACTTATGCATAAGAACACGCTTGCGCTTGCGTTCTTGATTTATCAATAAAACAACAATTTTTCATCTCCTCTTTATGGGGCTGTAACTTACCAACGATGCAACTTTCTAGAAGGCATGATGGGGTAAATCGTCTTATTTTTCAATGTAGATTCACCAGTAGAAATTATGCTACATCGTTCAGAAACACCCTGTATATAAATTATTAAAAAAAAACGTGCTGGCATTTTTTTAAAAGTTTTTTTACTTTCCAGTAATGCTTAAAATGAAATTAACTGCAATGATAAATAATTTGTGGACGTTACTACTACATTTAATGGCGCAAATCCAATTTATTTATTTAGTAAATAATGCAAATATTGGTATATGCCACTGTATTGGAAATTCTATGAAATAATTATTTCACAGCACTAATTATTAATACCAAACATAATTGCAGTTCTCTAATTGACCGGAAATAATATTGGTATACGTTGATTATTTGATTTCAGGCAAAGTTTGTGGTTTGTATCATATATCCTAACTAAAATAGCATTTTAAGGAACATTTTAAACACAAATTAATCGATTCAAGGAATCTTAGTACCTGCATGTCGAATTTACCTAACTTATGATGCACAAATGTGATACCAACTCAACATAAACAGCAATGCATATCTAATGAACCAGATATGACGGCATTCGAGTGAGTTGGACTCCTGTGATGGACATCTGAATGTAATATATGCCGCGTCTTCGTTCACGAACGAAATAGCGTCAAACTCTGCGAAGTACAGCTCTGGCACCACAACCTGCGTTTGAATTGTTGGTGTAGGTGATCTGATGTAGATTATTATCGCAAATGGAAATGCGTGAAATTAGTTTTACAACTTCATATTCGCGCTATAAAGTCTGGTAATTTGCATGTCGACGTGCAAATATGAATATCCTAATTAAAGTTGTAGTTAAAGGTGGCCGTGATTGTCTTCGTCAGGTGGCGAAGGCTCGAGTAGCAGACGTTACCTTTAAGGAACAATTTGAGCTTTAGCGGAGCTCTCTAGGAATGTGTTGTGAAGTAGTTATTTTATTGCTTCTAGAATATGTATTTACAATATTCTAGACGGTTCAACTATGATACAAAGTTAGGAATTGTTATACGTTTTTGGGATGTGTTCAGTATCTTAAAAAGTAATTGTAAAAGAATTATAGACATATTATATGAAACACAATTTTATTTTGCAATATCGTAGAACCTATTAGGGATTGTAATACCGGTAAACCGGTAAACCGGTTTACCGGTAAATCGCAAAAAAGGCTCTTCAAATTTTACCGGTAATTTGCCAATTTTTTACCGGTAATTCCGGTAATTTTACAATATTTTTCCAATAATGATAAAAATCTAAATCAAATAATCAAAAAAGAATATTAACTTATTTTCAAGGAGAAAAAATAAGGGGACAATAGATACAAATGGAATATGATTGTTTACTCACTTCTCTGTCAAATATCTCGCACGGTAATTTATAAATAAATATCTGACTATCGTCTTCTTATGGCAAACTAAGTCTACAAAACATTTTTCTTTTGGCGTTTTTGTGTATTCGCAACAATAGCCGAGATAATTAAGTTTAAAAATTTTGATCGATTTCGGTTTTTCCGTTAAATCACGCAAAACATGGAATTTTTAAACAAAACAAGATCTTATGTAAAATACACTCCTAAATAGCTAACTTTTGTCCCATCTAACCCAACCTTGTATATTCATTATTTACGGAGATAGCAATAGTGTCCCATGGAAAAGAACACCCTGTGTACTCTTATTTGATATTGAATTATATTATTATTATTATTATTACATAGTGTATTGATACTATATTCAACCAAAGCAGTGCAGATGATAAGTTTTTAAACACCACTTTGAGATTATACCGACGAATCTGCAGACTTAGAGCGTGCCCCTGACAACTTTCGCTTGTCATTCAAAATAATCCGTTATAAAGTCTACCAGAAAGCCGAAAATTCTGTTTTCGTTTGAGTTTATCTTGCAAAATACCACGCCAGACGCGTATAGAACAACATATCGTCTGATGCTCCTCTTTCGTCACTAAAAATACTTTTAAAACTCTTCTATGTTTAAAATCGAAAGAGAATTCATAAGTGTGAGATACAAGGCACGCATTAAAATTTAATTTGGACGACTAACAATATTTTACTGATAAGAAAACAAGCCTTAAAGCTTCTTATATTGTTTTTGGTATTAGTCAAACACGCGTTTTATTTAAAACAGTAGTACTAAAACTTCCGACGTTAATCAAAACCTTTTGGTCATACATATTGGTCGTCACTTGCTCTTAAGTAATTATAATCTCCCGGCGCCTTTACCATGGAAGTTTTGCTTATGCAGGACTAATTCGATAGCTTGGTTATTCTTATACAACAAAATTCTTTTTACAAGCGCTGTATGTGGCAATGAATTATGCAAAGCCTTCAATTAGATTTTATTTTGGCGCACCAATATCCTGGTTTTTAAAATAGCACACCTTGTATCTTTTCATAATTTTGATACATAAACTCTATTTAATTTTTAGAAGTATTTTGTGCATAAAACTAATCAATACTAATTGATTAATTTTATTTTGAAACTATTGACAAATACGGTACCTTAAAATGTTTATATTAAATATTTAGCCAATGTCTTAGCAACATTAATTAAAATTATATTTTAATATATCTTTATGTTACTTACTGATGATTTAGACCTATAAAACAATACACAAGATGCTTTTTATGCTAGTCAGTTTCCGAAAATGAATATGTATAGTTTTGATATGAATTTTTACACACACTTGACGGTAATTTTATTATTGTGTAAATACATTGATAGATATCTTTCGAACCATTGTAATGTTCGATAGATTTGTTTTGTTACGGTTAAAATTTTGCTTTTTCTTGGACTAATCTTAGGCTCATGATATTATACAGCGTCATTCAAAAAATCTGCAAGAAATGGAAAAAAAAAATTATTGATTTCTCAGAAAATTTTATTCTTGATAAAAGTTGGTGCATGATCTAAAACTAATTTTAATATGAAAAAAATTTCAATAAAAAATCATAGAAAACTACTCCTACATTTTAGCAATTTTCGAACTATTCGCGAGAGTAAAGTGCCCTTATTTTAAGAGATACAAAAAATTTTTATCAAAAAATTCATGCGAAATGTTGCTTCATCAGATAATAAAATATGTCTTAAATAAAGGCACTTTACTCTTGCGAATATTTCAAAAATCGCTAAAATCTATGACTTTTTATCGAACTTTAATTTTAGACCATGCACCAACTTTTATCAAGAATAAAATTTTCTGATGGTTTAGTTAAACTGGACCTTCAAATTGCTTGTAATACTTGTTTATTTAATCCAAAGATTAAACTCTAGATTAAAGTTAACTAAACTGTAGATTAAACTGAAGCTATAATACCGGCCATAAGTCTTTTAAAATTACAGTTTATGTTTTTTAACCAGAAGTTTTTTGCAACCAGGACACTGTTTGAATAGCATCGCCCTAAAAGCCTCCGTTTTCCCAAATGCTTAATGTATCAGGGAGCACAGGATCTAAATAATAGTTGGCAGAAGTTTAAAGAACACGAAAATGACGTAAATGGAAGCGAATGTCTAGGGAAGAACATTAAAATTAATGTTAGTGTGTTTATGTAGGGTAATTAAGGTTTGTTCTGCGAATAATTTGTTTATTTTGTTACAAAACTTTGAAAATACTCTTGAAAATTTTGCATAATAAAATTTATTCCTTAAACAATTTGTTTTTTTTGCAGAAAAAAAAAAGCATTAAATGCTTAATGTATTATTGAAATCTTGCTTGTAACTTTCTTTGTTGTAGGAGTAATTATTATGTCGTACTAAATTCCCGATTCAAAAATTACAAGTAATTAAAATCGTTGAAGCAGAATATTTTGAAATGTTTTGGAGTCAAAGCATTAATCTCTTTTTAAAGTGGTCGTGCATTTGTTGCGAACAAGGCAAGATCCCAAATAATTACGCTCGTTTGTGTCTGCATAAAGATTGAATTTTGCGATATTTAAAATTCCCAGTTTTCCCTAAGACACGATAAAAATTGGATTGCGGGCACTAGTCTGATCGAAACGCAGATAAAATACGTACGCACGTTTGAAAGGAGCTGGTAAAGCGATTAGTAATATGACGATTTCAGTTTGTTATCATTATATTTTGTCGGCGTTTATAAAGCTTTTTTATTTCCGTGACTCGGTTGCAGCTTAACAGATATATCTCTTTTAATCTGGAATTTAAAGTAAGAGTAAAAGAAAAATCTTGCCTTAAAAATAAATTCCGAATCATCATTTGCCATGGAGATTTTATTTTTAGCTCAAGTTACCTATTATAACGACAAAGATTTTTAGCAGAATATGAATCTAGAAGCACTTACGAACATTGTTTTTAATGAATCGACTCGAAATAATAGACGTCTGCGAGCATTACCCGGTAGTTTTCGTTTACGAGTCGGAAAATTGTCAGGTGTCTTGATTGTTTACAGTTTAGACATTGCTAAAGACGTTGTAAAGTTTTAAGTGATTTATAAATAAGACCTGTGTACTTAAACTGCTGTCTGTAATCTTTCTCTTCAGAGTATTGTAGCATTTTCTATTTATACGTTAAGTTTTAGTGTAGACTTCTGGCACATTTGAAAAAATAAACGACTTTAAAGGTTTAAAGTGTTTAAAACAATGTTTAGACTATTTTGCTATGGAAGTCCGCTTTTATTATTTGTTTTTTGTAATTTTAAGAGATATTTGAATTAACGAAATGGCGATTTCGAACGGGACTTTGTAGTAGACTTTACACACAGCAAAACCCAGAAATTTGCAAAAACTCACGAAGGAAGACTACTGCAGTATGTGAATATATCCATCTTCTCGATAACAAGAGAAAGAAATCTCTTAGTTTGGTGTAGGGTGTGGTGTAGTACGCTAGGAATAGAACTAAGTTAATAATTTTAAGACTAGACTGAGACTTAATTAAATTCAAAAATTGAATTTAACAACAACATTGGATCAGGTTTTTTATCCAAACTATGAATATTAAATTTTAACTGTTGATAAGAAGACAAGTCAAAAATAAAGCTTGAAATTTTTATATTTTTGTGGATATTCCAGGATCTGGGCACAATTTGCACGATTCCAGTAAAGACTTTTAGTAAGATTCTTCTTACTAAAGATTCTTACTAAGGACTAAGAACACTTCTTTGCTGTTATCTACAATGTTTTCCGGAATCCACACATTTTTCCTGTTAACAAATGCAACCTATTTACTTCATTTCTCAAAAAGCGATTAATAAAGGTAAAGTTTACTTCAAAATTCATAAAATTTGCATACAATTTATGCTAGTGCCATCCAATCTAGGGATTTCCCTTTATCGTTATCCAATCTCCAACATCCCCTCGCATTTTAAAAATGTTAATCCCCAATTACAATTAAACTTTAAGTCAACACGGTTCCCAAAGAATTCGTTACTTTTCATATTCATCACTAATTGTCAATTAGAGCGCGTAAATTCTACCTTTCATCTCCCAAAATAAACCGAAATTGTTCTTTGCACTTCGCGGAATAAATTTTAAATTAAGATTCACCAACTGGGTATGAATATTAATAACGGCGTTTTGTGGAAGCTCCATTTCTATTCGTCGTCATAATGCACACAGGATCGTTTAATATATTCGAACACTGAATATTATTATTATTATATAAACAACACCACCGCAAATTCAAATTTGGTATATTTACGGCAGGCCCTTTAGCAAATGCGAAATAAATATTCATCAGCACCTTGTTTACTGTTAACGAATTTTAAAAACCGATCTCCATTTAATAAATGAACGCTCAGCAGTAGAAAGAAGAAGGCTGTGTTTATTGCATCAAGAATTATACTGGCCACTTCCTTCGGAAAAACTGGAAGGTTGAATAATAAAAGTAATTTTTGCGATCGCGTTAGCCATGAAACCGCCAAAGACAAAATCTAAATTTTCCTATTTACTAATGCTCCCATCCTTTGCAAATAAATGGTGCAAAGTTTTTGAAAAAATCTTGAACGGTTCCGGAGAAAAACGCGAAAAACGAGGCCTTTATAAAAACAGTTTTCCCTATGTTAAATGCCTATGCATGTCGCGTAGATATAGATACACACTACACAGATATACCACAACTTCTCAAATCGCGCTTATGAAGGGGTTTCGTTTTTGACGTTTTTCTTCGGAACCGTTCAAGATTTTTTCAAAAACTTTGCACCGGTTTACTTGTAAAGTATGCGCGCATTGGTAAATGAAAGAATTTCGATTTTGTCTCCGACGGTTTCATGACTAACGGGATTGCAAAAATTACCTTTTTATACCAATTTTCCCTATTTTTCCGAAGGAAATGGCCAGTGGCACGTATAACTCTGGAAAACATTTAGTTTTGATGTCCTTGATGCAATAAACACAGCCTTGATCAAATAATAGCGACAACGTATCGTGACCCTCCCTTGTAAGATATTTGGCTGTTGGCGTCCGATACTGTCTGACTGTTCATGGTTACCGGAGTGTGTTCTACCTGTTTGTTGGTGAAGTCTTTATTGACTGACTTGGTTTCGTTAAGTTTTGTTCCCAACCTTTTTGTACAGCTTCGGAATTTATTAATGGCTGTTTGCAGCTTGTTTGCTGTTTCTTCGTTGCTTTTGCCGACAGCTAGGATGGCAGTATCGTCGGCAAAATTAGTTAATGTGTTGTCTTCTAGTTCTGGGAGATCATAGGAGAAGAGTAGATAGAGGAGCGGAGTTAAGACGCTACCTTGTGGCACTCCGACTTTAATATCCTAAGAATCAAAGTAGACATCATCTGGTGTTAATATTCTCTCTGACAAATAAGACTTTCTGTTTATTGTTTGAGAAGGTTTTAATGTTTTAACAGATTTTGATGTGTTTATAGATCGACAGTATTCTTTTTTAAGCCTTTTTCAGGCTAGTCCATATCTGTTTTTTTTTTGGTTTGCCAATACATAATATCAGTATACAGTTTTGTAGATTAATTTGTGATAATTTCGGCATTTTTCAAACTTACACTCGTTGCATAAAAAGCGTTTTAATGGTGTTATTATGTATTGTATCTGCTAGCGATTTGTTTTAAAAGCCCGGAGCATTTGCAGTGCTTCCGAGTGCAAAGTTGCAATTTCTAATTTACGTATGCAATAAATCACCGCAACTAATATACAGAACGTCTTCCACAGTAACAGCTTGGGGATGTCTTGCGAGAAATATATAAAATAAATTATGTAATAATAAATAACAAGCAGTTTTGCAACACAAACGCCACGAGGGAGAACCACTAACATTAAAATTTCCGGTATAACACTCATAAAGTATGCAGAATTTATGTCCTACATTTGCAGATATTAAGGAAAATGAGAAAGTGGTAAAAACAGGAAAAGTTTCAGACTTGTTAAACACCGCAGGCATTCATCACTATTTAATGCGTTATCAGAAAATGTGAACTTTTCCAGAGTTGCCCGTATAAAACGCGTAATTCATAATCGCGTGTAGAAACACACACAACTGGAAAAATTCGAAAACCTTTGCAATTAAACTGCCTTAGGATGAATACACAACTGCTGTGAGCCCAGCGGCTGCATTTTAAAGCAAATCATAGCCCAATTAGCCTTTTTTACTTGCTTTAAATATAATTTTATTAAACACATTTTAACTAACTATTTATTAAAATATTCAAATTGTCTTATTTAAGTAAAAAACAGTGTAAGTTAAAAGTTTAGAAGTTGCTATTAGTAAAAAAAATACACATTATTTGCTTACCTATGGTGGATTCTGTTGCTAAATTTACAGAAATTTTACTTGAATAGCTGCTAATGATGCTTTGAACTTTCAAATAAACCATTTGGTCGCGCAGAATATGCATGTTTGTTTTAAATGGTGGAATTACAACATTTCTGTTTTAGTTTTCAATTTCCTTGGCGCGTTCTGCTTAAAAATTTGATCTAAAATCGTTGTTTTCTTGTTTAATAAGCACTCAGGTCTTTGTTGGGATTTGCGGTTGGACAATAAGTGAGTGTTAATAGCACAATGAGGTGCCTATAATGTGTTAAACAGAGGGACAACAAATAAATAATTAGAGTTTATTCTGGTGTAGAGACTTTTCTTAATCGGTTCCTCTTGTACCTTTCGGTGTCGAGGTCAAAACATTCTTTTAAGTTGTAATTTTTTTAAATGTTGTTGCTAATGTTATTAACAAATTTTATTAAAATGTTTTGAAATAGGACAGTATAATTTTTTCAATTGACCCATTTTTATGTTTATGAAAATCGCACAGCATTTATCTAAAATTTAACACAGCTGAACTTTCCGACGCCAAAGTACCTATACCTTTTTCAACCAGAAATATTGGTTTAAATGTGGTCTCAACTACACCAACTCTGGTTTTATTTCGAGTGGTCTTCGCCAATGTTGTTTTGAGAAATAGTTGCCCAACATTCCTCAATTCTTAGCTGCATTTCTCATTAATTGTGAAACGGCGCGTAATGACCTGTTTTATGTATTTACACCGGTAGCATTTTGAAATATTTGAGGTAACTCAGTTGTAGAGATACATACTAATAATAAGTGTGCATACGTGTAGGTTTTTTCTTGGTCTTCTTTTTTACTCCTTTTTCCCTCAGGTCTAGTTTCCATCTTATTTTTGCTTACCTGCTTTCTGGTATGCGTTGTAGATGTCCCAGCCATCTCGATTGGTTTATCTCCATCTTTTTTGTGTCATTCACTCCTAAGTTTTTTCTGATTTTATCGTTGCTTTACTTATTAATTAGACATTAAACTCTATTTAAAATTAAATTACTCGGACGACTATCGTCTTTACAATAATAGCCTTGTTGGTAATGCTATATCCATCGTCCAACATTTGTGGAGTACTATTAAATCCACTTGTAGGCATTCTTGTTGCAAAATATTGTAAAGATTTCCGTCAGCTATTATAGTAACCTAAACACCCTACAAACACTTCGGATTTGGACAAACCCATTCATTATTAAATAATAAATTTCACGCATTGATGTGGAGTATTGAAAATCCCTTCCCTATAAACCTTCCCTTTCTGTAGTTAATACATAGGTCCGTGAACAATTCCACGCAGCTTGTAAACTAGAATCCTGCAATTAGATGCTTCTTAACATTTAATAGCTACTTGAAACGCTTCAAACACTGGCGAAATTATTGTCGGGTTGCTCTGAAAGGAACGGTTGAGCCTCTTGAGCTATGTCCAATAAGTAAGAGCGCTTGGCACTGATAATAACCGTATTGTTACGGGACACCTGCCTTAATCTACATGTTATCTGATATGCAAATGGAGCCCCAACAAACCTTGCAGGAGGAATCTCTGTTATCCTGCTACACTAATATTTGGGTCCCAAGCGAATCAACAGTGTTTAGTACGCACGGACGATCTAATCTGGCCAAATTATTGTTAATATTATTTTTGGAATCGCTTTGAACAGAAGTCGTGGTGAGGTGAACTTGAAAAGATTGCATCCAAGATAACACCGAACGTTCCGGGCTTCATTTGATTGTAAATAGCTAAAACTGCCGAGATACAAAACCTTGTGCATTAGATTTTTTTTTAAACGTTCTACAATTATGTACATATAAAAAAGTAGCCTTTTGTAGTAAAGAAAGGTTTTTTTTTTTGGGAATTAAAACATATTGAAAAGGCGCTGTAATGTTTTCGAACTTAATATTATTAAAACCGCTACTCGCGCTGCCTTTTCGATAATTCTTCGACGATATAAAGAATGGACAGTATTACTTAACGTGAAAGTGCTAAACTACAGCCAATGCATTACCTTTACAAATTCCCAGACCAAGAAGTACTTTGATAAAGTACCTGTAAAACAATTCATCATTTACCGAGCCATTTTCGAGTCTGCTCGATTTATCTACCCAGCCAGTCCTGATTTACCAAATTACCATTGCTTGTGACCTTTTACACGGGCACCGTATCGCGAAACGTTCGTGTTTTAAAATGGCTTTCAATTGTAAACTAGTGAAAATTTATATCTAGCAAAATGTAGCGGTTGTACACGAATTTATCATTTTCACTGAATATAAAATGCACTCGATTTATTGCTGACATAGCTACAACACTTCTAGCTTCGGCCGTACACTTTATTTCGCTTGGAAAATTTATTTTCCCAAATTAATAGTGGATAGTTTGTGTTTAAAGCTCGTTAAAAGGTTTTATGAATCAGCTACATCGTTCCAACTTTTGTTAATAATTTG
Organism: Elmis aenea; assembly: GCA_947652605.1. NCBI lineage: Eukaryota > Metazoa > Arthropoda > Insecta > Coleoptera > Elmidae > Elmis > Elmis aenea. Next base: position 55,110,825 of record OX393579.1, read on the forward strand.
TTTTAATGTCGTGGTGTATCAAGTTTTATGTTGTATGAATTTTTTAATAACTGCACATTGCTGTTCATCAGTTTAAAAAAATGTTCTCAGTTTCTCTGCTTCCTTAGTATTGAAGCTAGAAAGTTAGTGACATGAAAGACATGACACAGTTTATTACTATATTACCTATTAACCTATTAGTTTTCATGGTAGATAGTTATTGGTTATAGTACCTATGTTTAACACTATTATTATTGACTTGGGATATCATAATAAAAAGCCATGGATGCTAGAAAACTAAAGGATGAAGCTGTTTAAGATATAGTGACTTGGCAAAGAGGAATCGGAAAACTAGGAAGAACTTGTAGTGACATATTACCTACACGTTAAAATTTAAAGTATTACAATATTTTAAATACTACATTAAAGTCTAAAAACACAGTTATTCGCTTGTGTTTGGTGGGATTTAATGCGTTTAAGTGTTTTAATACCATTTGATGATCAAAATTGCTGCTTAATATTTCTTTTTACTTTACAGAAGCTTTAAGTTTATTTAAAAGAAAAGTTTGGTTTTTAAAAGTGTTTTACGAAAGAAGCTTTGTGTAATGCCAGGATTAATTATAATCTAATTTAATCGGGCAACAAAATTAGATTGATTGCGCAGCGGCCAAAGAGACTCCGAAGGGAAACAAATTTTTAGCTTGTTAAATAAATTCAAAACATGAATTAATTAATTTTTATTATTTATTTGTAAGCAATTGTGCAGGAGATGTAAAGCCTTTATGTTTGTGAAATTTAATTCGAAAAATCAGCCTTCGCCTTAAAACAACATCCCTTAAAAACAAATTTTAATGAAAGCCAAAGAGCAAGGTAAAAATAAAATTATAACTCTTCGTTTTATGCGAAATTTCGTTTCGTTTAAAAGGGTTGGTAATTATGTTACAGTGCTGGAATAACTGGATTTTCTGTAATTTAATTTCTTAGGCTATTATTCAATAAATATTAGTTTGTTATTTTTAAATAAAAATTCATCGTAGTACCTGGAAAATATTGTACGTAGAATTTAGCACTGTTGTGTTTCATCTCAAACTAATTTAAATCTTCACTTTCAGAAAATATAAAATACATTTTTAAGTGTTAAATTCTTTACTGTAAAGTCATTTTTCGAAAAATCTAATACAATCTTCTAACTTAAAACATTTTAAATGTTTAACGTAAATAGGTTGTGTTAAAAATCATTAAATGAATTTCTTTAGTAAGAATTTTTTGTAAAAACATAAGACTAATTTCAAAACTCTAGCCTCCTCATTATTGCAATATTATCCATAATAATCCGTGCATATTTCATATAAATTGGGAAATTACCTGATTACTATGACTAAAATTATTAATTAATTACTTACCGGTATTCTTTTCAAAAGTTGCTAAGCGGCGTCAGTTGTGCCCATACCAAAAGTAAGATGAACCAAAAAATTCTCAAGAATTTAAACTAATAAACATACTACCTAAATACCTATAAACAAATTCTGGACTCGATTGCCAGACGACAATTATTAAAGTTTATAGAAGACAACAAAATACTATCAGAGGCTTAGTGGGGTTTAATAGCCAAATATTTATGTGAAATTTTATCTTGTGCTAGCTGATTGGAAGCATAAAATTAGCCACAAAGCTAAATAAAGATTTTATTATTAATATTATTCTGAACGAAATTTTTACCGTTACGTTCGAACATACATTTTTAATTTGGTTTTTTAATCGCTTTTTTACAACGTTATTTAAATGCAGCTCTCTATTCGTGGAATATCCCAAATTTTAATCTATTAATTACCATCATCGGTCGTGCTAGCGCCGTCCGATAAAATTGCTTTTAATTTATCGCGTCCGTAATCCAAAAATTCACTTATACTAACGCTGATTGCCAATGAATGTCATTATTCGGCACGTGAAAAGATTTAATTAAAGCGTCTTTTAATTTAATAATGGATCCGATCAATTTTTACCTGGATTTTGTGGGTATTGTTGTATATATTGTACGTCGTATGACAGTTACGTGCGCGTATAATGGAGAGGAGATACTGGGTCCCAATCGATATTAAACAATTAGGTTACACAAAGACCGGGTTTCACATCCTGATCCTGCTAATGGTCGGTTACTATTGTCCTGGCATTATGTCCGCCATGATGGGCTTATGACACATGTACCCATTTATCAATGGCGAACATAAGACTAGCCTTAATTTTTGCTTGTAATGTTGGTAAATGTTCGAGAATGTGTAATTGATGATGCGATTGTTTTTCTTCAACTTCTTGAAAATATTTTCATTAAACAGATCACATGCCATTATGGTCATAACCAAAATTTTAGATCAATTTCATTCTTCATATATTTTTAATGCCCGGTCCCTATTAATCACCCTGTATAATTGTACACAGTCTGAACTAAATAAAAACAAACGAATTCTACGAAATACATCATATTGCACCAAACTGGGACAATTTCCCTGAAACATTTGCCAACTACATATTTTTCACTGAATAGCAAATTACACCAAACTTCCTCTATTTCTCATATGACAAAGCGTCACGTGCTAGGCGAGCCAGCAGCAGTCCTGGCTGCTCTCAGGTAAGATAATTTATTATTTAAACCCCTTAACACGTCGCTCGAGCGTACATACACACAAGTTCTTGCGATTAAACATGGATTATTATAATTGTCATATTTACCGCGAGAACTTCAGGGAAAATTAACGCACTACACGTGGGACCTTTTAGAAACGTAATCCCGAAACTTTACTTTGCACAGTTGGCGTTTATATGATAAATGCATTAGAACGAAATTAACATGAGAACTTTCCGCTTTAATCATCATCACTGTTTTGGTGTTTCGTACATGAATACGGTCCGAAATTATACTAGGACTGTTGCAGAAACTTTTTATTGTCATCTGTTATCGATTTAAAAGACATTTATTGGCTTATACTGCTCTGGGGCTCTAACAAAGCTCAACTTTACCTTACTGAAACAAGATAAGTAGATTTGTTTGACTAAATGATGCCCTGAATTAGAATATCAATGATTTGAAATTGATGAATTGCTTATCGATACTAAAAGCAGCGATAACGACTCGCAATGTTAACGATGCATTTGGACAAGAACCCGCTAACGAACGTATAGTACAAAGGTGGTTTAAATAATTTATTGGCGGCGATGAGAGCCTTGAATATGAAGAGGGTGGTGAACATCTTTTGCTAATGACAAGCAATTGAATGCACTAGTTAAAGCTGATCCACGCACAACGGTTCGAGAGCTTGCTTAGGAGTTGGATGTAAGTTATTGGCCGCCTAAGGCAGCTAGGAAAAATGGGTGCCCAGTGTACAGTAGTTGGACAAAGATAAACCATTAAAAAGCTTTCCGAAATGGAAGTTGTATCAAAGACCATGGTGAGTGTATGATGGTCTGCAGAAGTTATAATCCACTACAGCTTCCTGAGTTCTGGAGAAACTATCATAGCAAAATTATCACCAAATCGAAATAATGCACCAGGAACTGATACGTCTGCAGTCAGCATTGGTCAACAGAAAGTGCCCGAATCTTCTGCACGACAATGCTCGTCCAAGTTGAACCTACTGGGCTACGAATTTTTGCCTCATCCAGCTCACTCACCGGACCTTTCGCCTACCGACTACCAATTTTTAAAGCACCTGGGCCACCTTTTGCAAAAGAAGATTCTCAACTGCTGAAAATGCCTTCTAGGAATTCGTCAGCTCCAGCACTTACCAATTTTACGTTACTGGAATAAATAAGCTTTTTTCTTGTTGGCAGTATAGATTATAAGGGTTTTTATTTCGAATAATAAAGTTTATTCTAAGCCGAGATTATATCTATAAAAAGATAAACATTGAAAACCGACATTAGTTTCTTACCAACCTAATATAATCAAATTAAGTTTCTTAGTTGTATAACTTAAAGGTAGTTCACATGGTGACATTTGATGTCGCGACATTAGGCCATTTTGTCCAGAGGATTCGTAAAGTTTATTATTTATATTTCTTAGCAATACTGTCTTATTCTTTGTTCTTCATAAATAATCGAGAACTCTACGAGCCTAAGTCGACAGCTACAAAAGATTTTAGTCGCCAAAATTGACATTTTTTAGAAAAGTCCATCGCTTTTTCAGGCTAAGTCATTTATCTTACGGAGTCGCCGAACTGGACATCTATAATTGTCACGTCACTGTCAAATAATGTTGATCAAGCAAGTCTTTGAAGTCTTCCCTGTGTTGTGGTTTAAAATAGACTGGATGACCGGTCAATATAAATGAATGTGATCAAACGTAGTCTCTTTAAAACGCCTACCGACTTATGTCCTTTGAACAACTGAATCAACGAAAACACTTTTTACAGCTGGTTCACGTGATTGGTTTGCAAGTTTTCTCAACACTGATTTAAAACTTTTGTTAAATATTCAAATAATAAATTAATGTTATCACAAAGCTGCCATTGATCGATATAGAAATGCATTAATTTGTACTTAAAAAACATGTTTGCAAACGGAAGTGGAAAAATCGTGTTGCAAAAGGGTTTAAAACTACCAACAATTAAGAACTTGTATTCATTCAGGTAATTTTGGAACCTAATTTAAATATATCTCTGTTTGTTTATTGCATAAAGTAAATGAAATGTTTCATAACTATAACCATCTCGTAAATTTTATGACAGAATAGAATGTAAAGTGAATGATTTAATAATTAAATAAGTTTGTAATATTTGGAATGATGTTCTTGTTATGCGATGAAAATGCCGAATTATCTGTCTTAAACAATATACGATTTCGAAAAAGCACCCTGTGAAATAGCTCTTAACGAGCGACTAATTATCTTCTGTGCGCGCACAAGCATTAAAACATGTGTATTCTATTTTCCAGGGCAATAATTGAATCAGCTGTAATGTTATAATCCTCATTTACTTTAGTGCGATTCATTTCGGGCGACTAAAGATTGCCCCTAAAATATCGCCCGTGCGCGAAAGGCCTTAAAAGTTTGACCAAGCGTTAAGAACGCCCTGTATACTATTTTAAAAATCTACCTAGTGTAAAGTGTTTATTAATTCATTGTTAATTTAGTTTTCAAACGAATTTCTACTGCCTTTTTAAAGTTTTTAAAAGCTGAAGAGGTTTAGAAGTGCTGCATCGCTCAATTTTTATAAAAAAAGGTTGACTTTCGACTCACGTAGTCTCTTTAATTTTTGGAGTAAATTTAAGAGATATTTGTCTATTTCCATGCTTTTAAACAGTTCTGTGTAATAAAATTAAACAATATTTAATTTCCAGTTCAAAAAATGTATTCCTATTTTGAAAGGTATGGACCAATATAGTCTACTGCCAATTCTAAGGCAATTACTTAGCGTCTACCAAACATAATTTCCTGATTTTTATGGACGAATAAATCGAATTTTCCGATTTTTTTCAATTCATATGTTTCGAATTACTTGACTTGAATATAATAATCGACAGGCAAAAAGGAATCTATTAATAGAAGATCCATCTAGAGCGTATTTCGAGTTTCCTGTTTCCCCATGTCCTCCGCCCATAAAGGGGGTCGACTGATTGCTTTCCCCTATCAGATCCACAACATATCTCTGGGATAAATAGAAACCTTTTACCTCGAGATCTTCGTAACACAGTCTATCGGATTTCGGCGCTACATTTTATAACCAGCTTTTCAAACTGAATCGTTTATATATTTCAGATAGTAACGTGTTTACTACCAATTTATACAAACACTGCATAATACTGTGCCACTACGGGGATCTGAATGCGAGAGTACATTTGGTTTAGATGTGTTCCGAAGTTTATGTTCAAACGCAAAACGTGAAATTGTATTTCGAGCCAATACGAACTTCCTGCTGTATTAGTTAAAGCAAGAGTGTATAAAACTTTACTGAAAGCAACGGTTAACAAGAAAAATTGCAATTATTCAGTCTTGCCAAATTCCTATTACATGTTGAGCTACACAAAACTAAACTTAATATAGTTTGACCCTGTTCGCGCTATATCGAAAACCCTATAAAACAGTGTGGTAGGAACTTATTTCAGCAAATAAAAAAATGCTACATTCAGCGACTTTAACACATGTTGTCAACTATCCGCTGCCTGTCGGGTCGAAACTCCGTTAAGGATCGCATAATACTAGCGACGTGTGGCGGTCAACAGCTGCGACGCAACGCGTTTTCCGCAATTGGATCACTTCCGCAGCAAATTATGTACAAATATTTTGACCTTAAAAAAACTAGGTTAACTTGCAAAGGGAACTCTGATGTTTTTTTGTTGTCCTGCGACAATGGTACAAATAAGGAGATATTTATATTACGGAATTCCGAAAGTGAAAATATCAAGTTGCAGGATTTGCAAATTTGCAGCTTGCAGGATTTGCAACTTGCAGGATTTTTTTTCCGGATTTGCAACTTGCAGGATTTTTAGGAATTGCAACTAGCAGGATTTTTATAACTTGCTACTTGCAGGATTTGCAGCAAATTGTGATTACCAATAATTATCGAAAAAAGGTGATATGATTTTCATAATATTGAAATCTAAAAGTTAATATTTAGCATCGATTTTAGATTTTTATTGATGCTTTTGATTAAGCTAAAATAAATATACAATTTTCCTCTCTATAATCCATCATTATTTTTTAAATTAATACACCTGCTCCCTAATGCATCAATGACATTATTGAAAAACCTTCAAGTAATTCCTTTAATTTAAGCCTCGCTACAAGCATCTTATAAAGAAAACCGAATCACGTCCTTAGAAAAATGGCGGTTGAAAAACTTTTGTGACTATCACATTTATTGATTACAACGTGGAAGAAAAAATGTTGTTCAAATCTTTTTAATGATTAATAATTGTCGTTTACAGCAAAACTTTCTCTGATACGACCTGGGGAAGGTCGTTAAAATAAACTAATTAGATTTTGCAGAACATTCGCTTTTTTCAGAATGTTTCAGTTTTACAAATATAAAACTGACTCCTGACTGCTTTAATTATTAAATATTTGCCTTAGGTAAAATTTATTCAAGTAAAACGAGTACTTTGCAACTTAAACAATCGTTTTACTTTTTAATTATCGTTAACTTACGTATTCTTAACGGCGAGTATTCGTCGAGATGAAAAAAAAGAAGTTTCCAGGAAAGTTTAACATAGCATACAAATTTAATCTTGATAACCTTAGAGTTTATTACATTTTATATTGTTGAAAGAATAAAAATTAGGAAAACAGAGTTAATTTTTTGGTCTAGAAAAAACAATTTCATATTTACCAATATTTATGTTTCTAAGGACTTACAAAAACTTTAAACTCAACAGTTCTCAGTAGCCATGATCTTCTCATGTTATCTTATCACATTTTGGGAACACTCAAACATGTATATTGTTGATTGAGTATTTATATCAGAAGTGTGTTCCTGCCACTAAATTTAGTTAAAGGTGAAAAATCGCTATTTCTTTACCAACAATAATAAATCGTTTTATTTTATTTAGTCATGAGTCCTTCTACTGTTAGGTGTTCTTCATTTTCTGTTCTTACAATATTTACCGTTTTTTCGTGCATCGCTTTTATTATGTCGATTGTTTCTGTTTCTATTCCCTTCCTTCTTAGGCCCCTCCACAAGTCTTTCCTTTTGATTTTATCGAATGCCTTTTCCAGGTCTCTAAAACATAAATGTATTTCCTTGTTTTTTGTTAAGCTCTTTTCTATTGTTTGTCTTAATATAAAGACTGGGTCTTGTGTACTCCTCCCTCTTCTGAAACCGTGTTGAGATTCTTCTAGTGTGCCTTCTATTGTTTGTTTTAATCTGCCTTCTATTATTCTTGCCAGTATTTACCCTGGTACACTCATTAATCAAATCGTTTCCATTTTTTTTTTTAAATTTAAAACCTCTTTACGCTTGTATTTATAAGTGTGATACCTACCCCGTAAATTTAATTACAAAACTTGCACCAACAGTTCAAGTAACATTTGAGTCAGTCGCAATGTAAAGTGAGGAAGTCTCTTTGGAACAAAGAAAATTCATTTTGGAACCCGTATACGTCAACACAACATCAAACACCAAACTTTGTTATAATTAAAACAAAATGCGGCGTGAAGGCAGCCTACTATTTATAATGTAATTCAACCCTACTTAGAATAATGGGTTTTGGCAAAGGCATTACTACTCCCGCATATGTTTGTTTTGCAACATTGTTACAGTCTCTGGCAGCCAGTAATGCATTTATTTTAATGAAATTTGTTTATAAATACACTGCAAATGTACAGGGCGCTTATTTTTGACACGTGGTTTATATACTTGGTTTAAATGACAAGAATTAATATAATGTTAACACAGAAGTAATGTTCTTTTTACTTACAAAACTAAATGTGATTAAATAAATATGGTTTTGCTTTAGAAATTCGCTATCAATATGTATCAGGTTTGGTTCACCTTAACCCATACAGTATATGTTGCTCCACACAACAAACACCGGTCCTAATTTTAATGGTTACAAAACTGTAATTTTTTTTCTATAAATAAAATTACTTAGGGTCTTAACAGCAATCATTTTGCAAGTAAATAAACGTTGCTAATAACAGCTACGAATTTTTTTGCGTCCAACCATAAACAACCATTATGGACGAATATACGTAAGCCCTCAATGTGTTACAAAGCTTGTGCGAGCATTTTCCAGTCTTGTACAGTTATTACATATCAGGATGTACAAATCCTGGCAGGATTTCTCGTTGAGTGCATGAGTTAGTGCAAGCTGCGGCAAGAGCAGCCAACTTTACGACATGAAAATATATTACTATCAAAGTTGACCGCCGGTTTACAGCATTTTCACCTGAACCTAATATTTTACGGAATTATCATCATGAAAACATTAAAGAGTGTGTTATGCACGCCATGCATACGTGATATCAAAATTTAAACTAATCCTGCAACTTTTGCGGTGTCGCTATGATCTTTTAGTAGTATTTAAAAGATTTCTTATCGTAATGCAAAACCAAACTATCGTCTCCTAAGTTGCAATTTTATTTATTTTTTATTAAACCTATTTACACCATCTAACAAATCACTTTATTATTGCATACTGTTGAATCATGCTTTATATTCTTTTTAAATGTAGAAGTACTTGCACAAACTTAAATTGATTTTTGTTTAATACCTGGTAATACTTAAAACTCTTAAGGAAGTGGAGGGTAAAAAAGTTTGATTGTACAATCAAAAATTGTGATAATAAACTGGAAACCGAAGAAATCACAATACGCCGTGTTATAATTTATAGAACTTTGAGTCGAGCAATTATAGGAACAGTGAAATTGCATTACCGAATACCAATATTTTCCATAAAAGATAATATTTACTTTTAGTCTGACTTCGAAACGAACGGAAATTCCGACCAATTTAATAAACGCTAAATTTAACCGCGTATTGCTTCCGATCAAACTAAAATCGTTTGTATTGCTTTGTCGCGCTGTTGAAAATTAGATTTTTCACTGTGTAAAGGGTTTACAAATCAGGACTAACATTTAATTTGAATGGGCCAGGAATTTTAAAACCTCAAGTAATGCATTTTTACGTTTAACTGGTTAAAGAAAACGCCTAATAAAACTTTTACCTTTAATCACGGTTTAATTAAATGTTTCAATTTATTTGAGCAAATTATTTAGAAACTCTACAATGGTCTTTATATTTCCTAAAAATAGGAAAGACATATTAAAGCAATACAAATCTACCTTTAGTTTGTTACGGCCTTAAACCATTTTTACAACTTTTCAAAATTTCGCAAAAAGTTCCAAGTGTATACATGGTGATTGAAATTCGAGTTTAAGCATGGGGATCTCGCCTATTATAATAGCTGGAGTATAGGTTTAAATTCGGCAAAGTTGCTATTTTTCGTGCTCAATAATATTCCAAAGAGAAATTGAAAATATCTCAAACGGTATCCGAGAAAATTAGAAAAAACCGGAAAATGCGATTTTTGAAAATCGTCTGTAACTCCTTTGGAGTTTGAAATATTTGAAATGTGTAAAAACATTGCCCTGAGCAACTTTTTAAGCCGAATCGGATGGTTGTCACAAATATTTCCCAGATCGATTCGTTTTTGTTTTTTGACAACCAACTTTATTTTTTGTTATGGGCGCAATTTTTCAAAAATCGCATTTTCCGGTTTTTCCGAATTTTCTCGGGTACCGTTTGAGATATTTCCAATTTCTCTTTAGAATATTATTGAGCACGAAATTTAGCAACTTTGCCGAATTTAAACCTATACTCCAGCTAATATAATAGGCGAGATCCCCATGCTTAAACTAGAATTTCAATCGCCCTGTATAACCAAATAACCTAGCAATTTCTGTGGCCAAAAATTCAAAAGTTTTGCTATGGTCTTGATATATCCTTAAAATCTAAAAGACACGCTTAGCAATACCTTTAGTTGGTTTAGAAACAGCCTACAACAATTTTTTTAAGCTATTCAAAACTTTAAAAACATTTCCAAGAGTATAACGTTATGGGATATTAATCTTCAAAAAAAAATTGTGATATGGATCATCCCTGACTTAAATCCTTATTGACAATAACTTTTCTCGAAAGTTTGTTTCTGATTTTTATCACTTCATCTAAAAGAAATGTAAGGATCATAAAAACTGAGAACTTAATGTATTCGCAATAAATTCCTTTAGCATTTAAATGCGCTTAAGTTCCTAATAATTGGCACAAATCCATCAGACTTTTATTGTCTGACTTTTACACATCGACTTTAATTTAAATTCGCTTCATGCACTCGCGTCCTAAATGGTCACGTTCCAACTCGTGTATTAAAAATTGACAGTCGCTTTACATGAGCAAGCCCGAACAAACTGTAATATTCAAATCTGTTTTCAATTGCTGTCTTTATTCAATTTTAAAGTAATATTTACTCTACGGCATATTCAGGAAGATCGCACAATGTCGCTACTTCCATTATTAAAGATCGGAATATTTTACGAGATGCAAATGCCATCTTTTTCCTCGGCGACAAAGTAAAAATGAACAAAAATATTTGAAACATGAAGTAACCTTATAAATTGTCGACGGCAATTTTAGTAAAGTGGTTCGGAGACCCAAGAGAAAACATACATCTTCCTAACGTTGTAGATGGTTTTCTTTTTATCCTTACATAAACGAAAATGTAATATTTGGATTTTGTATTCAATTCCTGGAAAAATATTACATAATACAGTGAGCTCGCGTTATAAGCAACTAACGGCGGCCAATTCCGATCTAAAAGTTGCTTATAACGTGAAAGTTGCTTATATGATAGAAATAGAAACGATTCGATTTTTAACATAAATAAATCTTGTTTTTAGTAGTAAAACTAAAAATAAAAGTTTACACCATAACAACGCGATCGTTGTCGCGTTGCTATGGTGATCTGTACGTACCTATGTCAAACGAAATACGCGCGTGCCACGTACCTTTAGTCGTGATCTATGTACTTGTACATCTCTCAATTAAAAAAATATGATGTGATTTCATAAATTGATGTTGAAGGGCTTTGGTAAATTATATAAAGCCAAAAAATGTTAGTAATTTCACCTACCAGTTTATTATATTATTATACAGCGTCATTCAAAAAGTCTGCAACAAATGGAATTTTTTTTATTATTAATTTCTCAAAAAAATTTATTCCTGATAAAAGTTGGTGCATGGTCTAAAATTAATTTAAGGGCAAAAAAAGTTTGATAAAAAGTCATAGAACACTAGATTTTACCGATTTTTGAAATATTTGTAAGTGTAAAGGGCCCTTATTTAAGAGTTTTAAAAAAATGTGTAGGAAAAAAGTTATGTAGAATCCCAAAATAAGGCTAGATTTAAATTTTGACGGTCAAATTCAAATTTTTATTTTTTAAGAAATTTTAACATTCAAAAAGTCTGCAACAAATGGAAAAGTTTTTTATTATCGATTTTTCTGAAAATTTTATTCCTAATGAAGTTGGTATATGGTCTAAATCTAATTTTAAGATGAAAAACAAATTAATAAAAAGTCATATGACACTAGATTTTAATGGTTTTTGATTTTTTGAATGTTAAAATTTCGTAAAAAATAAAAATTAGAATTTTACCCTCAGAATTTAAACCTAGTTCGGTTTTTAGATTCTTAATAATTTTTTTCGATAAAAATTAAATTTTCCATTTGTTGCAGACTTTTTGAATGTTAAAATTTCTTAAAAAATAAAAATTGAAATTTGACCGTCAAAATTTAAATCTAGCCTTATTTTAGGATTTTTAAAAACTCTGTCCATAATTTTTTTTGTATCTCTTAAAATATTTCAAAAATCACTAATATCTAGTGTCATATGATTTTTTATTAAACTTTTTTCATCTTAAAATTAGTTTTAGACCATGCACCAACTTTTATCAAGAATACAATTTTCTGAGAAAAAAATAATAAAAAACTTTTCCATTCGTTGCAGACTTTTTGAATGACGCTGTATATTAATAATCTCCTAAAAATAAAATGATTGTTAAAAAATCTTATGTTAATCTAGATTTCACACGATATTTTACTGCCCTTTTAAATAACCTCAATGAAAAAAACTGAAAGTGCTGTATCACTCAAAATTTTCGTAAAAATGTAAATATTTTGAAAACTGTTGACTTTAGACCCATATAACCTTTTACATTTATTAAAGTAAATTTTAAGACAAATTCAAAAATGTAAAAATATACAGATGTTCTATTTAAAATTTCAAAGTTTGAGTCCGTTTCCGGTTGAACCGGAAGTCGTATTGCAACCTTAATATTTCCATCGAATCCGAAAAATACCATAACGCTCAGATACAAAATTTCATTGTTATATCTGCAATAGTATTTTAGATATTTGTATTTTTAACTGTCACACTGACAGTTGCTTATATCGTGTACTTTGATACGATAGTTGCTTATATCGAGTGTTGCTTATAACGCGAGCTCACTGTATTTGGATTTTGTATTCAATTCCTGGAAAAATATTACATAATAATTACTAACTATACTGTCGCACCCCGCCTTGGTTCAATTATTTTAATTTAAGTTAAAAGTTATTTAATTTTCCCTTAAAAGAATAACAAAGTACAAGCACTAACGCAGCAGTTACTAAAATTTATAACACTTTAAAGGGCTAAGTTATGAGGATTTCAACTTTAGGCAAACATTATTGTCAACATATTACGGTCAAAACTTGGAATACAACAGTGTTTGAAATTTGTTCATAAACAAACGATTTGTTGATAAATTTGTACATCTTCAATATGACAAGTCAGTTGGTACAGAGAGGGATTAGCTGGACGCTCAGTCAAAAGAGATACTTCAAAAATTCAGTTCAACAAATTTACAAATACATACATTGCGCCTGACGAAGGGTTAACAAAAATAAAGAAAATCGACGAAATTAATTTTGCTTTACATCTAATATTTAATATGCAACTCTGCTTTTGAAATTTGCGATCTTTGTGTGCTGAATATACAATCTTTGTAATGAACTTAATTTTGAAGCTAGTAAATAACTTAACATTTAATAAAGTAGTATAAAATCAGATTATAACGCTCCAATTTTCTGGATATTTTTAACGTTGAGTGTTCTGTATTTATTATTGCTTTTTGAACGTTTTTTTCTCGTATAATGACACAGCAAGTCTTTATTATCCAATTGGATATGAGCAATACACATACAAACTTTAAATCGAAAGTGTATTTTTTATCCAAACATTCGCAATTAACTTTGTTGTTTTTTCTGTGAAACTAACTGGTTGTTTTTTGTTACAGGTAGGAGTAAATAACAGTCAGTGTGCAACTTCAGGACTGGTCTTAAAATATAAGGAGGACGATAAATCAACAACTCGCAACTTGGAGTTGTTCGAGAGAGAAAATGTAAACTTTTCAGATGCTTCATTGCGATATGGTGTATGAGGAGCAAAAGTTTAATTAAAACTTAACGTTTTTCATGTAAGATGTATAATATTTTAGAAAATTCGCTATAGAGGTTTTGATACTTCTTCATTTTGAAAGACGTATAGGCATATAAAATTTGTGCACCTGAAATTTAGAGTTTGTTTTTAATCAAGTTTGTTTTTATTCAATACAAAATCGCCCAAAAAAATTAAGTATCACGTTTTACATACCATCTTGCTTTTTATTTACATATTTTTGAGATTATTTCTTAATTCCATATCTTTCTTAAGAGTGTCTTGTTTTCAAAACTCCAGATGTACTCCATTCGCTTTGAACATTTTTAAAATTGTAATAATCTTAAATAACATTAGCTTAAACCAAAACTGGTAAAGTAGAGTTAATGGTCGGTAAATCTTGCGTATCTTTTTATAATGAAGCTTACTTATAATTACAAGGTACAATGTGATTACTTAACAATTTTCATTACAAGAGATAAAATTGCATCGTTTGATGGAAAACTTCATATCTGGATTTTTTTTTATTGAATTGAATAATTTTATTGGTACCCTCCTTGCATGAATTTTTGTCTGAAACAAAGTCTTATGTTAAAGAAGAATTAAGTAGCGTAATTTAAGAAAACTTCCATGACTTACAAATTACAATAAACCCTTTTGCAATGTTATTATGCCTAGGTTCGGAATCCATCTACAGAGAGTAAGCCAGCATGCTTCTGCGCAAGTGATTATGACAATATAATTGATTTAATTATTGACTCTGATTTAAAACAAAAATACAGGGAACTGCCGTTAAATGTTCTTTGGAACAATTTAACAAAAGAGTATTCCAACGTGACAAAACTAACTTTTCTTATTTTACTTCGTTTTTTTTTTAAATTTATCATAGCCTTATTTACCCGAAGGTCTTAAGGTAAATTGCAAAATCATCATCTAATTTCATGCATAAATACTGCCCATTCTTTCTTGTTCCTTGCCATCCTCATTCCCCCAATCCAGGACATTCCTTTATCCTTCAAACGTTCAGACACCACTTGATTCCAAGCTTTCCTCAGCCTTCCTCTTTGTCTTGTCTGTGTAGATTTAGCTAGCCATATTCTTTTCATTTGTCTTCCATCCTCCATCCTTACTAGATGCCCAAACCAATTAAGATGTTTTTTCTTTGCTTTCCAAAACTGGTTTAACACTGAGTTCTGCTCTAATTGTCTCATTTCGCATTTATCTCTTCGGGTAATACCTTTGACGCCTCTTAAATACTTCATATCCTGCGCCTGTATTTTGCTCGTCATTTGGCTGCTTAACCAGCTTTCGCATCCGTATGACAGAATTGGTTTTTATATTGTGTTGTACACTGTCATTTTTGATTTCTTCGAAATTTCTTTTTCCCTTATGAATGTGTTATTAAGTGTGTAGAAGAGTTTAGTTGTATTCTCTATTTTGTTGTTGATTCCAGCCTCTTCCTTTCAATCCCTATTTACTCCCAAATACTTAAATGTTTCTATTCGCTCTACTTCTTCGTTTTACAAAGACATATTTATGCCAGCAGAATGTTCCTACAAAATAATAACATACAATTTTGACATAGCACAAATTAGCTTATATTTCTTTGGTAAATGCACCCACAAACTCATAAGTAATGAAAAAGTTATAAACAAATTAGGGATTTAAGTTTCTTGCGTCCACTGTGCAATCTAAAATCTATTGAAATTTATAGTTTATCGTATAATGGGTGTCAAAAGTGTGAACTTATAACTTGATATATCTTTGTTTTTTTGTGCTGAGCAGCTACTTTCAACTTTATGTACCGTAAGGATGGTAACTATCCTTGAATTAGAATAAAACCGCAAAGTTATCTCACCCATTGAATAATAAAGTGGCATTCAAGCGAAATTCTATTGAGAAAACCGTAATAAGGTCTCTCTTTATAGTGACTTTCCACAGTAAGTGAAAATCAATGTAACCATGTAACATTGTACTTACTCTAAGAACTCTACTTGCTACTTTCCGCGAATGGATATCTTGATTTATTACGTTATTTTTAGTTGGCTGTGCACTGAATTTTCTTTATAAATCAGCATACGGAGTGTGAATTTAACATTTGGGATTTCACACCTAAGTTCCTTTATTTAATGCGCTGTTAAAAGTCGCTGCGATTCATCAAAAATAACTGGAAAATTTTATTGAAAATCTCCACAATATGTGGAGTTTCAAACACTTTTCACAGGCTAACGCTTGCATACACGTAGCAGCGGTAAATTTACCGGTATTTAATCAAGGAAGCGTGTTTTTAGAGAACATTATTTAAATATTGTCTAAGTAAATTCGATGGGAACAGTAGGTAATGGAATTATGAACAAGAAAAAGCACATTCCGTGAACCAAACGGATTAAAATAAAACAGTTGAAGCAGTCGTGATTCGTTTGTTCAAATAATTTAAGTTTTTATATAGAATCATTGTTTGTTCTTGAAAAACTTTGAGCGCAGTCTTTGTACAAGATGAATTTTTTTTAAAATGTTTTTTGCAATATTAATTACAATTTAATTGTATACTAAAAATCCAGACAAATTAATTAATATTTTTATTATTGAAATAGAAACAACGATTTTTTTGCAACACAGTTGTTAGCATTTATGAGCTGCATCATTTTATATTGTTTTTATATACCAGATGTTTAGTTTTTACAAAAGAATATGCAACTTTGTAATTTGCAAATACAACATTTTTACATTTTCTTGTATAATATTCATTTGTTTTAACTAAAGGGTAAGCATATCTTGTGCCTAAATTAATATTGTTTGAGTTATGACAATTTTAATAATCAATGTATTGTATTAATCGATTTAAACTAATTATTCAAAAAGAAACGAAAAAGCTATTTGCATTCATAAGCTGCAACTTTTTAAATATATCGAGTGTTTAGTGTTCGTAAAACATAAAGCACCTCATACAGGGTGTTTCATAAATATTGCGAAAAGATGGTGCTTCCTTATCGAAAATTAAGGGGGTCTTTCATATAAATTTTTTCTCTTAGACGTCTCCTTTCTGAGTTACATCCCCCTAAAGGTGAGCGTAAAATTATGTTTTTATTTTATTTCTCAAATTTGGATAAATGTAGGAGAATAATATTTGGTATATGTATAGTACTTATTAAAAGGTTTCCCATAGTAATATTTTCAATCATCTCCCACCTTCACAGGGGGCTGAAAAGTGCAACCCCTGTTGATTTTTTTATCAGAACTTTTTGGAGGGTTGAAATTTTGCAATTTTAAAATTTGTTTTTGAAAGATTGATTTATTTAGAAACTTTTTTTGTTTTTTAGTTGTTCTCGTAAAACGTACCGTTTTTGAGTAAAAAATAAAGCAAGTCCACCCGAACCATCAAATATTCCAATGTGAAACAACTCATTTTCGTGGTTTCCATGGTTTGTTCTAAAGACGTACATCCAAAGTTATTGTGATTTATGATTCTGTTTTGAATAACGTATGCCTGCATGTTTTTAAAAGAGCAAGGTTAGTGATAAAAGAGGTTCTGAACATTACCCATTTTTATTTGGGTTGTTTGGCTTTGTGTTTCTAATTTCTGTTTAGCTTTCATTGCACCATACTACTTACAAATAATTTTACTGTAGATTATAATCGTAGAGTATACATTTATTAAGTTTCTTAAATAGATTTCTTCTGGCCTTTTAAATTGTAACTAAATAATCTTAATGCAGCTCGGTTAAATTCCTAAACTTATTTTTAACGTTAGTTTCGACCATTTTAAAACACTGTTTATTGCGAGGTAAGCAAGTTTCGAAATTATTTGTATGCAGAAATTGTTAACAATTAGCGAAAACTTTAATTAGAGCTAAAATAGAACTGAACTTGAGCAGATGCAGCAGATACTGATTGCCTCATCTGGAGTGCTATTTAGTTTAAGTGTGCAACAAACCTTACACCGAGAGTGCATTCTCTATTAGTAATAGGTGCACTCTACCGTGAACTAAATAGAAGGCTATGAAATTTGTGCTGTTTAATTAAAAAAGAAAAAAAAAGCTTTATATCAGTGTTGATCTAGCTAAGATGCAAAAAATGATATAAAAATTAGATGGGGTCGATTGAAAAGAATACTTTTAGAGCGTCAATTTTAGGTGAAGGTTGTACATCCTTCTTTAAAGGTCTAAAGCATATTAGTTATTCTGTTTATGTACATTTTTAACTGTCTAAATTTACTTATTTAATCCTAAGGCTGTTGTACTTTCTGGTGTACGGCTTGTTGGAGTTGAGTTATTGCGTGGGTTTTCTTTTCCATGTCTGCCTCCATTCTCCTCTTTCTTGCGTTTTTTGTTTTATTTCCTACCACTTGACTCCTCGTTTCTCTGCCGCTGTTTTTACCTCTTCCGTCCAGGTTCTTCTCGGTCTACCCCTCCTCCTTTTAACTAGACTGCCTCGCATATCCTTCTCGTCGTTATTTCTTCTTTCATCCTCATTATGTGCCCGTACCATCTTAGCTGCCCTTCTTCGATTCTGTGTTGCACAGGTTTCAAGTTCAGGTTCACTCTAAAGACCTTATTTCTTTTGCCCTCCTTGTTTTTCCCTCGATCTTCCTTAAAAACTTTATTTCAATGATTTTTATTTTGTTATTTTGTTAATTCGATAAAGTCCACGTTTTTACGCCATATGTTAATATGGGGATGGCTACCTTCTTGAATATTTCCGTTTTTATCTCTTAAGGTAATTTTTTTTGGACAGGAGTTGAGTTTTTATTGCGTTAAATAATCTTCCTGCAACGCCTGTCCTCTCGTTAATTTCTTTGTCTAATGTTCCATCCTGCGATATTGTCTTACCCCTCTTGCTGTTTCGAAGCTTTGTGAACATTCTTGTCTTAAATGAACCAAAAATTACGACCATATAGTAATTTGTATAGAATAACGGGATAGTGGTTCTTGGCTTTATAAAGAAAACTCTTTACATCAGCTATATATTTCGGATCTTTATTTGATCCTTCATCAGCAGCGATGAGCGAGGATGATCGAAAGCAATAATAAGGTGAACATTAAAAATTCTCGGCGATAAATTGAATTAACATTTTTGATGGTACTTCATTGAAATTTATTTAAATTTTAAAACGTGTGCACATGTAGTATTTCTTAACAAATTGAAACTTGAAAATTATTTGAAAAATTGAAAAATTCACCTTATTATTGCTTTCGATCATCCTCGCTCATCGCTGCTGATGAAGGATCAAATAAAGATCCGAAATATATAGCTGATGTAAAGAGTTTTTTTTATAAATCCAAGGACCACTATCCCGTTATCTATATCTATATACAGGGTGTGTAAAAATTGGCGGAAGGGCTACACGGGGCGATGTTCTTCGTAAAATTCTAAGTCGAAAATCTTAATACGAAAATGTTGTACCACACTTGCTGTGTCTGCAAGAGGTCCTCAAAGCTTTGACATTTAGTCCTTTAATAGGCGTTATTATTTAATACTTGCAAATGAAAAAGCTGCAATTTGGAATAAAAATAGATTTCGAATAGTATTTTTTCCTAGATATTGTGTTCTTCCTTTCAAAAATTGGTGTTGAAAATATGTAAATCACTGATTTTAATGACAGTAATACATATGGCAACATTGTCCTTAGCTGTCATCTCTGTTTTTCTCGTAATTATTTCTTGTTTGTGTTTTACGATACTCAAAAGTTTGCAGCTATGTTTACGAACTGAAGGCTTTCAGTTCGAACAAAAAATGTAAATACCTAAGTAAAAATAATTGCTGATAAAAAAATGTCCAAACGCAAATCAATGTATGCAATGTTGCCAATTTTTTTTTTCTTTAAATGGTTCCTGAGGCCATAGGAAGCATGGTACAACATTTTTGTATCAAGATTTTCGACTTAGAATTTTACGAAGAACATCGCTCCGTGTAGCCCTTCCACCAATTTTTACACACCCTGTATATAAAAGAGCTTGTTTGTGTGTTTGTTTGTTTGTTCGCTACAGAATCCTAGGTCCGTTGACCGATCGGGACCAAATTTTGCACACTTACTATTTAGGACCTGACGGATCAAACGTCGTATAAAGAACGGCCGGAAATGGTCGGAAACGTCCGCCGAGCGCGAGCGCGGAGCGCCAGTAGTCTGTAATTGAACGTCTGAGAACGTCCGCCGGGAGCAAGCGCGGAGCGCGAGTAGTCTGTGATTGATAAAAGAGAATTGTAATCACCCGTGCAACGCCGGGTAATCGCCTAGTTCTATATAAACTCTTGTCTTACTCTTACCAAGTTTTTCGTTAGTTTGTATCCTATAGAGCTTGTACTCTTTTATCCACTTTTCTTCAATCACTCTATCTTCTAATATTCTCCAGATGTCATTTCTGTTCGTGTATAATAAAATATTCGTAGCTTTTTTTCTTAAAATTTCACTTTAGAAAAATATTTTAAATGCATTTCTAATCGTTCGATTAGGAGTTATCTCTAACGGTTCCAAGAATCTCTGGATGCCTTTAGATGAATCATATTTAGTTTGTGCCAGACTTTGTGGGCTAGAACACAAAATTAGTGTGTAATATAAACTGGTCAAGAACTTAATTGTAATCGATTATTACAGTTATTTAGTGGAGAGAACTCGTCTCCACGCAATGCGTGAAATTCCAATTGTTTCGCAACTATGGATTAAGATGATTCATCGAGAATGATTTGTATTGTTGGACCGATCCAACCCGGTACAGTTTATGCTAAGATTAATGTATACATGTAATACGAGTTTAAATGCAACCATTTGTTAACGTCTACTTCCTTAATAATAACTCGCTGCTATCCCCTGGGTACAAATTCGCTTGTTCTGTTGAATAACAAGTTCAGAATCTTGTGTTGTTGTACTCAGCTGCGTGCCCTAATTACATAACGTGTCTCTACAGAATTTTATGCTTTTGACGCGCGTTAAAAATTCAGAGCAATTAGAAAAACGAGCTGAAATGTAACATTCATCACTTAAAGGAAAGGCATGATTGTTTAACTTTTTTTCCTGGAGTAGATTTATAAGTTATTTCATAAACTAACTTTGAAAGCATGGCATCTTTGCCGAAATAAAATCCAAGCTGTTTGTTATACACCTGATTTATTAAAATCGTCCAAACATGGGCTGCATCACATTTTTTGGTCGTAACGTCCTACTGGCATTCAGCATAGGTCCCCGGTCGCCCATTTCCATGACTGGCTGTGATTATTATACATAATACCATCAGGAATATATTTGCCACAAATACGGCTGGCTAGATAATTATCTTTAAGCTATTAAACGTGTTGGCTGTTCCCTTGTCACAAAATTGTCCTAACGTTCCCTAGTCATAACGCTGACTAATGCTATTAAGCAAATTACACGAACGTTAAACTTTAAAACTGCCTTGTTACGCCATTGCACAAAATATAGAGCGATAAAGATTTCCTGCAACGTAAACAATGAATGATATTGTTTGCCTGATATATTATACGGGAATGAATTGTTTGTAACTAAAGTTTTAAAGGTTTATTAAAAATATGAATAATAGTTGTATTTGCAAAAAGTAAATACCTATTGAGATTAACATTTTTGAAAAATATAAAGACCAATCCAAAACAATCGATTTTTTTCTTCCTAAAAACTTAAAGGAGCTGTAAAAAATTGGTTCCAGGCCGTTTCTAAACGAACCAAAAGTGAAAATGCATTACTCCAGTCAATCATTTAGTCGTATACAGGGTGTCCCAGCCAAGACGAATTATTCGATAGCTCTGTTATTTGTGATGATATTAAAAAAAGTTAAATATAAAAGTTGTTTGTTATCATTTACTACATAACCTAAAATTATTTTCAACTATACACAGTGTTTTGTTTTTGCGCTCTGATACCAAACATAGTTTTTTTATATGGAACACCCTGTATATTTTGTAATTTTTGGATGTAAAATTAAATTCTCTTTCAAAAATATTATAGGTTGTTTATGTCTAAAATGAATAGTTTTTGAGTTATTAACATTTATTTGAAAATTTTGACAGATGCAGACCTTTATAAAAATATTTATATTTATTAACATAACAACACCAGAGCAATTTACTCTCATAATTTATTAGACAATAGTGTCGTAGTGATTGTTGATTGGTTAAACTTTTAAAATAATATACAGGGTGTTCGTTTTACTCGTTCCATTTCGCTAAACTTTAAACGCAAGTAAGTCATTTTTTTTAAACGGAACACCCTATATATTTTTACATTTTCTTGTAGAAAATTTAATTATCTTTCAAAGTTATTAAGCATGTATTATGTCTAAATATAATATTTTTGAAGTTATTTCGTTTCTTATGTTTATTTGCGAGTATTTTACCTAAAATATCGGTAGTAGCCTTTGAAAATTGAAAACAATTTGTATGAACTGTCAACCAAAACACTTATTCGGCACAATTTTCACTATTATGCCACTAAAAATCCGTATTTTTTAAGAGTTGTAGATACACAGGATAAATGGCAGCAAATAACATCAAACCTACCAAAAAAATGACTTACTTGCGTTTAAAGTTTAGCGAAATGGAACGAGTAAAACGAACACCCTGTGTATTATTTTAAAAGTTTAACCAATCAACAATCACTACAACACTATTGTCTAATAAATTACGAGAGTAAATTGCTCTGGTGTTGTTATATTCATAAATATAAATATTTTTATAAAGGTCTGCATCTGTCAAAATTTTCAAAAAAACGTTAATAACTCAAAAACGGTTCATTTTAGAAATAAACAACCTATAATATTTTTGAAAGAGAATTTAATTTTACATCCAAAAATTACAAAATATACGGGGTGTTCCATATAAAAAAACTATGTTTGGTATCAGAGCGCAAAAACAAAACACTGTATAGTTGAAAATAATTTCAGGTTATGTAGTAAATGATTACAAACATTTTTTATATTTAACTTTTTTTAATATTATTACTAATAACAGAGCTATCGAATAATTCGTCTTGGCTGGGACACCCTGTATAGTCAATAGGATTATGGCTAATGCCGACGCGTTTTTTAAAAATCGAAAAAACTCGAGAAATATTGATTTTAGGTATAGGACCTGCTTAATATTTTTTGTAGGCAATTAAATTTTATATAAGAAAACGTAAAAATATACAGGGTGTTGTATTTAAAATAACAAAGTTGGATGTCGGTTCTCGAAAACGGAACACTCTGTATATTTAAAAATTATGCAAGGTTATGCAGTTCATGATGGCAAACAACTTTTGTATTAAAAACTTTTTTGTATCAACTTTAATAACGGAGATATAAATTAATTTGTATTATTACCCCAGTAATACCCGACACCTCCACCATTTTTTTAAATTTATTTTTAAAATCGTAATAACTCAAGTAATATTGATTTTAGGTATAGGACATGCTTAACAGTTTTTACAAGCAATAGAATAATCTATAAGAAAATGCAAAAATATACAGGGTGTTGTGTTTAAAATAACATACTTGGATGTCGGTTCTCGAAAACGGAACACTCTGTATGTTTAAAAATTACGCAGGGTTATGCAGTTCGTGATGCCAAACAACTTTTGTATTTAAAGTTTATTCGTATCTACTCAAATAACAATGCAAAAAAATAATTTGTGTTAAACTTTTATTTTTTCGAAAAAGTTTAAAACCATTTATTGAGGTGGATCGGTCCTCTCTCTCTGATTTTTCAAAACTTGTTGGTCTTGGCTGCCTCCGGAAAGCAATAATTTTTTTTTTTGTAACAATTACAAGGTAGTCTTGGTACATTTCAAAAACTTTAAGGATCTATAAAAAAAATTGTTTTAGGCTGTTTTTAAACGAACCAAAAGTAGAAATGCATTGCTTTGGGTGTCCTTAACATTTTCAGAAATTATAAAGACCATCCCGAAACAATCAAATATTTTCTGATAAAAATTGCAAAGTTGTAGTCTTGGATTTTTTTTTAAACTTTGAGTAGCTATAAAAAATTGTTTCAGGCTGTGTCTGAACAAAACAAAGGTGAAAACGCATAGCCTAGGATGTCTTTTACATTTTTAAAATATATTAAGACCATCCCAAAACCATCGATTTTTTTCTTACAATAATTGCAAGGCTATAGTCTCATTTTTAAAAAATTTGAGCAGCTGTTGCTCTTGCCAATAAATTCGTCAAGACAGGTGTAGGACTTTGCTTTCTTGCGGCATAAATAGACGCTGTAGGTAAAAAAGTAATCGTTGACTTTGGAATCTAACTGTAAATGAATTTAAAGATTTTACTGTCGCATTATAATAAAACCCAGTGAACTATGACTTTATTTATGTATAAAATATTGGAACGGAGCAATTCATTTCAATCTTTACATTCTTTTATTGATGCTACTACCTACACTTTGCGAAATTTATGCGGCCATTTTCTTCGTAATTTCGCGTCCCTTCTAACCTAATTGCTTCATTAAAACATATCACTCCGTTAGATTTGGTATAATGGCATCCAAAATTTCTTGTCGATTTCACTGGGTCTAATTCATTCGGACCCTCGGAATGAGGTCCGCAGAACTGACTATCTCCACCCTAAAATCATTATTATGCCAAAATGATCCGATTCTATTTCTTCTTTTACACCTGATTGAGTGGAACGTTTTACCGAATGAACTGAAACGTGCACAAATCATTAGTTAAAATCTGGAACGGACATTCAATTAAAAGCGCAGAAAGCAAGCGATTCGCTGAATTGTATGCATACTGTGTGGAGTGGCCGAGGGAGTATTCCACTTTTTTGTTCTATGGTGTGCGTTGGACGACGTTATATCTGATATAGATTGTTACTAATTAACTTTTCATTTAACTTTTTTTGCCGAGATTGAAGAGTGTTGTTCGTTATTACATCGGATAAATACTCCAACATTTTGTTTTAAAAGCAACACAGTCACAAAATTGAAGCCTTAAAGCTACACAGAGTAATATCAACAATAGAGTTCCATGGAGAAAGTTCTATTATTTATCTAGGTGCAATAATTAATTAATCTACGGAGATGGTTCAAATTTAAACCGGAATTTTCTTCCTAAACCCCAGAAAATTTATCAATGTAAAAAAAAAACGACTTTCCAGTAATGCCGTACCTGCTGTCATTGTTGTTTCATTTGTTTTTGTTTAGCCTTGTCAGCTATGACAGAGCAACAAGTTCATAACGCTGTTACGCATAGTTATGCCGCGAGACGAGACGATAAATAGCCAAGTCTCGTGTCGTCTCGAATTTTCGAGACGAGAAATTTGCCTTGTCTTGCCTTGAGGATTTCTCGACTACCAAAATCTCGTCTCGAGGTCGAAAATCTCGTCTTGTCTCGAATATATATAAATATTTTTTAGGTGATTTTATTAGGTATCTACTGCATTTAAATAAATACTCTTTATACTTATTTCTTGAATTGAGTAGGTACTTTTTGCGTGGGTAATAAAATATGTTCAGTTGTCAAAATACCTATAGTTTATTTAACTATACACTCGCTTATATGATTGTAATATATTTCAATCTTAACAGTAGTTAGTTCTGAATTTAGTACCTTTCTTTTTAAGGACTAGGTACTGCAATTACACCAAAAATTTAAAACAAAATTGTGTGTTTAATTTATCTTCCAACGGAATAATCTATACAAATTAAGAATTGGTAGACGTAAAAATAAAAACAAAAATAAGGGATTCCCATGAATACGATTGCATGAATCAGCTTCCTCTGTATAGCGCAAAAGGTATTTAGGATCGTATATTTAAAAATGCTGTACTTGTACAAACAAGAAAGGATTGTTAGATGATATTTCTGAAGGTACTATTTTCATTCAATTACAACTGAAATCTGAAACTTTATAATTTTTTATCTGCCTGTTCGCTTCGTGATTGGTAGTCCATAACAAACAAATAAACAGCAAATAATACCAGAAATTTTGCGATCTCCAATAGAAATTTGTTGAAATATTCAAAACCAAGTCTAATTTTACATTCTTATTGATTAGTAGAGCAGATCAAACACCTAATTAGTTATTAACAGTAGTAAAATACTCCGTCCTTAATTAAATATGCCTTGCAGGTGTGACAACATAAGCTAAAACAAAAATTATTGCAAATTTATTAACACTTAAATGTCTAGAACTAACTTTAACTTGATTTTTGTATCAGATATTTTAAAACGGCTTTCCGCTACATTAGAAATCGGTTAAGCCTTGTTTAGTTACCCCAGAGATTGTGTTGGGAGAATCATAAAATTTTTAGTGCATCTTTCCGCCTTGTTTCCTGTTTATATAACAAAAGCGTAAAGACTACAGCAATTGATGTAACGGGCACATTATCCTAACAAATGATTAGTGCAGCACCGAACAACACAGCTGAAGATAAGCTCTAGCTTAGTAGGGTCGAAGGTTGGCTAAATGTTGTCAATTATTTTACCGCCAAGGAAAAATGACGACAGCACATCAAGTTGACTATATACGGAGAGTGGAGCGTTTAGCGTTGGCGGATGATTTGCTTGCAGAGACATTTCTGTCAAAAATAAAATGCCTGCTTTAAAAATTACACCTTGGTTTAGCAGAAATATGCACAATTTTCTGACACTAAATTCAATCCACACTCAAATCCAATCGTTTTCGTTTGTCTGGAATTTTTTACCAATTTAAGCTAACCTAAATCTTTTTATGGGCTTCAAAATATCGAAGCAATCTTGTTTTTATAATCGTCTAAAACCCGTGTGACACGATGAAAGGTTCTATATAGAAATTTGTACCAAATATTATACAGAAAATCTTATATCGTGTCATACAGGTTTCTCGTACGAAATTCTGTATAGTTTCTTGCATATACAAGCGTTCCAAGCAGTTTCTTGTACAGAAAATACTATAGAACTTGTCCTATTTCCATGCAAGTTTTGATACAGAAAGTGCGTGCTACAGATGCGCATTCAGTTCGTGAATAATGGCGACTAACAGCTGATTTTGAACATCTGCAGCTAAAGGAAATATAAACAATAGAAATTCCTGTTAACAGTTAATTCTTGCTAATCCGAAGCAGGATGCTGTTATTGTTTAAAATGGCAATTACAAGGGATAAATACCTTGTTTTAAGTGGGAGTGCATAGCTGTGTTTATACTGTTTAGGCGCATGCGTATGGGCAGTAACTTGTACATAAAATTATATCAGTGTCACACACAGTTCAAACAAATGAAATTCTGTACTGAAACTTGAACAAGAAAAACAATACAAGATATTTTGTATTAAATTTTATACAGAAATTTATACCGTGTCACAAGGGCTTAAGACTTTTTTAGGTACAATTTCTTTGAACATATTTGTCGAACTAAATCCCTTGCTTTGTTGCACTCCAAGACACATCAGAAAGTTGTAATTAATTCAAACTAATGTAGATTTGTTTCCTTAGCAATGGAGTAGTAAGTAAGTTACTATATTATTCCTCTAGTAGTATTAAAGTAGTTTGCAAATGTGAAGCAATTTTTTTTTAAATTGGTTAACATTGGCGTCTTATAGTCCAAAGTGCTAAGAAATAATGCATGTCACAGAATTCGATTGTGTTGTGGGTTAGTTCTAGCGGATCATTGTAGCTATGCAGTATAATTTTATGGCCAGAGAAGATGTGCAACTTAGTTCGGACTAAATTTGAAAAAAAAAACACACACAGTAAGTGCAAAAAATTTAAACAAAAGTGTATTCTACAAATCGCTCTTTTTAGTTAAACTACTTTAACAAGCTTATCTTTAAGGGCAAGCCAAACGAGTTGATATTAGTGGAGCAATATTTATAAACTTACATCCGTAAAGTTTTAATTAGTTCCTCTGAAGCTAAAATTTTGCAAAAGCGTTTACGTGAGCTGTTGTAATTTTCTTTGACTTTAATATATTTTTGTGTTATACCGAAAATATCAAGGGACACTGAAAAATTTACATGAATCTGTTGCTAAACAAAAAGTTTCTTAAATTCATGATAATTTGTGTCCTTTGAAGGTTATTTGAGAGTAATTTTGTTACCATTTTGCATAATAACTTTAAAAATCTTAAGCACTTTAATGTTGGCCTCTGTAAACTATTTATTATGTTAAAAATGTGTTTTTAACAGCTGAAACACATTAAAAACCGTTGGTATTTTAGCCATATAAAGAGTAATTCTATGACTCGTATTGTTTACCTTTTACTTCGTGCAAGTTATACTAAATTTCGAGTTGTTTAGTAAACTGGATTCTCTAGTAAACCGTGATATATAATATATACCACGTATTCTCCCTAATTGCCTATATCTGTATGTAGAAATACTCTGGAAGAAAACTGGTATTTTTCTAAACTGAATACACTCTGATGCAGTACAGCAAAATCTATCAGATGGCATCAATATTTCTAAATCGATAAAAATTAAAATTTCACCCTTCATATTTTATAATTTTTGAAATTTCCTCTTATTTCTAATGTTGTATTTTTCCAGAGAAACCACATGAACAACATTGTAAAGATCTAAACATGCCCTCCCTAAAATCTCGTAGAACACTTAGTGATATAATATTTCTTTACAAAATTGTTAACTGCAAAATAGATTGTACTAATATTTTACCATTAATAAATTTTAACATACCGAGTTTAAGTCTACGACACCCTTTTCTCTTTTATTTAACACCTTGTAGCACAAATGCCTTTATAAACTCGCCAATCAACAGAATTCTTTACTCCTATAATCAAACATTCATAACTATTGTTATATTGAGTCTATCATGTCATTCATTTAAACATTACTCTAAAGTAATCCTATTGTAGCTCGCTCATTTACTCTACTATCTAAGTATATTAATAATAAAAACGAGAACATAATTTGGGCTCGGCCTGTTTTGTTCTGTTTTGTGTAAATAAATAAATGTAGTTAGAATTCACAATAATGCTGTAAGTATACATGCGAGCTTTGTTCTTGATCGTACAATTAATGTTCCTACATTATTTTTAAAATTTGGTAACTCCTCTTACAAAGACTCCCTGAACAATGTGCTAAACGGATTTTTATCCCCTGGGAAACTCCGGAATAGTTCCTATAACCCTCAAATGTTTTAAACGGACCAGGTAGTAGGCCCATCCAATATTTTATACTACGAACGTAGTAGACAAAGCGAAAGTTGAATAATAAAGTTGTAAAGGCGGTGGGTGGTCGAAGAAAAAAATCTGCTACAAAATATTGTGTCGTATCTTAAAGAGCGAGTTCATGAAACCGAAATAATGTATGAAGGTACATTCGGATATTAATTTCACTTGAAACTTCAACTTGTTGCAATAAACTGTGATTATTTTATGGTGCCCGTCGTAAAGAAAAATTTATAGCAGGTTACATAACCGGGCTTTTTAATATATACATACGTTTTAAAATTAGCATGCAGACAGTGCAAGTAAAAAAGTTATTAAATTTTGTTACGGGATTTCTGAACGCCTGACTTGTTAGTTTTTATTGTTTATTAGCTAAGTTAATTTCATACATTAAGTTTTAGTATGTAGTGCCGTATTCATTGTTTGTTTTAATATATTTAAAGCAACACTTACAGTACAAAATCTTACTTGAAGTATTGTTTCGGACTCGAAAAATTACTATCTCTCACCGT
The DNA here is from genome assembly GCA_947652605.1 of Elmis aenea. Lineage (NCBI taxonomy): Eukaryota > Metazoa > Arthropoda > Insecta > Coleoptera > Elmidae > Elmis > Elmis aenea. Next base: position 55,140,370 of record OX393579.1, read on the forward strand.
AATAAAAATAATACAAACGAATTACCCAATGGTTTTCTTCAACTGAATCAATTTCTTTCTTACAACAGATTATAGGCGGCGTTTAGTGGTAAATAGCCGAAGTAAATTGCCTCATAATCTACTGACACGCTAAACATATCCAATGCTGTACTAGATAGCATATCCTGCTCGAAGGACCAATACAACTTAAAAATTAAATGCTGGTATTTCACGAAAAATTTAAACAAGTAAAGGAACTACAACTGATTTAAGATTAAAAGAAGTATAAGTTGCGTTTTCGTTTTGTAAACATTTTACTATGCTTTTTGTAAGCCGGACTAAAGCGAACTCTGCAATATTTTTAAATCGATTAACTTTTATCAGTTATAAAATCAATTTCCAACTTCCATCCCTCCTCCACTGCGTTCGCAAGCTACGGACCGAATAAAAACCGCCCGCCCGACACTCAATTTCGACCTCAGATATTCGCATTTTTAAGCGTTTATTTATAAAACGGATTTTTTTGTGCCCCTGAACATCACTCGTACATTCACGCGAAATCGCTTTATGAACAGGATTTTGTTATACAACACGAGATCGCGGCCCTGCATTTGACATTCTGCCGAACCAATTCGTGAAAAGGACGAGCACAAATGTCTACATTTTGGTTTAGAATTCCTACGCTTTACCGTGTGTATAAAACAGGCAAAGCGTTTGGATTCTGAATCAAACTGTGAGATATCACCATCAATCTACTAACGACACGTCGTTATCAGGGCCGGATTTTATTCCTTAAGTATCGGCAGGACCTGTGGCTGGGACGCAAGGCTTAAAGGGCACCAGAACAGAGGCAAAGTGTGGCAATTATTATTATTATTATTTAATTGTGAATAAAATGGGGAACACTTTGTTGCTATATTCTTTGAAAATAAGTGGTTTATTTATCTGTATTTGCGCTCTTTCGCCGGTTTAACGTTCTCATGTGGGTGGTACAGTACACAACAATCTCGAGCACCTTAATTCAGATTATTTAATAAGTTGTAGGATGCCATGGGATGCCATATTATATATTCTAATAGGGCACTTTTATTACATACTTAAGTGAGATGGCTATCCAGAGGAAAAGCACTATTGAGGCTTTTTGAACTTCGCAATAAGGGCGCCGAAGGTTATTTTTGCCCGTAAGTGAAAATACCTAGGTTCGGCCCTGGTCGTTATGTAACAAAGAATAAACGTCGTCCTTAGTTATCGATCGACGCGATTCGATCAAGACAATAAGCCCAAGTGACGTACGCCCATGATTACCACGACTTGCCGTTAAATAATGGTTAACATTAACCTACCCCCTTGCAAACCACAACCCGCAGCGCTGACGGGCTATCTAGTTAAAGGTCAGTACGGGCTGAAGCCTCTATATTGTCAACCTCATTAAAAAACTTCAAACAAAACAGTCACTCGCTATTAATTCGTGCGTTCGTGACTGTGAATTATGCACAACGACAAGTATTATTTAGGGACGCTCAATCTAACGTTTTGGGAGGTGCATTACCGCGCGTAGCTGTAACCAACTTTATGGGCTAAAACATCGTTTTGCGTTACATTGCATTTAAAATGTCACGGCATTTAGCGAACTGTTACACCCACCAGTAACTCTCAATAATTTTGATTCTGCTTTTAACTTTAGCCTTCAGAATTTTGGCAATGTCTAGAATAAACTTATCCGAAATTAAAGATGTTGACACTATTAAATGAGGTCCATGTCGAATTTTTACGAAATGCTATCTTAAAATACAACGTAAATTTTACTAAAACGTCACATACAGGGTGCGCCATTAGTGCGATAAAGTCCATTATTGCCCTTAATGTCAACTTAATAAAAAAAAGTTTTTTCTGAAACTTATAGTATTTCTACACGTGCATGTTTTAAAATTAGTTTTAAGTATACAGGGGGTTTCATAAAAGTGGGGCGTCACCAAAGGTATTTTTTTTAAATTGAACACCCAGTATATTTTTGCATAATCGAATTCAGCAAGAAAATCTCCATATGACAGTATTTTGTTTTTTTCATTTTTTTGCGACGTTGCCAATTTATCTTAAAAAATTTTTGAATTTCCAGAAAAACAGGGTACAATACTTGTCAAGAGCACAACGTTATGAATAATAATTGGCATATGATATTTTGTACATACAAAGTCAAAAGGTGTAGTCACAGTCTAAATACATCAAAATTAATTTATATTATACAGGGTGTTTCTTATAGATGTGCCAACTTCCCAATTTTCAAACATCAATAACTTTATTTTTTCAAATGGAACACCCTGTATATTATTACGTCATTTTGTTGCATTTTTGTTTTTCTTCAACTTTTCTTAATACTTACCTATACCTAAAATGAATATTTTCTGAGATATTTACATTTTACTTATTCTTATAAGCGTTGTGTAGGAATTTCCTAGTTTTCTCGGAGTAGGCCCCGACTTTGACCATAGAAACAATAATTTCTGTAGTAACAAATGTCAGAGTTAATTGGTGTCAATTGTTAAAACATAAATAAATGAGTATAACATATTTAATAGGAATTTTCCAAAAAAAGAATTGATTGATGCGGTCTATGTTCAGGGTGGCGTATTTTCGATGCCCATACAGGGGGGGTATCGCGGTTATTATCAGAGATAGAAAAAAACTAAGTACGTAGTCTCGATTTCCTTTTTCGAGAGGAATTTATTGTCGTAAACAGATTTTTGATCTTTTTTAATTTTCGAAATATAGTTTTTTTTTTAATCTCTGATAATTACCGAAATACCCCCCCTGTATGGGCATCGAAAGTACGCCACCCTGAACATAGACCGTATCAATGAATTCTTTTTTGGAAAATTCATATTGCATATGTTATACTCATTTATTTATGTTTTAACAATTGACACCAATTAACTCTGACATTTGTTACTACAGAAATTATTGTTTCTATTGTCAAAGTCGGGGCCTACTCCGAGAAAACTAGGAAATTCCTACACAACGCTTATAAGAATAAGTAAAATGTAAATATCTCAGAAAATATTCATTTTAGGTATAGGTAAGTATGAAGAAAAGTTGAAGAAAAACAAAAATGCAACAAAATGACGTAATAATATACAGGGTGTTCCATTTGAAAAAATAAAGTTATTGATGTTTGAAAATTGGGAAGTTGGCACATCTATAAGAAACCCCCTGTATAATATAAATTAATTTTGATGTATTTAGACTATGACTACACCTTTTGACTTTGTATGTGCAAAATATCATTTGCCAATTATTATTCATAACGTTGTGCTCTTGACAAGTATTGTACCCTGTTTTTCTGGAAATTCAAAGATTTTTCAAGATAAATTGGCAACGTCGCAAAAAAATGAAAAAAACAAAATACTGTCATATGGAGATTTTCTTGCTGAATTCGATTATGCAAAAATATACTGGGTGTTCAATTTAAAAAAAATACCTTTAGTGACGCCCCACTTTTATGAAACCCCCTGTATACTTGAAACTAATTTTAAAACATGCACGTGTAGAAATACTATAAGTTTCATTAAAAACTGTGTTTTATTAAGTTGACATTAAGGGCAATAATGGACTTTATCGCACTAATGGCGCACCCTGTATGTTATAGCAATTTGCTTAATCAACCGTAAAATTGTTGAGGTTTCATGCCACACTATCTTGCCTTTTGTGAACTGCTGTTTTAGTCCTTCAGCTGCAATCCTGTTCCGTATATGTTTTAATTTGCTCAACGGCTTTCCCAACTTTTGCAATACCCTTTATTTAATGTTATTTGTACCGTTTAAAGTACATTGCGGCACAATTAAGACCTAAATATGCAAATGGGACGTTCGAAACTAACGCGTTATAGTTTTAGTTGTTTTATTTTAACGGCGATAATAAAGTGCTTAATGAATGTTTATCAGGATAATTGTATTGCGAAACTTTTATCATTGGAAATTTCTTAGCGAAATTGAATTAGAGCAAATACAAGTAAAATTAAGATTTTGTGTCTTCCATTCAATATATTTTCGTCCATGGCTATTTTTACCCCATCCACCCATCTCATTTTCGGTATTCTTCTTCTAAATGGGATTCATGTCCTTGTATCATGAGGAATTCTATGTGCAGGCATTCTGTTTAGATGACCAATTTTATTTCCGCAGAGGTTTCTGTACTGCCACCTGTTGGTCTCTCAAATGAGTTCTGTTTTTTTAAAAATCGAGGATTTTCTTTAAGGGTGTTTTTTTTTACTCTTCTTGGATGTTTTTTTTCCATTCCCAGAAGTCTACGCCGATAGCATGTGAATCCTTAACACTGGCATAGTACGTGAAGATGAGTTTCTTCTCCTTTACTACATTCTATGCCCAAATCGGTTTCTGAGAGCCCTATTTTGTAAAAGTGTTTGTTTAGCCTACAGTGTCCTGTAGTGAGTCCTGTGGCTGCTCTGATTTCTACTCTGCGCATCCTAAGAATTTCTTCTGTTTTTTCTTTGAAAACTTGCCAGGTTAGCTTTAGAATGGGTTTGTCCTGCAACTTTTTTCCAATGAGCGTTATACCCCTGTCTTAATATGTCATAAAGACACCGCTTGGCTGTTCCATAGAATGTACCAACTGCGAGTTCTGGGCCGAACAAAGGTGTCTCGCTGCCTTCTCGTTTCCTGGTCTATTGGTGTGTCCTGGACACCATAACAGTTTATTATTATTCCTGCTTTCTAGCACGGTGTGCCTGAATGCAGTTCAGAACAAGTCCTGAGTTTACTTCTGACGAGCCAAGCAAGAGCTTTTAACGCTGCTTGGCTGTCGAACACCATGGAGATGACCATACCAACCAAAGCATTTGTTGCTTTTCGTTTAAAACAGTCTTCGAGCTCTTTTCAAAGTGTACTATTTTCCGTATATCCTATTTTCTTACTTCATCCATAATCGCTTATAAATGAAACCCTCTCCAAAAGTTTATTTCCATTTCTTTTGTTCTCTGTTCTAGACATTAAACACTAGGAAAACTTCGACTTCATACATAGTTTACCTTTGTACAAAACATTTAAATACATAGGTTTTGTTGTTTTAAGAAATATTTTTGCCTCCTTGTCGAGTTAGATTGCCCTATTTTTCCTAATTCAGTATCTCTTAATGGTTTTGTATTTGTAGCCCTCTTTCTATATCGCATTTTTTTGCGCCATCCTTCCAATCTTTTATTGGGATTCTACAAAATATTCCATTCCTTTTTATTACTTAATCGTCCTTTAACTGGGTGTATTATTTTAATAATCTGTATTTTTGCTAGTACCTACCTTTTTTCTAACGTAAACTTAAAAATCATTGACATTCGGAACACTAGTTATTAGGCTTACTAACAACCTATCACATGTGCGACTTCTGGCATTTTTAGTATGTATTTTATGTTATTGCCTTTTTGTTGTTTTAATAAATAGTTTTGCCTTTGATTTTCACTTTTTTCCGAACCTTGCTATTAGATATTTCGCACCCACCCTCCCCTAGGGGCGCGCCACCAGGTTGAGAAACTCTGCCCCAATTTATTTAAAACGTCTCTGGTGTTTATTTCCTCCAAAAGTTGAGCTTGCACCTGGATATTTATATTAATATGCAACTTTTATACTTCTTTACGTTGTTTTAATACCTTGACCAGTATTTTTAATTGCCATATATTCTGCCTTTCGTTCCATTTGTTTTAATATAGCCCCAAATTCACCCTCGTCATTAATTTGGGGTATGATTTATAATTTATTACGAATAATTTAAGCTTGCTTTAGGTCAAAATTGATAAATTTTAGTATTGAATTATATCGTACTAGCGTAGTGACCCGGCTTCGCTCGGTGATTTTTTTTATCAATCACAGACTACTCGCGCTTCGCGCTCGCACCCGGTGGACGTTTTTGACCTTTTGAGAATTTTGGATCTTTTGGGAATGTTTGTATCTATTGAGAATTTTTGTATCTATTGAGAATTTTGAAACTTTTGTGATATTTGGATCTTTTGGGAATTTTGGTTCTTTTGGGAATTTTGGTTCTGTTGGGAATTTTTGGAACTTCTGGGAATTCTCATATAGCCTATGTACTTTCCATGGTCCTATAGATTGTCTGTGCCAAATTTGGTCAGGATCGGATGAGTGGTATAGGAATGCATAAAGGACATACAAACATACATACATTCATTTTTATATATATAGATTGGTCAAACTGCTTCGCTCTTCTACTTCGTTGATCTTAAATGATAAGTATTTACCGTACAACTATGTTTTAGCGATGAAAGAAAGTTAATTTTAAAAACTTATAGAACACAAAGGCATCCTTATTTGCATACGACTAGTTTACAACAAGATATTATAAAACGGAAACGCTAGACGAAGCTCCGTGACGCCTAAATATGCCACCTGTAGCAATTCCTACGGGAGATGCAATTATATTCGAGGTACCGTTGGTATAATAGAGTTTATAAAATTTTATGGACACGTTATGAAGGGCATTTTAATAGCAGGAGCCTTTGAAATGATAGGGCATGCAGAAATGCAACGTATATGTGTAATGTAACGGTACAGGATGATAATAAAGTTCTGTAGATATAAATCAAATCACCTAGAACCTAGGCCCTAGGGCAGTGATGGGGAACCTATGACACGCGTGTCAACAGTGACACGCCGCTACTTTTTGAGTGACACGCAACGCACATTTCGTTCTAAATTTTTTTTCTCACAAATCACTATTTAAAAAAAAATCATTTAGGTTAGGAAGATTTTCACAGTAGACGCCACTTTGCCATTCGTTTCGGTATCCTCCGCAAGGGGAAGTACAAGCATACACTGCTTCGTTTATACCGGAGCGGATTATTTATGTTCATGCATTTGTGCAGTTAAGAGAAATAGAAGGAACAATAAATTTTATGAAATATCCAGATGAAGTTATTTTTACAAATCTGAAGTTAGATGTGTTCAATTGGTTAGATTTAAATGACTTAGCAATGCAATTAGCAGAATTCCAATCTGGCTGTGTTAGGAAGCAAACGTTTATTGATCTTAGATCCGACTTGGAAGCACTTGAAGGAGACCGCTAGCATGGATCCGGGAATAATAATTCTGACAACAAAATTCTGAAAGTGTGGAATTCTATCCCGGAAACTTTTGACGTTCTGAAAATACTTGCCAAAGCTATGCTGACAATTTTTTCATCAACATACTCCTGCGAAACTTAGTTTTCGACTCTAGATGACATAAAAACAGACAGGAGGAATAGATTGGTTGATGATGTTAGTGCTGCTTGCGTAACTTTAAAATGTACGTATTATAAACCTTCCATAAAAGAGCTAGCTTTACAAGTACAACAAAAGAGTCATTAAATAACGGGTGTTAGTTTTTTATGTTTTAATTTTTTGTTCTAAATAACTACAAAACATTTTTATTTGTTATGATATTCCACGATAACAATGATCGTTTATTCATCTTATTTTTACGTGTACAATACGATATTTTTTTAACCAAAAATTGGGGGTCGTTTTGTATACACGGCTTATAGGTATATTAAAAATCTTAATTTTAGGTTCGAAAAATTAGGGATCGTCTTATACACAGGGGCGTCCTATAAATAGGGGCGTCTTATAAACAGGGACGTCTTATACACGAAAAAATTCGATGTATGTAGGTGACACGCCACTCGCGTAGCATCACCTGAATTTTTAATTTTTGACACGCCGACTTGAAAAAGTTCGCCATCACTACCCTAGGGGAAGGTAAACTGATTTTTAAGAGCATTTTGGAACGAATTGACTTGTTAAAGCTTATTAAATCAAAAATTTTCCTACAGAATTGAAGATTACGCGAAAAAGCATCTTGTTTAAATTATAAACCGATTATATACTTTTAGAATTTGTTTATGAATTATTTAGGCTGATATATAAATTCTAACTGTAGTATTCATTGTCTCTTTTTCAAACAAATTTTGTCTAGTAATAAATTAGTAAGAAATAAATAGAAAAGTTAATATTCCTAGCAGAAAATCGTGTGACTACACTCATCTTAAGACATAAAACATTTATTTTATGTAATCAGAAAACGTTCCACTATATTACAGAAAAACTTATTACATAAAATATTAGAATTTTATCACTTTCATGCAAGAATGTTCACATTACATCCAAGAACATTTGAAATATTTGCCGGCAATCAAGCCATCGCGGCAAACTGCGATGACTTCATGTAACAATTTTATATGAACGGGATAAAGTTTATAGAAAATTGAATCTTCAGACATCAGTGGCATCAGTGAAGTACTGTTATGACCTTGAGAGATGGCAAGTTTTGTAAAATATAATTGTAGAAAGATGTGGAACGTTGAATACAAGTATAAACGCAATATTACATTAAAAAACTGTTAGACTTCGTGCGACCTCGAGTTTATTAATTGTCAGCCATTTTAAACGCTAGTTTGATTGGAGTTTTGTGTTTTTATTGGTGCTGTTAAATTTTGTGAGTTATTTTTAGTGCTTGTATTATGAACAGCCACTGTAAAATATCTAGCATTAGAGTAATTTTGATGTACCTGAAACTGTGTAAAATAATTCTCTTTAAATTAATTAAGGAAAACATTTTCCTCTGGCTTCAAAACCATTGTTTTAATTTCTCTGCTAAAGTGGCGGGTTTCACAATATCCCATAAAACAGAAACAAAGTGAGATGCTTTGCCTTGGAACCTGATTTCCATTTTCAATATAAAAGCACTCTTTACAAAAATATTTGAATAACAAATATCCGGTCCAATTAAGTGTGTATCCAAAATCTTCACTTAGTTTAATATTGAACGCTCCCGATAAAATTCTCCGATGAAAGAACGCAAGTGAAAAACAAGCAATTTTATTGGAATTCGACGATTTGCCGATAAAACACTTTATTTCACAAAGATCGGCAGTTGAAAATCGCTATTCGAATTGAATTTAAAAATCGGAAATAAATTACAGGCTTCTAATAGCGGTCACTTAAGAGGGTTTCAGGAGCTTATTGGCTTTAGAGAGCAGGAGTTTGGCTTAACCATTACGGCAATTTAGAAACGAGACCCACAAATGCGTCCACTTTAAGATATCTCTAATAGAAATTGAATTCTAAAGTCCTTAGCAAACAATTTGAAACATGAAACATCAAATATTTAAAGCTAGTTTAGTGTAGTTCCTGTAATGTAACAATTAACAAATTAAATGACAAGAAAAACAACACTTTAAAAGTACATTAGACAATTAATAAAATAACATAAATCAAATTCAAAATTTTGAAAAATCTGTGATTGCTCAAATAAACCAAAAAAACACTACATTAAAATGATTTGCAGATGTGTTAAACATCAAGCGAATTAATGAAAAGATTGATTAAAATTTATTCAATTTCTTACGACTCTCATCCAATTTTACTATGCATATCCTAGAAAAGTTTATTCATAATATAAATTTTAAAATTAAAGTAATCTACTTTCAGTGCATTCAAAATTAGTAAGCTTTAAAACCGTAAAAGTTGCAATTTAGTGTACAGATGAACCGTTTAATTAAAGAATGAAACAGCAAACAAATCCTCGAATACCTGACGAAAGCAACTAACTAATGGGTTTTATTTAGGACAATGAAGTCCTGCAGTTAAATGTTGTTGCAGGATATTAATTTCAAGTCATACAAAAAAGAACTTTGACTTAAAATGTATGAGAAATGTTTCTTTTGATGTAAGCTTGGTTTTATAATAAATTTGCACTTTTAACTGTCTATTATTATAAATTACTTTTTAACTTGACTAAAAAAGCGTTATATTATTGATGAAGATTCCTTTAACAAAACCAATATAAATGTAGATGAAAATTCTAGCCAATAACGATCTTTTCTATCACAAATGCATGCAAAAACATAAATAATTAAGAACGCTACTGTTAAAAAGAAAAAAGTCCTGAAACTGGCGCATCCGTTGCAAGTAAAATGTTGTAGTTTTTGCAAAAAACCTAAACGGTTCCGAAAAAGAACGTGAAAAAAGAGGCCCTTGTCAAAAAGGTTTCCTCTATGTCCAAGGCTTATGCATGTCCCATATACGTATTTAGTTGTAACAGATATACCACAACTTCTCAAATCATAACGCTTTTTCGTTTTTCGCGTTTTTCTTCGGATCCGTTTAAGATTTTTCCAAACACTTTGCACCAAATTACTTGCAAAGATTGCGCGAATTGGTAAAATTGGTAAAATAATTTCGATTTTATGTCTGACGGTTTCATGGTTAACGTGATCGCAAAAATTACCTTTATTATTAAACTTTTCAGTTTTTCCCCTATTTTTCCGAAAGAAATGGCCAGTGGCACGCATAACTCTGCAAAAAAATTAGTTTTGAGGTTTTTGATGCAAAAAACACAGCCTTGATCAGATTCTAGCGACAACATATCGTGACTGTGCCTTCCAGATGTATTGCTTTAAGGTTTTCTTCTGTGTTTTCCATTAAATTAATCTTAAAACTCTCAGTTAGATTTTTCTGATCCAGCTCTTTTGATTTTTATTATGGTCCATGATTAGCAAATATCAGTAAGGAAACGAAAAAGCCATTAAAAACCTTTTTTCCAAATTTCTTCGGCGATTTCTTTGTTTGTTTCATATTGTTTTAATTATCTTCTAAATTCTGTATTGTGATTTGATCAATTGTTAAGATTTCTGCTAATTTTTGCTTCCTTCTCTTCACAAAGCCCCAATAATTTATTTTTTCACAATATTTCTGCTGCATGATTAAAATGCGACCCCATTTCGTTCATGTATTCCCGGCATCCACCATCAGAAAGCAGGGAATTTCACCTGACGTATTATCCGTGGTTGTCGCCTGCATTATCCTCAGTTCTGTATATCTGAATATTTTGATATTGATTTTATAGCCCACATAAATACGAGTCCAGAGCCACACCGACTGGCTCGGCATTTTCTACATTTGTTGCTTCATTTTGGCGTAACATTCAGACTTCATTTACATATACCGTAATTGGTGGCTGGTTCGATTGTTAAAACAACCGCACTTATCGATTTGTATTGCTTTGTGCAATTATCTGATGCATAAATTTGTACTCGAAGCAAGAAAGCCGATCGACTGCATTTATTGTCGAGGGGATTGAGCATAATGAGTTAATCATTGTAATATTACAGCTGAATGGAACAGCAATATCGCATTAGAACAGTTTGAATGATATGGCAATCGCATTGATAGTTGTGTCAATAAATCATAATTGAATTGGATGAAATTCCAGCTGATATCTGGTAAAATGTTTGTAAACGTCAGTGTGGTATTTAAATGATATTTGTTGATTAAGATTTTTTTGTTTTTTTATTTCTTATTAGTTTTACACTAAAATCAACTTATGATTACATCACACAGAAAAATAAATGTCTATCAGAATAAATAAAAAAAAATTGACTGCCGTTTGACATTTAAGTTGAACTTGAAAAATCATTGAAATCCAATTTAGTTTATAGTATTTGAATAGAATAGAAATCTGACCACAAACAACGGAGTTACAGCTTGCGGCGTTTTTTGTGTGACACCCTGTATAAGTATTTGTATTGGTAAATTATTTAATATTCTTTTAAAATTTAGTTTTGTATCTTTAGTTGTTGTTTAATTACAAATTTCTATTGGAAGTAGTATTAATAAAAAATATTCCTTGAATACAAATATTGTAATATTTACTCATCATCTCCTCACAATCAGTAATGTTTTTTTTTCAATCATTGTAAAAGTTACCTGGCACGCCAGCATTTCAAAATGCGAAAATTTTAAAAAATTGGCACGCGGACATTAAAAGGTTTGCCAGCCCTGTTCTACTCGAATATCGACAAATATTTCTTTAAACATTAAACGATTTAATAATAATTTGAAAACTACTAAAAATATTTCTTTAGAACTTACAGGAAAAGTTATGTTATGTATCTAAAACCATACAAATTGTTTTTTTTATAATGGATCACAACTTTTGTATCAAAGATTATTTAACCAATAATTTTTCCTCATTTAGCCCTGTTGAACGTTGATACAATGTTTATTTGTGCTTGCCCAGGACTCATTCTTTATTGTTTATTCTTGAAAGCTCATAACACGCCCCATCAAAAATACTTCATAGCAAAACTGCGGCCAATCACTCACGGATTTATTATTAGGGAATATCTTTGGTCTCTTAGGGGTTTTCCAATTCAGCCAGCAAACGATAATCGCCTGGGACCTTGTAAAAACTAAGTAAAATGTATATGGTACAATCTGGAGATCCTGTACTCACAGTTCACTGGAAATTTCACAGTGTTTTACTAATTTATAGCTGTCACGATCCAAAAAATTCTTTCTTAATAACACAAAACTTTATAATAATAGAAAAATGTACATAAAACTTTATAAAATTGTTATTTGCCGATGAAAATAATTATAATCTAGCAGTACTTGATCTTCACAGAACGTGTTACAATTTGGCTATTATTTTGGAAGACAATTTTATTGTTTTTCTCAAGTAAATTTAAAATGATATGGAATTGTTATAGTCTATCGCCTTAGCACGTTGCAAAATTCTTTGCCCTTTGCTTTAAGACAACATTTGCTAAAGCGTAAATTTTAAATTTGTGCGCATTGCTCCTGGCTGCAATGATATTTTTGCCTTGTACACCTTAACACGCGAAAGCTTCTATTGTTCTTTACTTTTAATTTTTGTAGCATTGTCATCATCGAGGATCGGCCTTTGTCTTTGACATGACGCTGCACCGACGGAATCAAATTACTAAGCCCGACTGAACAAGACGCCAGGAAAGAAACCTATTTCTTCTGCCTTTGGATATAGGCACACTTAAAAATAAAATATCTACGCGATTTTAAAAGTATTGTTAACTAAGAGACGCATATTTTAAAAAAGGTATTAAGTCTCAAGCTTAAAAAGTATTTTGCAATGCATCTAATCCTATAGATTAATAAACATTTTAACTATAACCTAATTTGCTACGTTTATTTTTGAGTCTGGATGTCGCCAATGGTCAATCCTGTCACGTTTACAATCTAATCACTACACTACTGTGACTACATAGCACTACTGTACTATGCCTTTGTACACTTTCAGTCTGCACAAGTACAAAGAGTTTAATCCTCTTGAAGCTACGCACAAGTTTTTTTGGAGCACTTCAATATTGGAATGTCTGTGAAGCCTCTCCTCATGGCCTTTGGCAGTTTTTTAAAAATTTTATTCCTCGACAGATTCAACCTGGAGTTCCCGGTGTAAATCGCTGTTCCGAACATACCAAAGAGCATTTACTATGCTTCTTAATACACGGTTTTGGAATGTTTGAAGACAACTGTAGCTGCTTTTTTTGGTACAGCCTCATAATAATTGTAATCCATATGTCCGAACAGGCTTGAGCACCTGTTTGTATAGGAGCAGTGTGTTTTGGATAGAAAGCTGAAAATTTCTTCCTATCAGCCAATACACATCTCTATACTTTATCTTCAGCTGTTCTGTATTCTTTTTGACGTGTTCCTTCCATTTTAACTTGACATCTAATTGTAAGCTTAGGCCGAGATATTTAGCAGTCTTTTTGCAAGCGATTATATTATTATTTAGATACACTGGTTGGTAGTTTATTCTTTTGTTGGTGAAATTAGGGTGGAAAGATTTTTCTTCGTTAATTTTTATATGCGACAGTTTTGTCTATGCACATATTTGATCAATTGCGCTTTGGAGATTTTCTGTTGTTTCTTTTATGGTTGTTCTTGTAGTTAGAACAGCCGTGTCGCCAGCAAATGTGGCGAGTTTTACGTTTTGTGTTTCTGGAATGTCATGTGTATACAGCAGGTACAATACCGGTCCAAGGCCACTTCCCTGAGAAACACCTCCTCGCATGAACTCAAGTTCTGAGTATTCGTTTTCCATTTTGACCTTAAACGTTCGCTGAGATAGATATGATTCCAGGAGCTGACTATATTGAGCAGGAAGCATTTTCTTTAATTTCATTAGTAATCCTTTATGCCAGACTTTGTCTGTGTGGACACTCACAAACGAAAATAGAAGCCTTGTGAATACAGCAGAAATGAGTTTTCTAAGAAAACTCCAAGGAAAAACCAAAAAACATTGAATAAGAAATAGTACATATAAAGAACAATTAAAAATAAAATCAGTTGAAACAAAAATACAAAAAAGACAGCTGAGATGGTTGGGTCACATTTATAGGACTAAAAAAGAGAGGTTAACCAGGAAAGCCCATGAAACAAGATCACAGGGGAAAAACGAAAGAGGTAAACCGAGAAAAACCAAGCAAGACGAAGTTAAATAAGCAGCAACAGATAGAAACAATAAATGAAAAGCTAGCACGAGGCAGAAAAAACATGTAAAAAAGTCATCACAACACAACTCAACAGTCCTACACCTAACTGTAGAAAGACTCATGACTAAATAAATAAAAATAATATACTTGGATCTTCATTTTCAGTTCAGTACCTATTAATCCAAATAACTATTTTAAAGCATAATTTATTGAAACTTGAAACGTTATAACTTTCATCTCACGTAATCTTAATATGTTATTTTTGTATCCCTGTGGCAAAAGAGTTTACGTTAGTTATCTTTGATTTAAGACAATTTAGACAGTCTGAATCGATTTCTTTTTATTGTCACATTTTTTACTCAAGTTTGTCTTTATAACTTTGCTTATAATATTTTGAAATGCAATTAAAGTCAAATTAGCGGCGGCACGTGAAACTGAAGTGTTGATTTCACTCATTAATAGGAAAACAATGCACCAAATTGCCTTCGGAATGTTTGGAATTTCAATATATTTTGCGGATCGATATGAAGTACATGTTATTACCAAAGAACGCGAATTTAACGTTTACGTACTATTTTACCATGTTAGATTATTAAAACCCGTTGGAATCTAATTAAGTCTCGTCTAATTAGCAAGTTTAATGCATAGTTATTTCACATATTAACGAGAAACGAAGAAAATTAGCGGTGTTTAAAGTTTCATACGGTGTTTATGGAATTTCAGCGTATTAATTATATCTGCAATTGCCCTGTTGCGTAGCGGTATAAATTTATAATAATATTATTAACAGGAAACTTGTATATCCAGTGCATATAAACTACGAACTATAAACGTTGAAACTTCTGCACTAAAATTAGTGTAACAACTGAGCTTGTAGGGATAATTATATTAAAGGCTGCCTTGGTCGACGTTTGACTTTCACTAATGAAAATTTAACTAATTAGCACGACTAGCAGCATGTAAAATGATTAGCCTGGTTATCACTTTTTACATTTAAAACTTTGTCTTATACAAGTCGAATAGTATGATGGTATTTACCTTTATAATTAACACTTAAAACGAAGAATTTAGAATGGCAAACGTCACATTGAGACAAAAATTAAGCAATTGTAGGGTAACTGCTATAGTTATTGGCCCCCTCAAGCAAAATTTCATTTCGCAAGTGAGATAATTAATTAATTTTCGATATTAAAACATAAAAGTTGACATGTAGTGTAGACCAATAAACTTATTTTCATATTTAAAATTCGAATTTGATGATAAAAATAAATTATTTTTAAAGACTACGCAGTTTGTAGTTATTGGCATGTCTTTCGTAGTTATTGGTCCTGCATGCTGCATGTACATATCTGTTATCGTCAGAGAGCTAGCTCTAATCCAATTGTGATTTAAGATGGCACTAAAAACCCATAGTTCTTTTTTTCTTGTTTTATACACAGAAATATGTTTCCAGAATCCTGACTTTAAAAAATCACCTTAATGTACTTCCTAGCCAGACAGGAAGTACTGGTGCGGTTCTCGTATCGTATATAATTCTCAATACATATATTTTGTTGTTCTTTTTCACATTTAACATTTATTCATCTTTATTTATTACCACACTTTTACGTGATTTATCTGCAAGTTTTATGTTCCAGGCTTCTTGGTGGAATTAGTTTCAATGTTTTTTTTTTGTTGTGTGATTTGTCGAGTTTTGTTGTCGTCTTTTGTGTGGAAAAATTATTAATTTGGTGTCTCAATTTAGCAATATTGTCTAGGGTCTTTTGGCTGCTACTAAGGCGTATTTTTGTGTAATCTACCTAGTCATGAAAATGGTATTTCAAAATTAAAATTGCCATTCTGTTTAATAGCTGGGACATTTTGAACTTCAAAAGAAAAATTTCATCAACATTATGTTGTTCTGTCTTATAACATAACTACCCCTGAGTAAGGTATAACTTTTGATTTATATACTTTTTAGGAACCAAATTTAAGAGCAATGGTTTTTTTAAATTTCTTAACCCTGGAGTGGTGGCGCCCTTTTGCATTTCACGAATGGTGGCGCTGGGTCTGACAGACCCACTATTAAAAACAATGTAATTAATTACCAACCATATAAAATTTGTGTTTTTTGTGAGTGTTCATGTTGCCCAGGTATATTTTTTATAAATAGATTTTTTTTTAAAGCTGACATAATTTTGTTGTAAGAAATTCAAAAAATACCAATGTGTCCTTACAATGGAAGAAATATTACATATGTAAACTAAAATTAAAAATTTATTTGATGAATGATATAAACACCAAAAAAAAATTTTTTTTTTTTATATAACACATTATAAGACATTATAAACAAGTTTCTGGCAGTGTCACACACACAGGGCAGCGAAATTCTGCATTCTTCAGACATAATCTTTTTTTACACATTTTTCAAAAGTAATTCCCGATGAAGCTGGAAATTCGTGTTTTTTTTGCTAATAGTGGTAAATTCTCGGTATCGCTTTCTCCTTCTTGCTCTATGTCTGTATCAGTCAAACGTGCCTCAACATTATCTTCGAATTCTTCGTCGTCAAATTGTTCGTCAGCTTCAATATCTACTTCTTCTAATAAATGCAATAATCACGCCTGTTCAGCTTCGTTACTCATGTTTCTGTGATTAACATTAATTTATAATTCAATTCACTGAAAATGGTACACTTTTTACTTACCAAAAGCGGTAAAAACAGGCCTATTCGTGGAATATTGAACTTGATATGAACGTTCGCTTAGTGGTGGCGCCGGGTCTGACAGACCCAAAAGGCTTCAAAAAGTTTGAAAAAAAAACGATTTGCACTGTTCTTTCTGCACTAATCGCTAATATAGTGAATTTTAGGACGGTACTGAAAGGCGGTAAAATGTACTTCCTCCCCACCCCTTTCTACACAAAATCTTGTGACGCTCGAGTCTGAGAGACCCGGCGCCACCGCTGCAGGGTTAATATCATTCGTGTGTACGATAAAAATTTTAGTGCTCATTTTAGTTCGATAATGATATGAAAGAATATACTATCAAAAGATTATTAGGTGCAACTGTTAAGACTATCGTCTGAAAATATTTTCCTTTCTCTGACAACTCCTTTGACTCCGTTGCGGCACTGACATTCTCACACTTTGTCCAAAGGCAAGGTGACGTAATTGTAATCTAGTCACGTATGCAACGTTCTATCAGCGATGCTTTCAAGATAAAGACATTGCCTTGATCCCTATTATCCAGCTTTGGGAAAATTGGGCTAGGTTTTTACGGCCTGTGTTCGTCTCCGACGAGTCAGTCTATCCGTCGGATCGGTAAGGAGACATTTCTACCGATTCATTCGCCCATACGATTATCTGGAGCGGTAGATGAGATTGGATGTGTACGAAACACAATGCCTAATAACGACGGATAGGTGTGTTTCGAAAAGTTGCGATCCTTTTAACGGGCCGAACGGGTAACTCGAACGAATTCGATTACAATAAAGGAGGCCGTTAGATTAGTTAACCGTTTCATGATTACCGCAGTTTTTTTTTTCGTTTTCTGTAGTTTTAAATAAAGTTGTGCTAGAAGCTTGAGCAATAACAAACACAATTTGTTCGTATTTAAACTGTATCAAATTTTTATTATTTAGAAATGTTTTCTGTGCACTTTTGCAGGATCAAATGTTCGTTAATTGAATTACAAATTTTGTTTTCGAAAATAAGAAATAAATGCATCTTCCATTTAATTTTCTTTTTTAATAGCTATAAAATCCATAGACGAGAGGCGAATGTTCCCAAACTATACAAGATATTATTAAAACCTTTTTTCGTCAAAAACCATTGACAGGATTTTAACTTTGATCAACTAAGAAGGAAAGGGTAAACGCTTATCACAATTTGAAAACTACAATTTTATTTTGGAAATACATTTTAATTTAAATTATCCCAACAAAATACAAGACTATAACCTTTATCGTACTCCAAGAATTACATAATGTAATCATATTCATTTGAAAAGTCTGCCTTACATTAAACGTTATCGATTATTGTCGAATTTATTTGATATTTCAACCTTTTCGTAGTCAGCTAAAAAGCGGAAATTACTTTTGAAAGCATTGTGTTCGACAAAAATTTGTACTGCGCTGTTTGTCAACAACTTTTGTACGTTTGTGTAAAAAGTACACCGTTTTCAAATAAACAGCAAAATGTCTTGAAAATTTTCCATGTATTTTTAATTAAATTTGCAAGTTGGTAGCAAAATATACAAACACATTCGCCAACTTTGTTACGATATTTTCTGGTACATTGAGCACATGCATGGTAAAAGACATTTTAACAAGAAGAATTGCTCTGGATTAAAACTTATCTACGTGATAGAATACAATATGTACGTATTAATGAGAGGTTGTCTGATCCTTGTTTCATAAAAAAAGGTGTACCTCAGGGCTCTATCCTGGGTCCTTTATTATTTATTATTTTTGTTAATGATATTTTTTTATTAAACCTGAAATCTGATATTATCATGTATGCGGATGATGTATCTATTATATTCAATTGCGAAAATGAAAAAATTTTACAAAAACAAATTGAAAGAGATCTTTTTTTAATTAATAATTGGTTTAGAAATAATTGTTTGAGTATAAATGTAAACAAGTCGAATTTTATTTACTTTAATTTATTCAGAGAGAGAAACTATAGTTTAGCTATCAAATTAAATAATTCTTTAGTAAGACAGTCTACCAACGCTATACTATTAGGGATCATCATTGATGAATGTCTTAATTGGAAGGTACAAATTGATGATTTGTATAACAAAATTCAACCCTTATTATATCAAATATTTAAAATTAGAGATATGGTTTGCATTGATACCTTGATGATGCTATACTATGGGCACTTTTACTCTAGAGTATCATATTCAATTATTTTTTGGGGAGGTCACAGTAATCATTTGCGCAGAATATTTTTATTACAAAAAAAAGTAATTAGAGCTGTTTTTCGTTTAGATTACATTTCCTCATGTAAGCCGCTATTTGTTAAACATAAAATCTTAACATTACCATCACTTTTTATTTTAGAATCGTTAATGTTCATATTTAAAAATTATGACATGATATGTCAGAATAAATCGTACCATAGTTATAATACTAGACATGGTAGTGATCTCTCATTTCCTTTGCATAGGCTAACCAATTTTGAAAAATCACCTCTATATACTGCAATAAAATTGTATAACCATTTACCTCCTACATATAAAGGTGCAATCAGGAAAAAGGGATTTGCTAAATTAGTGAAAGGGTTTTTGGTTGAAAACGCTTTCTACTCACTAGATGAATATCTCGATCGTGATGTGTGATTTTCATTGGATTTTGGGATGTGGTTTTGTCCCTATATTTTATTTTATCTGTAATCTTGTTATAAATAATTTGTTTTTTTTTTGTGTTGATGTTTTGTTAACGGCTTGTTTGTTATTTGTTCTTTTTTTTGTTGTCTATAATGTATTATTCAATGTTCTGCTGCTTTGATCAGCAGCTTTTTGTCTCATGGCATTTTTTGTTTGTGGACAATAAAGATTTTTATTATTATTATTATTATATAGACCAGACATATTTAAACTTCTTATTTTTTTAAATATTTACACAGTTAATCTCTAGTTACGACGTATTTAAACTCAATATCCACATACATATAAATGCAAATATTTTTATTGTGTTTGTATGTGCTTTTTTACCTCGTGTTTTGGCAATTTAGAAATTTGCAATTTTTTTTGTGTGGCGTTTATTTTTAAAGCACAAAAAATCTCTAGTCATATTTGTTTAGCTGCTGCCACAATTAACAATGAATGTACTGACAATATTATTATGTGAATTAACAGGTTGTAAATATCCCATCATAATCATTCTGTTTACACAATCGAAATTAGTTTTTAAAATATGTATTGGCCGATTTGTTTATTTTAGTTGTAGAGTCCTTGGGCATTTTACATCATGCTTTTTTAATAACCGTATCAGAATACATGAATCGATGCAGGTTTAAAAATACTCAACGTTTTAAAAGATGATTAATGATTTGCTTAAAAATGAGAATTTTATTGACGTACTTAAAATGAAAAATTGTGGGGCTGCAAATTATCAATCTTGTTGAGAATGATTTAAAATGTAAATTAAAAAATAAAAAATTTAAAAACATCTTTATTTTTTAAAACTTTGTAGTTTTCTTTAAAAAATCCAATTTGCAGAACTTAATAAATTGAGATGCCCTGAAAAAGCTTAATTTAATTTAAACCAACCGCAACCTGTTTTTTCAATGTTTTGTACTTACAAGAAGTTTTTGATCCCTGCATTTTCGCTTTTGTGTGTAAGTTTACCAATATTGGGATATGTTAAATTCTCATTGTAAATTTAAACTGGTGTAGGCGAATTCGCTAAGGCAAAGGTAAGGTTTGTTCTCTTCAAAACCTTTTTTTCAAAACCCTAACCATTTTGATTGTAGCCCGATGAATGTTTTCATATGGTAGCATGATATTTTCATGGTTGTTTATTATTAATGATAACCTTACATGTTTAGTAAATTGACAACAAATCTTTAGTGATTCTAATTTAAAATTAATCAATTATCTAATAAGCATATTGTTGCTACAATTTTTAAATTATTGCATGTAATCCATATATTATTGCATTGACTTCAATTAAATCTAAAATGAAAATATTTTTTTCCTGTGTCGTCATTTTAAAGATATTTTAATCGATTATAAATTAGTTTTTGTGTGTTTTTTAACCTGTATACTGATGCAATATCCTTGTACTAATGTTGTTAATACATTCATCTCACTAATATATCACAACTTCATTGGTATTACCTTCTGAAAAAATATTAAACGGTTCCGGAGAAAAACGCGAAAAACGAGGCCCTTGTTTTTTTCTATATTAAACGCCTCAAAAATGTGGTTTTACAACTTTTTAACTCATAGTCCTTCTGCAGAGGTTTCGTTTTTGACGTTTTTCTCCGGAACCGTTTAAGATTTTTTTAAAACTTTGCACCATTTTACTTGCAAAGGACGCGCGTATTGGCAAATAGGAGAATTTCGATCTTGTCTCTGACGGTTTCATGGCCAAAGCGATCGCAAAAATTACCTTTATTATTCAACTTTTCAGTTTTTCCCCTATTTTTCCAAAAGAAATGGGTAGTGGCACGTATAACTCTTCAAAACATTTAGTTTCTTTGATATTCTTATATTTATTTGTACATATTTTCTTAACTATTAAATCTTAACATTATTTTTCACATATTCTAAACATAGTTTTTTAAAATTTGGTATGGAAGTTGTTTGTTTAATTTCCACAGGTAATTCATTAAAAAACTTGAGCCCTTTGTAGTACAAGGCGTTCTGTGTATTTGTTTTCGTTAATTTTGGTAGTCTAAAGTCGCCTTTGTTTCTGGTCTGGTATTCGTGAATGTTACAGTTTTGTATTAAATTTTTAGTCATGTAACGTGGTAAAAAATTATTTATTGCCTTGTATATTAAAAAAAAAAGGCAATTAGACGTAATTTTTTGCCCTATACTCAACCACTTTAAAGTATTTAACATTTCGCTTATTTTAGTGTATCTCGAGCATTTTAAAATAACACGCATTCTTCTATTTTGCTGTTTCTGCAGTTTATGTAAGTCGCCTTTGTTGCATAAGAACAAAATACTCGCGCAGTAATCGAAGTGTGGAGCGATTAGTGACGTATATACTGTAATTTTTACTGAAAGGCTGTTTGTTTGTTAATCTACCCAGAAAACAATTTTTTTTTGCAACTTTTTTTACAATGTAATCCACATTGCTGTTAAATTTAAGTTTATTGTCTATCATAACATCAAGATATTTAATTTGCGAAATACATTCAAGTTCTTCCTTACCTATTTTAACTTTAATGCTTACATTCGGTATTGGCGTGTTTTCTATTATCATAAATTTAATTTTGTCTGTATTCAATTTTAATTTGTTAATTTTTAACGATTCTGGTACAACATATAGGTTATTATTTATCTTATTAATAGCCGACTCCAGGTTGCTATCAGAAGCTGTGATTAAAGTGTCATCTGCAAAGATATTTATACTACAGTTTTTTATATTGTGTTCCCAATCATTTAAGTACAGCACAAAAAGTAAAGGACCCAAAACTGAACCTAGTGTGCTGATAATTTTTTCTGATTCTATATTGTTATATCTCGTTTTTTGATAGCGAGTTGTTAGATAACTTTCAAACCACCTGTTTTCGATTCCTTGAATGCCATATTAATCCAGTTTTTTAATCAGCCTATTTTTGTCTATGGTTTCAAATGCTCTTTTCAGCAAGGGGAACAATTTGTCTATTATAAACTTGTTTGTAACTCTTCTATATGGACCACCCTATATATAAAAAAGACCTAAATAAACATAGCGTAATTCAAGCGAAATTAAAATTGAAATAAGTAAAATTTATTGATGTTTATAATTCAGTAATGTTGAGAATAGTGTTAGTACATTTATAACTCTCAAACAAAAATATTGGTTGAGTGAACTCGCAAGAAAATTATTTGCTTAATGTATTTACGTACCTATATTTAAATTCACAGAAACATGCTTAAACTTAGGATTTTTTATCAGCACTTTCAATTAGACTGACATGCAAACCTTTAAATATCTTGAATGAATATTAATGGGCCTGCACTTCTTTCATAATAAACGGGTTAAATAATGAAAACACTTATCAAATACTTGAACTTTTTTGGTAAAATTATTCACACAGTTAAATTTTTTCGCCTCACTGTGCTTGTTGCATAAACCTTTTTGGGGTCATGCCCCATAAAGAAGCAACGCACGGTTCCTGAGGAACAATACGGATCTGCATAGAGCACCGCAATAACATAAACCTCGACTTTGTAAGATGGTGAACCGGAATTTCCGACTCTCGGAATGGCTCCTACATCATTGTGTATATAGTTCACCTTCACCTAGCTAGCGAAACGTTCCCTTATTTTGTATTTCCATTTGAGCCATTCACTCCAGTTCTGATCCGATTCTTTAGCTAAATCATTGACGTGGCCCGAGTGCACTTTGAAGTTTTACATTTTTTTCTGGTTTATTTAGTGTGTAAGCACCGTACATTAGCCTTTTAACTAATGCACTTCCCTTCCTATTGCAGAAGCCGATTATACCTTGGACGACTCGTTTTGGATCGAGGAAAGCCCGGCCGGTAAGTTGCTTTGATCTTTCCACCAACCCTTTTATTTAGTTATGCCGGTTTATGCACGGCAGAAATTTACAACAAAGTTATGCGGCGTTTTTTAAGCTTTGTCGAAACGAGGGCTTAATGATGTCTGAGCCGTAAGTTTGAGGGAAAAATTAAACGTACTTTGGCCGAGTTGGTTGGGGCAATTATATTAATCAGCATCTTAGGCACGCGGCTCGTTGCCTCTCTGCTGATTAAAATTTGTAAACTAGGTGAAGTATGCGTAATTTACATTAGCATACTACAAAGTACTTGCTGCAGATATTATACGAGAGCCAAGGCTCTCATGATATTGTCAAATTTATTATATACCAGGTGATTCGTTTGACTGTCGCACCCCTATAACTTTTTAATTATCGAAAATAACCCCAACAAACTTTATATTTTTGGAAACAGCGACAAATTCTCTATTAAATGATGTGCATTTGATATCTCGACGATGACGTATGTCAAATCCGCGATAGGCAACTGTTTTTTAATTACATAATATACATTTTTTTGTTGATTTGGATAGAGAATTTAATTCTGAATCCGACCGTGTATTAAAAAAATTTGCTTACATAAGAAATTTTTCGAGAAAAATCAGTTCAAAGTTTATTCAAATTATAGCAAACAGTATATTTAACATAACTAAAAACGGTAAATGGAAATGTATTAGAAATTAATTTTTAATAAAAATAAAAACAAATATTAAACGTCGACATAAAAAATTTGACTTCCAAACACAGTTGTTCTCTATTTGTAACTGCTTTTTTTAGAGTCTAATTTTTGATTTGATAAGCGCAATTTTAAAATAGAAACGTTATAAGGGAATTAATAAGCAGTTCACATCAGTGCGGTAGGATGTTGGATGTAGCAAAGCTGACAGAAAATAAGAAAAGTGGCCGCATCTCATTTGTATATCGTATATCTGCAACTTTCCCGTTTTCCAAGTCTGAAACTTATTTCATATAGCAGAAACTGAGAAAGATCTATGACATCTTTGCGCTAGCCACAAATCTTCGACATACAGCTAAATTATTTGGCTCACCTTCCTATATAACGTTCTAAAAGCATACATTAAAATTTGGCTCCACATAAAAATTATCGCAACCTTTTCTGTAACTAAAAATAATTGGTTTCAAAACATACAAAACTGTAAACTTAATCTTATCGTTGCAGTTTTCGCATTGGTGCAGTGTGACGCAAAAATTTAGTCAAAACGTTTAAGAACGCTCAAACATTATTAAAAGTTTGTATCGATTATATGAAAAACTGAAGCCAGGATTAATTTTCAGTAGTAATATAACAGGTGCATTGAAAATTATCGATAATTTTTGGTAAATATGCCCGAATGCAACGAGCTGATAAACACGAGTGCACGAAGTGCACGAGTGATTTTTTCTGATTCAACTTGCATGAGTGAAGATTTGTCAAAATCATAGATTATTTGCAATGCCTGAGTTGTATTTTGTCAGAAAATTTCCCTCACCTAACCTACCTGTCAAATTAAATGTACGTTATGTCAAATTTTACAAGTACTGCCAGAGTGGTGCGTCAGGGGTGTGGTTTAATCTATAGTAAAGTAACGCTACTGGTCGCCGAAATTCGTCAAAAAATTGGTCGTTTCTAGGAAATCTGAGTTTGTTATTGGTCGAAAACGCAAATTTGACAGGAGGAATTGTTAAGCAAAATATGGGCAAAGCAAACGTCTTTTACAATACTCTGATTTAAGTTTTGAAAATTGTACATGATGGCGAACAAAATTTGAATTTGTATGTTCAGCGCTAGGTTCAAAAAGATTGTAAAAAAATTAGAAGTGTTTCTAGTTTTGGTTGCATATTGATGTGATTTAGCAGACGTATCCATAGCCACAAAAAAAACTTTGGCAGAAGCAGAGTTAATAATTCATTTTAAATGACCATTCATAACGTCGTTCTAAATCACCTGCATCATGGACGCAGTTTATAAAATTTATGTGTGTAATTTTGCCTCCATTAGTATTTCTCCGTTTATTAACCTATGCATTTAAATTACGGTTGCATTTACTGCAAAGTAATCAATCAGGCAAAAATTACTGATTTATTTAATGCTTTGTCAATTGGCACCCAATAAAAATTAGTTTATAACCCTATAAAGAATGTTTTTATCCATCAAAATTTGATAGACCTGACTGCATTGCATGACACATGGCGTTTTAATAAAACGAAATGCTGTAATTTTTATATATTTTACAAAAACGTTTGCAAAAAATGTACGTATCCAAGAAGTATAATTATTTAAGTTAATTTTCTGTTTTGTGTGACGTTTGGATGTGCATTTCTAGTCAAATCTATGCACGTAAGTTTGAGTAGCTAGAAATAATTTCAATTTCTACACCGAAATATTTCCAGTTTGTTCAACTAAACCTACTTGCACCTGTAAAGTATCTAGGCAGTGTAAATTTGGATGAATTTCGACAGAGCCTGTGAGGCAATGTTGGACAAACACAGCGAGCACCACAACATTTAACAAATGTTTGCAAATTAGAAACTGGAGCTCGTCAATTAATTTACACACTAATTCTTGGCGTTAAGTGGTGTTTAGAGTAAATTAATAAGTTGGCAACCGTGCAAATCTCTGACGTACGTATACGTTGGATGGGGCCACGTACTAATTACCTTGTTTGTAATTTTGAACTCAAGTTTGTGCACTATTATTAAATCTAAAACAAGTCGAGCATATACGATCAAATATTAGTTTATACGGGCTGATGGAGTTTCTAGTAGTTGATAAGTTGATGGAACTGCTTCATATTCTATAATTTTACATTACCATCCAATTACATCTTTTTATTTATCTTTTTAAGACGAATATAAGGACCACGAGTATTACAATAAACCAAACAGTTGTAATTTACTTTTATATTAATAAACCGCTCGGATTCTTTAAATTAGACAATGAATTCATCAGATAGACATCTTAAGCTAATATTAGACGTTGCGATTTTTTTTCCATCTGTAAGAAAAATATTTTACACCTTGTAAACTAAATACAATACCCCTATTACACGTTGCGATTTTTTTTACGTACGATTCGAAATCGCCACTGCGCTGCACAATTTATCTGACATTTAAATGACAGCCGGCTGTCAATTAGCCGCATCATAACATACGCAAAATGCGTACCGTTTTAAAAAATAAGGGAAAAGTGAGAAACGTCCTGTATTTGGTCAACATTATTATGTGTGATTACTATTTGTTGACCACGACGACGACACACGGAGAAAAAGGAGGTGGTGGGTAAAACCCTGGAGAACAAGAAGAGCTGAAAGAGGCACACTGCATCTTCTTCAGCAGGAGCTCCGATACGAAGACCCAGAGGAGTACAGGAACTTTTTAAGAATGGACGACGTAATTTTTAACTTCCTTTTAAGTAACGTTAAAGAAGTAATAGCTAAACGTGACACCGTAATGAGGAACAGCATTTCAGCAAAGGACCGTTTGGTTGTGACTCTTAGGTTTCTCGCGACTGGTGAAAGCTATAAAAGTCTAAGCCAAACCACCAGAATTTTACAGTCTTCGTTAAGTAATATCATTCCTGAAGTTGCGACGTAATTTATTCTTCGTTGAGAGAGGAATATCTGAAGATGCCGTCAACATCAGAAGAATGGAAGCAAGTTTCAGAAGAGTTCTATTCGTCATGCAATATTCCAAATATATTTGGTGCTTTGGATGGAAAGCACATAGCATTTCATGCTCCTAAAAGTGCAGGTGCCACTTTTTACAACTACAAAGAATTCAACAGCATCGTGTTGTTGGCCCTTGTTGATGCTTCATATGGTTTTTTGTACATTGATGTAGGAGTAAATGGGAGAGTATCTGATGGTGGAGTTTTTGAAAATTCCGATCTGGCATTTGGATTGAAACAAAACTTATTAAATTTACCATCTTCCTCCCCTGTACCGATTCTTTTGTTTGCTTTCAGAAGTTTGCTTTCTTTGCTAAAAGTACTCCTTAACCCAGCAATCTTTGTTGATACATCTTTTACGTTTACAGTCAAGTTAAACATTTTCTTTAATGAAGTTGTAATTTTGCTCCACGCCGTAGTTCTTAAAGTTTTGTTACAGTAATTTGGGCTATTTATCTTCCATAAACATGGCTGGCCCTTATATAAAGTTATTAGCATACTAACAACATTTCTCTTCTTAAAGTTTTTGTCATCCATTTTTCAAATTCAAAATTGTTGACGTCAGTACTTTATAGGTTATGTGATCGTTTTTGAAAACACAGTGGCACAAAAATTACCAAAAGTTACTAAAAATGTAAAAAAATACGCTTGTTTGACCTTGAAAAATTAGAGCATGTTTAATAGAATAAAATCGTATGACAATTAAAATACGTTGCGATTTTTTTTCCTATGCACATTTAGACGTTGCGATTTTTTGGATTTGCGTTGTGGAAAAACGATTTGTAAGAAAAATCGCAACGTCTAATATGAGCATATCACCGTGTGATAGGCGAGCTACGAGCCCACGACAAAAAATTAAAATTATGTGCAGCACAAATTGTGCCATTTTTTAACTTTTTAACAGTCTAAACATATTCCAACCCATTCATGCCAAAGGATCTTAATCAAAAATAGTTTTGGGCATAAATGTGTTCAGACCTAATCTAAAAACAAATCTATTGTGAATAAAAGAAAAAACAGTCGAGGTAACTTTTAAATTCAGCACAATTTAAATTGAATTAGAAGACACTAGAACACCACGCTTGAACAATGCAACAAAATTCTAATTAACATGAAAATGGTACAATATAATGCGTTTAGTGCAAATAAAAACCCCCTAGTAAATAATTTCCAGTCGTGCAGCCTTCAACCATTGCTGAAAACTTTATTTCACTATTCCTTCGGTATTGTAAATGATAGAATAGCAAACTAAACTTCATGTTAACATGAAATTAACTAGGTTCTTGTTTAATAAATATGGTAATACGCTTACAACAAACTTCTAGATAAAAAAAACGTTCAGAATAATCGTTGTGACAAATAAACGTATATACGAAGCCACGCTAATAAAACTGTCCCTATAACTTTAAACTTGACAGTGTGACAAAAATATGTTTTATTTTCACAGCTAACGTGATGTTTAATTAGATTTATATTTATATTCACAGCGAACTTCATGTTTTACGTAGTTATAAGTTAAAAATGAGCCTCTCATGTCCTTTTTATGTCATGGAGATAATTTTTGGATAATTCTGCTCATAAAAATGTATGATTATGTACCTACAATGAATGTACTATGCTTTGGTTTACTTTAAAATGCAGTATATGCTCATTTAATATTAATATTACTCAACTAAGTTTGAATTTAAAAGTTTTAAATGTATTGGTATTGATTTGCTATTAATTTATGAATCAAACGAACTTTGTACAAATTTTACAATTAAACCTAATTAGGGAAACGCTATGGAATATATGAGCCGTTTCCTATACGCATATTGTTTAAGCTTTAATGTACACAGACAATTTTGCTTTTTAGTTTTAATCTTTTAATAGATCCTAGCTGCTAATCGTTCAAATATAAATGAATAAACAAGATTGAAATATATTTTAATAAGAAATGGAATATGTGCCCTGGTGATGTTAAACACAACTATAGTTTTAATGAAAACAAAGTATTTTATGTATTTTTATTAAACTTCGTCAAAAATTAAGTTTTTCTATAAATTTTAACGGTTTTAAGTGACTGTGATTTCTGTAAAGTAACACTACAACTATTGAATTAATGTATTTTAATTAGTCCCTAAATATTAGGAAGATGTGCTTCGAATGTGTGTATTTCGTCAAATGAAAGGAAAAGTTGGCTAATTAACGAATAAAAAAGGTTGTTAAGGCTTTTCATAAAGTGCTAATGATGTACTACATGGCATTAATTAAAAAAAACAAGTACACTTGGGGTTGCTCTGCATTTTTTTAAAGCTTGAATTATAGCGTATTTGTGTATAAACTGTATCCTTTTGATGAAGATATGAACCTGTGGAAATAAAATCCGTGCTATTTTGTTCCCACATCACTAAACCTCACGTTAAAGGACAGCTCGTAAAAATTTGTAACTACCACATCGTATTATCTCGCGTATGCACACTAAACTGGATGCTCTGCCATCGTGAGTGACACTTATTTTCTTTAAATTTTATGTTTTAGCGGCGATTACTCAATAAATGGCTATATTTACTGTCATGTAAATGTATTGTTAAGGAGAAATAAGTTGTTTGCGATTATGAAATAGTGAAAAGAAGTAAAATAACATAAACTGTTTACAGCAAAGTATTTTCTAATTTTACTTTTGTAAATTTCCCCTGAAACAATGACATTTTCGAAAATATTAAACGTAGTTTCCTTGAATCGTTTCATTAGGGGACCAACATCGTGTATATGTTTTATTCAAAAATCATTTACTCGCTTCTTGTTTTTCTCAATCAATTTTTCATCGGTTAGGAAGTTTTTCGTACGCTGCAATTTCTTTTTTCTTTTATTTGCACTTCGCAAGTGCCAGAACTTGCTAAATAATTTATCAGCTATCTTCCTGTAAACGCTAGAATGGATTTATTATTCATCATTAAAAATAAAGAAGTATTTTAAAAAGTTAAAGCGATACAAATTTCGCTAGACTTTGCTTGTAGAAGTAGTTCGGGCTCGCTTCTGTATTGGTATAAAACCACAGCGGTTTTTATTGTAGATATATGGCATAAATTTGGCTAGAGGTCTTTCAAGATAAACTGAACTGTCACGCAGAAACCCAAACTCGTCTAAAGCGTTAATTACTGCGCCACCTAAAAACATACGCCTATTTCAACAACGGGGTTATAGCCTATAATAATATAACGTTTTTAGAAAGGTCTACATTTTAACCACGGAATGAAAGAGTGGTAAGTATTTTAAAGTGGAATTTAATAAATAAATAATTGAACAATAAATGTACAAATACTAGCAGAGAAGCTAACAAAAATATTTGGAAAGATAAACAGAATCACAAAGTGGATTTAGAAAAGGTAGAAGTGTTGAATCACATATTCACAATAATTAAAGAGATTACTAAAAAACAAATAAAAAGAGGAAAAGCATACCCAGCATTTATAGATCTTCCAAAAGCATTCGATAAAGAGCCTAGACGAAAAGTTTGGGAGATCCTTCAGGAAAGAAAGGTAGACAATAAACTAAGAGGAAATATTAGCTGCTTGTATAAAAAGACAATGTGGTAACGAAAAATATGAAATCAGAATCTTTCAATACAGAAGATGGGTTAAGACAAGGAGGAGGAATAAGCCCAACACTATTTACGTAATTTATGGACAATATAATCAAGAAATGCAAATATAAAAAGCTAAAAAACATTCGTAGCTTACAAGAATTTACAGAAGGTTGAAATATCCGAGTGTGCGTTCGCTGACGATGTAGTCATAATGGCAGAGAATGAAAGGGATCTAAAAACTAATATAGACATTCGGAAATAAGTATTAGAAGCAAATGGAATGGAAATAAATCACAAGAAAACCAAAGCGATGGCGACAAACGAAAAAAATGAGAACATAAGCATAGAAATTGAAGAGGGGAGAACTTGAAACTACAATATTTCGACGACCTAGGAGCAACAATCGAAAATTACCAAAAAATTAGTCTCAAAAAAAACAAAAATGAGTATACCGTACAATATACAGACCGATCTTGACATTTGGCTGCGAGTCTTGGACATTAACATCGAGCCAAAAAAGTAAACTCCAAGCGGCCGAAATGAAATTTTTAAGAAGAGTAAGAGGCATAACGAGAAAAGATAGAATAAGAAACTAACAGATTAGAAACGAATTAGAAGTAGAATCTATCTTAAAATATATAGAACTGAGTTGGTGGGGGCATCTACAGAGGATGGACACAAGAATACAGGTCAAGAGAGTGTGGGAAGCAAGAATACAAACAAGGATAAAAAGAGGAAGGCCAAAGGAAACATGAAAAAAGGCGGTCACAAAAACTTTGGAGAAGAAAGAAAAAGTCACGGTGTGAAGCGAAAGAAATGGCACGGAACAAAAAACAATGGCGCAAATTGATGCATAATAAATAGAAGTACACACAACCCTACACCTACGGGTAGAAGGGATCTTGATTATATATAAAGAATTGAATGGGAAACATGGAACTGAATCAAATATAGGGGAAAGTTAGACAAATCAGAAAACTGAAGAGTGAACCTAGGATGGCTAAGACGGATAATCACCAGGCTACGATAATGGATGTGAAAATGAAAAATAATAAACCGTGTGATAGAAGAGGACTGATTGTAAATAACTACATCATCATTTTTTGCAGTTTTTAGTTTGGTGCTTAGTCAAATCGTGACAATGTTATTTAACACATCAACATTTTTGTGCATTAAAACTGGAAATTCCAAATCTGTTCTTTAAAATTCACGTTTCTCATAAAACTTTTACTTTGTTTGGAATTCCTTTTAATAATTTGCAGTTGTACGACATACTATTCGTCTTAAATCTTAACACCATTTGGTGGGACGACATTTGCTTAACGCGAAACGAATTTATAGGCCGTCGCGACGCCACGCGTCGAGTCAGACACGCTTCATTAGAAAAACTGAGACTCGCATAACGATATCGTTAACAAACCGGATCACGTATGGCGCGAGCTTTGTACCTAAAGCCTCTCCGGCGTTGTACATTACGCCGTAAACAGTGGGCATGTCAGAAGTTTAAATTTCCCTAATTATCTATTCAGGTGACCACATGCTGCTGATTGTAGTTGGAAGTTCCATATTGGCAATTTGTGACGCTGTAAAATCGTCCCTTTGTGCGATACAGTCTATTGTCGCCACACGTGAAGAGGTCGGATCGGTATAAACACGTAACACCCTTTTAGGTAGGTCAATCCCTTACATAAAATTCGCTGAAAGTAACTCTGCCGGAAAAAAGTGGAGGAAAAAATCTCGTGCAGCAAGTGGAATAACGCGCTATCACAGCGTTCAAGAAAAGAATGCTAATTTTTAGACGCTGTCTTCTACATGAACAAACGTTACAGCGGTTTAGTTTTTATAGACTTCAACGAATTTATGAATAGTCCCCATTCTTTTGATTCATGCGTGGTTCCTATTAATATCATAAGGCCATTAATGTTATTGCAATTTCACACTGAAGAAGAAAAATAGCATTGTAATAAATTAAGCAACTTTGCAGTTGCACCACCAATTTGTAACCCTTGAGATACATTAACAGGATGTTTTTATCTTCACTATACAATAGTTAAGACAAAATATAAAACGAAGTGTTCTGTAATTATATTATACTTAGGCTGTAGTAATATAGAGGGCAGCAAAAATTCTTAATATCTGGATTCTAAATTTGAGCGTTCCAGCGATGAACTATTCCCGTGTTGCGTGGTTCCATCGTTGCATGATTCCTGCGTTGAGTGATTCCAGCGTTGAACGATTCGAGATTTGAATGATTTTACAGATTTGAACATTCCATTTTTGAATGTTTCAACTTTTCATGCGGCTCCTTTGAATTTAGCTCAAGAAATACTATGAAGCACATGGTTATTATTTTCTAAGACTGTGCGCAATGTAATAGTTTGTAGATGTGAGGTTTATCGTTTTACTTTTTTTTTATATTGACAACTTAATAATAGTCGGGTCATTATTAAATAAATCTGATTTTCCTCTGACATTTCTTGTATTTTTAAACAGGAATCACTTAAAATATATATATATATGAGAACAGGAAAGCAAATCGTAAACTCAGTTGAGGTAAATATTTGTACAATTACATAAATATTTCAATGCAGCAAATAAGGCCTTTGGCTAAAATGGACCGTGTTGCCTTTATTAATCAATTCGTTTATTGTATTATGAAGTAATATTTAATTTTTTGCCTTGAGCGAGGGGTAATAATTAGGATACGCAGTATTACGACCGCCATGTTGTTAAAGGGATTTTTGTTTTCAGCGTCAATTAGGCTCCGTGCGGCCTCTTAAAGTAAATATTGATGAATTTACAAAAACAGAAGCGTTGTCAAAATAAGTGGATGATATTAAAGGACAAGGTAAACAGTGAACTCACGAAATAACTCAATTTGTCTCGAGCTTTTGAAGC
Organism: Elmis aenea; assembly: GCA_947652605.1. Lineage (NCBI taxonomy): Eukaryota > Metazoa > Arthropoda > Insecta > Coleoptera > Elmidae > Elmis > Elmis aenea. Next base: position 55,174,003 of record OX393579.1, read on the forward strand.
CCGGCCGTGCGGGAGCTGCCATTTGGTTACTTATTGGTAAATGTTGCTTGCACTGATAACGTTTGCTCTTCATTTCCGGCAAGCTTTCATCAAGTAATGCCGCACTAGTGGCTTAGTGCAAAATTTCACTAAACATACAAGTGGAACTATGATCCATTAACTTAGGCAAACAACATTTCAAAGAGCTTTATCAATCTTTACAGGAAAACTCAATTTTGTCACGACGCAAACTGAATTATGGGTCAAATTATGAAGCATAATTTAAGATTTTATACAGTATGTGATTGCTAGGACTTTTTTAACAGTAGAAAAAAGCTAGGTCAGGTCAGATCAGGCAATGCAATTAAACTGAATGTACAGAATGCATGACCGTTTTATTTCCAACGCGATCCTTTAATTTTTCAGTGTTTTTCTTATTTTCCCGAAGGAAATGGTCAGTGGAACGTATAACTCTGCAAAACATTTATTTTTGATATTCATAATGCAATAAACACAGCCTTGATCAGATTCTAGCAAAAACATATTGTGACTCTTCCTTGTTAGAAAATTTTAACCACGTTTTCCACTAGAGAAGGTCGAAAAATTCGCGGAATGAAGGGGAAAGGGGAGAAAAAAACAAGTTCCGGTATTTTTCGTGTCCAAAATATTCTCCTTATACTCCAATACGCTTTTCACATCTTTTTATGAATTTTTCTATACACTCGGATAAAAACATTTTTTGTTGTCTATCAAAAATAGCCGAAATAAACGACTTCAGTCGGTCATCGTCCTCAAATTTCTTACCTCCCAGTTTCTTTTAATATTTTTGGAAACAAGTAAAAGTCGGGTAGTGCTAAATCTGGACTGTATGGAGAACCTTGCTCTTGTAAACGGGCGCATTGCCTGCAAAAGCAACACATCCTTGGTCCATTTACTCCTTCTCTTCTTCCTGATTGCTGCTTTTAATTGTTCCAGCAGAGCCGCATAGTATTTTCCTGTTATAGTTAGACCCTTATCCTTATAGTTTATAGGTAGGATACCCTCAGAATCACAGAAAATAGTCGCCATGATCTTTCCGGCTGATGACGACATTTTGAGAGTTGGTGTGCCCTTTTTAATACACCGCTTGGAAACTAGTTTTGACTTGGGCTCATAATGATGAATTCTAGGTTCATTTCCCGTCACAATCCGATTCAAAATTCCATCTTTGTTGTCTCCACAGAGCTCCAAAAACGCGTTGTTGCTTTTGAAGAGTTGTGAACATTTTTGATTCCCACTTTGCACTAACTTTTGTCATGCCAAGATGTGTGTATATATAGAGCTTCTTTACGGGCCGTTTAGGCCCACAGCTCCGTGGTTTTCTTCTACTCTTTTCTATTTTTGGCTTTGGTCTTCCAGTCTCTTATACCCTTTTCTTTTAAGTCTGATAGCACTGCTTCTCTTTATCGTCTTCTCAGTCGACCTTTTTTCTCTGGTAATTTGATGTTTTCCAGTCTATAATTTTTGGTGTTCGTCCATCTGCGATTTTTTCGCTTTTATTACTAAATCAACTGCCGGTCCCTTGTATATCTCATAAATGTCCCTGTTTGGTCTTTTCTCATATCCTTGTTCTGTTTTTCTTCCTACCAAAACCCTTCTAAGTATTTTCCTCTCCTATCTCTGGCATCTTTCCTGTGTTTTTTTATTTAGTATCCAAGTTTCACAGGCATATAGTGCTTTTGGTCGCAATAGTGTTTTGTAAAGGCGGAATTTAGCATCTCTAGATAGCTGTTTTGCCCTTCTAGAGATGCTAAATTCCGCCTTTACAAAAGAGTATTGCTACCAACAGCTTTATTGCCTGCGAAACTTAGATACATGCCAAGAGGATCGTGCAGAGTATTGAGAATGGTTGTAGGTGAAACTCCAACCATTTCTGCAAGCTGCTCTTCCTTGAACGTTTTCCACAGAAGTTGCTTCAACAAGCCGTCCTCAGCGAGTATCATCTTCAATCAACTGTCTTCCTTGTTTGAAAAGTCCATGCCTCTTGTAAATCATGGTTTTCCAGGGCAAGAGTTTTCATACAACGCTGACATTTTTCCACAAATTTATGTTTACAACTGTTAAATTATTTACACTTCTTCCTTTGCTCGAAATGTATTATACTTTCAGAGATTGACGTTTATAAACTATCTGTAGTGAAAAAGTTTTAAACGTATTTTCTATATAATCCCTAAACGCGGCGCTTCTGGGATATACAAAATAGCAATCTAGGTATCCCTTGTGACGCCACTTGACATCAGGGGAAATCTGAATAAACTGAGTTATATTTTATACGCGTGTTCAAAAGTCAAGAATATATGCAACAAAGTCGAGAGAGTTTAGAATTTCTAGTAATGCCAGTTGCGTCCAATTTTGAGCAAAATTTACCTTTCCACGAACTTAGTATGCAATAAGATACTGTTTTAATTCGATTTTTATGAAATAGCTTGATGAGAAATTTATAAAAATATACATCTAATGTAAAATGCAATCAAAATTGTATACATTCTATCTTGTAAAGATTTTTTAGGGCCATCAATAAACAATAGCATTTCTAATAACACCATAATTTTTGCAAACTGGTTTCTCATTAGTAGTTTCAAAATATATTATGGAATTACAAATTTACCATTCAAGTATCAAATTGTTGTGCAGTATTTTTAAATCGGTTTATTTAAATATTATCTTGCAATTATTTAGTGTAACGTACATTTAAACGTACTGAACTTTTAAACCCAACGCACAAAAATGTCCTAGATACTATAAAAACTTGTTTAAGCTATAGTTTTTTTTTAAATTCAGTAGAGTAAGTATCGTAAAGTATCAATATTTGAATCGATGGAACAAACACGTCTTTTCACTTTTGATATTTCACATGCCGGCAGGATTAACGTCAATTTCAGCCAACATTTCGGCTTGCATAGTGTATAGAATGTGCAGCAAACAATTTCTGAGCCGTCCATACGAACGCCATTCAATATGTGCACAGATTTTTTCAGTGTTTTCCTTTCACACAAAGCGTATTTCATGAATTTAAGGATAGTGCTACTGGTTGGAAATTTGTAACAGCATAAATGCACAAGAATATTAAAGCAGTGTCGTATACGTTGTCAAAATCTTTTTATAATGCGGGGTTTTCAGAAACAGTAGCACATATAGATCGAAGCATACTCATAATTACATTCTAATGTTTAATCGTTTGAGGGATCAGAACATTATGTTGTGGGGCCATAATATACCTACATGATAACGTTGTGTGCATCACACTTGCTCTGTTTATTTCCAACAAGAGCTAACCAATATTAGTTAACGTTTAAGAAACACGAGGTAAAACAAAACTTTTAAGGTATTAAGCTTTAAAAAATACAAGGAACTTTAGAAAATTAAAATCTCCTCCAGGATAATTTATTAATAATGATGGATTACCTACAGATTTAAGACAGACACTTCCTTTAATAACTTGGGAGGAAAAAATGAAGAAATTGACGTTGATGGTAATTACATTGTTTTTTAAAAGAAGTAAAACAGCCACCGGTACATAAGGCGAAGCTTTTATTTAATTAAAAAGGGTTATGTACAAGGATAATTATTAATTAATTTTCCTGGCCATGAAAACAAGTCAAGGTTAAAAATATAAATTTTATTTTTAACTTCCTTCGACAAATACTCCTTTAATTTCAGCTTTTTTTAACATCCCTTTGGAAATACAGACCTTTTGACAGACCCGTTGAATATTTCACCACGGCGAATTTTCCCTCAGATATAAATAGCTTTTACTAATTTTATTTACTGGTCGCCGAAATTCGTGAAAAAAATATCAAGACCAAAATATTTAATTCCCTTTCCAAATTTATATTTTCGACCAATCACAAACTCAGATTTCTTAGAAACGACCAATGAACGCATGAAAATCTGTTAATTGCGAAAAGGATATTATCAGTGTATGATTATGTTTATTGGTCGTTTCTAGGAAATCTGAGTTTGTTATTGGTCGAAAACGCAAATTTGACGGGAGGATCAACATCTGACAGGGAAATGTAAAATTATTACCATGTAATAAAGCTCCTATTGCTAGGCTCTATAAGATTTAAGATTAGTGATTGGTTGAAAACGAAATTTTGATAGGTGAAGGAAATTTTCATTTTAATTACCAACTTGATTTTATTCAGCTGGTAATGCTAGATAATTTTTCTTTGAAGTTGAGCCTGTTCCTAATTAACACGCTCAAATTCCATTAACTTTTGCGATTCAAACCACATTTCGTTTCCGCCCGGAATTATGGTAATGATGAACCTTGATACGATCCCTGTGGTACCTCTATGTATCTCTAATCATCACAGCCGTCCTCGATGTCGCTGGTTAAAACTTTTAACAAGCTAACGCTGGACAATTATGGAAATTTTAACGTGCATCAAGCTGAAGTAGTAATGTCCGCTAAACCACATTTCAACTGGATTAGTTTTAAAATGGAACGCACGTCACCCGTGAATTTATTGAATTAACTGTTAGCAGCGCAGTTTTAGTTCTCTTTTCTCTGTGTTGCACAATAGTGGCACGAAGGTAATTCAGTTTTTGTAATTTAATTACGTTTGTTAAAGATTTTAATTAAGGAAAACTGCAGTTCGCGCTGTAAATGTCTGCAGCGAGTTAAAATAAGTTCAGCAACTTCTAAACACGGTTCTTTGGCTTGGTCTTGGTATTGAACGATGTCCTAATATATCAAAACGATTGATACGCCATTTTTGTTGTACTGTTGGTTTGTATGTTAATTTTACTCCTTTCTCGTTATTTCGCATAATAATAACTAAAACAACTGACAGGCAATATTTGTTTTTAATTTTGGTTAGCTTTTAAAATTGATGTTAAAAGTTTTCAATTTTTAGTATTTATTTACGTTGTCGATTTTATATTAACAGAACTGCAGTTTTCCCTGCGAGTTTCTGCAAATTCCTGCAAGTTCCTGCAAATTCCTGCAAAATTAATTAATAGTAGTTTAGTGACTGCGTAATGATTTTCGTTTGTTTTGTTTTCGAGCGACGTTCTAAATTTTTAAAACAAATGACATGCAGCGCTTGCCTCCCTTGTTAATCTTGAAATAACAAACCTGGGCTGCATTTAGAATTAGTTCCAGTTTAACTAACGCGAAAGACGTGCATCCACAGTTCGGTGAAATTTCGTTGGCCAACCTGAACAACGGTGTCAACCACGGGCGTCGTTAGTAGAAACTTTCTGGATTATCGTTCGTAGCTTTAAATGCGATGTGCCGGATTAGCTTAACAGATATAAAAATGTTACTTGACTGAAATTTCTCGGAGACAGTTCGTTGCAAGTTTCGGGAGGGTCACATTTGCAATCTGAATTCAGATTAAATGGTGTCATCCAAACTTTATTAATTCGGAAGCATAAATTTTTGGCGGTTTTAAAGTTCGCCGTTTCGCGGCGGGAGGCGCTCGGGGGTTTTATTTATTATGTAATTTTGATGATTCGCGAAATTTGATTGCTGATGTATCAATAACTTCTCAATTTTTTTTTCTTTGCAGGAATTTTTTTAAACTTTTTTTTTTTAGATATAAAAGTAGTTGTCCAAAGTTTTTTTTAAGTTCATAAGTAAAATTTGAAAATGCAATTTTTTTTTCTTCTATTCATCTCAAAAATCTCGTCTTCTGCGTCTGCATCCATTGTTTCTGCTTTGCAAACACAAAAATAGAGATTTTTGAGAGGACTAGAAGGATGTAGACTAATGGATAAGATTAGCAACAACTTAATCGGAAGGGTCTGGAAGTGAAGGACATAAAGAAAACCGGTTTAAAGGTTAAATCGGTTTTTTACAGTAAACCGGTTTATGAAAAAACTGGTTTTTAGGCAAAAACCGTTATAAAAATAAAGTTCTCGATTTTCGGTTAACCGTTAACAAAAATTTTTTTCTGTTTCGAGCCCTGCTTTAAAGGAATAAAAAACAAGACGTTATAATAAACATATTTTTTATTTTTAAGTTTACAAAAATATTTTTAATTCAATGATATTTATCAAATGAAGAATCTTAATACCTAACTTAACAAAATTATTTAATAACGGCGTTAGTCTTTAAATTTATATTAACCCTAGAAGCCCAATCATATTTTTGAGGCTATAAAGCCCAATCATACGTCAAAATGACGTACAATTATAAAAGAGCTCTATCTAAATAAACTTTACTGCAAATACTAGTTTTTTGTATGGTTTATGTAAAATACTTTCTATGTAAATAAAAAAACCGAAATTTAGAAAAAATATTGTTTATTTAAACTCTGAAATGTTCACTTTAATTAAACATACAAAAAATGGCACGATAACTGAGATCCTTGTAATTTTTTCTTATATACTACTCCTACAAATTGTTTACAAAAATCAACTATTTATATTTTTTTATGAAAAACTTATCAACTCTTATCAAACATAAATCAGTTAAATCAAATATAATTCAGAAAATTTGAAAAGTGCAAAAGTTAACAAAGCCCAAACATACATACGTCATAACGACGTGAACATTGCGATAACAACAAAATGGCGGCACTTATCAAAGCGAGACTGCTGTCTCCTGTTGGCTAGGATGGTCACGGCGATCTAAGCAAGCGTGCGAAAGAGATCGCGAATATATGTTGGAGTGTACGGCAAAATGACGTAGATTGGGCTTCTAGGGTTAAAATCCCAAAATTTCACTTATTCTATGCCACACAAATCTTTGTTTTTAAAAAAGATAAATGTGTTTATACGAAGGTTAAGCATCTTTAATTAATTAAGTTGCAAACAATTGTTTACTTAATTCCTGTTTTAATGTCCAATGAGCAACTGAAAAGTATAGATTCATCAATTTAATTTCATATTTTATGACAAAATTACATTATTATTTCCAATAATTGCTATTAAATTGATGTAGACAAATAATTACAATGCAAATTTTCTTAAAAACTAAAAAACTAATTGTATTTAACTTAACTTATGAAATTTACGTATGGTATTAACTTACACAACTATCACTAATGTCTTTTAAAGTCTTGGGTCAAACTTAAACACTCCGAACACGCAAGAAAAAAATAAAATGTGTACAACCGCCTATGATCTCCATGCAAACTATTTAGAATCTGGAGGTCGCAGCCTAGTGCAAGCGAAACTCGACCGTATATACAATAGAAAGCTGTCCAACGCCTGTCCATACCCTGTTTATAGATGTACCCTAAAGGGGCGTTCAGACCAAGCGTGCGGAGCCGCGCGGAACAGCGCAAAACGTTTATGCTCGTCTGATTTGGACGTAAATGTACACAGTTTGCCGTCCAAATCATACGAGCATAAACGTTTTGCGCTGTTCCGCGCGGCGCGGCGCAACTCGGCGCGCTTGGTCTGGGCGCCCCTTAATAGGTACAAGAGGAGCCGATTAAGAATACATTACATTGCATTACAACTTTATTTATATACAATTAAAAACTATTCAAACAATTGTCTTAGAACAGAAAGAAACGAAATAAATGGATTAAACATTTAAGTAATAAAATTCGCAAGATAAGTGATAAAAAAGTGACTGTGCTGTGCCGCAAAAACGTATAAATTTTCAGGATAATTTGACAAATAATTTCATTAAAATGGGGCACAAATTTGTAGTGAACACAGCGTGCGCGTAACGCGGCCAGTTAAGGGCAAAGAGTACACAAAGGGCCCTAGAGATTTAACGGCACATCTACTTAACTACCACGCACCGTATAATTACACTTTAACTGCCATGACGCCGTTTTTGCGCCAAATGTGACTGTGTGTATTCTTAACAAGTTCCTAGGGTATATTTTAAGTGGGAATATAAGTTTAGGTAATTGACCAATTAGCTGTCGACCTTAATTTTAATAAATTTTAACATAACGAGGAGAACTTTGAAACAATGTAAATGAATACAAAAAAGTGGTTTTTATAAATCGGGACAAGAACACTAAATATGTTTTTTTGAGAGTAAGTATAAGAATTTTAAATTGAGTTATGGTTTTTGGGTTTTTGGAATCCATCAAGTTGATCAAGTTCTTAAATATCTTTAATAATAGTTCATGTTCTTCTCCAAGGTTATTATTCTGATACACAATCGCTTGCTTGATGCTCAAAGGTGTCTTGCAAAAGTTCTTTTAATGATTGAAAAAATCTGCGAATATAAAACGCCAGCTTCAAAAACAAGCAGTTAACAATGAAATATGGCAGTTATAAAGGAAATAAGAGAGCTACTATCGAGATGAAAAACCTCAACACAGACATGTTCATAGCTGTTGTAATAAAAATATCGTTAAAGTGAAGCAGAAGGAAATAAGGACCGCATTCTGATTTATCATAATATGTTTTTTATTGAAACAAAACGATAATAGAAGAAAATGCGCATACAGAATGAATTTCGGGGCATTCGACGGATATTTAGTAGTTGACCACGTAATAACTATAAATCTAATCATGGACTTTATCTCATAAAAATTTATTATACACCACATGAGTTTAATTTATTTTTTAAAAAATTATAAAGCTTAGGTTTGTTCTTTAGAAATTGTTGTTTATTTTTTTTTTTTAGTTTTAATTCCCAAACAGCTTCAATAAATTTCTTTAGGGGGTATATTTTTGTTTTATTTTTAACTAACAAAGCAGTTCTTAGCGGGAAAACTTTTCTGGAATATGAGAAATTTACAAAAATGTACATAAAAAGGTGATTCAATTTGTAAGGGCTGTTAATATGATAATCCCCTTTTTAGAATATGATTTCTGTATCCATTTCCAGTGTTCAGTTGTTTATGCTTTTCTTTAATTTGTTTACCTATCTTGTCCATGCTAATGGTATGTTAATTGTCATAATAACACATGGGTAGATACCTGTATAACTCAAATTCAAAGCTTATTTGCCTGCACTAATTTAATACATGTAAATCAAACGATCTATTAGCCCCAACCTCAAACTTGTGTATCAACATCGAAATAAAATCCACGTCTTGTATGTGGCGTGTAACTATGAGCTTATTTAGAGCTCCTTAAGTGTTGTTTTGTCATCCATGAAATAGTTGCCTAGGTGATACGATCGTAGGCCGAGCCCGCTTATTTTGATACGTCCTCGTCTCGTTAATTAAATCTGGTAAACAAGGCAGGCTGGTGCAAGCGATAGGTAATGATAAATATCTAATACACGGCCGACAAAGGCGGGTGTCGCTGTTATCTCGCCGATACAACGTTATTACATCATGAATTATGTATAACAAAAGGGACAGAGGGCATACAAATATTGCGAACACTTTATTTTAACACCGCCGTGTGCGAAATAACAGCGCTCGCACTGTTACAACTCCGATAAGTGCCATACAAATTTTGAGTACGCTTATGGAGAGATAAATTTATCACAAGTGGGTTATAAATTCGGTAATCTTTGTGTAATTATGCAGTAAAACAATGAAATTAGTGTTCGCAAAATGTTACCAAATGTTCCATAAATATTCACCTACATAATTACTCGGAGCACAATGACAACTACCTTTTAAAATTTGAGAAATATTATAGTCCCCCAATTTATTATAATATTATCACTACAAGACATGACTAGGGTTGCCGCATTTAAAAAATTATGGTGTTCTTCTTTTCCACTCCATGGCTTGGACAAATTGCTTGATTAGTCCTCACGATATGTAATTTTAGTTGTTCCCATCTTTTTATGGGTCTTCCCATTTCTGGAACTTTACGATCTGGAAGAAAAAATACAGCGGCAGCTGAAATGAAATTTTTTAGAAAAATAGCAGGAAAAACTATAAGAGACAAGTGTAAAATAAAGACATACAGAGAAACGTAAAGAAAAGACCAGTAATCCAATGTGTACAAGAAAAACAGCTAAAATGGTATGGGGACGTACAGAGGATGCCGCCGTAAGCATTGACAAAAAGAGTAACGGAATCAAGGAGGTATGGGAAGTGGCGGACAGGAAGACCAACAACCAATGGGGAAAAAAGAATTGAACAACTATCCCGCGAACGAGGGAGAACAGTTAAAAAGATTAGGGCGATGACGGCAGTCAGGAGGGAATGGAAACGATGGGTGGAGAACCCCCAAAAGCCGACGCCGTAAGGCAAAAGGCGATCGAAAAAGAAGAAAACTGAAAGAAATATAAAGAACACAATAACACAATGGAACATCAAAAATTGCCAAATATAGTAAGAAACTATAGGCCAGGAGGAAGAAAAAAAAGTATGATGTTAATAATAATAGTATGTATGTAGCTAGTTATTTTAAAATTATATAACATTCACGTATTAGTATTGTCCAATAAAACTTTTCCTTGGTAAAACTGCTGGGCTTGTCTAAACCCTACAACATTAGTTTCATTTTTAATCTCACTGGATAGATCGTTATAAACTTTTAATCCTTTAAAAAGAGGAGAATTTTATGTGTAATTTCATTTGATCAATAGCAATTAAAAGCCTTTACAGTTTCTAGTAGATAATTGTGAATCTCAGAGTTTTGGGTTATAGATTATTTTTACCATTTTCCAGTTGCTTAGGTGAAACGTTCTCATTTTTTGTCTATAAAACATAAATGTATTTCCTTGTTTTTTGTTAAGCTCTTTTCTATTGTTTGTCTTAATATAAAGACTGGGTCCTGTGCACTTCTTCCTCTTCTGAAACCGTATTGTTTATCTCTCGTGTGTTTTCAATTTTTTTTCTTCCAATCTGCCTTCCACTACTCTTGCCAGTATTGTTCCTGGTTCACTCATTAATGTTATTCCTCTATAGTTAGAACAATGTCTTTTGTCCCCTTTCTTGTATAATGGTAGGATTATTTTAGTGTTCCAATTTCTTGGTACTTTTCTTGATTTTATTACTTCGTCCAGTAGAGCCCTTAGTGCTTCTTTTCCTAATTCTTCCATGGATTTAATCATTTCTGGTGTAATACCATCTTTACCTGTGGCCTCATCTTACCTGCGGCTTATGCAGGTTATTAATAATTTTAAAAACACAAAAAATCGCATTAAATACTATCCATTGCTTCGTACCAAGTCACTGTAAAGTATATAGCATTGGAGTAATTTTGGTGTACCCTGGAACAGTGTACATTAATTCTCATAGCCCTATTTTGCAGTTTTTGAACTCGGTTTAAATCTTTAGTATTTGCCAGAAATAAAATACTAGAGTAGTATTAAATAGGGGCGCTATAATACTTTTATATTTTAGAATTCTAGCAAGGATTGAAAATTAACTGCTTAATCTACCGAGGGAATTAGTTTTTTGGACATCGTCTTGGTTATTTAATCTGTATTAATTTTAAAGTTTAGCATGTCTATACTTAAAAAATTGTTAACAGCTTCGACGAAGCTGCAAAGAAGATTGTTATGAATTTTATGGTACTGTCATTGTAAACTACAGCAATAAAATCTGGAATGGATTTTTATTTCAGTGTCCTTTTGTGTATATGTGTGCAGGAATTCTCGGCCTTGTTAACGCGAATGGTGCAGTCGTTTCCTCTATACTTTGTAATGTTATCGATCTCAAACAACTAAATGCTAATAATTTATTCGGATGCTGTTCCAGATTTGTACAAATGCACTGAAACGCATAATTATATGGCAACACTGGCGAGGCTGGAATACCCGGTGGCAATTAAATATTCATTACCAAATAGTAGTTGCCGAGTTTAAATATAGATAAATACATGCAGTTTTAAAATAGCGAAGCGGAAATTATCAACTGCGTTTTGTTTTTCAAACACGAAATCCGCATTTTTTCGTTAATACTTTTTTTCTTCTAGTTTATCGCCTGTTTCGGGAGTATTCATATTTTACCAGTATCCGATTTCAAGTTATGAAATTTTATTATCTTCGCGAGATATTTCATATACATAACAATTTGTGTGACTCAATTGTGTTGAGTATTTTTGGCTATGAAGATTCAGGGTTTTTATAAAATATTTTGCTATAAAAAACAACGAAAATTCTTGGAAAACAAATTAACAAACACATCTTATGCATTTTAGTACGCTAAAAGTTTTAGATTGCACCTTTAATAAACCTTTGGGCTATTATATCTCGACAACAATAAGTTCGCTAGACGCTAGTCATATTTCATATAGGTGTTATTTATCAAAAATCAACTAACACTGGTTGAGATAGGGCAGGCATCCGTGTAACGCGTATGAAATAGATGATCTAATACCTTGTTTTGCTTGACAGTGATGTATTATGGAAGCTCCATTTTGTTTTGGATAGGATGATTGCGAGAAAAATGAAACATGAATTGATGTGAACTGTTTATATTACTCGTTTTTTTACGTTCAATTCTCTGATTACTTTTTGAAGAATTGCCAGAAGTAATCTAAAGGAAATGGATTTGCTTTTTTATTTTTGCAGAAAAAACGGTGATATTTTTTGTAGCGGGGTTCATTTGTTTCAATTATGTTAACTTGGATAGTTTTTTTCAGTCATTTCACTGTTCATTTGTTTAAGATATCATAAATAAACACATCCAACAAAATTAAGGTAAATCATTTGGCAAAAACGAATATTTATTCAATTTTTCAATCAACCAAATGTAATTTTGGTTTTATTTTTTAAATGTCTCTATAAATAAAATAAAGTAAATACTAAAATATTCCAAATAATACAGAATAAAACATATAAATCTTATATAAATTAAAATTCACTTTAATATTTTCTTTGAAGAAGTTGTTCTTATAACTACTATTTGTTGCGCAAATAAATATCTCTGAGCTCCTTTAAGCGATTGCAGTTAACTAAAACGTATAAATACAAAATAAAAAGTTTTGCCTTGGATTATGGTCACTTCGTTTAATTTTTTTAAGCTCCTAAGAGCGTCCCTTTGAATCGCAGTAAAATATTAAAAACGCAAATTACGTTTTTTATGAAAATTCTCTTTGAAACGGTAGACCCATTAGCGTAGATTTCGTTCAAAAATACATCCACTGCCATTAGTAACTGCTTTTAAATCTTTAAAGTTAGTATCCAATAAAAAAGAAACGATTGTACAGTTTATTATATAAATTGAGTTTTTTTTTTAAGTAGAGTATACTCTAAGTTTCTAAATAATTTTGTTTTGGGAGCTTTCAAAAGTTTCAAAATTAGTTCATTTTAGACTGGTAATTGTAGGGAGCTTTTAAAACTGCATTTTATTTGATATAAACTACTTGTAATAAAACATGTTTTGCAATAGATGTCTGCTCTTTTTATTTACTTAAATAACTAACACTGACTATGTGTAACCAATCAGTTTTAAGCCGGTGTATCGTCAAACGGTTTCAAATGTTACATGAAAATATAGAAACGTGAAGAGATGAAATATAAAATATGAACTCTCGGAAAAAATTACAAACTCAAAGAACTCAAAAGGCATCCCCAGTGTCCTATGCACACAGAAATGTTCAATCGAAGGTATATCTAAATGAAGAATTTATTTGTAGTGCTTTGATTGAAACTTCAATAAACAGTCCCGCTTGAGTGATTACCAACTCAAAACTGCTTTGAAAACTGTTAATGCAAAAAACAAACAAGTTTCCTGTGAGAAATCTATCAAATTAAATTCAGTTAGGCAGGATTCTTTGAAAGTGCTTCCTTCAAGTTTATTTGTATGTTGCTGTTACACATCAACGTTCAAATATACGAAGTGTCTAGAACTAATTTATTTTCGAGTGCTTTTTTGTTAAAAGTAATTTGAATACGCACAAGATGCTGGGCTTGGGCGGGCCTACAATGAAAATTGTCTTCTCTTTAGGCATTCATTCAAGGCAGTTATTAGATTGTAACATATGAAATAGGAATTCACTTATAACTTATGTAGTTTTTGAATATTAATAATAAAAAACATACTTGAATAAACTTGTAATGAAATACTTCACACAATAGTATATTATATAACAAGAGTGCGTAATTGCTTTACAACTCGTGTTATGTAGCTGACTTTTTCTACGATCACATAATACCTACGATTTTAACGGCTTTTTGGCGAATGTACACATGTAATTACGTTGTCTTGTCAATTTTGACGTAAGCCTGCTTTGACATATCTAGACAAGTGTGCGTTTTGCTTACCGTGCGTTATAACTCACTTACTAGGCATGCAGGAAGTGTGTGACGTGAGTCTACTTTGATCATTTCTTTAAAAAACCGTGCTTTTTGCTTACCTTGCGTAAGGAAAATATAAGTAACCGAGATAATAAATAAAAGAGAAATTTTTCTAATTCTCTAATTATTTTAATGCATAACATTTAATATCTAAAAATAACAATAAAGTTACTTGTGCCGGTTTCAAAGAAACAGCTTATTTTGCGTACTTTTTTTTGAGGGATTTAACATCTTCCTCAAACTTTTGGAACAACAGGAATATGGTACTTTTAAACGGTGTTCGTCAGCCAAATGCATAGTAGGTACATATTTAATTAAATCTCGTAAAGTTTTTGTGTAAAAGCTACACATGTTTGTAGCTATTTACATTGTTTTTAGACGCATGGACAAATACCATACGAACGAAGCGTTTTAGTTGAGCTTGCACCTGTGCCGTGAAATATGGCATCGTATTTTATAATAGGGCCTAAGGTACCCTGAATTTAGTGAAGCGTACGCATGCAAGCAGTCAAGGTTCAATGCGCAAATAGAGTGTTTTTTGTCCAGCTGTGACCAGTGAGGTGAATACATCTCCGATAACATCGGAATTGAGTTGCATTGGCTCGGATTTTGATAGCCTTCAATTTATGTGTTAAATGGCTTAAAAACTTTTAATATTTAGATTAGCCTTAACATGCTTACGCAGCGTTCGTGCTCTCCATAGTCAACGGTCCATAAAAAATAAATAATTCTCGTGGTTAATTGATCATGCACGTACAAAAACACCAACTGCAGTTAAGGCTTACAAATTCGATATCTATTTCATTTCAAATCGGTAAAAGCTTGTAAAATATTATAGATTTAATGCAGTCTCACAATTTTTTTAAATTTAATGTTGGGGAACACGAGGCGGAATGGGGTATTAAACATTCCATGGCTAATATTTGATATCAAATAAAGCTATTTTATCGTTTTTCTGATTTCAATTCCTTTATTATCGAATGAAGAAGTGAAAGCTATTCTTAAATAACAATTTACTAGTTATACAACTTGAAACCAATACACGAAATTTGTCTGTGTTTTGCCTCATAGTTGGAGCAATATGGGATACTTTTCTATTGTAGTATTAAAATAGGAAATTTATACTTTTTTAAATGAAAAAGCATTTTTACAATAAGCACACAAATGTATACAGCATTGTCTTCATCACTTTTAAGTTCCAAATAAAAGTTGTGAGCCCATTCTAGGAAAGAGAAACACTTAATCCAGACCTGTGCAACGTTTTGAGCCAAAGGGCAACTCCAAATGTTATGAAATCGTAACGGGCCGCACCACTTTCTACTGGATCTGGAGAATCTTCTAAGTGTGAAGGGATTTTTGATAATGATTTTGTTGTAAGGGCATGCGGCCCTTGGGCTGCAGGTTGCAAAATCTTGATCTAATCCATCCTCCATTCGAATAATCTTGACAATATAGGCATTCATCTTCTTTATTAGTTTCTTCTCTGTCACTACGTGATGGAGTTATGGAACGAGTTAGTGTATTTAGATCTACACTTTGGTGGGTGCTTTTTTTAAAGATATACACACGGTGCATAACGGCGTAGTGCCCCGTTTTGGATCACCCCCTCCTGTCCTGTCTTTTCAATCTTACATACACTTACTTCCGGGCAAAATAAAGGCCGTATCCCGCAGCGCCCCGCTACCCCCTTATGAACCATTTTCTCCTATCATACTAAAGAATTTTTAAATCGTTTGAGACATTTTTAACAAGACAATTTTGCGAGATAATAATTTCAATCTAACAGCACTCATCCAGCTTTTGATCTTTGCTTCAATCAGTAATTATATCCTGTTAACGACACCATTAAAGCGTATTTTGCCTTCGTTAAAAAAAAAATAAGCCAGTCTTTTTTCAAAGAAATTTAAACGAACTGTGAACTAATTGCCTTGCTTCGTCACTGTAAAACAACATAACATATATTTATACAAAGCAATTCGTTATGTTATAAGGAAAGGTACGACAAATTAAGAATAAAACCTAAAAAGTCTATGACTTTACTTTAAGTACGGTACTTCAGTCTTTAAAATATGTTTTAATGAAAATTGTATTACATAAGAACATCGTCAAGTTGAGATTGAATTCTCAGCTGTTGGAACAGTCCTCAGCGATCATCTGCACTTAAAAACAAGTTCAATCGATTTGTGAGTAAAAATATTGCTAGTAAAACTTGAGGAATATGGGGAGCAGCACAACTGAGACAAGGCACATCTGTAAGCCTTGAACAGAGTGCAACCATATTTCAAGCCGAGATGTACGCTATGCACTATTGTGCAGAAACACTATTAGAAAGAGATTGTAATAATAAAAGAATCTTCATAGTGTCCGACAGGCAAGCAGAGTTAAAAGCTCTTGGCTCGTCGGAAGTAAACTCAGGAATTGTTCTCAACGGCATACGGGCACTCAACGTGCTAGGAAGCAGGAATGATGTTAAACTGATTGGTGCCCAGGGCACACTAATATACCAGGAAAGGAGAAGGCAGATCGCCTAGCCAAAATTGGCAGCGAGACACCTTCCTTCGGAGCAGAACCCGCAGTTGGTACATCCTATGGAACAGCCAAGCGGTGTCTTAATGACATATTAATACAAGGGCATAAAGACATTGGAAAAAAGTTGCAGGACAAGCCCATTCTAAGGCTATCCTGTCAATGGTCTCAAAAGTAAAGACAGAAGAAATGCTCAGGATGAGCAGAGCAGACATCAGAGCAACCACAGGACACTGTGAGCTCAACAAACACTTCTACATAATAGGGCTCTCAGAGACCGATATATGCAAAGGATGTGGTAAAGAAGAAGACACTTCTCTTCACGTAATATGCCAGTGTGAAGGATTCACACCCTATCGGCTTAGACTTCTAGGGATGAAAAAAGCCAACCAAGAAGAGTTAAAAAAACACCCTTAAAGAAAATCCTGGAGTTTTTCAAAAACTCAGGACTCCTTCAAGGGGCTATCACCAGAGGGTACAATAGACCAATAGGTCGCAGTACAGGAACCCGAAAGGGGACCACCTCCGCGGAAATAATTATAAGAATATTACTAGATGTAACTGTATTGTACTAATGTACAGATTTTTCAGGATATTATTGAAACAAGAGACAATTCTTGGCTGTATCAACCATCGTTTTACCAACAACACTTTCCTAGACCTTTATATTTTTGATGATAATCATGCACTCTATAGAACAGCGTTTTCCAAACTTTTCCTAAGACGAAACGTTCTACAAATCCTGAATTTTTAACGATATTTTTTGGTTATTTTGTAGGAAAACTCTGCTCGCATAAATATGTCGTTGTGAAAAATATAAAACAAGTGTATCTAGTTTTGACACGCTGGGTCAGGACTTTTCTGTTAAATTTGTACAGAAATCATTTAATGGCGGTTTGGTAAACGCTATTTGTTTTAAAACAACTTTATAAAGGTTCCCACAGCTTTTACAGCTAAAGGATCCAGATAATTACTATTTCATTTAAAGTATCGCAACAAGTTCAAATTTAATTAAGGTACCACACGCGAGTCCCGTATTTAACATTTTCCAACTTCCTCTATCGCTGCTGGTTAACTTCTTCTTACTATATACTGGAACATGAATTTAGTTTAATGTTTTAACTCCACCAACAATTATAATAATTTTCGGTTAAAGTTTCGGGAACGTAATATCGCCGAAACGTTCACAGATGTAACTTCCAAGTGGCTTCGTTGTTTATTTGATCATGTTTCGGAGCTTAAACAGAAATTTTTGGAGGAATTTATGACTCGGTATGTCTTCGAAGTCGGTAGGGAAAATTTTATTTGCGTTTTAGGGTGATGTGGGCAACACTTTGTGGTTAGATACCGACATATTGGCAGATATCTTTAAGGATATCTGGTTTGTGTTGTGTCAGGGCAGTTATTGAAACTTCTGAGTGTGATGCCAGCTTGCTAGCCTTATTGGTATCATCTAAACAGTTAAACTTTGGTCAAAACTGAATAACTGGCTTTTGCGTTCACTTTTAATAGTCTGTTCCATTGAAACCATTGGTCAAACGCCAGTGCATGGTAGTCTAGTATTTTTACAAACCTTCATGTAAATCGTTTCTTCTAAGAGTCTTACAACTACTCACTGCTTTGCCAGTACTTAGTTTATAAAAATATATCTCTAATGTTAAAGTGATACAAAAATAGTACTAACGCTGAAGTAAACAGCAAATCTCTGCGCACAATGTTGATAAAATTGCTTTAGTATCGATTCTATTCGGGTGACGCAGATTATGAATGACAATGTCATGTTTATAATTAATCGGTACAAAAATACCACCAGTTTTAAAAATGATTTACAAGAACGGACAGCGGCAACAAAAGTTTACTATTATTTGAAATGACATGTATTGGCAGTTGCTATTTAAAAACAGTTTAATCATGTTTCAAAACGTAAATAAATCTGGAAAATACGGGAATTGCACACTTAATTGGCGTACAAATTGCTGATATACGTTTTAATTATGAAACTTTCAGTGAATATAAACGTACACAAATAAAATTAATTAATATATAATCTGTTATCTTTCTACCATAAGGTGTAAGGTATTTGTAATAGTACTAAATACAGATCATGGTTAACTTGGGTGTACGAATTTCGTCCATTTCTTTTTGTTCTTCGTTATTCTTGTTGTCTCTGTCCAGTTCTTGTTTCGTTTCTTTAAAATCAATGCCACTTCATCATTCCATGTTTTCTTCGGTCTCCCCTTCCCTTTTATATTCTGCACTTTTGCTTCCCAAATCTGCTTTAATGTCTTTTTTGCTGCATTCCGTTGAGGTGTCCAAAGTCTTTTTCGCTTTTAGCTAATAGCACCACATCATCTGCAAAGACTAGTTCTGTTAAGGCTATTGGTTTTAGTTATTCCAACCCCAGTAGGCTTTCTTTGTGTTTTGCTTACATTCTACAATTATTTTATCCATAAGAATTACAAAAAGCAGTGGACTTCATGTGCCTCCTTGTCTTACTCCCACTGTTGTTATAAATTCCTGGGAACTGCTGTTACGGGTTTGCACATAATTTCTACTTCTCTTATATAAACTTTTAATGGCGTTTAATAATCCTTCTCCCACTCTACTTTGTTTCAATATCTTCCAGATCTTTTCCCTTGGCAGTCTATCGAAGGCTTTAGACAGATCGATAAAGCACAAGTACACCATCTTTGAATGTTCCATTGTTTATTCACTTAATTGTCTCCACGTAAAAATTAGATCCTGTGTGCTTCTACCTGGTCTAAAGCCACATTGCGCCTCTTCCAATTTTTTTTTCGAAATGTTTCCTTAATCTCTTCTCTAAAATTCTTCCATATAAGTTTTCTACTACACTAAATAGAGATATGCCTCTATAGTTTTCGCATGTTTTTACTATCGCCAGTCTTGAATATCGGTAGTTTAACAGATAGCTCCCAGTCCTTTGGAATATCTTTTTCCTGCCATGCTTTATTTACTGTTCTTAGCAGCATTTTCTTTCCATCTACTCCCATGTACTTAATCATTTCAGGATAATTGTTATACGTTATAAATACGTATAGAATGTTTGGTAATGACGCTAGGAATTATATTACATAAAGTTGGTCGATGGTATACTACATACTAAAACTTGAAAAAATGTGTGTATCTAAGCAATTTCTTTCGTGTTTTGTGTGTACTGCAGAAAGTGTACCGACAAATTTTACATAAAGTCAAACATTCGGAACAATACAGCTAGCTAAACAGCCCGGGGAAAAGCAATATTGAATGTAATGACGACTGTTGAAGAAGAACCCGACGGATATTATTCCACTGTCACGTTATTAAATTAAGGAAAACTTTGAGCGACGATACGACCTACACAATATTTGATTAAAGTTTAAATACGGTTGTTTTCCCCTTGTTCTACATTTCGTCCCTGCGTATTGAAGTTATAGGAATTATTTGTTGAAAAACAAAATTAATTTGAACGATATTGCTTTCCTAACGAAGTGAGGAATTAAGTTTAGTTGACGAACTGGTTTGCTGTAGTTAATTTTTTAAATCTACGAATCTACGATGCAAAATTAAACTGTGTTTTATGTACACATATAATAGAAGCTGACAGGTAATCAAGAATTAAATACTTTAGTTAATTGCAGCTTTAATTATTTCTAAACTGAAATGACATTGCAAGTTTTCTTTTTGGATTAGGTTTCAACACCAAACTGTGTTAATCTGTTCCAATTTAACTGAGTTTCTAGCTCTTACAATAAGTGAGATCGCCAAGTCGAGCCCTGGATGGTCTTAGCTATGAATTGAGTTATATTTTTATCGTTAAAAATCTACATTCACTGAGCGCAATGGAATAAAATTTTGAACTTTACGGATTTTTCCTTCGATAAATCGAAAAAACATTTCCTGCGCGACACTATTTGAAGAATGTGTGGAGCCTGAACTATTTCCGAGCACCGCAAAATGAATAATGGCAGGTCATTCGTCGGTAAAATGTGAAAACAAGCGACTGAGACGACCTCCATTATATTAGATATAGGTTTTGGGGGTAATTCTAATTTATGTCGACCATTTATTTACTGATTACGCCCTCGTCATCACGCGTCTACCGGCCATTATTTTAACAGAAGAAAGACGATACGCTCAAAGACAATTGCGAACCTTTATCGTCCTTTGTTATTCCGGTTGCGAATGTTATTTCGAGGAAATGCAGTGACGTGATTGATAACTTCATTGTTTTTGCAAAAGTGAAGGTATTTCCAGGATCACTTAAAAAAGTTATATCATAAAAATCTCTTTGTTTAAATTTCAAGTCCCTAATAATTATCATAAGATTGGCGTAATACATTAGCAAAAAAAAATCTATTTGGAGAGACCGGGGATGAACGGGTAGGTTGTAACAGTGCCTATAGTTTCTTTAATTTTTGTTATATGTCGCGCTAAGCGCTTGTGCAATGTTTATTTACTACCGCTCCTTACCTACATTGCTAGTTTTCATCTGTCATAGAGGTTTTTGCAAGCCAGAGCCACTATTTTTTGCCTAAAAGTTAATGCGTTGTATCACAGGTCGAGCGACTTTTAGGCTATCTCTAAAACAGGAACGAAAAAGTACCTACATTTTTTATGTTCTTAATTTTGTTGGCTATTGGTGGATGCAATACTGTTTGGCGTTGGAATGGTGGTTAATTGTGGATTCCCTCCAATTCGTTTTGTGTACACTTGGGGTCAAAAGTAACAGTGTTACAACCAACCCCAATCAATGTTTTCACTTGCAAATGTTCACTCTTAGCACATAATTGGTGTTTTTTTGTCGTAGATGAAAACATACAAAACTTGTCGGATTAATTTTCCAATTTGTTGTATCTTTTGGTTTCACATTTTTGAATATTGATAATGTTCACTTATCATTTTGTATTGTACCAAGGATTTTTTTTTATTTTGCTATGTGTATTTTGGAATCAAATATTAATGTTGTTGATGAATACTAATATATTTACCCACTACTTATGAGCTGGGGAAATTATTTTGTGGTTACAACTTACCCCGATCATTGTTACTTTTAGCCCCAACGTTGAGGTTGAAAGTAACAGCTGTCTTACTACAGAAAAAAAAAATCTCACAGATGCTTTACGAAACATAAAATAAATATCCTGGAAGGAAGACAAATGTCGAATCTATCATTAAATCAATTTGGATGAAAAAAATCGTTCGGGTAAAAATTTTGATTTATCAATTTCTTGGCGTCGAAACACGAGATTTTCTTCCCTTTTTGAACCGTTTATGGTACTCAAATATGGGCAAGACCCTCCTTCTCCATCGGTCTAGGCTCTTTGCCTTATCATGAAAACTGGAACACGACAAAAAAAAATTGAGCCCAGTGTAATTATTAATTAAGTAGTCAGAGATAACTACTTAAATGATTTGACTCTTATTGTACACGTTATGGTCTCTAGATCATGCAACTAGTAGTGTTCCACTATTATTGACTAAAATAACACTGCAGTATTATAACAACAGAAAGAAATCAGTCCCGAAACTTAATTGCTACCCTGTGTATATACCCCAAAGAACTTTGTTCTGTACCCCCACTGCATTTTTTGTTGTAATTAATTAACCCCAAGATAAAAAAAATGCAATCAGACAATCGGACGAAAGCAGAAGCCAATTAACACTTTATTTCTTCCCGATTCTGCAACTCGGGAATTATTATTTGGAAAAAGTTCGTGAGTTTTGTTCGTGAGCTAAAGTTTTTAGCGACTAGCCAAGGAAACGATCATGCGATACAGCACTTTACTAATATTAATTGTACACACTTCGATTCCTGTTTTTGTTGCAAATTTCGGGGTAAAAGTTTTTTTGTATTTCAAGATTGAAAGTATTTGTAAGGAAATCTGGTTCGTGGTTTGATGTGTAATCTTAACCGAATGCCTATAAACTTACACATATCATTAACACAGTATTTTCTTGAACCCTGCCAACAAATTTTCATAGTTTCAAACCAGTACAATTTTTTTTTAAATGTCGCCTTGTAAAATTACCCAGTTTTAATATTAATAAATATACAAGGTTTTTTTTAAAACTGATTTGATACAGACACATTTTGAGTAATAGGATGAGTCCAATCTGCAACGGTTCGTTAAGAAATTAATCAATTAATAGCCTTTGCAAGATATACTTTTTTATATTCAATTTAAAGTTGTATTATTATTATTTTTTTTTAATATGGAGTAATTTTGTCACAAATACATTGTTTTTAAAAGATTCTGGCATCTTTTTCGACTGATGTTATCTCCTTTTTGCAATTTTACAGTCATTTTGAACAAGGTGTATAAAAAGCTCCAACTATTATCCTGACACAAGAACTGTGGAACAAATTTAGTCTCATCGGTAAATATAACGTTGTTTCATTTACTTTGAGTCCACTTAAGATGCTCTTAAGCCAATGATTATTTTATTTGTTATCAAAAAATACTTTGCTTTTATTTACAATTAATTTATTTTATTCTAGAAGATTCTGTAATACTTTAAAGAACCTGAATGAACCATGTAAAAGTTGATCGGCATTATTTTATTTAGTCATGAGTCTTTCTACTGTTAGGTGTAGGACTGTGGAGTTGTGTTGTGCAGACTTTTTTTCATGTTTTTCTGTCTTGTGCTAGCCTTTTTATGTCTTTCCAGTTGATGTTTCTGCCCGTTGCCACTTTTTTAACTTCGCCTTGCCCGGTTTTCTCGGTCTACCTCTATTGTTTTTTCCCTGTGATTTTGCTTCATAGGCTCTTCTGGTTAACCTTTCTTCTTTCATCCTTTAAATGTTACCCAACCATCCCAGCTGTCTTTCTTATATTTTTGTTTCAACTGATTTTCTCTTTATTTGTTCTCTTTATGCTTCATTTCTGATCTATCTATTTTGGTTTTTACAAAAAATGTTGATCTTAAACTGTTAAATATTGTTCCCACATTTCCTGTCCTTTCGCTTATTTCCTTGTCCATTCCTCTATTTTTCTCTATGATCACTACTAAATATTTAAAGCTACCTGTTCCAACCTAAGCCCATTTAAAGTAATGTCATGCCCTTTGTTCTCTGTTGTAACGATAATAGTTTTAGTTTTTTGGGTATTTATTTTCATATCTTTTCCTATGCCTGGTTCAGAGTTTCTGGATTATGTTGCAGATTCTTTTCTGTTTCCGCGACTAAGACCATGTCGTCTGCGAACATTAGCTCTGTTACGTTTTTTTTTTTCCATTTTCCACTTGCCTAGATGAAAGGGTCTCACTTTTTGTTCTTTTTCTTTAATTACTCCATCTACAAATACTGAGAATATTAATAGACTGAGCATGCATTCTGGTTTTAAGCCCTCTTTTGTTGTGTCTTTTTTAACGTTTTTAAATTAAATTTCCATTTTCAACTATTTAAGGTGCGTACTTTTTATAAACTGTTAAATTTTTTCAATTTCATTTCCATCCAAACTCCAAAACCCCAACTGAAATTACTTAATTTTGTAACCATGTTAAATTGAAACTTTTGAGCTTGTATCCTCTAAAGTCTAAAAGAATTACTTTTCCAGCTCCCTGATAACTCTATCTCTCTGCTGGTTACGATTGTCACTTATTATCAGACGTCACCTCATATCATTCCTCCCTTCATCAAGTGTTTTAACCGGACACACTTTGCGGAGATCTTCGGTCTGAAAGGAGTAACAAGGATACTTGACATGAGTAATGTAGGAAGACATGTGCAATAAACAACCAATCCCGGAGGCGGGCACGTCCAAGCCTCCTAGATTGCTGTTGTTTCCCGCTTGATCACGTATGGCGCGTGACGCCATCAATCTACGCGTCACTCCGACCAAGAACCGAGAAATATTTAATTCATGGCCTGGCGGCTACTAAATTACTTTTTGTAATTTATGATATTGGTAACGTTTGCAATCAATGCCTTTTATAACTCTGTGGTCACTATCGGATCGTAAAAATTATCGAATGTGACATCGACTGATAGCGGACGGAGGCGTATATTTTTGTATCTTGTATCTGATGGTATCAACAACCAATGAATTTTTAAATTATTAATACGTGTTGGTGAACATTAGATCCAAATCAAGCTAACGCAAAAAGAAATCGAGAAGTTAATCCTAGTTGAAATCAATTAGGAAAAGGTGCAAATGCGAAACGAAAGGTAGAAGACAACACAAGATAAATGAAGAACACAATCACAGTCGAAAAAATTAACGCAGGAACGGAAAATGGGGTCCACAGTTGGTATCTACACTTTTTGTTTGTAATTTAAATTACACGTGTATGATTTTGTGTACAGTTATACAGGGTGTCCCAAATTAGAGTAAATGCATGGGGATGTCGCTTATCTTAAGAGCTACGAGGTGGGTAAAGTTGCGAAATTAGATGCTCATCAAATATTTGCAGAGAAAATTTTCGTAGCTGTCTTAGTGCAAAAGTTATTCAAGAAAAAGTAAAAAATTTCAGCAAAATTATACCTACATGTTCGTTCATAATTTTTATTACTTTGTTTTTTTATTTTAAGTTTTATTGATATATATTAAACAGCTTAATCCTGTTGTGTCAAGTTATTTCTTAACAATTACTTCTTGTCGTCTTAACGATTTTAATTCTGTGTAAAAATTGACAACAAAAATAATACTGTCTGAAACCATTTTTGACGACATAATGTTAATTTGTACCCATTAAAAAGCCCCTTCTGAGAATTATTTAAGCTTCTGCCAACATTTTTGTTTTAAAATTTCGGTTTAAAATTTACTTTGAAATTGTACACCAATTTGTTTACATATTGTTTATTATAATTGGGGTACATTTAAAGGACTAATTACATAAATTATCCACTTATTTGCATTAACTCTTTCTGGATATAAAGTGAATTTAACACGCTGCAAACTCGTTTAAAATTCTTAGCACATTTAAACGAACGAAATGTTGACATACTCTTTGAAACAACGACCAATATTGCAAATTAAGAGGCAAACATGTTTAACATCAGATTTTTATGAAGTTTTAAATTATTTTACGTAAATAAAGACTGTCTTTAAATATTTTTATAACTCAGTCACAGACATTTTTGTGTTGTTTGTCAAGCACTCCATTAATATAAAACAAATAATGTCTCCCACATGTAGAAAATTCGTTTGCTTTGTGATACAAATATAGACGGAATCAGAAGCAACATTCTCAGAACCATTTCATTTTTCGTACATTATCTGTCGGAGAAGGAAAATTGTATTAGTTTATTCGAAAAACAAGTTATTAAAAAAGCAAATAATAAGAAAATAGTTACTGTTTGGCAAATTAAAATTTTTTGTGAATGGTTAGGACACAAAATATTACTTAACGTCCTATTTCTGTGAACTTATTGTTAGTCTCAAAATTCAGTGTTTGCAAGTTTGTTTGTAGGTAACGGTTTATCCAAAATTAATGTAGCAAACCTCATGATTTAGGATGCTTCATTCGAATGCCATCGCTAGACACTAGCTCCAGGGATGTCTCCGTTCTGTGTCTCATTTATTAACCCGTCCAGAAGACAATGGGACCGCAAGGGATATCTTGAAAGCTAAGTACATAAACTTAGTTGGTACACGTCTAATACAACATCAGACATTCACCCTAGCGTACTCGGATCCCATCCTGTTTGTCTGCTTGCTTAAAATTTATGAAAAATCGCGGAAGCAACCATTTTTCGCTTGCTCAGAGTAGAAAATACGGTGCATGTTAGGGATATTCTGGAGGAATTGGAGCTATCAGCTACGTAATGCAATTATCTGCGTATCATCTAGGTCGTGATTTGTGTCTCCAGTCGACTGCTCATGCATTATTCCATTTATGGCTGTTTTTATTGCTCTTCACTGGGAATTTTCGGTCCACCTACTAGAGCATAATGTGTGTTCGAACATAATGGGTTTTGGACAGAAAGATGTAGCATTAGATTATGTTACGAGCCCGTTATACAACATTCAGGGTTGTGCAAAGTTTACTGTTGCAGGTAAATGTTTTACGCGGGTAGTTCTCTAATTTTATCTGCGTTTACTCCTTTCATAGTTCACTAAGACGGCGAATACCGAGGCAAAATTACTATCTGTTGTGGAAATTAAGTTACTTTCTTCGAAAATAACGTTTTTATCGCATGTTGTAATTTTAAATTGCAGATAAGAAAGAACGCAGACAAATTGTATCGTTATTAGTGGCAAAAACCTCCCTGAATTAAAGGCCATTTTCTATGTTATCTAATAACTTACGCAATTTATTTAGGATTTTCATGATAATGTGTTAATTATGAGGTACTTTGAATTCACAACACGGTGAATTTAACACAATTATTATAAGATTTTTCTATAGAAAGTATTGAAACTGACTTGATATTTCTCACTTATAGACTTTGCGAAAGCTTTCCATAGTATTCGACAGAAACAACTATGGAAGATTTTAATAAATTTTGGGATACCGCATAAACTTATGCAACTAATAAAAATGATGTACAAAGAAGCAACTTGCCAGATATTGCACAAAGGATATCTAACAGGAAAATCAGAATAGAAAAAGGTGTAAAACAAGGGTGTCTACTATCACCAATATTATTTAACATCTGTCTGGACTACAAAATACAATTAACAGAAGGAACGGCATTGAATGAAACTACTTAAATAATAAGAAACTAGCAGATCTAGAATATGCTGATGACATATTATGTCTATTGTCTAATATCCAACAAAATTAAAGATGTAAAGAATATGTTAGAAAAACGAATAGAAAAATCTGAAAAATTGGGTCTCCCTCCACACAAATATGAATAAGACAAAGAGAATGAGAATAGGAATAGACAACAATGAAAAAATATGCATAAAAGAACAAAAAATACAACATGTAGACAAATTTTTCTACTTAGGAGGCATCTTAAACAAGAGAGGAGGCACAGAATATGACATACAAAAACTTATAAGAAAAGCTAAACAAACCTTTGGTGTGCTAACAGATGTGTGGAGAGCGACACGGATAAGCAAGTACACTAAGTTAAGATAATTAATTAGCAACGTGAAACCAGTACTGTTATATGGATGTGAGACCTGGGCTGTGTCGGAATGGGGAGTTAGGAAAACACAATCATTCATTAACAAATGTTTAGGAAAGATTCTGAAAATCTACTGGTTAAACATAATAACCAATACAGAGGTATGGGCTCGAACCAAACAAACCCAAATACAAATTGACATTAAACGAAACTGGGGATGGATAGGACCTACGTTAAGGAAGGAGGATGGAGATAAAACCAAGGCCCAGAGATGGGCAGCAATAGGAAAAAGACGTAGAAGAAGGCCAGCCAATACGTGGAGAAAAATAACTGTCGGAGAACTACGGGGAGGGAGAGAATTAAACAAACTGGCCAAAAACGAACATAACTGGAAGAGCTTTGTTGATGCCCTATGATCCGAAAGGGAGTGAAAGAAATCTATTTGTATATATTATAATTATATAATATTAATCAAACTTTTTGTTCAAAAATGTAAAAATTTGACACTCAGTCTAAGGCAAATAATACCTAATTTTTTTTTTTAAATAACAGCATTTTTAAGTGCCTTATACCACAAACATGACTCAAATAAGATCCATGATCTCTGATCACATCCACCACGATCTCCAGCTGTTGCTCCAACTGATCATTATATACTTGGATTATTGGATAAGAGTAATAAAAAATTCTAAACTACATTGATGTAAACACATGAAACAATTCTTTAAGGTATATATTTTTTTAATTTCTGCGGAGGTGATCCCTTTTCGGTTTCCTGTACTGCGACCTGTTGGTCTATTGTACCCTCTGGTGATAGCCCCTTAAAAAAGTCGTGTGTTTTTGAAAAACTCCAGGATTTTCTTTAAGGGTGTTTTTCTTAACTCTTTTTGGTTGGCTTTTTCCATCCCCAGAAGTATACGCCGATGGTGTGTGAATCCTTCACACTGGCATATTACCATATCCTCTCCATATATCGGTCTCTGAGAGCCCTATTATGTAGAAGTTTGTTTAGCCCACAGTGCCCTGTGACGAGTCCTGTGGCTGCGCTGATGTTTACTCTGCTCATCCTGAGCATTTCTTCTGTCTTTTTTTGGAGATCATTGACAGGATAGTCTTAGAATGGGCTTGCCCTGCAACTTTTTTCCAATAAGCATTATGCCTTTCTGTTCATATGTCATTAAGACACCGCTTGGCTGTTCCATAGGATGTACCAACTGCGGGTTTTGGTTTGAAGAAAGGTGTCTCGCTGCCAATTTTGGCTAGGCGATCTGCCTTCTCCTTCCCTGGTATTTAGTGTGCCCTGGACACCATACCAGTTTAACGTTATTCCTGCTTTCTAGCCCGTTTGTAGTCCTGAGTTTACTTCCGACGAACCAAGAGCTTTTAAGTTTATGTTAAAACCACATAATTTATTTCATAAAGCACGCATATTTAAATTAAATGTGAAGAAAAGTTTTAGTGTACCATGGATAGCACACAGTTTTTTTTTTAATAACTGGTGTTTAAAATATTTGGTGTGAAACATATTTTAAATACTCTACATATTTTCTTAAGATTGGAAATTTTGTGTTTCCAGAAGAATAATTAATGCTCTTTCGGGATGGAAATTCGATTCTCTAGAATCAACTTTGTTTTGCATTAGCCTCACGTGTATTTTACTTCCTCCTAGTGTTCCTGTGGACGTCTTCTCCAAACTCACGTGCCGACATGCCCTATACTTTTCTAGTGACGCCACTGGTGTCCTATTAAAAGACCTGATGAAGCGGGTGGTGATTTGCAGTGACATCTGATGGTAGTAATAATCGTAACACCCCTAACTAGCCGTGTAAGTTGACAGACTCAGGTTGCCGCGGGCGATTGGACTAATCGAGGCTTGCTTTACGTCCGCAGTTTCATTAGCAGCGCCACGCCGTTGCGCGGGGCTTTCGACCCCCAAGGCAATGTTTACACTAGCTAGCCGCAACAGTCAAATGAAACGATACCCACACACCCCGTTTCTATGTTCATGCACCACTCGGAACCCTTACGCGAATTAATACAAAATTAAATGTAACCCGTTTAAAAAAACTTAGTCGCTTGGCCGTCGTCCAAGAACAGACGCGAATCGGTTCAATTATCTTCGTTAAATAAACAAATAAATCAAAGCGAGCGAGAGGTATTTACGGAAAATTCCGGCACTGCTGTATTTACGATTTTAAATTTAGGAACTTGCTAAGCCAAATAAACGAGGTGCATCCAGCGTTTCTCTGGTTCTAAATAAACTTAACCAGATTAGCATTTAAACAAAATCTCTGGACTTTAAATTTCTAATTTGGGGGATTATCCCGGAAAAGGAGACATTTATTCTAATTATATTTAGCTAATTCTTACGCCTGGGACGAAACTGCTAAGACAAGCACTACAAGGAGGGATGTTACTGGTGCTTTGCTTGCAGTGTTTTAATGTATTATATATTCATATCCGTGTACAACTCGTGGTCTTAATATAATTCTTCTAAGGAGCAGTATTAGTTTCTATATCAAAGTTACATCTGGTAACAGAAATTGTTAAACACATGTCCAATTCAATAACCTCTTTGATTATTTTTATGATATATTTATTATTTCTTCATCTATTAAGTATTTCTTGTCTGAATGCAAACCTCTGGTCTCTTGATCGGTTGCAGTCGTATTTAAAGGGATGCAAGGTTAAAAACAACTTCAAAAAAGTGATGTTTTCAACTGGCCTCGTCTATATTTACTTCTCCAATTGATAAATAACAGAAAGCGTTTGCATTGAAACCGGAGTAGGACCATCAACTTCTAATTAAGAGAAATACTAATATATTTCTACAAAGAATTGCTTTAGTAAAATACCAATTAAAACTGTTTTGTGCTTGTGTGACAGTGAATATAATCCTTTATTTAAATGCTAAATCTATAACCAAACATTTCTCTTTAAATAATGTTACATTAGAGATTTAAGCAAGAAGTTTCTGTAGTGTTTATCCATCAAAGATGATGATGCTTTAAGTAATATTTATTGAGATCACTGTAAGTTGCACTATTCAAATATTATGTTGCATCTTTACATGTACCGCACCTCGCAAAGAGCAAACTACAAGTTTGTAAGTTACAAATTTCTAACTTTCGTACGTTAAGTTGCTCAGAAGCTAAATTTATAGTTAACAAATATGCACAATCTTTAAGTACTGTATGTATGTATGATTTTTAAGTATTTTAATTTCTTACTTGCTACTAAGATTTTCAAATGTTCTAAAAAGTTTCGAAATCATAAATCAGTGAAGTAATATTTATATCTTTAAAAAAATTTGCTTTAAGTGTAGAATATGCTTTATGTTTAAAAAAAAATTAAATTGTTTACAAGAAAACATTAATATATACAGTGTGTTGTGATTAAAATATCAAAGCTGCAAATTGTTCTGCAATAATTAAACTCCTGTATTTTTTAAAAATATTTTTGTATCATGCGGCTGGTCGAGCCAAACAACTTTTATACAAAAAAGTTTGTTGCGTCATTTTAATTACAGAGAAACTAATTAATTGGTCGGATATAAATATGTTACCCGGCACCGCCACCAAATTTTACAATGAATATTTTAAAATTGCGATAACTCAATTATTTGACTAGATACGAAAATATTTTATTTACAAAAGTTGTTTGGCATTACGAACTGCATAACCTGCATAATTTTGAAATATGTAGAGTGTTCCGTTTTCGAGAACCAACTTGCAAGTGCTACGAGCCCATATTAAAATTCTACGTGACCACATAGTAATTACAATTTTTCTGTTACGCCTACTCGTGACGTGGTTTTGTAAAACCCATCTGAGGGCATAATTTCAAGTTTTATGTAATACTTGACGTGAAAATATGACTACATAAGGCTGTTTAAAGAAACGTGCGTTTGCTTACGTAATTGCAAAGGGAAATTCATGATAGATGTGTTAACGGGCTGATGAATTTAATTTAGAATATGAATTAAGTGTGTAGGCTGTTATTAAAACAACACACGACTACATAATATGCAACAAAATTACTTTGCGAGGTGGTTTTCTTTAGCAACGCGCTAATTGTGTTAAAGCGTCGATAAAAAATGTTCCAAAATAATCGTTTATAGCAATTTTTAACAACATTTTCTTAATATGAATGTGTATTTTTCTCTCGTTGTCTGCGTGGAGTAGACAGAATTTAATTTACAACGCACATTTAACAAGGTTATAAATATAAACAAAGTTCTTGGGTGTCGAGTAAACTGTAACTTATTTACAAACAAATTAAAGCTGACAAATTAGAGTAATCCTTTGAAGTGGAAGAACCAGATTGTTGAGGTGATAAAATATTTGTCGGAAAAGGTGCGAGTTCTTAAGATATTTATAAGAGATACAGCCCTTTGCAGTATCTACTCTAGCCTAATCGAGTGTGAAAAAGTGTTCTGCTTATTTTAAATATGAAAGAAGCCAACGAAGATTGGGTCGTCCGAAAAATATTGCAGCTCTGGATTTTGCCAAAGAAAATTTCTGAGTGTTGCATTTTTAATAGCGTTCTTTTGGTTATATCAAATATCAACTTTAGGTATAGAACATGCTGAATGTTTTTTGTAGGCAATTAAATTTTCTACAACAAAACGTAAAAATATACAGGGTGTTGTATTTAAAACAACAAACTTGAATGTTGGTTCTCAAAAAAGGAACACTCTGTGTATTTAAAAATTACGCAATGTTATGCAGTTTGTGATAGCAAACAACTTTTGTATTTAAAGTTTTTTCGTATCTAGTCAAATCACGTAGCAAAAAAATAATTTGTGTTAAACCTTTATTTTTTCGAAAAAGTTTAAAAATCTAAATTAGTCGAGAAATATCAATTTTAGGTATAGGACATGCTTAATGTTTTTTGTAGGCAATTAAATTTTCTACAAGAAAACGTAAAAATATACAGGGTGTTGTATTTAAAACAACAAACTTGCATGTTGGTTCTCAAAAAAGGAACACTCTGTATATTTAAAAATTATGCAATGTTATGCAGTTTGTGATGGCAAACAACTTTTGTATTTAAAGTTTTTTTGTATCTAGTCAAATCACGATGCAAAAAAATAATTAGTGTTAAACCTTTATTTTTTCGAAAAAGTTTAAAAATCGAAATTAGTCGAGTAATATCAATTTTAGGTATAGGACATGCTGAATAATTTTTGTAGGAAATTAAATTTTCTACAAGAAAACGTAAAAATATACAGGGTGTTGTGTTTAAAATAACAAACTTGCATCTTGGTTCTCAAAAACCAAACACTCTGTATATTTGAAAATTATGCAGGGTTATGCAACTCGTGATGCCAAACAACTTTTGTATTTAAAACTGTTTTCTATCTACTCTGATAAAGACGCTATAAAATACGCTCCCAAACATGGCAACTGTTGGGAAAGTAGCGGTTGTTAAAAGGAGACGTTTTCGGAGCGGCTACCGCTACCTATCTGAATGCGACCAATAACTCGAGAAATATTAACTTTAGGTATAGGACATGCTAAATGTTTTTTGTAGGCAATTAAATTTTCTACAAGAAAACATAAAAATATCCAGGGTGTTCTATTTAAAACAACAAACTTGCATGTTGGTTCTCAAAAAAGAAACACTCTGTATATTTAAAAATTATGCAATGTTATGCAGTTCATGATGGCAAACAACTTTTGTATTTAAGGTTTTTTCGTATCTAGTCAAATCACGATGCAAAAAAATAATTTGTGTTAAACCTTTATTTTTTCGAAAAAGTTTAAAAATCGAAATTAGTCAAGAAATATCAATTTTAGGTATAGGACATGCTGAATAATTTTTGTAGGAAATTAAGTTGCCAACTGAAATTTCCAAAATTTAGTTTGGCGCCCATAATAATAAATAAAGTTTGTTAAGCATCGCATCTTATAAACTAAGCAAGCTATGAAAATTTTAAATGTGCCAATCAACCAAGGACGTTTGTTATGCTATTGATTCTAAATGTTAAAGTTCTAGGGTTAATGATAAAAAAATTACTAAAGAAAAGTAGAAAATAGTTTTCCATTTTTTTCAGGATATTTCAGAAACTACAAGCTATTTTCGTGATTTTTTATTAAACACGTTTAATCATACTTCTTTTTTCCTTTAACCATTCGTCTATCTCTAATGGTTTTCGACATCCTCATGTTCTTTACGGTGAAAGATATACCGTGTGTATTTCATGAGTTTCACTCCTCATATAAGGACGAAACTGAAATGAGCCAATTTTTTTTTCTCCCGGTGAACGTTATTCACCGAAGACGTCTATCTGTAGCACTGAATTATGATAATTAAATATAAATTGATCGTCGTGTTCTTGTTTTGTTCCCTGTTGTGTGCTAATTCTTCGAAGGCAGCCTTAAATTTTGCATTAGCTACTCAACTCGTGTTCCACATCCTAGCCCACTTATTTGCAACACCCGCAAGTTTCTATGCATGAGTTCGTGTACATGAACGTTAATCGCATGCCAACTACATCCTGGCAAACTGTCGATCAATAGTACCAAAGCTACTGCACTAAATTACCTAAAACACTCAAAAAAAGTTATAAACAATATACGAAAAATGTGTATTTGGCTAATTCTTTGTATAAAGGTTAAATAGTCAATGAATAATAACTACAAAGTAGTTCACAAACCGATTAAAAATATTTTTTACAGCTGATCAAAATTTTCTTATGTTCTCCAAGTAGGTACCCTTTAACTTTAACCCTTTGTTCCCTGGAAACTTTTTTTTTGTTTAAATCCGAATGCATATATGAAAATATGATTATTTGTAATTCAAAAAACATAAATTTAAAATTTCAAAAAAAAATTGGGTGTTATTTCAGCGTCCACCCCATGGTTTTACCGTACAACCACTAGGAAAGTATAAAAATAAATTACTAAACCAATAACAAAAATTTTATTCTTTAGATACATTCAAAAAGTGAAGATACAATTTAAAAAAAACATGTAGTCGTTACATAAAGAAAGCTTATTTTTTGTGATACAGCAAGAAACAATTTTTTCTTTCACTAAGGCATAAACCAATATCACAAATACTGCACGAAGATGTGCGGCTCCTGAGTGCTGCTGCAAAAAGCGCATCGCCGTGACTTTGAGTGGATTGGCATATGTAGACATAGACTAAAGGAATATCATCTTCCATTTCCCAATCGCTGTTCTCTTCAATCACATCTTGATTCGTATCATTTGCAAAAAAAATGGGCATTGCATTTATATCAAATACATTATCCTCGGTTATGCCATTTTCTTCTTCATCTTCAATTATGTTATCTACGTCGGATTCATTATCTGAAGGAATTTCTTCTAAGAGAGTAAAAAATTCATTTGCTTCCATTTCTTCCAACTCTTTGAAGTGATATGATTTTTTTTTCTGAAATTAAAAAATACATGTTGTTTCCTAGTGGTTTCAACCCGAAACCGGTATGTTTGTGCCTAAATTTAAAGCACATAGATTTAAAATTTTTGCAAAAAAGCATGTCAAGTACATTGATTTAACATATTTTGAAAGTTTTGATAATAAAAACTTACCTGCCATGATTACAAACACTAAAAATACATAATATTCTAGAAGCACGTGCACTAAATGTCAGAGAAGTTACAAAATTGCATTAGTGCATGATATCGAGTGTAATCCGGCCAATAGTAACGCTGTATTTGTCTAGAGGGATGCTAACACGTGCTCAGAAGCGTGTGGTTTCACGCGATAACCAGTAGGAATATAGAAATAAATTTAAAAAAAGATGGTTTCACTCTGAAACCACTAGGGCACAAAGGGTACTCTTGGTGTAAAAATTTGTAAAAATTGTGCATTAGTATTTGTTGCTTGTAAACAACGTATACAGTGTCTTCTCAATGCAAAACAACTAGATACAACATTATCCAGAAACCAATTAAAAATATGTTTTAAAGATGATCAAAGTTTTAAAATGTTCCCTTAAAACTAAGGCTGTGAAATTTTTGAAAATTGTAGATGTGGCTTTGTTGTATGTAAAAAGCTACCTAAGCAATTACAAAGTAGTTTAGAAACCGGTTAAAAACATTTTTTACAGTCTTCAAAGTTTCCAAAGTTTCCTAAGAATGTACCCTTAAAACTATTGCTGTGAAAATTTTGAAAATTGTGCATACGGCTTTGTTGTTTGTACAAATCTTAAATAGGTTCTATTTAATGCATCACAACTACAAAGTTGAAACCAAACAAAATATTTTTTACAGCTCATAGAAGTTTTAAAATGTGTGTGTACCATTAAACCTATAGCTGTAAAAATTTGGAAAAATAAGCAATTTGGCTTTATTGTTTGTAAAAAATACGTTGTGGGGGTATTTTTAAACGTTTTGCTGCTTAGAATTTGCATATGAGCAAAACCGTGTGTGTAAACGCTAAAACTAAGCGATTTTATTGACCTTGGTTTTGCACAAGTGAATCTAGCAGAGCTAGATTCATACACGCGTTCACACACACGGTTTTATTCATGTGCAAAACCATGTGCAAAACCGTGTGTGTAAACGGCCTTTAAAAGAGCATTTTAAACCATGAATAGAAATAGGTTGATTGAAAAACTGGAACAATATGACATAGGTACGAGGAATCGAGAAAAGGTGGTTTGAAAGTTATCTAACACCTCACTGTCAAAAAACCAAATTGAACAATATAGAATCAGAAAAAAATATTAACACACTATGTAGGTTCAGTTTTAGGTCCTTTACTTTTTGTGCCGTACTTAAATGATTTGAAACACAATATAAAAAGCTGTAGTGTAAATCTCTTTGCAGATCACAGCTTCTGATAGCAACCTAGAGTCGGCTATTATTAAAATTAAAATAATAACCTATACGTTGTATCAGAATGGTTAAAAGTTAACAAATTAAAATCAAATACAGACAAAACCAAATTTATGATAATAGGAAACAAGCCAATACCGTATGCTGTAAGCATTAAAGTTAAAATAGATAATGAAGAACTTGAATGTGTTTTTTAAAATAAATATCTTGGTGTTATGATAGACAATAAACTTAAATTTAACAGCAATGTCGATTACATTCTGAAAAAAATTGCGAAAAAAATTAGTTTTCGGGGAAGATTAACAAACAAACTTGGCCTCTCAACAAAAATTACAGCATATAGGTAGGTCACTAATCGCTCCACACTTCGATTACTGCGCAAGTATTTTGTGCAACTAAGGCGACATACATAAACTGCAGCTTTCTATTTTATGTGCTTTTTGGAAGTAAAATTTTTCTCCTAATAATTTGTAAAAGCAAGTGCGATCCTGAAATTCTAGCTTTGTTTCGTTGGAGCTTTTTTTAGAAAGACTCGCTTATTCTCCATCAGTCTTGCTTCTATTCGATTAGGGATTTTACCTCAACAAATTTAATCAGTGTATATCTCTTCGGGCTTCCCACATTATATCGACCTCCTTCCTCAGGACTTACCTCGAACAATATTTTCAATATGTCCTGCGAGCAGATTTTTTACTAGATTAAATCAAGTCGCGCAACATTTCTCAGAAACCTTCAACCATTACCGGATCGTTCACGTTGGCTTTTCTTCGTCTTTGACGTGATCGGCATATTTTAATCAAAAGTTACTTTTTGTAGACTTGACTATGGAAGGATTAGATCCTTTATAATGATGAAACGTTTTATAATGCGGAATATAATGCAGCATACGAGTCTCTAGCGTAATCCTGTATTAATACTGCTTTGTTATCGAATCGTAACCCTCCGGAATTTTCTGCCGGCTTTAGCCGGCGAACCGAAAAATGATGAAACCCACTTATTCGGTATTTCAATTATTTTAACTCGATTACCATGGTGCTTTATTTTTTAATGTTACTCTTTCATTTTCCAGAAGAGGATTCAAATAGCATCGGCATTATCGTTCCTTGTTTTTATTGATTAGTTTTATCCCAGTACAGAGCGTGGCGAAATTATTATACTCTCTAGAGTTTTTTTTCTTTTCAAGTAAGCCAACTGAATATAATGCAAATGAAATAACAAAAAAATATCAATATAACTAAGTGTTCAACAAAATCAGGCTCTAGATCAGCGGTTCTGAACCAGTTTCCATCGATGCACCCCTTTGCATCACTGTGAATACCCCTTGCCAAATAGTCCATTTCAAAATAACTTAATTAATGCATGACCAAAAGTAAAAAAAAATTGAGTCTTGCTTTCCACCTATAATTTTTTCCGGGCGTTGTATTTGACTCATATCTCCTGTAGAAGCTTTACGTTCCCCTCGGGGGTCCATGGATACCTGGTATAGAAAACTTGTCTTACGGTATTAATAGTATCATTAATATATGCGGTATATATTGCAAAAGAGGTACCGATGCTTGGGCGTCTTTTGCTAAAATTGACAAAAACGGCTTCGACTATGTTAGCTTAACAAGCTCAGGTAATTTTAGAACCATGACTTTAAAAATTTTCTAGTTATTGTATCCTTATACGGGGTATTGTTTTACAGTATTAACATTATCATCCATATATGTGGTATATATTGCAAAAGAGGTACCAACGCTTGGGCGTCTTTTGCTAAAATTGACAAAAACGGCTTCGACTATGTTAGTTAAACATGCCCAGGTAATTTTAGAACCATGACTATAATAATTTTCTAGTTATTGTGTCTTATAAGGGGTTTCGTCTTACGGTATTAATGTTATCATCCACATATGCGGTATATGTTGCAAAAGAGGTACCGACGCTTGGGCGTCTTTTGCTAAAATTGACAAAAACGGCTTCGACTATGTTAACTTAACATGCCCAGGTAATTTTAGAACCATGTCTTAAATAATTTTCTAGTTATTGTATCTTATACGGGGTGTTGTCTTCTGTATTAATGTCAACATCAATATATGCGGTATATATTGCAAAAGAGGTACCGACGCTTGGGCGTCTTTTGTTAAAATTGACAAAAACGGCTTTGACTATGTTAGCTTAACATGCTCAGGTAATTTTAGAACCATTGCTTTAATAATTTTGTAGTTATTGTACCTTATATGAGGTGTTTTCTTACGGTATTAATGTTAACATAAATATATGCGGTATATATTGCAAAAGGGGTACCGACGCCTGGGCGTCTTTTGCTAAAATTGACAAAAACGGCTTCGACTATGTTAGCTAAACATGCCCAGGTAATTTTAGAACCATGACTTTAATAATTTTCTAGTTATTGCATTTTATAGGGGGTGTTGTCTTATGGTATTAATGTTATCATCCACATATGCGGTATATATTGCTAAAGAGGTACCGACGCTTGGGCGTCTTTTGCTAAAATTGACAAAAACAGCTTCGACTATATTAGCTAAACATGCCCAGGTAATTTTAGAACCATGACTATAATAATGTTCTAGTTATTATACCTTATATGGGGTGTTATCTTACGGTATTAATGTTAACATAAATATATGCGGTATATATTGCAAAAGGGGTACCGACGCTTGGGCGTCTTTTGCTAAAATTGACAAAAACAGCTTCGACTATATTAGCTAAACATGCCCTGGTAATTTTAGAACCATGACTATAATAATGTTCTAGTTATTATACTTTATATGGAGTGTCGTCTTACGGTTTTATTGCTAACATCAATATATGCTGTATATATTGCAAAAGAGGTACCGACGCTTGGGCGTCTTCTGCTAAAATAGACAAAAACGGCTTCGACTATGTTAGCTAAACACGCACAGGTAATTTTAGAACCATTATTTCAATAATTTTCTTACCATTGTATCTTATACGGAGTGTTGTAGTGGTTTTAAACCAGTTTCCATCAATACCCCTTGGCCTCACTGTGAAGCGTCTTGTAACCCTTATCAGTTAGTCCATTTCAAAAAAACTTAATACTTATATGCATTAAACACACAATGTAAAAATATTTAATGCATAAATTTATTGGTTCTTGCTTTCCACCAATACATTTTTTCGGTCATTGTATTTGATACGTACCCCCTGTAGAAGTTTCAGGTACCCCTTGGAGGTCGATGGACCCCTGATTTAGAACCCCTGCTCAAGATTAATGTTATGAAAAACTGTACACAGTAGATAGGTACTAATCGACTTGATGTACTTCTACAAAATGCTTCAAATACTTGTCGTACTTTCTTTACTAGACTTCTTTCACTAAATATATCTGCTCTTTTATAAGCATTAGACATTCTTTTTACGACGCTTTCTTCTATGTCTAGCATACATTGTGAAGAGGTTTCTGAATTTGTCATTTATTTTGTTTTTACTTTAAATACTTCCTCAGTCCACTTTCTAGTGGTTTTAATGTTGTATTAATCCTTAAAGGTTGTCTTTAGTATCAGATATTAGAGCTGTATCGTCAGCATAGCATACTAAATTTAAGTTAGACGTACCCATTTTACAGCATGTTGCTAATTTTATATTATCTATAGTGTTATCCGTAACAAATTTAAACAACCTGGGACTAACAAAAACCTTATTTACCTAAAATTTAGCCCGTAAAGTTATGAGCTCACCTTGTATATGACAATTACATTTGCTGAGTTCGACAACAAAATTAAACTCCTCTTGAACTGGCAAACAAAATCCCATGAACACATAATTAGAGGAAGTACAGCATCGCACAGTTATATTTGTGGTGTAGCAATCTAGCAGAAGGCAATTGTTTGCTATCTACAAACCTCATTGTCGAAGAATATTCGTTCGGATAGTGCTGCAACCGCAGAAACTAGTTTGTCCAATACTCAGTCTTTGTTTAATGTCGACAGGTTTGCAGTTTAATTTCAAATTTTATAGTCGTTCGTACCTGCTCAAATAAATTACACTCTGTTACATTGTTTAATAACTGTTTTGTTCTAGAAATTAGTACACTGGTGGACATTTTATAGTAATTTTTATCACATTTGATTTTGCTTTACATAGTGTTATTAAAATAAAATCATTACAAAATGTCCATTTCAGTTTTATAACATTATAAGGTTGAAATAATTTTCTTTCTTATTATAGTGTAAATGTGTTTCATTTTCTACACGTTTTAAGACGCCCTGCATAAACATGAATCATTTTGTTATACGCTTTATCATGGATAGAGGACTTTCGTGACATTCCGAGAAAAATAACGTGTGTATCTGTAATTTTAAACCTTTTTTCAATTTCGCTAAAAGTATGAACGAGCGCTCAACTTTCAAGTCGTTTATAGTTTTTAGTTACACTTCCATTATTGCACATTTTACTACCGATTTTTTTGTAGCGCTATAGAAAAGTGACGCAAAAATTTGCTAGGAAGTATAGCTTGACAATAAATTTAAAAAACGGGTTGTTACTGAATTAATTTGGTTGTTTTTTAAGCGCTTGTGTCTATTTTGCAAAAGTTTTGAGCGTTGTTTTCTGGCAATTCCGTGCTGAAAATATATTTTCCGGGTTCACCGGTGTACAGTTTTAACCGAGTGATGTAAATGCCGACAAAACAATGCGCGCAGGCGATAAATTATATCTGTTAGGTCTCGCACCTTCTGTAAACTGATCTTTCTTGTTTCAGGTGAGGTGGAAAGGTTACTGCGGGAGTACACGCAAAACCAAGAAATGGTGCGGAACATCGGAGCCCATTATTACCAAATCATCTACCCAGTACAATTACGGCAACACAAGAAAATGGGCATTTCCACCAGAGAGATAGGGGGTCCGCCTAAGGTACGCAAAGTGCGGAGTTCGGTATGTCAATCACAGCACTATTTCATCCTCATCTTAACATATCGTCCTGTTTCCTCTATTAGAAATAAGTCTATAGTTGTAGGTGGCGTTGTGAAAATACGTTGGATCGATTGCAGGCAATAAAAAAACA
The DNA here is from genome assembly GCA_947652605.1 of Elmis aenea. NCBI lineage: Eukaryota > Metazoa > Arthropoda > Insecta > Coleoptera > Elmidae > Elmis > Elmis aenea. Next base: position 55,215,486 of record OX393579.1, read on the forward strand.
GACATCTTGAACGAAAAGAGTTTCGTTCCAATTTGAGTGCAAAGATTGCGCTTTTTCTAATTTTTCATTAAAATATTAACATCTTAATGTATGATTTAAAGGTTAATAATCATTATTTAGGCCAAAATTAAAGTGTTTAAGAGGTTTTAATCCGCTTGTGTTAGTTTATAAATATTTCTGTAGCTACTAGCTGCATAATTAGGTACATTTTTCATTATTTTTGCCTATTTCCTTTTGAAGTATTGATATAAATTGCTTTCTTTCCTTTATATTAATTGCGTTGGCACTCATGCTCCATTGTAATTCTTCAGTGCATTAAAAATTAACGTTTTAAAGAGCTTTGTTCAAAATTTGTAAGCCTTTCTGAATGCCTGCAGATGTATTTATGAGTGATTTCAACAGAACTCAACTTAATGAAACTGCATTGAGTTTCTTTTAATATTTAATGGAAATAATATTACTTAGTAATAAGCCCCAGTCATTGCTTATTGCACTTTGAGTATTAAAAAAAATTATGAAGAAATAATTCTTCTTTCTTTAGGAAATGTAGTGAAAAGACAACAAAAGCAATGTGAAGTTAAAGAAAAACTTCGATATTATTTCTTATTTACCGCGACACTATATTTTTGGACTTTGCTTTAACAAGCTGCCACAAAAGGTTTAGGAAGTGTTTCGCTTTAACTCTTTTTACAATTTTTATGAAATTATTATCTCTAATATGCACAGCCATTCAAAAAAAAATCTACTCACAAGCCAATTAATTTATCAATTATACCAACATTACCGCCATTTTACCAAACTGCTTATTAAAAGCTACCAATTGCAAATTAACTTTAACAATGCTCTTTTATCGTATGTATTTCTTATATATAACTACAACTTAAAAAAAACGAAGGAAACTTTAGTAGTGGCCTGAAGATGTCGCTGCGATGTGCGGCGAAACGTCAGAGATTTTTCCAGCTACTACTTTGGAGCTAACATCAATAAAAAAAAAATTGTTTAACAAATATATAAAAGCTATTTTGCAGGCAGAGCTTGGTAACATTTTTCCACACTCTTCTTTTTTTCGCTTTCTTCCTCCAATTCATTATGTTTTTCTCTTAGTTCTGCCTCCACAGCTTCTCTCCATCTTTTCTGGGTCTTCCTATTTTTTTCTTGTATGTTGGTTTTTCCACGCTATCTCTTTTATTATTCTGCTGTCCTTCCTCCTCTCAATATGTCCTAGCCATTGTATTCTTCTGGCATTTATTACTTTGTCTATGGTCGCTTCTTTGAAAATTGTATATACCTCCAAAAGGTCAAGTGTTTTTTCCGCTCGCGCGGAGACTGCTATAGGGGGGTTGACACCCTCTTCAGTCGTTAGAGGTACAAGGATAATGGGTAGGGATGTGGATAGTCAAGGATGGGCAAGGATAGGTGGAAGTACTGCCACAGCATTTGCCTTAACCATAGAGGAAACCACCTGAAACCTCTACAATGACAGTCGGCCCTGGGAATCGAACCCAGGACCTCCCGATTACCAGTTAGGTTGTTTTACCAACCAGCCACCAAGCTCGGTATATATATCCTCGTTCGTTCATCTTATATATCCTTGATCTGTTCTCTTCCCTCCCACTATTCTCATAATTATCTTTCTTTTCCATCTTCTTAGGGATTCCTTTGCGTTTTTGTTCAGTACCCAGGTCTGACACCCATAGATCGCTGTAGGTCTTAGTATTGTTTTATACAAACGTAGTTTGGTGCTCCTATATAACCGTTTTGCTCTTATTAGGTTGTTTAAAGCTCCCGCACTTTTGTTGGCTTTCAGTATTCTCATGTTTATGTCTTTTCTTCTTCCATTCTGTTTGTGAGTAGTGTCCCAAAGTACACAAATTCATTTACTTGCTCAAATTGCCCTACCACTAGCTTATCTTCAATTGTTTGTTGTCCTATTCTCATTAGCTTGGTCCCATTTTTCGTGCTGCTTCTGCCATTCTGCTTATGATCTCTCCTAGTTCTTTCAAGGTTCTAGCCAATAAAGTTACATCATAGGCGTAACTTATGAGTTGGTGACTTTTGTTTAGTATTGTTCCTTCTCTGTCCAGTCTTCCGTTTCTTACTATTTTTTCCAGAACTACGTTGAATATAAGGGCTGATAATGGGTCTCACAGTCTGAGCCCTGTTCCTATCTCAAATTCTTTCGTTGTTTCTCCCTTGAATCCTGCTTGATGTCCCTTCCAATGTTATTTTGAGCAATCCGATTAGTTTGGCTGGTATCTTGAATCTCTTTAGAATTTGGAGCATTCTGGGTCTATTTACCGAGTCATACATTTTTCTGAAGTCAACGAACAGTACTGCAATAATAATAAAGGGCATTTAAAAACTGTAAAACAATTTTAAGCCCAAAATTATACAGCATTTTTGAATTTGTTTACTATTTATGAATTAACAAAAGGCTTTTGGTAATCTGTTAATCAAATTATCTTGTTTTTTAATTATTTGTTTATGTAATATTATAAGGTACGTTATGTATTTAAAAAATGTTATTCTCTTTGTATATTGATGAATTTATTATTAATGTTTGGTATTGTTTCGATCCATCCAGCGTATTTTCCGCGACGTTTATTTTTTTAGCTTACTATACACGATTCATTTCATATTTCATGTTCACATCATTCTGAAATTCCCTATTTATAAATTGCTTGCTGGGGCTTTGTTCAAAACTCCAATAAATAGCGCGCGCTAAATTAACAACAAAGAAAATGAGTAAAACTCGGGCTCATATAATAAATTAGCCATTTCAGGTGTAAAGGCTTTTTAAAGATGCCTCGGTTTAATTTATAGTCGGCTGATAACAAGTCTTGTACAAGTTTTTAAGCAAACACCTAGACGTTCATAATAAATGAGCGCGCTTGTTTAAAATTCTTGTATTTCACTTTAATTGTGAAATATATTAAACTTTCTTTTGCCAACTTTGAAAGACGAACGGCTTTTTATACTTGTTACAAAGCGTTTTAAGTTGCCAGGTCGTACTCGCAGACAAATGAATGTGATGTGTAACAGAAAAATTATGAAAATTTGCTACAAATAATATTTGCTTTGTATTGTTATACAGGGATGCGCAAAAGTATGGAAACAGACAAATATCTAGAACACTATTGCAGATATAACAATGGAATTTTGTATCTAAGCGTTATGGTATTTTTTGGAATCGATGAAAATATTAAGGTTGCAATGCGACTTCCGGTTGAACCGGAAACCGACTTAAACTTTGAAATTTTAAATAGAACACCCTGTATACTTTTCGCGGCTCGTGAATAAATCTCACCTCACGAAAAAAACTGGAGTTCATCTCTTGTTGCAAAATATACTATTAATTATTAATCATCATTCTGTACAGTAAAGAGCTTTGGGGTCAATAATAAGCCCAGTGGGTATTACTTGTCTAAAAAAAGCGGTATTATGAGGGTTAAAACTTACATTTTTAACATAACCGGAGGTAGTTTGTAATACGTCATCCGCTTTTATACATCCTTTCGAACCCTTCGAAGGATATAAATTACGTGGCATCAAAACAGAACTGATAATACTTTTTTTCCTGCAAAACCGAACGTATCCAAAAATACACGCAAATGTAAAAAATGTATACTTCGCTGCTCAAACCCATTATTTCTATGTCTAAGTGCAAGGGGAGTGTAATAATTCACGAGGCGAAAAGATGAAAGCATGTCAGACCGATGTTCATTCGAAACAGAAAAACTCCGGCCTTATGTGAGTTTAATCTGGAATTAAAGTTTGGGCTCAGTGAATTCGGGTCAGGATTACCAAATCGTAATTGCAATCGATATGTCGTACAAAAACATTTTTTGGTAAGTAAAAACTGTACAAAAGAGGGGAAAAGTTATTGGTTTTTACACATAGAGACGAACATTCATCGAGATCTTTGCGTTGAACATCGTGAAATTTACTTTATTAACGGATATTAGACAAAAAAAAAACAATCCCATATTTATTTTATTATGACTGCGTCATCAGCCTGTTGTTTTGCTTTACATTAGGTAACATTATTTCGTTCAATTTTGTAATTTACCCTCCAAAAACATATTACCAGTCGTCTCTTTCAAATACTATTATATTTTTAATAAGTTTTCGGAGTTAACCCGCGTAATATTTACATATTCGCGACGTTTCGGCAAGCTCTCCCTTGCCATTATCAAGAGTTTTTGTTTAAGCTTCTTAAGTCTTATTCGCAATCTGCTTACCATGAAGCAATAGGCAAATTTCTTGACGATCTAGACATGAGAAGGTTTACTGTCCAGTGTTACTCTATCCCCTTAAAAAATGTTAAAATCATCCTAACTTTTATATTTCAATTTTCAAATTCGGTTGCTTACTCTTCGATAAATAATCACTTTCGTCTTAACCAACTTATTTAAATGTTCGGTTATTTAAGTGAAGATTGTCCAGAAATCTGTGCAACAAACATATAGTTGGGTTGGGAGTATCTTGAACCCCACTTGAACTCCTGTACTTCATATTAAAAAGTCTCAAAGGGATACCCACAAAAGCACTGTGATTGTAGGTAAGTCAAGAGAAAACATAAAGAAATGTTTTCGTTTCCATAAACAAAGCCCTTTGTTGTATAATCGTGAAAAACTCGAAATATTCACAATACGAAAAAACCTACATATATTTCTTTTTTGATTCTAAATATAAATAAAAATAGCCACACTTTAAGAAACTATGTACATTTCAAAATAGAGTAGGACATGTGGTTATAATTTTTTTTAACATGTTATGAGGAACACTGGTAATCAATGATGCTTTTACTAACTTTAAATTACCTTCAATTTAAAAAAATATATATCATTATGAATGAAGAAAATAGGAATTGTTTGTTCATGCTTTTTTTTTAAATCAACAACCTTATTTACCCAAAGGTATTAAGGTGCATTACAAAACTTCAACTAATTTCATGAATAAATACTGCCCACTCTCTCCTGTTCCTTGCTTTTCTCATCCCCTCACTCCAGGTCATTCCTCTATCCAGACATTCAGCCACCATTTGATTCCATGCTTTCCTAGGTCTTCCTCTTTGTCTTTTATGTATAGATAAAGCCATATTCTTTTCGTTTGTCTTCCATTCTCCATCCTTACTAGATGCCCAAACCACTTTAGATGTTGTTTTTCTGTGCTTCCAAAACTGGTTTAACATTGAGTTCTGCTCTTCGGGTAATACGAGATTTCATCTCGAGTCGTAAATGCTATTTTTTCTAAGAATTTAAAATTATGTTTGTGAGAATGAGTTCCGTGGATTGTGTTGAAAACAGTTTATTTTATATTAAGCAGAATTACATTGAGTTGAATAAGATGTTTGACATGTATGTATAAATAACATTAATAACATATCTCTATAACAACGTAATAGCAGACCTCGGGTCGCACACTATTTCCAATAATGTTACATAACGAAAGTTAATGTAAACAAACTAAATAACAATTATCTATATACAGGGTGTGTAAAAATTGGCGGAAGGGCTACACGGAGCGATGTTCTTCGTAAAATTCTAAGTCGAAAATCTTGATACAAAAATGTTGTCCCATGCTTCCTATGGCCTCAGGAACCATTTAAAGAAAGAAAAAATTGGCAACATTGCATACATTGATTTGCGTTTGGACATTTTTTTATCAGCAATTTTTACTTAGGTATTTACATTTTTGTTCGAACTGAAAGCCTTCAGTTCCTAAACATAGCTGCAAACTTTTGGGTATCGTAAAACACAAACAAGAAATAATTACCAGAAAAACAGAGATGACAGCTAAAGACAATGTTGCCATATGTATTACTGTCATTAAAATCAGTGATTTACATATTTTCAAAAAAAAATTTTGAAAGGAAGGACACAATATCTAGGAAAAAATACTATTCGAAATCTATTTTTATTCCAAATTGCAGCTTTTTCATTTGCAAGTATTAAATAATAACGCCTTATTTAAAGGACTAAATGTCAAAGCTTTGAGGACCTCTTGCAGACACAGCAAGCGTGGTACAACATTTTCGTATTAAGATTTTCGACTTAGAATTTTACGAAGAACATCGCCCCGTGTAGCCCTTCCGCCAATTTTTACACACCCTGTATATAAAAGAGCTCGTTTGTGTGTTTGTTTGTTTGTTTGTTTGTTCGCTATAGAATCCTAGGTCCGTTTACCGATCGGGACCAAATTTTGTACAGTTACTATTTAGGACCTTGCAGATCTAACGCCAAACTTTAAGTACAAGCACATATTACCAATTAAAAAAAAAAAATTACTTGGACGGGATTCGATCTTACGTCGGCAAATACCTGGTCAAAACACGATACGGCGCGGTGTATTTCTCAAGTAAAGATTGTTTTGTATACAATTATAATAAATGTACATGAAGTATTATTTTTATTAGTACATTTTTAATTGAAACAAGACGAAAGAAAATAAATTTGAGTTATTATTCAATTTTTAAGCAATAAATAGTTATTTTTTAATGAATTATAAGAAAATGAAAAGATGATTGATCAGATTATGTCATTTGTGTATGATTTGGAATTATTGGGCTTATTCAAGTTAAAAAAGTAATTAAAATTGTAATCGCCCGTGCAACGCCGGGTAAATCATCTTGTTATGTATAAAGTATTAATTAATCCTCTCATTTCCATAGCGACACCACCACACTGACATTGACAAAAACCTGCAAATGAAATATATTTAATATTAATTTTTTTTCCATTCTTAGGCTTCTATATAAAATGCTACTCCTACATTAAAATGAAATGATTTGATAAGAATATTAACGCAACTTTAGTTTAGTTAAGTTTAAGCTAAAAAAAATTGTAAACTTTACATTTTGAAAACGAATTTTCGCTACTAGCGATGACGGTAAAACTTTCATGCAGGGTAGGCAGTGAAAAAATGACAGCTTTTGTATACATGAGTAGAAAAAATTTATAATTTAGTCCTGTTGTACAAAACGTCGTGTCGTTCTACAAATTTCAAATTGATTAAAACACCACTTAACTCCTTTGCCCCGTTTTAATTATTACTTGATTAATATAGGCATGAACTCATTCACTTCAACTCTACCGTTCGGATTTATTCAATTTAATACATTAAACGCGAATACACCGGAGTGGGTTAAGCTTTTACTTCGGCACTCCGATACAATGAAAACGTACTTCTGCAAACAAGATTCGAGCTCTGAGAAAAATATGTAGATCTAAGTAAACTGCGTCTAGCTCGAAACAAACGCTTCCAACTGCTCGCATTGTACGGCGTTTTCGTTGTTTTTCGAAACAAAACATCTTACACAAGGCTGTGTTGATTTTGCCGACGTTACAAAGTGGTAACACCATATGAGGCGTCTAAATGCAAAAGTCGACATCTACTACTAACCTAAAACTGAGAAAAACGTCAAAAACCGCTCTACTTTTTATTTTTCGACGAAATTTTTCAAATTTGATAAGCCAACATGACTATAACTTGTAAACTGTAACCCACATCATCATAAAAATCTAAGAAGAATATTTAATTTATAATTTCGTTATTAATTTTGCAGTTGTCGACTTTTGCACTTCATGAGATAAATGTCGTATTTTGCATTTAGGCAAAATTGTAAATGTCGGTTTCTGCATTTCATATCTAAAATAAAAGCAGTACATAAAAAATCAAATTTATTTAAATTTCAAGAAAAAACAAAATAAATAATGCAAATTGAGTAACTTTTTTAAACCCTTAAATAGTTCTCATCATCTTCGGAAGTACCACTTTCGGAATCTGAATCTGAATCCTGTCTTGTTCTGTTCTGTGCATTATTAAAAGAATTCTGATAACAAGACAGATTTTCTTGTGTTGAATATAAACATAAAAAGCTTTAGCCCTCAATTTATGGACTCGCTGCAGTGTCATAAGTTCTCGTTTAGCTGGCTCATCCAAATTACATTTCATTTTTTCCTTAAACTGAGTGCACGTTGAGCAAACATCAGTTTTAGGAGATCCGAAGCCTATGTTGTAGGTTTTGGAGAAAATATTTCGGAAAAAACATTGTTTTACTTTATGATATTCTTGTTGAGCATCATTGACATACGCAAAAGTTTTTTTACATTTAATTCGCATGATGGATCGACTATAATGACTTTCTATGCACGTGAGAGATTCTATAAATTCCTGCACTTTTCTTACTTTTTTTTTGTTTTTGCTTCCAATTCTGTCACCACCGCGGCATTCCCTTGGTGGCTGGCCAGTATGAAGATGCCTCTTAACAACATTAATCACTCGATCTTTACTTATACCCAGAATTCCTAAAAATGCGCTTCGGCATATTGTTACAAGGGATCCATCTTCTATGCGCCGAATCTTATAAATAATGGAAACATTTTTAGGCTTTCTATTGTCGTTTTTCTTTGGGCGCTTTGGAGATGATGATCTACAAAACCTCAGTAGAAAATTATCCTGGTCCATCTTGTTTTTGCTATCATAGAAATTTTGATGAAAACGCTTTATTGATGGCAGAGATACCTTATTCTTATTGCAGCAATGATAAGGCTGACCAGGTTTGCCGTTATGTCTACAGGACGGGTAAAGCGGTAAATTTTTTGCAGAATATCTAAAATTTAAGAAAATTTAGAAGCCAAAATTATTATGGTTATCAAGAATGCTACCTTTTAATTTTTGCTTTCTCTCGTTTCCATTGGCTGGGGTTTGCAATTCTTTTCCTCCCTTTGTTTGGAGGAGCTTTCGTAATCGTTAAGTTATCCATTATTATATCTAGACAACACTGACACTATCAAAAACAATAATAATTGAATTACAGCTGACTAGAGCACAAAACAATAAACGCACTAGGCCACCCTGGTCACGTGAAATCAAAGCTAGAATTCTATTGGTCAATTTGCAAATGTCGCTGTTTGTAACCAAGTCGCATCAGCAGAAGTCGGATTTTGCATTTGATGCCTACTTTAAATACTCAATATCTCATATTAAATGTCGAATTTTGCAACTGAGCTATTCAACATCATATCCGTCTTGTAATTTTCTACAAGAAAGCCCGCGTAACTCATTTTTTAAAAATTTGTTAGATGTCGACTTTTGCATTTATACGCCTCATATATTTTACAAACGGATTATTTAATTAGGGAAAAGTTAGGTACAAGTACGATATAACCTCAACATTGTGTTGGTTCAGTTTAAATTATCTAACAAAAAAACATATCATTCATACCAGTACCGAAAATATGTTAATTATTTAGCTAAAGAACAACCACATTAAACTTTATCCATATTTAATCCTCAAAGTATTATCTTATCTTAAGCAATTGATAAAAGATTTGTTTAGTGAAAACAATGGCCAAATTATTACCAATTTGTAGTAACAAAAATGTTTTAAGCTCTTAGCTAACTTGTTTTCCTATTTTGATCGTTTTATTGTTCGTAAAATTGATTAAATTAAAGTAAGCATTGTTGATGGGGCGAATTGTTCACCTTCTAATTAAAACTTTGGTTCTCAGCAATAGAATTAATTTAAACTAGGAGATTTACTACTTGAAAACATACGCAATTTAAATGTCGACTTCCATTAAATTTAATGCAGTTGTTTCCAAGAAAAATTTGTAATTTAATTGGAACTAAAACTTTGGGTTTCTAACTATTCTGAAATGTTAATATAACATCTATTAAAATTAGTGGTTAAAATAAAACAATTGCGTCTTGAACTTTGATTGATCTTTGATTTAAATAATTAATCTGAGGATAAAAATATAAAATTATAATAATTATAATTTTATATTATTATTTATATTTATAATTATTAAAACCTTTAGCAAAATATTACCACTTCTCAAAATTAATTAAAATTATACACTTGTTTTTGAAACAACTTTCCAATGGATTTAGTTGTGCATAACATAACTTTTGTTTAGGATTTCAACAAAAACTCAGGCCTAAAGTTAAAATTTTGAATTTTTGACAAATAAATATCCAAAAGTTATTCACTTGCAAAAAAATTACGAATGCTATATATTTCCAATTGGTTTTTAAAAGAATTATAGCTGTTATGCATTGCATAAATGTGGTTTAAGAAGTATACAGGGTGTTTCTTAAATATTGCGAAAGGTGATTTCTTATCGAAAATTAAGGGGGATCTTTTATATCAAACGTTTTCCTTCATGTCTCCTTTCGAAGTTACACTACCCTAAAGGCAAGCTGTAAAATTAGGTCTTGATTTTATTTCTTAAGTTTGGATAAATTTAGGAGAATGATATTTGGTAGATGTTTTATATTTATTGAAAGGATTCCCATAGTAATATTTTTAATCATCTCCCACTTTCACAGGGTGCTGAAAAGTGCGACCCCTGTTGGTTTTTATATCAGAACCTTATGGTTAAAATTTTGCAATTATAAAATATGAACATAAACAAACCATGGTAACCACCAAAATGAATCGTTTTATATTGGAATATTTGATGGTGCATGTTTACTTATTTTATTTTTTACTCAAAAACGGTTGATTTTACGAGAAAAACTAAAGAATAATGAAAGTTTTTAAATTAAACAAGCTTTCAAAAAAAATTTCAACCCAATTTGCAAAGGTTGAAAATCTTTAAAGGGTTATAAGACATGCTTTTAATAGGATTCTAGAGCAATAAATAATAGTGGTTATTCATGGGATAAGTGATGTTTAACATTTTTATAAATAACAAGACTTAAAACCAAATTTTCGAACGTTTTACAAAAAAATATCCAGAGTTGGCAGACGTTTAAAAACTTTGAAGGACTAAAAAAATATTTTTGATCCGTTTCTGAGCGAATTAATAGTCATTATGTATTGCATAAATGTTGTTTAACAGTTTTATAAAAAATTTAGACCGAGTCAAATTTTTGAATTTTACAAGGGTATGCCTACACTTGGACAAATTTTTAAAAACTTTGAAGGGTCATAAAAAATATTTTTAATCAGTTCCTGAATAAATTAATAGGAAAGAACTATCGTACATTTTATGATTTAGAATTTGACTTTAAAGTACCTATTTGATTAATATTGCAACTTTGCTTGATTATAATACAAAAATTCAAATTTTTTTAAATAATACCTTCAATAAATTTTCTTTAGGCCCTCATAAAACCCTTTCGCGGGCTTCTGGTTAAGAATCGCTGCTTCAGGCAACCTGTTTTTCAACTCCTTTCTTAAGCTTTTTAAATTAACCAGTAAAGGCGTTCAAAATTGTATTGGAACCACCCTATTATGCTAAAGCTCGCAAATTACAAAAAATCGATTAACCCAAACAAAAGAAGAGTGATTAACGCGTGTTTAAAAACAATTGCAAGTGTAATGAAAAAGTTAACGTCACTGGTCTATTTACCAGAGTCCCCCTGCGGTCGAATCGAACAGCAAATTTGCAGCCACATCAATTTGCAAGAAAAACAACACGATCCGTCAGGCGTTAATTTATCGGTCGTCTAATTACCGTCACGTACATTCGCTTCATAAACACGTCCATCACCGACCAATTAACAAATATCGTTAGAGTCGGCAGTTAAATCTTCGAAATTATGCAAACACAGAGCAGTTCTCCAAATCCGTTCCTCATTTCGGTGTCTAGTGCACGTGTGGTTTGGCTTATAACATGAAATTAACACATAACCGTGTCCCAGTATACGGCAAACCTCAGAGCACACGCCGCGTATATATTGGAAATGTCAGAGGTGCCTTTGATCTGGTAAACATTCACGTTGGGAAGTGTGAAACTGTTATTTAGTTGACATCCTGTTTGCTTTATTGTGATCGCTTCCCATGGTTAGAGTTTAAATGTGAAATTGTCAAACGCAGATTTTTATCGTGATTGGAACTTTGACGGGCACAGGTTTTCGGGTTCGCCATTTTAAACTACAAAAGAAACGAATCAGAAAAATGAAAAATAATTTAAATAATTTAAATAATTTGCACTTTATATTTTGTTTTTAGAAAAATGGTTTTAAACCAATGACATCTGAAAGGAACACGCGCGCAGAAAGCTAATGTACGAAAGGGTAGTTATTTTATCCTTAGACCTTGTTCTTTGGGCAATTTTTGCTTTTGTTTTGCTTCTTGCAAGCAAAAGCTAAACAAATTTGTACCTACTTCAGGACTTACCTAGCCTTTTAAATGCAGCAAAAATGGGATTCCTAAAAAATCCAAGGAAAAACCAAATAAGATTGAATCAGAAATGAAACATCTAGAGACAATTAAAGATAAAATCAGTTGGAACAAAAATACAAGAAAGACAGCTGGGAGGGTTGAGACACATTTTTAGGATGAAAGAGGAAAGGTTAATGAAAAAAGTCCATGAAGCAGGATCACAGGGAAAAAAACAAAAGAGGTAGACCGAGAAAAAGCTGGCAAGACGAAATTAAAAAAGCGCAACAGATAGAAAAATCAAATGGAAAGAGATAAAAAAGCTAGCACAAGAGAGAAAGACGAGGAAAAAAGTCAGGACAACACAACTCAACAGTCCCACACCTGACGGTAGAGCGACTTATGACCAAATAAATAATAACAAAGTGTTGTATCACCTAAATAAATAGTTTACGAAGTGATTGATTTACTTCTGGTTTATTGCAATTAGTTTAAAAACGCCTTAGTTTTTTTAAACAGTCAACTAAAAAGAATTTAAAACATCTAACACAAAGATTTATTAGTTCAATGATCGGTATTTTATGGGAGCGATCCTGTAAGTTAAACCTGGGTCCCATAAAATGTTTGTAATCAATTTAACTTAGCCTGCTTTTGACTTTTATTGTTGTTTCCTATCGTCGATTTTACTACCCTTAAAGATAATCAAATATGTAAGCCTGGAATATAAAAAATAACGAACGTCAGTTTAGATATTACACCCATAAAAATCGTGTTAGTTATTTTTGGCAATAAAATTGTGTACTTCTATAAATATCAATAAAAACAGACGAAAAGTTGAATAGTCCAAGAAATGTCGTTAGCAAATGTTTTTTTGTTGTTCGATTTTTACGGTTTTTTCTATGAATCACAGTCAGTGGATAAAAACAAATTTCTAACTGAACATGGTGTAATATACGCTATTAATATAGTTTAAATTAAGGAAAACAATTAACATTTTAATAATTATGAGAGTGTAAAAATAATTAAGTACCAATAATTACCTACCTTGTAATTTTTGCTGTTTGCTTATATCAATGAATGTTCCTTCTCCAACAAAAATTTAATCACAAACTAACACTTCATTTGCATGTTATTAGCGTATTCCAATATGCAATTCTACGAACAAAATTCGATGTATTTATCATTTTTCTCCCAGACTGTTAATAAAAACCAAATTATTGCTCGCTATTAAAGAAATTTATGAAGCCATCAATATTTTTAATGTGCTTTGCATAACTTCATACTTCAACCGCGTTTTTCAATACTATATTGCCCGCAAATCAGTTTTGTGTCAAATGAATAGACCGCATTAAGCCCCAGTAAATATTTATTTCATTCATTCGACAGGTTTCCAATGTGGTGCTGAAAAATTGCTGCATTCAGCATGAAATCAATTAACATTAAACAGGTTTCAGCACGGCACATGTAGCAATATTGAACGACAAGCTATCGCTTGTTTGTATTTTGGACAGAATCATTTGGAGATGAATTCGGCTATGTTGTACACGTGAATATATCACGTTACAAGCTAAATTGAAATATTATGCAGAAATTAATGGGATAAAGTTACATTTTTAAAATTGGAACGGACAATTATTATCGCATATTTATACAAAGCTAAAAATAAATTACTTAAAATTTTCCTTTGAAAATAACTAACTTAAAAATATGTTTGAGTATTTATCTGCAGTTTAAAATCATCACGAAGCATATCCTAACTCGAGAAAATATTTCTATTTAAATATTTACCAGTACGTTTGTAATATTTCTGTTTCGTTAAATCTTGCATACTGCTACATATTATAATTGCGCCAGGTTCATTAACTAATGGTTTTAGCACGTTTTATACAAATGTGTTCTTCCATTTTATGGTTCTTTACTTTACGGTGTTTCGGTTTCAATTTGCTGGAGAGTAGGGCTTGTTCTTCCATGAACACACCAGAGCACACCAGAAAACATCAAAGAAGAACTGAACATGGTCACGAGAGCCCCGCAAGAAAACGGTTACCAGCGTAAACAAATACTTCGTACCATACAAAAACATGCCACGCCAAAAGAAGGAAAAGAAAAGAAAGAATACATCGCTACGACTTACTTGCCCTACATCAGCGGAGTGACTAACAAAATATCAAAGCTTCTACAAAAACATAAAATCAAAACCGTTTTCAACGCTCCTTTGAAGCTCTCGAATAAATTAAGAAGAACACACGACACAGGACTACACCACGCGGGAATATATAGCATACCTTGCTCCTGTGGAAAAGTATACATAGGACAAACTGGCAGGAGTATACAAACGCGTCTCAAAGAACACGAAGGACAAACAACAAGAAAACAAGTCGATAAATCAGCGGTAGCAGAACACGCCCAGGGTACAGGACACAACATCCTCTTCAGAGAAACAAAACTACTGGCCCGCGCAAACCATTTCTGGCCAAGATTATATCGAGAATCATTGGAAATCATCAAGAACCCAAACAACTACAACAGAGACACAGGCATACAACTCCCAAACATCTGGAAACCAGTCATCACAAAATCACTGAGGCAGAACAAATCCATCAAGCGGAACGCCACGCCTCCACAAGCTGGATATATAAACCCAGCAACATCCCTCACAAATTAGTCGTTTTGAAAAAGACCAAGACACAATGGTCGAAACGTCAACTACTTCTAAATATAGAAGACGCGGTTCCAAACCCGGAAACCAAGATTGTATTATGGATAACGGCTGCGAAAGCCTCAAGAATAAAACACTCCTAAATTATTTTTTCCCCCTAAATATTTAAAGTCTGTTCCAACCTAAGCCCATCTAAAGTAATGGTATGCTCTTTGTTCTTTGTTGTAATGATCACAGTTTTTGTTTTGTTTATATTTATTCTATATTTTTCCAATTCCTGGTCAAGACTTTTTATGTTATGTTCTAGATTCTTTTCTGATTCCTTAAGTATGACCATGTCGTCTGCAAACATCTACTCCGCTATGTTTATATAACACTTGAAAGTTTTTAATAATTTTTGCTGTGGAAGTATTCTAATAAACGCTCAAAACAATTTCGTTTCGTTATTCATTCAAATTTTTTATGCCTGAAAAATACCTAAAAATTTATTCAGGTGGCCGGGGCAAAATTAAAATCGCTGAATATGAAATGTCAAGTTAAATCCGCGGCATAGATACCAACTTATATAATAACAGGAATTTGTAGGTAGGGTCAGATGCAAATCAAGTAACTTTGAATAGGAACTTCAAAACTCACTAATTACATCTGAATAGGAGACATTTATTTTTAATCCGGAAATGAAATTTAAATTGCTACTTGAGCGTATAATGGGATTTGAAAAATGTCGTAGGAACCCGGATAAAATTTATTTTTTGTATTGTCTCATATTAGGCAGAGCTTGCCGTGAACAAAAGGAACGCAAAGAAACAAACAAATTAATTACAGTATAATAAAATGTGTTAAATAAAGCAAGCTGTGCTTTGAAACTCGATTTTCGTTGCTCGAAGTGGTATCGACAAAAAAATAATTGAATATATAAATTTGTACTTAAAAATTACTGAAGTATATTCACTTTTAATATTTTTAAATGAATTTTTGCAATGATTTAAATTCATTGATTGCATTTCCAAAATTTGCCACGTTAGTTCTTATAATCATCTTCTGTCCTATACATTATCAAGCTACTTACTACAATACTTCTTATATTACACTTTGATTTCTTATTCTAAGAATATGGAGGTCTCCAAAGAACACGGTTTTGAGGAAATCCAATTTGTATTGGACCTATCGAGTCTTTGTTTGAAAGGACATGTCTTTCATAGCCGTGTTCGCCTTTTCAACTTTGTTAAGAAAAAAAGCTTTTCTCCTACGCAGTGGTTGTCTTTCATTCAGCCTTTTTGTTTTTTAAATAAAATAAACTCATAAGTTGAAAAGCGTATGGACGCATCTATGTTGGTAAGAATATTTCCTGAAATATTTAGGGAAGTCTTACGTTTTTTTTTTTTTTTGTATTGCCAAACACTATCTTTAGTGATATGTATATAAAATATAGAACTATATATAATTATTAGTGGTGGTGAAAGGATTTGTTTAACGCCATCAAAAGTTTATGTGAGAGCAGTAGAAATTATGTGCGAACGCATAACAGCAGTTCTCAGGAATTTATAACAACAGTGGGAGTAAGACAAAAAGGCACATTAAGTCCACTGCTCTTTACAATTCTTATAGATAAAATAATTAAAGAATGTAAACAAAACACAAAGGAAGCCTACTGAGGTTAGAATACACTAAAACCAATATCCTTAACAGAATTAGCCTTTGCAAATGCTGTGGTGCTATTAGCTAAAAGCGAAAAGGGCTTGCAACTCAATCTAGACGCATGGGCAGATACATTAAGTAGATATAATATGAATATTAATATAATAAAGACAAAGGATATGGTTATAGCGAAAAATCATGAACCAGTTACAATTATGCCAGACCAAAAAAAGATAGAGCAGCTAGCGAATTTTAAATAGTAACGAACAATAATTGTAGAGAATGGTAAATTGGAGGCAGATCTGAATAATAGAACAGAGGCAGCGACGAAATTTTACTACGCCACTAATAAATGTTTGATAGGTAAGAAGGAGATATCAAAAGAAACTTAGACGCGAGTTTTTAATGCAGGAGTCAGCTGGAGAGATGTGCCACAAGTAGCTAACGATAGGCAGGAGTGGAGAAACATAATAGAAATAGAACAACACCGAAAGGTACAAGAGGAACCGATTAAGAAGATTATTATTATAATTATACAGGGTGATTTGGTGACTATGTTTCAAAGTTTTAGGGTAGATAGAGGAGGTCATTTGTGATAATTTTTCCTATAAACCAATGATCGGAAATACATCCCCGAAAATGCATCACCGGAAACACCCTGTATATTAAAGAGCTTGGTTAAGATTTGGATGTGCAATTTTTGGGTTTTACCTCGAAAGCGGACTTAGATGTTCCTTTTTTGATTTGATCATAAGAATTACCTTCAAGGACAACCAAATAATGCAAATAATGTACTTTTTTTGTATCGCCTCTATCAAATAAATTTTCCTTATAATCTAATCGAATTTGAGACAATTGTTGCGTTAATAATATTATCAAATCTTTATTTAGCTTTGTAACTAATTTTACATAATTTACATCATGATTATACAGGACATCCAATTGTTAACTGGAACGTAGACAATTATGAATATGTATTAAGTTTTTAGGTATTTTGTCATTATTTGTTTGGATACTACGTCGGTTCATGTACTTATATAAAATAACAAATATTGGCAGTTATTTCAAATTTATGAGCAACTTTTTAAAACGTACTTGCAGAACAAATTTTGCTGGTTTTTTTCCTGTAATACTTGACTTATGTGTCAATCTACCAACAAAACATGATTATGATTCTAGAAGGATTAACAATGATTATCCTTACTTTGTACTGTTTATAATTAAAGTTATTAATGACATATTTTAACGCCAATTTTATCGGAATTTTAGCGCCTGAAACCAATTTCCACGGGTCATACAAATTAATCTAATCAGCCTGACCTTTGCACTAGATTGTTGATTCTGATAAACCTTCAATTTCACATAATGAGCAGACCCCTATATTACAAATTCACCGAAGCCGTTTTGTAACAAAGTCCAAGCTTAACCGTGTTAATAGTTAGCGAAGTCTGAGCTTCGAAATTTAATAACGAAATTCGAGTTAATAGTTTTCACGGTTGCATAGAGTGAGTGTACGTGTCTGTTTAATTTTAAACTTTTAAAGAATTAATCACAGCTTGTAACGGCTATTACTTTGTTATTTATTTTTTTGCAGAGAGGCCAGAGTGATAGCACTTACCAAGGATCTAGGCCACGACAAAGAGTAAGTGACATTTCTTTAATATTTAATGTAGAGTTATACGAAATACCAAGCCGGAAATGTTCTTCGATAATCATGACGAGTTTATTCTTAACCCGTACTGCAATACGATTTCCTCGATAAGACCCGCTTCTTGTCTTAGCCGAATCGATTTAGTGATTTATTTTTTCTTTGGTAATCTCCTTCACACCTTGTTGTGCGTGGACTCCCTAGCGCTTTGAATACGAGTCCATTAAACATATCTTTTTAGCGTAGGCATTTTATTTATTCATCTTCTGAAACGGGCGATTTGAAATCCGAAATGCTAACTACATATACGAGGGTAAGTATTAATAAGTTTCTTGCCTAGCCTGGAAGGAAACTACATCATTGTAAAGTAATATTATTTTATTCTTGATCTTCAAACCAGATCTCTACCGAATTAATTACCATCTTGTTTAACGTAAATATTCGTCCGTCTAAAGCGGCCCCTACACTATTAATATTATTGTGCAATATTGCTCTTTGCACAATAATATTGGCCGTTTGTGGATCGTATTGAAAGGTTGCACAATATATTGAGTGAATTCAAAATTTTTAGATATTTATTGCGCAATATGAAATATATTGCATCGTCTGTGTGCAACATTGCTCAATATTGATTTAGTTTTAACCAAAACTTTGTAGAGCAAACATCGTGAAAAATGTCCAAGTTAAAGGAAGAGGAGAGAAAATTTATTTTAGAGTGTATTGAAGTTTATCATAGTTTACCAGCTCTGTGGGATGTTAAGTGCAAGGATTACAGCAGTAGAATTTTAAAAAAATGAACAATATAAGGAACCGTCTAATCGCAAAAAGTTTCGAAAATCACTTGGTTCACTTAATCTTAGTTCGTTTAATAAATTTTCATGAGTGTACTGCTTTCTTTACTAAAACCACTGCTTCATCCATCTGCGTCTTTTCCTCGATTTTTTTTTCTTCAGCAAACAGCCAGTGCAATAGCCACACAACTATCGGTATCCCTCAACATGTTAACTGCACAAAATTCAAACTTCAACTAAAAATTGGACAATAATATTGCACTGTTTGGAGTATCAAGAAAAAATATTTTGCCATATATTGCCGCAATAATATTGTTAATGTAGGGGCCGCTTAAGGCTTTCATCAGCTGTGAAAAGAGATAATAGTCTGAAGGGGCCAAATCCGGAGACTATGGTGGATGCTTTCCGATTTCAAAGCCGTTTTTATTGATTTTTGCAGGCCAGTAATTGACTTGTGGGCTTTTTGATCTTATTGTATTTGTTCTTGTCAATGGATGCATGCTAGGGTTTCTCATATTTGACCATTTTGCTTGTCCCGGGATTCCGGGAAGAAATCGGCCTTTGTCCCGGGATTTCCCGGGATCCCGGGATGTAATAAATTATGTCAATATTTTTAAATAAATAACCCAAAAAATTAAGGGAGTGGTTTATTACTTAAACAGCATAGCTTAGCATCCAGTGTAATACCTAAGTATTTTGCTGTGTTGGAGTATGGAATTTGTTTATTATTTAAGTTGATTGGTACATGTTCAATTCTCTTGTTGGTAAAATTGACATATACTGACTTAGTTTCATTTCACTTTATACGCCATGTTTTTGACCAGTTGTTGAGTTTCTAAAGTGAAGATGAAATGTGTATAACAGCGCCTAATTTTATGCAAAAAAAATTCTTAAATGTTGAACACTGTGTTTCTATAGTGACCTCCATTTCGCTGGTCGTAATTTTTGACTACCACGCACGCAAACAAGCTTCAAGCCTAACTTAAATCTGCTTTGTTTTTTTTTTTGATTAATCAAATTGCTTCGATTCGTCTAGAAATGTAACATCTCCAAGAAGTTTTCTCAATTAAAAAGTTAAATTTTCAAACAGTAATCACGTTTTCTCCAATAGAATGTTTTAACGGAACCCGAAAACGTAAATTCTAATCCGATAGCGACCGCTTATTGTCAAAATATTCCAATAACACGGTCCAATTAAAACTTCCGAACTGTTCCTTTGAACATTTGTGCGTTGGCAAGCGACAATGAAATTAATAAGTATCGACTTGAGACTTCCGGGATGAAGTTGGAAGCTGTAATCTAATTCTGATAAAAAAATGTTTTTACTCTGTAATTAAAGCATTTACTACCAAGGCGTAGTTTTAAGTTTTAAGTAATCTACCTAAACGTGAAAGAAAGCAAGCAGGAGAAACCAATCAATTTATTTTTCTAAATAACTACCTTCAACGCATAGAGGGAGTTGCCAAATTTGGACTACCTAAACTTTTTTTAATATACAGGGTGTCCCAGCCCAGACGAATTATTCGATAACTCTGTTATTAGTAATAATAATAAAAAAAAGTTAAATATAAAAGTTGTTTGTAAACATCTACTACATAACCTAAATTTATTTTCAGCTATACGCAGTGTTTTGTTTTTGCGCACTGGTACCAAACATTATTTTTTTATACGGAACACCCTGTATATTTTGTAATTTTTGGATGTAAAATTAAATTCTCTTTCAAAAATATTGCAGATTTATGTCTAAAATGAACCGTTTTTGAGTCATTAACTTTTTTTTTAAATTTTGACAGATGCGGACCCTTATAAAAACATTTATATTTATTAACATAACAACACCAGAGCAGTTTAGTTGGGTAATTTATTAGACAACGATGTCGTAGTGATTGTTGAGTAGTTAAATTTAAAAAAAAATTATACAGGGTGTTCGTTATACTCGGTGTATTTCGCTAAACTTTAAACGCATGTCATTTTTTTTTTAAATAGAACACCCTATATATTTTTACATTTTCTTGTAGAAAATTTAAATATTTTTTAAAGTTATTAAGCATGTTTAATGTCTAAATTTAATATTTTTGGAGTTATTTCGTTTCTTATGATTATTTGCGAGTATTTTACCTAAAATATCGGTAATAGCCTTAAAAATTTAAAACAATTTGTATGAACTGTTCACCAGAATTTCCATTATTATGTTACTTAAAATCCATATATTTTTTGAGCTGTAGCTAAACCGCATTAATGGTCATTGAATGTTTGGGGTGCAATTTTAGAGAGCCACTTTATTGGACCACATTTTTTTGATCAATATATTAATGACGACTCTTACCTAAAGTATTATTTTATTCTTGAGGCTTTCGCGGCCGTTATCCATAATACAATCTTGGTTTCCGGGTTTGGAACCGCGTCTTCTATATTTAGAAGTAGTTGACGTTTTGGTCTTTTTCAAAACGACTAATTTGTGAGGGATGTTGCTGGGTTTATATATCCAGCTTGTGGAGGCGTGGCGTTCCGCTTGATGGATTTGTTCTGCCTCAGTGATTTTGTGATGACTGGTTTCCAGATGTTTGGGAGTTGTATGCCTGTGTCTCTGTTGTAGTTGTTTGGGTTCTTGATGATTTCCAATGATTCTCGATATAATCTTGGCCAGAAATGGTTTGCGCGGGCCAGTAGTTTTGTTTCTCTGAAGAGGATGTTGTGTCCTGTACCCTGGGCGTGTTCTGCTACCGCTGATTTATCGACTTGTTTTCTTGTTGTTTGTCCTTCGTGTTCTTTGAGACGCGTTTGTATACTCCTGCCAGTTTGTCCTATGTATACATTTCCACAGGAGCAAGGTATGCTATATATTCCCGCGTGGTGTAGTCCTGTGTCGTGTGTTCTTCTTAATTTATTCGAGAGCTTCAAAGGAGCGTTGAAAACGGTTTTGATTTTATGTTTTTGTAGAAGCTTTGATATTTTGTTAGTCACTCCGCTGATGTAGGGCAAGTAAGTCGTAGCGATGTATTCTTTCTTTTCTTTTCCTTCTTTTGGCGTGGCATGTTTTTGTATGGTACGAAGTATTTGTTTACGCTGGTAACCGTTTTCTTCTTCTAAATTAAGAAGAATAATTCGTCTAGGCTGGGACACCCTATATAAGGATATAGAAGTACTTTTAATAAAAAGGAAATAGTGGATTTTTGTTTTATTATTTATACCTCATAATTTGATAGTTTAATGATCATTAGAATATAAAGAAGGATTGTTGTAATTCCATTTCTTATAAAAAGAATATTAAAAAAAGGCTTATATTCTATTCGTTGTGAAGTATGACCAAAAACCACTTTGAAAAATGAACAATTTGTCCCAAGCACACTATCCTAAAACTCGTGTATCATTTTTGAGATCTCATAGCAGCTCCGATAAATAGACGGGCTGTACATTATGTACAATGTATGATGTTGCATCTACAGGAAAACTAATGGCATAAACTAGTGCATGCATTGTTGGGTGTTGTTTGTTCGGGAAATCGACTGTCACGTGCTGAATGATAATTTAACTAACACAATGGGCGCCGTGTTTGTGAAATACTACGTCCATTGAAAGTGGCGTAAGAGAAATTTTGATATAGCGCCCAATTCGATGCATAAATAAATTAAACTGTAATTGAAAATCGTTTTGTGTGCAATTTTTGGCTTCCCGAAATTAAACCGCGACTCTGACGGTTTGCCGGTTCATTTGTCAGGACAAATTCACAATTTATTAAAGATAACTTTAAAGCGATTTACTTAAACAAAACAGTTTTTAATTTAAAAATGTCCCACATAATATCTTCTTCTTCCATTAAGGTGCCTATCCGTTTCCGGATGTTGGCTATTCACAACGCAATTTTAATTTTTTTAGCAGCATTACGGAATAATTCCGTGGTTGTATCGTTGTACCAAGTTCTCAGATTCTTCAACCACGAGATACTTTTCCGTCCGGGACCCTTCTTGACATATACCATCCCCTGAAGTATGTTGCAACAGTCCATACTTTCTGGATGTCTCATTATGTGAACCAAGTACTCCAGCTTACTCCTTTTAATAGTATTCACAACTTCTGCCTTTAATTTTAATCTCCTTAGGACCTCTTCGTCGTGACATGGTCCTTAGAATGGATTCTAAGTATTTGTCTGTAAGTCCACATCTCAAACGCATTTAGTTTTTTTCGTTGAAGTCTCCGCTAATGTCCAAAATTCTACTCTGTACAGGGGCAACTGAAAAACACAGCACCTTACCAATCTTAGCCTAAGTTGGAGACTCAGACTGTGGTTCTTTAAAATTAAAACTGTATTTGTTTGGCGAAATGCTGCTCTGGCCTTTGCTATCATCAGGCATATTATTGTGCATTCAGTAAACTTCTCAAGTACGTGAATGTTTCTACTTTTTCTATTTCTAGATTGTGTAGCAGAAGCTATAATATAACCAAATAATTTTCAGGAGTAATATAACAATTGCATTGAAAATTATCGATAATTTTTGGTAAATATGCCCGAATGCACGTTGAGCTGAAAAAATCACGAGTGCGCGAAGTGCACGAGTGATTTTTTCTGATTCAACTTACATGAGTGAAGATTTGTCAACAATTATAGATCATTTGCAATGCACGAGTAATATTTTGTTAGAAAATTTTCTTCACCTAACACACCTGTCAGATTAAATGTATGTTATGTCAAATTTTACAAGTACTCTCAGTGTGGTGCGTCAGGGTTATGGTTTAATCTACATTAAAGAAACGCTACTGGTCGCCGAAATTCCTTAAAAAAAAATATCAAGACCAAAATATTTAATTCCCTCTCCAAATTTATATTTTCGACCAATCACAAACTCAGACTTCTTAGAAACAACCAAAAAACGCATGAAAATCTGTTAATTGCGAAAAGCATGTTATCAATGGATGATTACTTATGTTTATTGGTCGTTTCTAGAAAACCTGGGTTTGTTATTGGCCGAAAACGCAAATTTGACAGAATGATCAACATCTGACAGGGGAATGTAAAATTATAACCGTGCAATAATGCTCCTATTGGTAGTCTCTGGAAGATTTAAGATTAGTGATTGGTTGAAAACGAAAATTTGACAGGTGAAGGAAATTTCATCTTAAGTATCCTAAAAAACAGTTCGACAATAAGTGGCTAATACTTGTACAATATTTTTATGTTCCTTTCTTGTTGAGAAAGATTTACCTTACGTCTAAATTTGATCCATGGTCCCTTAAAAATTAGATATCTGGTATAATTTTCTTGCTTCCGTCTAAATATACAATCGCACCAATGTTCTAGTGAACTTCCTTCATATTTACAACAGTTTTAGGACCAACAGAGGGCCATAACTTAAATTAAATCGCCGAATCAAGCTTTCCCGGGATATTTTTAATTAGAACAAAGAAATTATGACTCCTCGGCCTCCTCAACTTTTATAATCTAAAAACTTATTACAGTTACTAAAAGTTCTTACACAATTCATAAACTGTAGGTTTTTTAGGTGCGCCGAGTAATTACATCGCTGAGTACAATTAAAAAATTTGTTCCGGGCGCGAGCTTCGCGAAAGAAACACGAGATTCACTTTTTGTTAATTATTTCGATAAAAGGCTCTCAATTAGCTAGCTGGCATCTTGAGATAGTAATGAAGTGTCAATCATAATTAAAATTAGATATGGAATGGCTGACGAGAGAATGAGTCGGTAGGAGCACTTCTGCCTACTCTGGTAAGGCATTCATCAACTAAAATTGCGGTTATATTAAACGGACACCTTAATTCATCACTTGGTGGTTGTAATTGCTAGAATCGTGTAGTCAAGAAAGCTATGAATAACATTTGACATGTTACCATAAGCTTCGTGAATTGAACGTGTCTGGAGCAGTAGACAATGCAATACATATTTCATTTAAATAAGAAGTTTCAATGAAACAAGTTACTGAAAATTTTACCAATTAATCTTCAAACAGACACACTAGAAAATGTTTAACAATCTTTGGTAAATCTTACAACGATACTCGACTTTAATTTCACTTATTTTTGTTTAAAAACAGATGCAGAGAACTCTTCGGTTTTAAAATGTCACAGCTATCTAACAAAATGACAATTTTCATTTTGATATTTAATTTTCATTGCTAGCTAGAGCGCTAGACAACATAAAAACACACACGTTGGATTATATTGATCAATAAACAGTGACTTGCTTTAAAGTAAGGTTTTTTAAGTCCAATTTTGTAAATTTGCTTTAAGTTTTTCTAACCTACATTGCAATGTTTTCTTTCCTGATAACACAACACTTTTCTCTTCGAAATTAAATTAAAGTAACAACAGTTTACGTTCTTAAAAGTCAGTCAACATTAATTATCTTTGTACAGCAGCCACGACGGAAAAGCCAATAGCTCGCCTCTATCGACCTCTCTCGATCTATTGGTAATTAAAACAGGAGTTAATTATGTTGAACGAGTTTTAATAAAATCGTGTCAAGGTGCTCGACATCGAAAATTTTGCTTTGTGAAATAATTCAAGACGATTAAATTTTTGTATAGGACTTATGCAGGTATCAAAGACATTTTGTAAGAGGAATTTGTAAGAAGATTTAAACCTACGTAGCTTCAATCATTCAACTGGGTGTTGGAAATATTATGGTAAAGAAATTGGTAATTAAAAAAATTTATTCATGTCTTAAACATACAGTTAAATTGAGTAACTTTTTTTGCCTAAAATTAAGTTTTAGCTGATACTCCAAAGACTTAGTAAATTAATTAAAATTTAACACATTCTTAACGCCTTATTATTTCAAAAATCCTATGGTAATTCGTGTGCAATTTAATGTTAGCCAAGATTTTAATATCCGGATTTGTCTGTAGTGAACTGACCTTAAATTTCCGGTTGCCAAAGGGCAGTCTCTCCAGCTCTTAATAGTTCTACTTACTTGCTTATATTTACAGGAAGATTCTGTAGCAACAACCTGTTCTAATCTGGTGATTTTCTTCAAGGAGGATGCATAGCCTTCCTTGCATGTCTGCTTAGAACGATATTAAATCGTTATAGCGAATGTGTTAATTTAAGGATCTAAACTTTAGATCTTTAACTGAAGCATTGTACAAGAAAATTTAGATTCTAAAGAGTTGCCTACACATTTTTTTACAGTCTACAATCTACACATTCGTGGTTTGAACATTTTTTGGGTACTTTTTCACATTATTTGGGCAAAAATTTTGAGACTATTTCGAGACGTTGAGATTCATAAATTTAATAATCATAAGCTAACATTGTTGTTTTAGCAAAAATTGTACAAAAAAAACACTAATTTTGTAGCCAATGCGGAAGACAAAATTAATAATCTGTTTATTTAAAAAATAAATTAATTAACGTATAGGTACTAAAAATGTACCTAACACTTAACAATTTAAGAAACATAAAAATCGCTAAACTAGCGAATAATTGCTCTACACCTCTTGTTAGTCCAATCAGTTACTCTGTTGCATGCTTCTTAAAGTTTAGCAGCTGGTTTTACATTGTCATTACCAATTGCCAAGATGGCTGTATCGTTAGCAAAAGTTGCAATTGTGACCTTTTGGATCTGTGGAATGTCTCAAGTACAGCAAGTATAAAATAGGCCCCAAAACACTGCCTTGGGGTACTCCTGCATTTATATTTCTCATGTTCGAGTAATCTCTCTCTTGCTTGACACGAAACATTCGATCGGATATGTAAGATTTTAATATTTTGGCATACTGTTTTGGCAACATGTTCTTTAGCTTATACTCTAGTCCAGTGGTGCCCAACCCGTCGCTCGCGAGCAACGTGTTGCTCGCGACACCTTTTAATGTGGCCCGAAACAACTTTTGATGTGCCTCATTTTCTTTAACATATTACAAATTTTTATTGTTTGTGCATTAAAACGTTTAAAATTTAAATCAAAATATATTATATGTGGCTCGCCTAAAATTTCTAAATTCGAAATTGGCTCGAGCCCAGTTAAAGGTTGGGCACCACTGCTCTAGTCCTTCGTGCCAGACTGTCAAACGCCTAGGAGTATGGCTGAGCATATTTTCCTTTCTTCATACGCTTTTTCAATGATGCCGTTATTCGATGAACCTGATCAATTGTCGAGTGCCTGTTCCAAAATCCAAACAGGTGATTAGGAATTAGATTCTTGCTTACAACAAATGGTTTTAATCGCTTCAGGAGCAGTTTTTCGAATAATTTTGACACTATTGGGAGTAGCCATATAAATGAAACTCTTTTTTGATGTTCCTAAGCCAATGTATTTTAATAATCTTTTAAAATCTTTAAAAGAAACATCTAACACTTAAAAAAAATCATCAAATAGCAATCAGTTTATGAAATGCAATAAACAAACAAAACAACACCAAAAAAATATTTGAAAATTGATAGTTAAACTACATATGTTATTATTTTATTTGTTAAATAATATGTTTAATTAAACATTGCTTTTTTGGCTGATGTAGTTAATGTTTTAATTGCAATTAATTACTCTATAAATGTAAATTTAAATTTCCACAAAGGAATTAATTCAATTGACTAGAACCGATACTGCATCTCAATATTCTAATTCGATTTGTACATTAGCATGTAAATAATCTGGTAATACACAGACGTCTCATCACAGCTGCATCGCTAGCGAATGCAACTAACTATTTCCATATGGATGTGACTGGCCAATGGTAATTTGTAAGCCGATTACAACCTCGGCAGACTAGATTTGCACATCTTTGTTCGAAGTTACATCTAAATGTTGCGCCACACCATAATCCAGTCGTATATTATTCTTGTATTAATTACTAAAAGCTCCTAAAACTTTTCTGTCAGAACAGATTACCACCGAAGCAAAAAATAAGCATCAAATTGAGAACAGCACTTAGATAAATTAATAATTTAATGCGTTTTCGATGTTCTTGATGTAATTTACATAAAACGACGAGCAAAAACGCGTCGAATTTGCGGATATTCCGAAATTAAATTTGCAAGGAATCCGGTTTGGGTAGGGAAATTGAACAATTTTGATAGTGGTTATTTTGTTCTGCACAAGGGTGGGGATTTGATGCATTCAGCACCTCATTAAGTTTACAAAAACAGTCTCAAAAGACAAGAAACCAACTTTAATAGGTTCAATTAACGAGCGGCAGCTAGCGACATCTTGCAGTAGTTTCGCTAACGGTGTAATAATGGGCCCATAGCGCTTTATCTTAATGCAAAAAGTGTGTTGATGGTTTTTATTGGATTGTCGATTGCTCCAGTTGTATAAATTATTATTTTCCATGCTCTGCTGTACTAAGCGAACAGTAGCTACGCACTACGCATTAATAATTGATAACTACTTCTCATCAAATACATTTAACGCTTGATCGCGCGCTTATGCAATGTAAAAAGTCCTTAAATATGATTTATCTTACTAGTTTTCACAACTTCGTTGTGCAGACCATGCAGGTAGCGATTTTCTTTGGCAAAATAATAAAGGAAAACGTCACTGGTGTTTAAAGCTTCAGAGAAATATACTTCACCCAACTGCGTGCATGAAACGGTGATTTTTTTCATAAAGAGAATCGTAAACATAGACAAAATTGATATAAATCTGCAAATATTTGTTGCTCACAATAAGAAATAAAGCAAAAATATCGAAAATATTGCAATAAATATTATACAAACCTAGACTTGCAAAGGGTATTTGAGACAATTTTACCTTTTTCAAGCCCAATTTTCATGTCTTGTATTACGAATCATAATTCAAACTTATTTTGTTAGGTAAAATTTTATGTAAAGGCGTACCTTTGAGAAGCAAAAAATCCATAATAGTTCAATAGTTTTTGAGTAGTTCATCCGTACCAAGTAAAAGCTCCCTCTGCAACGAAATAAGCCAGATATTTAGTTCCGTGTCCAGACGAAAATTCTGGAAGAAGAATTGTGGGCGACGAATTGTGGGCGAAGAATTGTGGGCGAAGAATTGTGGAGGCGAAGAATTGTGGGCGAAAAATTGTGGGCGACGAATTGTAGGCGAAGAATTGTGGGCGAAGAATGTTCCTAGACCCATTTACTTCTAAGCGGTAGATTTTATTCTACCACAAAAATTCATTGAGATGCTAAAAATTAAAATATAAATTAAAAATGCTTTCTATATTCAGAAAATTAAAAAATATTTAAAATTGTTTGTGCAATGTTTATAAAACAATAAAATACTGATTAAATCTACCGAGTTTAATACTGTTTCTATGAATTTAAATAGGTGTATGTAAATTGATTGAGCAAATAATTTTTTTTAGTGAATTCACTGTACCAATATTTTACTTTTTTGGGCCTAATATTGAATTGGAAATATCATTAAATTTTATTTATTTATGTGTTAATCATATTGGTCTAGTGTACCCTCTGGTGATAGCCCCCTAAAGAAGTCCTGTGTTTTTAAAAAACTCCAGGATTTTCTTTAACTAATTTTCTCATCTTGGTTGGCTTTTTCCATCCCCAGAATTCTACGACGATAGGGTGTGAATCCTTCACACTGGCATAGTACGTGAAGATGAGTTTCTTCTTCTCCACCACATCCTCTGCATACATCGGTCTCTGAGAGCCCTATTATGTAGAAGTTTGTTTAGCCCACAGTGTCCTGTGACGAGTCCTGTGGCTGCTCTAATGTCTACTCTATTCATCCTGAGCAGTTCTTCTGTCTTCTTTAGAGACCATTGACAGTATAGCCTTAGAATAGGCTTGTCCTGCAACTTTTTTCCAATGAGCATTATGCTCTTGTATTAATATGTCCTTATGACACCGCTTGGCTGTTGCATTATTGTTGTAACGGTAACTATAAAACCCTATAAAAATTGCCCTTTTTAATCTCCAATAGCAATCGTTAATTTAGTCTGTGCTTGTATATCCAAAATAATCAAGTTTTGCATGTATTTCACCAATTTTTACTTGTGTTATGTTGTGTAGAGCAAAAAGTCGTATACATTTTGATTAATTTGCCCTGTAGAACTATAACAAGCTCATAAAATCACAATGCTTCTACAAAACAACGTTTTCACTTAAAGCGGATTTAATATGTGTATCATAAATCAATACTGCATCAGTCAGCTAGAAACTTGAAGGTTCCTGTTCGTAATCGTCGAAAAAAGACGAATATCAGTGCACCGATGCGCACAGGACTGTATGAATCACATTACAATTCAACATGCATGTCATATCTTTTATGCATCGTTTATTTGATGTACCTAACTCCGCATTTTAAGTTTAGTTAGGTACTCAAACAGCCATTTACCTGGCAAGGGTTTCGTCTCCTTTTTCCTCGCACACTTTTTTCGTAGATTGATCGATGCTTTCAGAAATTAGGCCGGGCACGTCTTTGATTCAGACACGTATGCCTTGTGTGACGGTGAACTTATCACGGCTTGTGTCGAGAGGGCAACGATACATTTTGTGAAGCGATGGAGTATCGAGAAACTGAAACGGGAATAAAGCGCGTGAAGTCGTGTCCATCTCAAAATTCGCTGTTCACACCTGAGGGAAAATAAAATCTGACAGCTTACGGAATAAATGTAATAACTTACAATATGTCCGCGCTTCTCCACATAAAACTGTGAATAGCAAACAGTACTCAACGTGGAGGATGCTGTTGCTAAAACTCATTGCGTTGATAAATGCAGGTCAAAAAAACGCAGACAAATTACTTACTTACTTACTTATCCGGTCCTCTTCTACCTGTCGGTGTAGAGGGAAGTCTTTGTTTACCCTTTCGGGTGTAAGACCACATTCTTTTTTTTCTGAACTTTTTTCTGGAATTGAGTTTTTTTTGTTTTCCTTTTTTCTTTTTATTTCCTTTCGCATGTCCTTTCGCATGTCCTTTTTCATTGCTTGTGTCATTTTGGATGTCCTCTTGTTATCTTTTCTTATTTTTTATTTTTCAAATTTATTTTCTTTCTGGTGTCACTGTTTTTTGCCTGTGTCGTTATCCTAATACTTCTGTTATTCTTTACTATCAGTTTACGTTGATGGTTTGTTGTTGTTTTAGCTTCTTTCAGCTTTTCCTGCTCCCTGTCTCATCATACTTTTCCATCAATTGTGATCTTTTGATATTTTTATTTATAACGTAATTTTTGCAGATTATTGTACATTAGCCCAAAATTGTTTCTTGTATACTAATACTTCTTCTTCTAAAATTATGTTTAAAAATTGCTACATAAATAGCGTGTGTTGTGATTATTCTTGTTTATGTTATTATAGTACCTTTGAATAAAAATTAAATTAAGAAATATTTTGGTGATATTAAAGCAAAACAAATAATCAGCGATTGATTCTCTTTTTCTTTGTTTTTTTTTTGTTGATAGGTCAGTGAAAGTTGTCAGGGCGATGAAACAAATCTGTAGAAGAATATTATTACTTAATTTGCATCTGATAATATTTCTGTTTTTGAACCATATTCGTATGTAGACGTATAACAAAAATGTTATAGCAAATTGGTTATCATAAATTGAAACTATTCTAGGAAAATAAAATTTACCCTAAATCCTGTCATTAGCAAACGTATTTCTGCTAATTTTGGTACATCCGTAAGTAGGTAGTTATTAAAGTAAAAACTACGTTATAAATAAAAACAATCACATATACAAATACAATCTGTGATATGCTTGTATGCGGCAAAAATTTTGGAAGCGAAGAATTGTAACAGCGACGAATTGTGTAGGCGAAGAATTGTGGGCGAAGAATTTTGGGCGAAGAATTGTGGGCGAAGAATTGTGGAGGCGAAGTATTGTGGGCGAAGAATGTTCCAAGACCCGGTATATTGTGTTGTAGCTCATGAAATAATTATAATATCAGGACAGCATTTATGAAATTAGATTATTACGAAAATTGAAGGGGGCGCAATAATTAGTTTTTTATGAAAAAGGGAGGCGGAGGTACAGAAAGGTTGGAAACCACTGTGTTATTAAAGCTTCTAAATTAAACTCGAGTTATTTGCGTCGGTGAATTCCTAATAGTGCAGCCACGCAAAAAATATTTTTATATGCAATTACAATAAACTCCATTAAAAAAGCAAACAATTTTATATTTTATTAGTGTTCAAAGTAAATTTTATATTTCCCACACACCTGCATAGCCTCAAACAACTAAACAACAGCGAACACTTAATTAAAACGTCAGTTTTCTCTACGAAATGTCTTAGAAAAGGACGTAATTTAATAGTGGAAGTCGTTTACATTATACACTAGAGACTATTTTGGTTCGATCGGTGAGCCTTGGATGGTGGCCGCATCAACTGCATAGCGAGTATATTTTTTGAAGAGTCTTCCAAAGTAAACAGAGGTCTAATTGGTTTCTCCCAGTAATCAAATATCGCAAGTTACCGAGGTGAGTCAGTTAGGGAGAAAACTTCGACGCATTTTCTTTTTCTCACGTTACCCGCACCATCTTCCGCTAATACCAGGGTACAGCATTTAAACTACGTAGAGAGAATATTTTAAGGAATCGGGAACAAAAGTGCTCCGTCAACGCTACAAAACACGAAGTTGTAAATTATAGGCAATATAAGAGAAGAAAGAGGGAAAACACAAAGCCGAAAATATTATGTAATTTCGTACAATCCTTGCCCTCGGACGAAAACGTAATATGAACTTATTTAAGCGTGAAGAATTTAATGTAGTTCAAGAACAATACCAAAAATAAATTTAAATGAAATCTGATTACACAATATAGACGCTTGCAAGATGAATTCAATTTATTTAAGTGGTATTAATGAAAGATAAGATAACAAACCGAGATACGAGTCGAACGAAGTAATATTAGACCGATATCGACGAAGTTTTGTTGCTTTAGGCCACTAAGAAAATCTGTGTAGGTAGTAAATGGAAAAGAAACATCACAGACAATGTTTTTTAGTTGGAAAATATTGCACGAGCATGTGTTTCTTTATTTCTGATCCTTTCAATTTATTGTTTTGTCTCTCATAACTCTCTTGTATTTTATTTTAGCAGCTTATAAACTTTTTTGTCTGTAAACTCCTTTAAAACTATAAAAAAAATTGTAAATTCCAATCGACCTGTTGGATATACACTAAGATAAATTAGCCAGCTTCAAATGACCATAAATATATCCAACTATTTTAAATAAATGTGTCAAAGATTAAAAGACTTACTGATTTACCATTGCAAGTTTTGTAAATTCCTAATGTTTTCGTTTATTTACGATTGTTAGCATTTATTGTCCATTTAAAGCTCCATAAACTTGTTAGAATTTTGATTTCGTTGGATGGTTTTTGCTGGATCGATGAATTTAAAATGAATAATAAATCCGAACAAGAAATAAAAATGTCTTTTAACATGATTTAAAAGCACTCACCCGTAATAAAACTTGATGAACAACTTCCGCTGCAGTGTTCTTTTTTTATATTTCCCAGATCATATTTTGTGCTTTTATATCGTGTCAATTTAACTAAAGTTTTGTGGAAAATTTTAGTTAGGGGAGACCGGGAACGAAAGTAACACGGGTAGGTTGTAACAGTGCCTATAGTTTCTTTAATTTTTGTTATATGTCGCCCTAAGCGCTTTAGCAATTCATTTACATCCACCTCTCTACCAACAGTGCTAGTTTTCATCTGTCGTACAGGTTGAGTTTTTACCAGCCAGAGTCACTATTTTCCGCCTAAAAGTTAATGCGTTGTGTCACTGGTCGAGTGACTTTAAGGCGATCTCTAAAAGAGGAACAAAAAAGTACCTAGATTACATATAATGTTCTAAATTTTGTTGGCTATTGGTGGATGTAATACGATTTGACGTTGGAATCGTGGTTAATTGTGGATTCCATCCGATTTGTTTTGTGTACACTTGGGGTCAAAAGTAGCAGTGTTACAACCAACCCCAATCAATGTTTTCACTTCTTTGTCCAGAAAATATTAACATCTAAAAAGGTGGGGCATCTATCCCGGACTTACCCTATGAAATAAATATCTTGGAAAGAAGAAAAATGTCAAATCTATTATTAAATCAATTTGGATGTAAAAAACTTGTTATACTCCATGAGAAATTAAATAAAAACAAAAAAATTTTACTTTCATCACCGGTCTCCCCAACCATCCTACGAGTTCAGTGTTTGATTTGTTAAAACAAAAATAAAATTGAAAAGACTTTTTTGTGTGGATATTTACTTATTAAGTAGTTAAAATTACTTATCTATTAAATTTTGTAATAAGAATCTATTTATAACGACTAAATAATGAATTATTTGCTTAAGTTTTAACTAAAATTTAGATTTCCTACAAACGTAAATTGTAAACTAGACTCATATTACGTAAACCCTTATTAGAGCAAAATTATAAAGGATAAAAACACTTTTTGACCTTTTCTGGACGAGAAAAATGTCATTCCCAGCGTAACAATTAAATGAAACTGCGTTTAATTATCATCCGGAGGCTGTAGTTTGGCGACATAACATGTTGCAAGGTGTTTCAAGTAATGAGACACTTTGTTGCCACAAAGAGGACCGAATTTCAGCCTTCGTTTCCTCGCGATTTCTAATTACGGTGATATTAGGTGGTAACCTCCTTTTCTGCTTCCGTTTTGCTCTCCATAGAGCACTAAAAAGGGCATGATAGCGAGCTAAAAATAAGCTCTATCGTAACGTTTTCTACAAACGGTCCATTACGAGTGTGGAGGTGATTTTAAATAACGCTAAGCAAAAACGGGCCTAATACAGGTACTTACAACGAATAAAACTGCCCTATTTTTGCTGATAAACGTACTAACATGATGGGTTAGCAGCTAAACAGACCAAAATTCGTTACATTGTTATTTTTACGCGGAAATCTTATGTTAAAATCGCATTTTTTTCTCGAATTCGCGAGGACAGATTCGCATATTTGTCAATATGAACGCAATTTTAGATACAAATTACTTTCCTTTAACAGAAATGTGAAAGCAGCTGCGTGCGTTATAAATAGAAATATTCGATTTTATCATCGGAGCATCCAAATTTTTCAGGAAAATACCTCCATTAAAATTGCCTCCGCATTTCAGTAAAGTTGTTTGTCCGATATGAAAACGTGTTACTGAATTTTTTTGAGGTTGTGATATAAACCTTCTGGTGAAGAGGAAAATTTGCATCGGGAAATCCGCAAAGAAAATTTACCTCGTATAAAGGCGGATAGTAATTTGTATAAATAGGGATGGGGGGACGAAAATTATTTTTGTTTGCTTATACCGTAGGAAAACAAAGCCCTTTATGTTTCTGTTATGATTCTGTGTCGAGACAACCCAAGAATTCCAAGACTTTTTGGTGTCTCGATTTCAGGGAATTTAGTATAGCTATTTTAATGAAGTTTTAAAATAAGGAAAAGTCACAGTTTTCGCAATTATGCACTACAAAGATTGTATGGATTTGTATGGGGTAATTTTTCCTGCAATTTTGTGCAACTAACTATGTACAAAACGTCTTTGTGTATAAATACCACGTATTTATTTCAAGATTTGCTCTAGAGCCTTGTTTTTATTTTAAATTAAAGAGCCCATGAGATTATTATTTAAATGAATTGCACGTTTCGATAAGTAACAATTGTCAGTTAAAGAATGCTACGAAAAAACACTGGAAAACTTTATTGCTTCTTAGTAATTGCGTCCATGATTGAGCCTCTGATCGCAATATGTACGGTGCATCGTCAGACTTTATGAATCGCCTAAAGAAACTTTTGAAGTTAATATCTGTTGAAACTTGTGGTAACCACACAACAAAAAGAAGTATCGCACAAAAGCTTGTTGTTGGTTTACAACTCACTAGCGTTTATCGACTTTGTGCAGTGGAGCTAAAATTTCAGTCTTTCGGAACATTGTTATGTTCTTGCCGAAGAATAACTGTTAATAATGTATGAGGAGTCGGACCCCATTCGTAAGTTTCTTTAGAATTTTTTCAAGTATTTAAAAAGTAAATATTGAATGCGCTCACGTTAAGACTTTGCGAGAGGCGGAAGCAAGATTAAGATTAATTTAGAGCTGCGTTTTAAGATTTTTTTAAAGAATTTTCGTACGAGGATATCATTGCAGGATAGAAGTTTTTATTTTAATTATTTTGTACTCCTAAATGTTCAGATTTAATTTTATACATTTCAAATTTGTTTAAATAGAATATTTAATTTTTCGTGAAAAATGGGAAAAGTACAAAGGCTTATTTATAGTCTTTGCACTTTTTTCGACAAAAAAATCGATTTTCTCAAAACTAATGCAAATTGCTTTAAACTTGGTATACACGTTATTTATAGCCAACTTAAGGATTATTAGTCCTTAAATAGAATATTTTTAATTTTTCGTGAAAAAGGAAAAGTACAAAGGCTATAGTCTTTGCACTTTTTTCGACAAAAAAATCGATTTTCTCAAAACTAATGCAATTTGCTTTAAACTTGGTATACACGTTATTTATAGCCAAATTAAGGATTATTAGTCCTTAAATAGAATATTTAAATTTTCGTGAAAAATGGGAAAAGTACAAAGGCTATAGTCTTTGCACTTTTTTCGACAAAAAAATCGATTTTCTCAAAACTAATGCAATTTGCTTTAAACTTGGTATACACGTTATTTATAGCCAAATTAAGGATTATTAGTCCTTAAATAGAATATTTAAATTTTCGTGAAAAATGGGAAAAGTACAAAGGCTGTATGTAGTCTTTGCACTTTTTTCGACAAAAAAATCGATTTTCTCAAAACTAATGCAATTTGCTTTAAACTTGGTATACACGTTATTTATAGCCAAATTAAGGATTATTAGTCCTTAAATAGAATGTTTAATTTTTCGTGAAAAATGGGAAAAGTACAAAGGCTATAGTCTTTGCACTTTTTTCGACAAAAAAATCGATTTTCTCAAAACTAATGCAAGTTGCTTTAAACTTGGTATACACGTCATTTAAAGCCAAATTAAGGATTATTAGTCCTTAAATAGAATATTTAATTTTTCGTGAAAAATGGGAAAAGTATATAGGCTATAGTCTTTGCACTTTTTTCGACAAAAAAAATCGATTTTCTCAAAACTAATGCAAGTTGCTTTAAACTTGGTATACACGTTATTTAAAGCCAAATTAAGGATTATTAGTCCTTAAATAGAATATTTAATTTTTCGTGAAAAATGGGAAAAGTACAAAGGCTATAGTCTTTGCACTTTTTTCGACAAAAAAATCGATTTTCTCAAAACTAATGCAAGTTGCTTTAAACTTGGTATACACGTTATTTATAGCCAACTTAAGGATTATTAGTCCTTAAATAAAATATTTCATTTTTCGTGAAAAATGGGAAAAGTACAAAGGCTATAGTCTTTGCACTTTTTTCGACAAAAAAGTCGATTTTCTCAAAACTAATGCAATTTGCTTTAAACTTGGTATACACGTTATTTAAAGCCAAATTAAGGATTATTAGTCCTTAAATAGAATATTTAATTTTTCGTGAAAAATGGGATAAGTACAAAGGCTATTATAGTCTTTGCACTTTTTTCGACAAAAAAATCGATTTTCTCAAAACTAATGCAATTTGCTTTAAACTTGGTATACATGTTATTTATAGTCAAATTAAGGATTATTAGTCCTTAAATAGAATATTTAATTTTTCGTTAAAAATGGGAAAAGTACAAAGGCTCATAAACTTTGCACTTTTTTCGACAAAAAAATCTATTTTCTCAAAACTAATGCAAATTGCTTTAAACTTGGTATACACGTTATTTATAGCCAACTTAAGGATTATTAGTCCTTAAATAAAATATTTAATTTTTCGTGAAAAATGGGAAAAGTACAAAGGCTATAGTCTTTGCACTTTTTTCGACAAAAAAGTCGATTTTCTCAAAACTAATGCAATTTGCTTTAAACTTGGTATACACGTTATTTAAAGCCAAATTAAGGATTATTAGTCCTTAAATAGAATATTTAATTTTTCGTGAAAAATGGGAAAAGTACATAGTCTCTATCGATTTTTTGACGACAAAAAAAAAGTAAAACCGGTTTTAACCGTTATAAATCTCAACAATTCCTTATTAATTTTTTATGGTTTGAATGCCAAAGATGAAACACAGTTTTACTCAGAGCTTGTCCAAACTTTTTGTATAATAATTTAATAAACAGAACAAATTTCATGTTGTTATACCATCACGCGATCACTTAATTATCGCCAACACAATGTTCTTAAAACGATTGTTTTTGAGTTTGCTCTTCACTTAACAGCGAAACTTTTAAATCCACCTAATGGTCGCCATTCAACTCAATGAAAATTATACTATTCCTTTGTTGAGAGAAGTAGAAACGGTAAACCATCCGGAGATTAATTTCTGCCGTATTTTAGACACGGTTGCAATAAAACGTTTAAAATATTCGTTTTTCATTGAAGCTAAAATCTGATAACGATAATGCCCAGGCAATTAATGCTTCCGTGAGCAATCTGGCTTTTATTATGCTACTATATATATAGTGGATAGTTAGTCCAAAGTAATGGTTATTTCAACATAATTTCATTCTTTTATTTCGCTGATTCTGCGTTTTGAGGATACAAAATGGGATAAGATACTTCATTATTACGGATCTGCCTTTATTACTTGATCTGAACAAGACACTAATTGCTTTTAAGTTGCAAGTACTTTAGTTTGTTAAAATATAGGTGAAAATCGTCACAGTGAAACTCAAAATTAAGTCGTCTCTTGCTTTGGGATTCGAAAAACTTCACGAATATGGTTTTAATTGTTTTGAATTTTTGCAGCAACCATGTTTTTTTTTGAAATTGCTTTAAATCAACCCATCGGAGAAACGCAAAAACGTTTTTAATTTGCGGTTTGAATTGCTGTGTCTCAACAGAATTGCTCCTGCAGCTAATATAAGTTATTCAACACAATGCTATCACTACCAAACGACTACACTTAAACGTTTCTTATTGTATTTTGTGTCTCTAACGAGGAAATTTCTGACAAAAGGCATTTGCACAAGGAAGCAAGATTGTCTGTAATCATTATTTCCACTGAAAGATCTTATATAACACGAGACTGAAGCAAATGTCACTGTCTTTCTGCTAAACTTCACAAGCTGTGTTTGTGTCTCCCTGCAGATAAAATCGATGGCGCTAATTGGTTCTTGCATATTATTCAAATGCAATCGTTCATAAGGATTTAATTATTGCTAGAAATACATACAATACTTGTATACCGTTTAAAGATTAATCGACGATTTTTTTTTTCATATACTTAGAGATATTTATTAAAAATGTTTCGAACATCACTTATCTTAAAGGATTTCAAAACTTGTTTTGAGAATCTCGTCTCTTCGTTGGTAGATAACAAAAATGAGAAATCTGTTGATAGAGAGACGACAGTTTAAAGTTAATCTAAATAATCTTTAGGTAGACGTTCAGTTGAGACTTAATTGATATCATTTATTGGATATGTTCTAAAGTCGTCAGGTGAAAGACTACAAGTCTAGGGTTGCGGAAAATTGCTCTAAAACAATTGCTTGAAAGGAAATTGCTCGAAAAATTGTTCCTCGAATGGACAGTTCCCCTACTTGCTCGAATAACAATTTCTTGAAAATAAAATTGCTCGAAATAATGAAAGAAGTTACTTAAAGAAAATTTACATAAATACAAAATAATGAAATGTACTAGAAAAGTTGTTTATATTTGTGTACACTTAACCTTTAACGAGTACAATTAATAGTATATTATTGCATAACAAGAGTTGTTAGAAGCATATTACTTCAAAGAGTAATTGCTTTACAACTCGTGTTATGTAGCTTACTTTTTCTACGATCACATAATACCTACGGTTTTTAACGTCTTTTAGGCTAATATACACATGTAATTACGTTGTCCTGTCAATTTTGACATAAGCCAACTTTGACATTTCTAGACAAGTGTGCGTTTTGCTTTCCGTGCGTTAGGACTCACTAACTATGCATGCAGGCTGTACGGTAAGTCATTTACATAAGTGGTCGTAGAATTATTTTTTTTGTGGATACACATATATAGCATAAAACCGACATAACTTTCCATCAGTGGCATTTTTTTAAGTGCGGAGAACATTAGAAGCGATACTCCGAAACAATACACATAAAGATGTTATCTTTGCTTTGTATTATGTCGAGTTTTTATTTTATTCACTTCAATAAAAGGGCGCTAATTTTTGCCGCTTTGTTTCGCGTTAAAAATAATCGGATTTTACATAAAACTTTTATTCGTGTATGTAAAATATACGATCATTTTCCGACAAATACATTGATACTATTCGAAACTGACGCTAATATTATTACGATCCGCCCTATTAATTTTCAATAACGTTTAATATAAAAGGGATGCCAACAATGAAACGCGTGTGGATTTAAAAATGCATGTAAACACCCTAAATTAATATTTAGGCGGTGCTTTTTCGACGATTTTATTTGTGTAACGTTTTAAACGAGAAATAAAAATGTACTTATTTTAACTTTATGGTTTTTTACACTTCTCCAGATAAAACAATAAAATTCCTTGCAATTTTTATGTGTTCACACATACATTTTTTAATAGGTCATAAAACCTTTCGCATAAGATACCAGGATTTTATTGAAACATAAATTTAAACAAATGGCAGATAAAATTTAGCAAATATTTTTTGCCCTTTTACGTTTTTAAACCCAATTAGCCCTATAAATAATTTTGATATTATATCCTAAAAAGTATTGATAAATATTGTTAATGCTTCCAAAGGTTTTTTTCATATTTTTTTACAGACGTTTAGTTTCTTAAAAACTGCTTTTAACTTGAGACTTTCTTTACGGATCGAAATGCAAGTAATAAAAGAGTTTAACTCATGGAATATTAAATTTTGATGACGAAATTCCGTTTCGTTTTGCAATGTGTAACATTAGATACACAAAAAGATAAATAAAAAGTGTTTTCTTGATGTGTCCTGCTATCTGCAAAAGTAAACAGACAGTTGCTGAAATTTACGCAACATATTAGCGATTTTATCAGAAAAGTTCGCTGTATCTTGCAAAGTTTACGCGGCTGTAAAGATGAACTAAGAGCTAACACCAAATTTATGCTTGCTGGAGGTTTAGTTCCCTCGAATTTCAACTTCTTCGATTCGATCTATGGCTCCTGTCTCGATAAAAGCTTAAATCATACTTATTCAGAGAATGCAAAATGTGGTGCTTTTTTCGATGCTCACCATTGCTATCTTGGAAACGGTAAGAGATACAAGGTCGGTTAAATTAGAGAAAAGTTGCACATTTTTATGGCCATTGAGAATCTGGATATTTTGATTCGTTTTTGATTTATTACAAAAAAACTGAAAAATGTGATTTTAGAAAAATATTATTATCTTCCCTACCATTGACGCTATTTCATTTAAACTTAGTAACTGTATGTTTTTGACCGTCCTGATTTTGATGACGTCAACAGAAATTTTCTAAGCCTTCTAGATTTCAAGTTGCGTTAGTCAACTTTTTTATTTCTTATGGCCGCCATATTGGATTTTTACACCATCAGACAGTAATAAATCAAAAACGAATCAAAATATCCAGGATTTCTTTTTAGATTCTCAATGGCCATAAAAATGTGCAACTTTTCTCTAATTTAACCGAC
Organism: Elmis aenea; assembly: GCA_947652605.1. Classification (NCBI taxonomy): domain Eukaryota; kingdom Metazoa; phylum Arthropoda; class Insecta; order Coleoptera; family Elmidae; genus Elmis; species Elmis aenea. Next base: position 55,256,911 of record OX393579.1, read on the forward strand.
CTTGTATCTCTTACCGTTTCCAAGATAGCAATGGTGAGCATCGAAAAAAGCACCACCCTGTATACGTCTTATTTGAGAAATGAACGTAGATAATCCCAAACTTGAGGAAGTTGTACGTAATACAGCAAAATCCGAAGCTTATTTCACAAAATTTCGTAAAATAACATGATAAGTACTATGAGTTACAAAGTGTTGTTCGTTATGAAGACATTGCTAATTTTTTAAACTGTTAAATAAAAGTATAATCAAATTGCATCTTAGTAGAAATCTACAATAAAAATTTGTAGTGGCTTGCAAGAGCAACGCTGCCCTTGCACGACTATAAGATTTTTTTTCAGTGCTTTTGTATTAATAATTACTTTTTCAATTTCTATTTTTGCATGTTCAACAGAAAAATATTTCCAAGAAATTCGATTATATCTTTGCAAAGTATAAGGAATGAAGTAGGAAAAACAAACAGATCCGAAGAACGCAAATAATTTGTAGATGGAAGATATGGGGGTGACAGCATCAATTGTCGAACGTTCGTTCTTTACAAAAAAAAGGGAAACGTCAATCTAAAACCAATACACACTGATTAGAGATAAATAAGATGTGCTTTTATTTCATTTTAACGATGCTGGCGTATGCTGGTAGTCTATACTTAGAGCCACGGGGCAAATAACATCGGATAAGGTTGCAGCCGTTACCTAACACGTAGACTTCATTTGTTCTCTCTTTCCTCATTTGTTAACCTACCCCGAGCGATAAACTCCGCTTTCTGTAAAATATACTTGAAGAGTTTGGCTAATTTTTGCCCGCTTCACAGCAGTTCGGAGATAACTCCAAATATTTTAACCCTTATAATACCGGACTTTTTTTGTGACACGTAATACCACTGGGGTCTTATTGACCCCAAAGCTTTTTACTATATACAACTATGATTATCAAGTAAAAACTTTTTTCCAAGCTTGTTATACATTGTTTAAACAACTTATGGTAATATCAAACACTCAAAAATAGTTACCAGTAATTTATTTTAATTATTAATAACAATAAAAAAATCTAACTATTGTACGTTTATGTTACGTTTGCAGGCCGAACAAGTAATTGTTTGGTGATTATTACAAAGAAAGCGACTGCAATGGTTGCAACTGATTGAATACTTTCTATCTAAATTTCTTGGACATTCCCCACATCTACCACGTTTGAATTTTTGCGACACTTGTAACTGCCTTTGTGAAGTTGATGGTTTTTGTAACTCTGTTTTAGTAGCCGCTAGTTGTTTTCCTAGTTGCATAGGGAACTGTCGCAGTTTGTAGCCAATTGTAGCTTGCCAATCTTTATTTAGGTGACACCATATAATGTAGGCATTGAGGGCACTAATATCTATAATATTATAAAAAAACTGCAACATGCCATCTTCGTGTCTGTCTCTTTACAGTATATGTTCGTACAAGCTGGTCCATGGTATCAACGCCTGATTTTGTTTTATTATAGTCAATTATTATTTGCGGTTTCTTCTTCTCACCTTCAGAAATCTCTCCAATGTCGTGTGTTGTTGATAGTAACGTAACAGTTTTTCCCTTTTTTGGACAATAAGACACTAATATAGCGTCGTCTTGATATCCAAATTTAATTGAATACAGGTCTCTCTTATGCGAATCGACTAGTTCCTTAGGGAGATCTGGTCTGTTCTTCCGTACTGTACCAAGCAATGTTAGATTCTTTTCTTTCAAATTTCTTGCAAGTTCTAGAATCGTGAAAAAATTATCGGTAGTCACATCTCCCTGATTTCTCTAACCCCTCTATAATTTCTAAAACGACTCGTTTGCCTTGATTGCGTTCACGCTGGTCAATATTTTCCTGGCTGATGGTATATACTGTTTGAAGGGGCACCTACCTCGGAAAGTTAACAGCTGTTCGTCAACCGTTATGTTTTCATAGGGAATGTGGGTACATTCTTGTAGAGTAGGTAGCCATAATTCAAAAAGTGTTCGAATTGGTGCCAGTTTATCTGGGTCTCGATTTTTTCTTCTTGCTTCAGCAATATCAAATTGCAGGCATTGAGAAATTGCAGTGAATCTGTTTCTACTCATAGTTTTGTTGAATATAGGATGTCCATCTTCAACATTCTAAAAATTTGTAATCCCTTCGTTATGAGATTTATAAACCCCTGCTAATATCAGCAGACCCATGAAGTATAGAAACTCCTTGGCATTCACATCTTTCCATAAATCTCCATGCTTCAGTTTGCCTTCTGCATTGGTCCATTGAACGACGTAGTTTATAATATTATCTCCAAAGAAGAAATGAAAACTACTACATATTGTATCAACGTTTCGGTTTGCATATCTAGTAGGTCCTTCTTCTAGATTTCTAGATGCATCACATTCCGTCGTGATTGTCGTCCGGTTTTTTGTTTTTGTGGCTCTAAATACCACTTCTCAAGTTTATTAAATCAATGCACCACACATAGTAATAGGGGTCACTGGTGACCCCAGTGGTATTACGTGTAACTTCATTAAATTTTTGAAAAACGATACATGCTGCAAAAATCGTACTGTACCAAAACATAATATATACTGTTTTGTGTAAAGTCAATTTTTTTTGGAATTTTAGGAAGCAGCATTTCAAAAATATACACCTTCAAAGAGCGCGTGGGGTCTCCAGTGACCCCATGGTAGTATAAGGGTTAAACACACCAAATAAGTTGTTACTTATATCCAAGTTTTTAAAGGTTTAGAATAAAATTGGTATTCATTATTGAGATGAAAATAGATCTGGCACCAAAAAAAAACTGCCACTAGCTGCATATCTTCACAATTGCGACTAATATGGTATATTTTACAATATTTTCTACAACCACTAAGTAAATTACTCTTACCGTACAGCCTGCATGCATAGTAAGTAGGTCCTTACGCACGGTAAGCAAAAAGTACAGTTTTTTAAAGATATTATCAAAGTAGGCTCACGTCAAACACTTGCTGCATGCATAGTAAGTGAGTTATAACGCACGGTAAGCAAAACGCACACTTGTCTATAAATTCAAGGTAGACTTACGTCAAAATTGACAAGACAACCTAATTATATGTGTATATTAGCCAAAAAGTCGTTAAAATCGTAAGTATTATTCGATCGTAGAAAAAGTAAGCTACATCACACGAGTTGTAAAGCAATTACGCACTCGTGGAAATACGCACTCGCAGCTCCTTGCGCAACTTTTTCACTCGTGCGTAATATGCTTCTTACAACTCTTCTTATGTAATATACTATGAAGATACTCTACTCTTGCTAAACACGAAAGATGTTATTATTTTACATTATAGCATACTGTAGAAACCTTACTTTATATACTAGGTCTAAATTGTACGTCAGTTAGTTTTAGTTTACTATGCACAAGAAAAAATAATTAGAACGATAAATTTGAGCTTCTTGCAAAGTTAGACAAGAGCAAGTACTACGTAAGCAAATTTTTGTAAAACTTAAAACAGATTTATGCGATGTATCTTTAGCCAGCTCGAGATAGTTCAAAGTTATCAGCTCTCCAAGTTTGACCCAGTATTTTCTCCTAGCTGCGGATTAAATTGCACTAAACTCCAGTCAGTAAGAAATTAGTATTCGGTAATATAACTGTTTCACAGAGATATATAAGTACCAGAGTCATCTCTTAACGAGTTGTATAAGTACCTATCTTGGGTAATAACTTCAAGTCTTTTGGGATTTCCCATTCGAAGTATGATGATAAAGCTTTTAGGATTTCCAAGTATAAATATTATGAAGATTTAAATGCGAAGCTTTATGAATTGTAGTTTATTGGTAAAGTTATTAAGTGACAGGAATGTTTTTAAGATTTTTTGGTAATTCGGTAATGTGTTGGTTATTGGTTTAGTTGCAAATGATCCGACGCGAAGGACCATTGATTTTTTGTTTGTTTTAAAGGTGCGCTTCGACAATTCTGGATTTATTTTCTAGCAGAGTGCAGCACCTTGAAACGTATTTGATATATATATTATATTTGATATAAATAGAGAAAAATGTTGAAGGAGTTAATAACCTACAAACATTAAAAAGTTATAAGGTATTTATTTCTAGTGGGGACAGCCTGTATTCATGGAAGATTTGGGTCAAAATTTTCATGTACAATAAATATAATTACCGTCAAAGGATAGTTATAATTTCGTTTTACAAATTGAGATAATCAATTCGTGTGGTCTCTATTAAGGTCTAAAAATTAACCTGCGTGGAAATGCAATTACTTTTAGGTCGAAAATGCTGCAGGGACATTACCATTATAAAAGCCCGCTACCACAAATCATTAAAATTGTATGAAATATTACTCTTTTATGCATTAGCAGGGGGGCGCTCAAAACAATTACTAGTAATTCTACATCAAGTGGACGTTTGAAGCGAACTCCAAACCATGCGAATACTGTTCAAAACGGATACAAACAATTAAAATACACCAGCGACAAATAATCTGCATAAAAATGTATTAGAAATATTCGGTTCTGACAAACACTCGACATTTTACATATCGACTCGACGTTGTAAACAGTTTTCAACTTCAGAATCAATCAATGCGCTTTTGTAAGGTAACTTTGTTGAATTGGATATTGCGAATTACAATTTATCACGCTTCTTACTGCAACGCTATATTGATGGGCGACAAAATATTAACAAAACAAGGAAAAAATATTTATTTCGGGTTTTTACCTACGTAAAAACGTCAGAAAGCGGTACTTTACTGGACTAGTAGGCAGTTTTTGGGCGAGCCGTAGGCGAGTCGTGAAAGAATACGAGTCCATTAAAGACACTTTACGGGTATGTTACGTACAATATTTTTTCTGCATCCGCCACTGACACCAAAATCACTATCGTCACCATCCATAATTAAAAAATAACATAACAAACTACAGGTGAAAACTCGCTTGGTGGTATAATGACGCTTGTTTCACAGCGCAAATCATCAAAACAACTCATCACCATGGCAACCAAAGACGACTCTTTACCATGACAACTTGTTACTTTCTGGCTTACGCGAGTAAAAATTTATTTTCTAGCCTAAAATTAGGTCGGAAAGAACTAATTTTCTGGTGGGACGAATAAATGTAGATTGGCCTAAGCTATTTTTCTTCTCTAATAAATTGGTCAACTCCATCACAATTAGACGCGTTATTTTTTATGGGTCGGGACTCGTATGTCGTGCATTCCTGCAAGTTTTATTCCAAATTTATTTAATGTCCAACTGCTAAGGTGACACAAACATATTTTCCGAGCCGTACAAAGAACATACACTCACGTAGGGGCCAGCAGTGACAAATAATCCCAACACTGTTTGAATATCGCGGAAATGTAGCCGTCAAACCGGCGACAAATGAGTCCATACTTCTTGGAGCTGACGCAAATACACTTCAACCTCCGATGCGATTTCTTCCTCATCCAATTTCGCTCATGTCTTGTGTTGACAAGGGGCGACTTGGAAAATATGTTAGCAAATTGCGCGATAATATTTTACAGATCAAGAAGTATCGAGATTGCGGATTATCGGGGACGTCCTATTTCTTGGCGAGTTTATGCGACGACGCTTCGACGTCGGTGCGCGAGCGTGCGTGTGTCCATTGCATGTCAAAAATAAAATCATGTTTATCGGACCGCTAAATGATGGATTAAAATTTGAGCAGGCAGAGCGTGCAGGAAATGGCTTAATTGCCGCAAGAAATAGCACTTTAAGGGCCGTTTCGACAAGCATCGGGAAATATCACAGTTTATCACACAATTAATGATGACCTGGAGTTCCGGCCGCTTGCCCCGCCCTTTTGATCATTATATTTATTAATTCACAAGTTTTTCAACTTCTTTTAAAACGCTAATGCTAATTATACAAGCTAATTCCTTAAGAGGATATTTCAAGTAAAACTAATTCGGTTTTCGAGTTCAACCACTTGCGAAAAGCCATTGTTTGTATATATTTATTGATATAACGATATTATTCTTTACTGATTACTATCTGCCTTCATGCTTACTTCAAACGATATAGCGCAATCTCACCACATGCGATTCAAAAATTTTTACTACGAATCTGAAACTTTGTTAGCATAAATTACTAATTAGTTTACTAATGCAGAAACAATTGTATTTCGACGCTACTAATTTAAGCTACGCGACACACAGTTCCATCGCGTCTGTTCTAGCTTTAGTTGTGTGATTGGGGGTATATTATGGTTTCCTGAAAGATATTTCGATAATTATTACGTTCCATTAACTTTGATATATAGAAGCCGTAAATTATTTTCGCACATACGCCTTGCCAAACCTAAAACCTCTCTTTGGACTTGACCTGTTTTTATTTATCCATTTACACTTTTACAAAAGGATTTAAGATAATAAATTATTCGAGAGTATTGCTTATTGCTCTTTATGTATTAGGAAATTTGTTACGTTATTTAATTTCGATGCAAAAATTATTAGGGGCAAAGTTCTCAGCTTTATACTAAGGTAGGTATCCACCGAAGTGATACGAGAGTGATGTAGAAGCAACCAGAAACTTAAGTTACCTTCAAATATTTTACTAAATGTTACTAACGTCAGGCGCTATCTTCATTTAAAAACATTTTAAAAAAAAACATTTGAAAATCAACGGTTTTCTTTTGTATTTAAAAACAAATGAACGTTTTTATTGTCTTTCATCAAGTCCTTGGGTATTTCACTTAATAAAGTAGCCGAGGAAATAAACAAGAGCCAGTAATAAAACAATCCCCACAATTTTTGTTCGTTTTTGGGCTACAATATATTTACAAAGGCGTGTACAAAGCCCATAAGTCTTAAACGCGGAAAAGGAAAAAACAAATAAGTAAAAACATGGCAACGGTGGCCGTTCCCGGACGCCATTAAGTTGACAGACGGCTGATGCTGCACTTACGGATGTGATACCTACCAAATGCACCACCCAAAAATACTTTTACTGATTTACTTAATACACGGCACTTATTTAAGTTCACATGTTCTAAATTAAATGCTTACAAACACGCTACACATTCACAATTTAAAATATTTGATAAAAATGTATCTTACACAGCAAAAAAATATTCGACTTTCATTTAAAGTTTTTCAGTACCAAGTGTTTAATAAAGCACATAAAAAGGCTTATTACAGAGTAAAGTCCACCCTAACACCGGATTAAAAAATATATATAATCAAAAAAAAGACGTTTTTGGAAGCAATTTAAAGAACTTTAAACTTTGGGTCGATTTTTGTCAAGTGAAATTAAACCCAGGACTACAAATGTTTCTAATTAACCAAAATATAATTAAAAAATAAATTTATATTATTGTACATAAGGTAACGTACACAATCATTTATTAATTCTATAGAAAAAAATCTCCATGAAGAGTATAAGTACTGCTTTCGAGACCCTGTTTTTTCATGAGTTTCAATTTCGACGGAAGGATAAAAGGTTATCGAAGAAGTCACAATAAAAAGCCCATTATCTAGACAAAAATATTGGAGATATCTATTAGTTAACAGGATGACAAAAACCTTAATACATTCCGAAAATCTAGTCCTGACCAAATCTGGACCTTGGTAAACAGATTGTAATTTTTCTTTTCGTCCATTACAGTAGTGGCGCAAAAAAAAATTTTACCCAGCGCATCCACCATATAATATTATACAGGGTGGTCCACATAGAAGGGCCACTATTGAAATCTCGTAAACGACAAGAGCTACAAAGAAGTACAAATTAGACAAATTGTTCCCCTTTTCGTGGCACGATAGATTATAAACAAAAAACAAAAGGGGCACTTTTTTTTTAATCGTTTACTCGGTTATACTTGATGGTACAAAAATGTTTTTGGGAAAAAAATTGAAGATGATTTTACGCTCTGTTGAATATAAACATTCATTTGTTTTAATATGGTTTAGATTATTGGCACTCTATAGCTTCATAGGGACTTTTTGATATATAATTTCTTTTTTTTTTTAGCCCACATATCAAAATAAATACATTAAACCCTATTTTATTAAAACGAAGAAAAATTCTTTACCCTGAAGTCATAGCCCTTCTGTGTTGACCACCCTGTATAATAAAAATGAAAAAGAAGATAATGTTAAAACGAAAAAACTTAAAAAGTATCCAATGAACCACATGCCATGTAAAATATTTTAAAGCATACGTTAGCCAATTATATATGGTTCGTTAGATTCTTTGACGGCAGATGATCCGATAAAGAGACAGATAACAAATTCGCTATCTCGCAGTGAATAGCCAGTCGAACCGAATTTAAAGTGCCTCATTTAATACAAGTCAGTATCAATATTGATACGTTTATATGAATTCGAGCACACTCTTTATGCTAATATGCGTGAATCAGCGTGCATATGAATATTAATATCGGAATTAACAGACCACCGCAATTATAGCTGTTGATCAACAAACAAGATGCACGAAATTGCTTAATCTTGATATAATATGTGCAAGCAATTTGCCGCTATACCAGCACCAAATGTACGCGATAACTAGTTTAGCACAGGGGCGGGTTCGCTTCCATATTTGATGGAAGAAATATAGTATACCATCACAAACGTTTAATAATAAAAGCAATACAGTAAAGCAGCGTTTCTCAAATTATGGGTCGCGTTAAATATTTATTGGGTTGCTAAACGGTACTGTTTTGATATAAATACAAAGAAAAGTAAAAACAAAAACTAAAAATTTAAATTAGAACACTATGGTATACGAGGGACCGCCCATAATCTTATAACATCTTATCTTTCGGAAAGAAACCAATACGTTGCCGGAAAAGACTCGTCAGGTAATTTCTAAAATCCAACAAAAAGAAAATCAAAAAAGGAGTCCCGCAAGGATCAATCTTAGGCCCCCTCCTATACATACTGTACACAAATGATCTTCCAGATTTTGTCAAAACTTCCCTTATACAATTTGCCGATGACACATCTGCCATTATTAGTGACTCAGATTCCAAAAACTCTGAACAAAAACTCTTTGACTGTTTAGGCCAACTCCAACATTGGTTTACGTTAAATAACCTAACCTTAAACGTCAATAAAACGCAAGTTATAAAATTTTCACTAAGTAAAATAAACTCCGACTTAAAATTTCAAAATAATTCCACAAGTATAAATGTTGTTAATAAAATATCTTTTCTTGGTTTATGTATTGACTCTAGACTGGATTGGTCATACCACATCGAACGCCTGTCACAAAGCCTGTCACGGTACCCTTTTGCACTAAAAAACCTAAAAAAATTGGTCAATGCAAACGCGGCCAAAACTGCATATCATGCATATGTCGAATCTAGGTTACGCTATGCTGTAATTTTTTGGGGTAACGCTAGTGACTCAGAACGCCTCTTCATTATACAAAAGCGATGTATAAGAAATATATTTGGCCTAAACTACCGAGATCTGTAAAGAAACTTTTCGTGACAACGAAATATTAACCTTTTATGGTCTATTTATTCTCGAAGCCATCCTGTTCGTAAAAAATAATGTGGATCTGTTCGAAGAGAATATAAGAAATCATGCAGCCAATACGCGACATAAAAAAAACCTAAAACCCGATTGTTTCAAATATACCTATCTTCAAAAAAATGTTGCCTCCACAATTATTGCTATATATAATAAATTTAACACAACACCTGAGAGTATAATAAATCTTCCCACCCGCGAATTGAAGAAGAAATTAAGAAAAGTTCTGATTTCTAAAGCTTACTATGGAGTAAGCGAATATTTAAATGATGCTGACTTTATAAAATGTTATATTTAAATATCATTTTTCTGTGTTTTTATTAACTATGCATATTATTTGTAATGTACGTAAATTATTATTGTGACAAGTTCTACACCTTTTTTGGGATATTCAGAACAAATAAAGATTAATATTATTATTATTATTATTATTACTTTAAAATAAAATTTCTAAAAAAAAAATCTTACAGGCATGGAGCCCCCCCCTATGGGTCGTACTCTCATTTCTAGAAAAAAATCTCTATCAAATGAGTATAATATTGTCATTTAAAAAAATTCAATTGTTTTTCATTGCGCTTTTGTTATTTAAAAAAAAAAAAATTTTGTCTTATGGTAGAAAACTGAGTACCAAACAACTTTTATTTAAAACATTTTTCCCTAAGGTGGATATTTACTGAGATATATAGCATATTCCATACCTTTGGACACACTGTATATGTAAGCGCCGCACTCTTACCTAAAAAAAAACAATTAAATTTAAAATCTTAATTTTTTTTAAATTCGAGTTTTTCGAGAAACTTAAAATTTTGTTTTTTTTCAAATAAGATATGTTATTCTTCTCACGAAATTTTTCGTTGATTCAGCGCAAAGAAAAAAATTAAAAACGAAACAACGGATTTTTTCGTTTACCAGGAGAAGGGGGCAAAAGGGGGCTAAATTTATTGTAAATATTTTTTATTTTATGATACCTACATAGGAAAATAACTCACTTAAAGTTTGGTTTCAAGGGCCGCTGGCCTATCTTATCCTGCTAGGCCCTTTAGTCTAGTATCACACATAGGGCATTTTTCTGGGAGTGACTAGTAGATAACTACGATCACTAACACATGTGGGATTTTCCACGCTCGCTCTATGTCGCTAATCCATTCCTGTTTTAATACAGCCGTTTGTGCACAGATTCTAATTAACTCTAATCAAGAGCGCTTGGGAAGAAAACGAACCTAGGGAAATCGTTATATACGGATGTAAACTCATGTTATATCACTATCTAGTGCAAATTAGTGTCTGGGAACTTAAACCAGGTGAATAAGGGGGAAATTATCCCGCGAACTACCGAGAGCCATTTTTGCTTAATTCAATTACACGAGACGTTCTATTATCTTTAATTGGCGCAATAGCAATCAAATTCAACAAGTGTACGTTTCGGATTAAAAACAATCAAATTCGTTTTGCTTTTATCAAGATTGTACAGTCGCAAGTAAAGCAGAACACAGACTATTTTTCAAAATACATTCTTACGCATCAAAAACGCAACGTATTTTTCCGATTCGCTTTCAGTAATAAACTAGGTCCTACCAACCTCACAAACAATTAAACCCCAAACGACAGGTGCAAAATTACAAAATACGAAGCTGTGAATTCTGATTTTCACTGCCAATTAGTTTCTTTTTTCATTGTAAATAAGTTCAGCTAGGCGTTCGTTCAGGAGTTTCTAAGCTGCTCATTTATTATTAAAGGATAAATTTGCTGATGTTATCCTTTTTTATCGTTTACAAACGACATTTTTATGAACTGGAAGGAGTTTCGGGTTTACATCTTTTTTTTTAAATTTATGGGCGTTTTATAATCTGCTTAGGTATGGAGACAAGCGAAGAATATGACTTTATCCTGGATAAAGCTGGTTACTGCATGACTCAACATTAGAGTATGCGAATTTTTTTTGTTTTAGATTTATAAAAAAAGAACGTGGTATGAATAAATTTTGCGAGAACCAGAGCAGTTTCAAGTGATTCTTGGCTATGTGCTTTCATTGTTGGTATTTATTCACACTTAAAAACAACAAAACAGCACCAAAAAGCTCCCTAGGGGTAAATATTAAACAATTTTATAGGAAAGTCGAAGATGCAAAACAGATTAAATAAATTTGCACCTAAATACTGTCACCACCGCTGCAAGTTTCTTTTTATGTCGTTTTATTATGCTAAAATTGTAGGGAAAATAAGTTTAAAGAAAAACTGAGGCTTAATGAATTAAATCTTGCTAAGGGTTAGTATTTTATATTATTTTTATGTACAAAATGTTTTAATCTACACGAACTTTATAAAACGCTTACGACAAAATCTTGTTTGGGATTGCACGATAAACCAATTGACTTGGTCATTAAATACAATTTGATAGAAAATCGATAAATTTTAGCTCCAATAACAAATTTTACAAATAAAAATTTGTAAATATCATTAAATTTTAATTATTTCGATTTCAGTTTTAACTTCAATCGAAATAGCCAGGGCCTATCACAGGAAGGGGGGCTAATTTCCGGGGCCCGGTGTTGCAAAGGCGACCTCGAGCCATTACACAATGTTTTGTTTATAAATACTGTTAAAATTTATGAGATCAGCGACGAATAAAAAATAGTTTTTTGAAGCGTTATCTCTTAATATCTGAAAATCGTATGGAATCATACGTTCATTCCCACTATTTTGATCGTAGTTCACACGCGAGTCACAGTGTTGTGAGAACGCTGGTGTTCGTCTGTGTTGTCATAAAAATCTGTATAAAAAACCTATACAACATTTTGTTCTAATTTAATAAATAAAGAAGTTACCTATAGCAAATTTTCAAAAATGATGAAATTTCATTTTCGTCTGTAGTGCCAAAATGGAATCCGATAGAAAAAATCTGATTGCATTGGCGTTATTTTTTTAAAAAAATAGCCCAAGAGACCGAAATCAGATTTTTGCTATCTACTGCGGTAACCGAGATACCCCGTAAAACATTCGAATTTGGTCCACCCTGTACAACTTCTCAAATCATAGCGCTTTTGCAGGGGTTTCGTTTTTAACGTTTTTCTCTAGAACCGTTTAAGATTTTTTCAAAAACTTTTCACCATTTTACTTGCAAAGGATGCGCGAATCGGTAAATAACAGAATTTAAATTTTATCTCTGTCGGTTTCATGGCCAACGCGATTGCAAAAATTACATTTATAATTCAGCTTTTCAGTTTTTCCCCTATTTTTCCGAAGGAAATGGCCAGTGGCCCGTATAACTCTGCAAAACATTTAGTTTGTGATGCAATAAACACAGTCTTGAACAGATTCTACGACAAGATCTTCTCTGCTTAGATGAAAATTTTACTAGTTATGAAGATGGAGCTTTATTTCCATACAGAGCGGTCATTCTTTGATGGAAAACTTTGGACCCATCGCCCTCTTTTTTAAGAAATCTTATTACACATCTATACTCGATTTCAATTTCAGTCATTTTTGTTAAAAAAAAATTGTATACCACCGCAAATTCCAGTTTTGCTCTCGGAATTTGGGTTGTATAAAGTTTTTGGTTGAATTATCACGACTATTAAGTTCCAATTCATTTTTGTAGATAAGTTTTTTGACTACGTTCGCAACAAAAGCCCTCAAATAAGCTTAAAATCGCGTTTTTTTTATAGACATGTTAAAAATGTTGCTTGAACATTATTTTGCAAAATAAACAGAATAATAGGTTTCGACTACATTTCATTTTAAAAAAACGCTTCAAAGTGTGAAGCAAAAGAAAATAATTTTTAGCAATTTTTTTTGGAAATACAAAATTTTTTTCGTTTTTCAGACAATTTTTCGTTTTCCTTTACTATATGTGTTATGAAGATGGCTTTCCATATTGAGCAATACACTAACCTTTTTGTAATTCCAAATAACTATGATCTCAATTCCTGTTCATCAAATGTAACAGCTATTCCAAATTAAAGCCTCCCAGTGATGTACGTACCATTCATAATCAACTTTTTTTAATTATCTATTATGGATCCGTGCTTAGCGCGCGCTGTTAAAATATTGTTTTTCGCTTACACGGGGAAGCAATTATAATCAATCTCTTACAGCACACGTGACTAATGTAATTTTTCACCACCTGTTGTAGTAATTAATACTCAGACCGACAACCAATTTCGTAAATGAATTCAAGCAATCCATTCAATATCTGAGAGTGGATTATGTTGGTGGCTGTTTTGCTTCGAGATTACCAATGAGCCATTTTCGCATGGGCGGCGTAGAAAAAACAAAATCAAGACGCAATTAAAGATATTCGTTTGTCATAGCGGCGTCGGCGATGTTCAGTTTTTCGCGACTGCGATTGTTTGAGTCGTGTTTCAAGTATGTGTTGGCTTGCAAAGGTAGAAAGAAGTGAATGTCCGTGTTTTTTTTTTGTTTTAACGCCCGCCACTGACGCGTACGAGGGTTGAATTGAAGACTGGTAGAGTGGGATATTGTGGATACCCCGGGGAATGAGCTAAATGCGTGGATCGTGTGGCAGATCTCAGAATCCGTTTAATTCATCCGAGGATAGGGTATTGGGAGATCCATCCAGGACACGCGATAAATATTTAAATAGAAAAATGAGAATCAAGCGGGAATGAGTTTATTTCGGCTCCGTCTCGATCGTTACTCTGTAAATTACTGCATTGTCAGGATTAATAAAATCGATTTGACTAAACGTTCGGGGTTGAGGTGGCGTCGGTGATAAAAGGCGTAATCGAGATAGGAAAATTATAAAGCCCCTCTTATCTATGGGATAGTCGTTTCACCTAATAAACCGAATACTCCTGGAAATTATGAATTATGGTGGTCCGAAGAAGGGTCTGGGCTATTTATCTTGTTGATCGCCAAATGTTGAGGACCGCATCATAAATTCATAAATATACATCCACGCCACTTGAGAGATTTGTGAGTTACACAGCTATTCATTTAGATTATAATCAGGCGCGCTCGGATTTCTATGTAAATGAGTAGGTATTCTTTGCTCTAAAAACGTTTCTATGTAGTGTTTGCTAGAATACTTTTACACGTCCCGGAATAATTGTGGGTATAAGTCAGATCCACGTCTTTTGATACAGATCGTGCTTAAAAAGAATTGGATTTTGTTTTTAGGATGAAAACTTGAGCTTTGCAGGCTAGTTGTATTTGAATATTTATTGTCCATTTGGTGGCTAAGGTTGACAAGACAACTGACGTTTTCTGCAGTTCTCCATTACTTACACTGAGAGTTGAATGCACTAGCAAATGTTTGTAATGCAGTCACTAGTCAGCACTCAGTTCCTTATAAGAGTATTATTATTTGGACCCTTTATTATGTCCATTTTTGAAACAAAATTGAAAAGACAACAAATTATTTAGTGTGAACTTTTTATTTGTTGATAGTTGATAGATAAAATTGTTAGAACGACCCAATCAATGTTTGATACCCGTCCAAATCTGTCCAAGCGTGGCTTGGTTTTCCGTTAAGCTCTTTTGATATTTTTCTCGAATAAATTTAACGTTTAGAAAATAATTTCGCTTCATGAAAGAACCTCCGATTAATTTTTCTTCGAGAATTAATATTTATGCGCGATGTGCATCATTTATACAACACAAAAAAAGGATTAGCCGAGTATTAACGGAAAAACCGCGAATATCCTTTCAGGATCCTCAAGGAAGATGATTTTTTTGTATAAAAATAAAAACGCAAGCATTTTACAAAACTGAAAACGATGTAGTCATTTTCAATTACCCTGATGCCGCTCCTATGCTAACAGAATGTGAAAGATTCGAGCGTTTACGAATTGGGAAAGTAAATAAACG
Organism: Elmis aenea; assembly: GCA_947652605.1. Lineage (NCBI taxonomy): Eukaryota > Metazoa > Arthropoda > Insecta > Coleoptera > Elmidae > Elmis > Elmis aenea. The sequence goes on from OX393579.1 coordinate 55,272,207, forward strand.
AAATCTGTTACTTTTGCATGAATCTGAGCGTCTTAAGGCGCCGAGGAACGTTGGCGCGAAGAGAGAGGGCGGATCGAAGTGTGTAGCGTCGATTAAATATTGAGTCCCTGTTTGATTGTAACTGGAAAGGCAAACACTTGCCCAATTTATTTCATCGCCGTGCAGCAAAATTTAATCGCTCATGTGGGAAAAACGGAACAATTAATCTTTCGTTACAAATTTATGGTAACCATCGCTGGGGGTGCTGCAGTATCGTTTCACAGAGTGGTAATCATTAAAATCTTGCTATGGCTGCAATAGGTCATCACGATGGTTTACGGTTATTTGCCGTTCTGTCACAAGTTGCGCCATTTGTACGCTCGAAACGAGTTTTTCCCGTGTATTTGTTTTTTTGATGCGTTTGATAATATTTATTTCCTTGTTCGTTAATTTCGGTTGTTGAATGTACACGATAAAGTAGTTCTATTGCGCTACTACTCAAATAAAAATGAAAAACCAATTAACTACGTGAATAACTCGTTAAATTTTGTATATCTGCGCAGTAAATGTCCAAACTGAGTTAAAAATAACTATCAGTTATATTAAGCACGGCTTTATGACACGTTTTTGTTAAACCAAGTTTCTTCATCAGAGAAAATTTTTGATTTTAGATTATCTAAGTCAGTAAGGGCTACATTTTAAAAATATTTTCAAACATACTCCAAGAAAGAGTGACATATCAAAGTTATACTTTTTCTTATGGAACACCCTGTATATTTTTACATTTTTGGATCCCTCTTAAAATTTACTTCAAAAAATTTATGAGGTTGTATGGGTTTAAAATTAACCGTTTTCCTGAAAATTGCATTTTCATGAAAATACAGTACTTTCAATTTTCAACATTTAAAAACTTTAAAAAGTCTGAAGAAATTCGCTTGGAGATAAGATTGACAATAGATCATTAAACACTTTGCACAACCTACATTTTTAAAATATTATACAGGGCGTTGTTTACGCTTGGTCAAATTGGTTAAACTTTCTGCAAGTGTTGTATAGGTTATTTTGTTATTATAAATTTGGAAATAAATTTAAAAAATTTTTTTTTTTTTAGAAACCTACCAGAAACACAAAACAAATCAATAAATAATTAGAATTATCAGTTTTTACACAGTTTATATGGCAAGGAATGTAGCATTTTAACATATAACATTTTTAATTAGTTGTAAATGTGCCCATAATTAAATGATAACAAATTTGCTAGAAAGACTATGGAATTAAACAACAATAATTTCTGTAATTACGCATCCTTCCTTACAGGGTATATCTCTAAGTATATTCGCTCAGCTTCCACACAGTTTTTATGGTAAAGAATAAAACATCTCAACATGTAAAATTTTTCGTTATTTTTAAATGTGGCCATCATTATAACAATTACTACAAATTACACAACAATAATGTAAAATTCTAATAAATAATACCACACCAAATAGTAACTATCATTTGACATTGGGTAAAATACGATTTTTCTTCATTTTGTGACCTATTTATAAAAATAGATGTAGCAAGTAATATCACGTTTAAAAGAGAGAAAAAAAAAGCACATTATACTATTCCATAGCCAACTTTGCGGCCATAAGAAAAAACGAAATTATGGGTTATATCTCAAAAATGCAAAGTGATAAAAAAAATGAAAATAACAGTTACATTTTCCATTAAAAGGTACCTTCAGGAAGTACTAATAAAATTGATCTAATAATAAAGACAAAAATATTATAAAAGAAAAATGAAATTCGACATTTTCATATTTCTTGCTAAAACATTTGAAGCACGGAAAATTTTGTACTTTTAAAAATTGATTGTGGCTCCTATTATACTAAGGAAGAATTTATCTAATTCAAACTAACCTGTATCTCTTATAATAAGCGAGATCCCCATGCTGTGCCTTCTTATCTTGGACAAAGTGAATAAACCAATTTATTTACGAAAATATCGATGTAAAATCGAATATCTGCCTCAAACCACATTAAATCGAATCTGTTTAAAACGAGTTTCGCTACACACAACAAAGTTCTTTTGTTAAATATTTGCATAAGCAAATGATCCAAGCATATTCATTCATATCTTACGAATATTTGAACGATCATTAGTCAAACACGGCCGACTTTGCAAACTAAGTAACTTTATCTTATTCCCTATTTATTCTAGAATGCTCAGAAGATATCAATCTTCTGTCTGCTGAAATGATTGAAAAATATAAAATTTATGGCTTGCTTTGTTATGCAAATTCATTATTTATATCGGCCGCATGTAAATATGAATACGTTTTCTGTTTCAACGGAATGAATCTTTCGGATTCTCCAATTTTGTTCTAAATATATTCCGTTCTGTGGCACTTTATTTGAGCGTGTGGGGTTGGTAAACAGTTCCTCTACCAAAAGTTCTGCAAATTACTTGTCCATAACGATAACCTTGCGGCTCGCTTCTCAATTGCAAGAGTTAAAATTCAAGTACTGCATCTTTTATTGAAAGTTTTATCAATAGCGGAGTTTATTACGGGCGCGTGGTTGAAATTCCAATATGTACCGTAATGGCCTGCAGTTTGTTCTGTTTAGTATTTAACCGGAGTCGTTACGAAGTTATAGTTGTTCCGGACTTCCGGCGTCTTAAAAATACAACAAGTCAGGAGTAATTAAGTGCCGTGCAAATAATTCACACTGTGCAAACTACTCCGAGGAAGTAATTTGATAGGTTTTTTTTTTGTTAAACAGATAAAATGCTGAATGAATTATTACGTTTTGTTCTGTAGCTGTTTTGGAATTACAGAAAACTTGTGCAAAACCAAAATAAGATGAGTGCTTCCGCTTTTAGTGTTTGTAAAGTTAACAACAACAAAAAAAAAATTATGGGCTGTTTTAATTGATTTATCCACTATTGAATAAAAATAATTAACTTAGTTAAAAACCTTTTATCGTCTTTTCTCTGAAACTGTTATTGCTAACAATTTCTCATAAATACGTCGATGGAAAGCAATTTTGCTGTAAACGCCAAACTATGCAAAAACATTTTATTACATCACTCTTCTCAGTTTTTTTTTCTGCGTCGGATGGTCTATATTTCAGAAATGTACGACAAAAAAAAAACTGAGCGCTAATTCAAAAGTACTGTTATTTTGTTCAAATTTAAAGAAATTATGCAGTACAAGCCATTAAAGTCGCTCTTTTTTCTAATGTTGGCGTATAAAGCAATCATCCTGTCGTCACTTTAAAAGAGATTTCGTTTACAGCAACTACTTAATTTAAGATGTGGCGTATACAGCATTTATGCCGCCCAAGTATTTTAAGTCATGCCGGTTACCACATACAATAGGTTATCCTTTTAGAATATTTGGTTTGTAACAGCGATTTATACGGATGCAATTAAAGAACATATTGTTTTTAAAGCATTTGATTAGATCTAGTTATACTGTATTTATAACGTTAATACAATTCGAATTACTAAAGATAGATTGTTTTGGGGTTGTGATACGTCATGATTATTGTTCTTTGCGTATGCAACGTGCAATTGACGTGACCGTATGTGTTAAGTAAGGATGTTTGTCACCACATCTATCTACACAATAAACGTTTTAGAAGGTGCTCAACCCAACTTTAATTTGTATAATCAAACAATTCCTATTGCACAGGCAAAATATAAAGACCGAAAATATCTTGTGAAAAAAATATAATACCAAAGAATTATGCACCTTAGTATATTAATTTATAATCCAACTCAACAATACCTGATTGTTTAAGTTTAAACGATACAGACGAAGAAGATAGTTATTAAAAGGAAGGTAAGAGGGAGATGATTGCAAATAGAAGCTTTAAAATGGTTTAGTTTTATATTACCCACCTAAAGAAGTTACAACTGATGCATTTATACTAGTTTTTGTTTAATAGAGTATCTTATTTATTTGTTTTTTTATGACTCCTTAAAGTCTAAAAAATAATTATTTGTTATTAGTTTCTTTTTGTTCTTTGAATACCTCTAACAATTATAATCATTTATTTAAACGTGGTTTTTGTGGGCATTATAATTGTTACATTGGTAAATTATTTAATTCCCATGTACTACAAACAACATTACATACATACCTACACTTCTGTGTATACGACAAGACAAATGGAATATAAAAGTTATGTAGTTGCATTTACAACCCACAAAACATACGTTTATTTACATTTTTTGTCTGTACTACATTTAGAAGGTCATTATTACTACCTGAATTTAATTCCAAACATTGTGACATGGCGTTTACGACATTTCAATCGAACAACATTTTCAATGTGTGTTTTGCTGTAAGCGCCAAAACGCCATTAATTTATAGTTATGGACGATTTGTATTGTTCTAATAGTATTCATTTCATTATTTGACACCTACATTCCTTGAAAAATTTTTCGATAAAATGATTATTTAAAGGACAGTAATTATTTTTCCAAAACTTAAATTGTTTTTTGCCTCTCCTGTAAAGTTGTAGTTTTGGCGTTTACAGCAAAATTGCTTTCCATCGACGAATGTTTAATTGTACAAAATATAGCTATTCGTAGAAAACTATTCAAGATAAAGCAGTGTCTGAACATTTGTAAAAATCTATTGTCAGTTTACCAATTCGGATGAATTTGCTTACAGTAAAGTCAAAATTTTGAATTTACTTTGTTGTTCTGTGAGAAATATTACAAAAATTGATAACACTATTTATTATACATATACAACTTTGCATTTTAAAAGAATATTTTTGATTACTTTAACAACCCCATTTTTTTTTATTATTATTTCCGCGGAAGTGGTCCCCCTTCGCGTACCTGTACTGCGGCCTGTTGGTGTATTGTATCCTCTGGTGATAGCCCCTTAAAGAAGTCCTGTCTTTTTGAAGAACTCCAGGATTTTCTTCAAAGGCGTTTTTCTTAACTCCTCTTGGTCGGTTTTTTCCATCCCTAGATCTACGCCGATAGGGTGTGAATACTTCACACTGGCTTATTACGTGAAGAGGAGTTTCTTCTTCTTCACCACATCCTCTGCATATATCGGTCTCTAAGAGCCCTATTATGCAGAAGTTTGTTTAGCCCACAGTGTCCTGTGACGGGTACTGTGGCTGCTCTGATGTCTACTCTTCTCGTCCTGAGCATTTCTTCTGTATTTTCTTTGAAGGCCATTGACAGGATAGCCTTAGAATGGGCTTATCCTGCAACTTTTTTCCAAAGAGCATATTATACCCCTGTATTAATACGTCATTAAGACACCGCTTGGCTGTTCCATAGGATGTACCAACTGCGGGTTCTGGTCCGAAAAATAGTGTCTCACTGCCAATTTTGGCTAGACGATGTACCTTCTCGTTCCCTGGTAAATTAGTGTGCCCTATTTGCTACGTTATACTTTTAAATCGAAGAAAAATGTGTAATCGACTAGCATTTTGGAAAGTTATCAGAACCATGTTCAAGATATGGGTACCTTGGTCTAATAATTTGCGCTTAGCACATTATATTTTTGTTTGCCGCTTCTCTTACTCCATTCCAGAACTATTTTCTTGCTCTCCACTTGTAGGTCTTGCCTTGATCCACCTATTGCCATGTATTGAGTCTTCTCATGGTTTATTTTTACACCCTACCTTTCATTAAAATTGTTTTAAAGCGTTTAAATTCAGCTGTTAACATTAAACTTTAAAGCTAAGCTTCTTCGTCAGGTGCAATGTCCTACTAGAACGCTAGCGACCGTCAGCATGATTTTCCCACATTCAAAAGTTTTAAAGAAATTGAACTTTATTTTATCTAAATCATTGTACCAGCTTTTTTGCCATGAGGTTTTTTTGCGTCCTAGATCTCGTTTACCATTTGCTATTTATCTCTGGATTAAGATATGCAGTAATTGGTACCTACTGATTTGCTGTTTCTAATAATGTAGCCAAAATACGCAAGCTATCTCTCCTTCACGTATTGCAGTTTGCTTCTTTATACTTCTCATCACTTTATTACTTTTACCGTCCATGATAGGTTTAAAATTCCACTATTTCCTCAAATTTTGTAATATAACAATGCAAAATCCAAATATAGAATCAAAAATCGTAAAATTACACCTTTTTATAACTTATTATGAGGACAAAAAATTGTAAATGTATTAAATATGTATCTCTGCTCGTATCAGGGACAGTTTTTGATGAAAACCAACCCTTCAAAATTATTTCCTTATAAACTGAAAACATATGGCTTGGTGTAAAAATTATACGTGCATTTATTTGCGAACATCTCGTATAATATTCCTGCATATAAAAAAGCTCTTGACCTAATACATGTCTAGATAATTTCCAAAGAAATACACACAATATTGCACAATTTTAAACGTATATTCTCTTCGCGTCAAAAATGACGATATTTCATAATTAGGTTTATAAAATCAAAGCCGCGTTACACAGCAAAGCGCAAATAAAAATTTAAGGAAAATCTGACAGTGATAGATTAGCTCTCAGGCTAAATAAATAGAATGCTTTTGAGTTGATTGTTTATTAAGATCCGACTGTTTATCTTTCGATTTGAAGTACGCGAAGTTTGTAGCGAAATTTTCTTGATTCCTTGTTTAAAATTAAGTTGAATGCCTTTTAGCTATCAGGTAACCAAAAAACTTTGTGCGGTTTTTGATGGTGAAATATAAAAAATTATTAGAAACCACTATTATTCATTGAAATTATTATCAGCACACTCAATAACCTATCTGGTGAAGGTGCAAACCAATGGTTTCCTCACTTACATTGAACCTTTCTGCAAGCTCTAAGAACGTTGCGCTGGAATTTGCCTCCACAACTTCTTTAATATCCTCGTTGTTAATGGCCTTCGGACTCCCAGAGCGTGCTTCGTCGGTCAAGCTGAAATCTCCAGAAGAAAATCTCTTGAACTTATTCTGTCCTGTTCGATAGCATGATCTCTGAACGCGTTACATATTTTTCGCGCCGCCTCAGCTGCTTTGGTGCCGAGTTTGTATTCATAGAGTAGAGGACCTCGAATTAAAGTTTTATCCCTTGCCATTTTAAATTATTCTTAGAGATGAATTAAACAATTATCGCCAAATTTGAATGTGTCGAATGAATGAGTGATCAGTACTTAAGTAGATGACACTATATAAACAAGTGCTATCGATAACAATTAAAAAAATATTCATGGCAATCTGTAGGTATTAAAAAAATCCGCACGAATTTTTTTAGTTACAAACCGTATTAAATTTTTCTCATGGCACAACGCATAATTCGGCTCTGTTTCGAAACATTTCCAGAGCGTTTTGATGTTTTATTAAAACCAAATAAAACAGTTGCGAGTGAGTGGGCTCAGTTAGGACTCAGGGCGCCAATCTCTCGGATGTTTCGGTAATCGAACGTGGGTAGTTAGCGGTTGGAAAATACTAACCAGCGCTGCCACCATCAAATATTCAGCTAGAACCCGACCCATCAGCGCTGTGGTTCAAAAACATGAACTATGCTCAGATCAAGGCACGGAAACTTGCGACTCAGATGTTAAGAAACGTTGCCCTGGAGAATCAAAAAACGTATAAAATAACCATGAAAACCGCTTTTACAATTGATAGACAAAACATTCATCAAATATTTAGCTTCGAAAGTATTTTAGGATGCGTGCAAGATGGTGTTGTGGCGAAAAGTTTGCCTGAAGATTCTTCTTGTGTGTTCAGTTTATGAAATACGACTTGACAAAGTCGTTTATAACGTTAAAGTTAAATGAACTGAACATCGCCTGCATGAAAATTACATCAAACTTTTATTACAAGTTTCAGTAAGATGTAAATGTAGGTACTGTTCACTTCGGCGTGTTATAACAGCGTAACCACATTATTATGAGAGATATAGGTAGAAAACTACCCCAACTTTATTTTGTACGAGTTTGCTTATCTTGCCACACTTAGATTCACTGTAGTTCTACTCAATTATTGAAAGAAAATCAAACAAAACTTATTGGCAATAAGGTTTTTAGTAAATGCTTATGACAGATGTATGTGATACCTAAAAAGAATTGGGTTTGAATTAGGTCCGGTTCAATTGTATTTAACAAAAAATGAGTTTCATGGGCTTCGTTAAACTTTTACAGTTCAAAATTTGCTGTTTAATTACGACTGACTGTATATGTAATGCTGTCAACGACTACAGGTTACTGTTTTCAATGCAGTTATACTTTAACCCTTGTGTGAACACCACCTCTGTACTTCATATATGGTACACCACTAGCCTTGCTGGACCAGTAATGTTATACGGGCTAAATGGTGCGATTCAGGTAGATCATTGCTTGTAAAAACCTTTTCTTTCGTTTTTTATTGCATTTTATTGTTTTAGTTTAATAGTACATTTCTGAGGTTCCTCATTGATGTACGTAAAGTATTTATGTTGTTGGTGAAAAAGTCCGAGATGACGTGAAGTTACCTCGGATTTCAGTTTTTTATTTATAATGGGAGAACGGGTAATCGAAATTAGATAATTCTTAAACCACAAAGAGGCGCTAACGAAGCAAAATATAGTAACGTTTGGGCTAACTTAACGGACCTAGGAACGCCGCTTTAAGAAACACATATCTACTTCAGTTTGGCTCATTAAAAAATGTCACATGTTTCAAAGTTTTTAAAACAATTCGAAGTACATGCTTTTGCAATTTGTTTTGGAAAAAGTGGTGCACAGCTTAGGACTACCAACCTTGCATGTATAACCCTTCACGCCGCCAATTTATTTAATAATTTTTTTTGTTTCGAAATACATTAAAACATGTTTTTAGAGGATATCATGAAATATAAGATCCTTACGAGAGTTTTTTCTATTAGAAATATACATTCAAACTTGAAATTGGTCCAGCCAGACCAGGGGGGGCACATAAGGGTTAAAGGGAGGAACAATTCGAAAGCGTAAGATACTTATGCAAGTCATTTATCTATTTTTATTTATTTTATGAACTACTTAACGGATCTATAAACTTTTTATTTTTTTAAATCTAGTGTATGAGCCAACATATATTAAAAACATGAAAGTTTAAGTAGCATAACAAGTAGATTAAACCAGGAATTAAAAGGTTTTTTGCTTTAGATGAAAGCCTAATGTTTAATGCAAAGTTTAAGCCAAAAATCATTGAAATCAGGTTATAAATAAAAAGGATATAGGGATTTAAAAAAAAAACATTGCGGGCTACCTTAAAAATGGCGAAGGCGCCGGGCATTTGTCCAATTTAACAAAATCATTTTAATAGCTTGGGTTATAAAATGTTTATATTACTCAATATATAATAAAACGAGACTTAAAAACCTTTTTTACATCTAACCAATTTGAAAATTTAAAGCACATTCTTATAGACAGTAAAATTTTTTATGTGGTCGCTACTTTACCGTGGCAACGTGTTAGCGTCTGTTCTGTGAAATTTCTCCTGTCTCGTTGGATTAAAAGTTAGCTACAAGCTTGGATACCGTAACAGGTGAAGTATGCAAAGCATGTGAATGATTCGAAATCTCACCGCTGGTGGCAGCACGGCCGCGAGAACCGGTTCCCCTGGTAACCACTTGCTCTTAATTGAAAACCAACCTGATGACGAATCAATAAAGAGAACCAGAACCACGCCCTAGTCTACAGCTACTGCTGAGTTAGTAACCTCATACCGGTCCAGCGTACGGGACCGAAAATCCTCGCAACGTGTCCTTTAGGATCGCGTCCTTATCTAGGAGTCCATGCCTACAGTGTCTTGTTGACACCATATCTTGTATCTAACGATAATTAAGTTATTGTCTCGGGTTAACTAGATTCTTGTTTACCTTCTTCGCGCACGATAAAATAAAAGTTTGACGCGAAAAAGATATTGTAGTCGCTGACGTTTAACGGTAAAAAGTTTGGATCAAGTTGCCACTTCGATTAATTTATATTAAAGATATCTTTTGGTGTATAAAAAAAAAAGGAAATTTCTAAATTATGTTGAATAGGCTCCAAGTAATACCTAGATCCAGTTCGTTTAAAAACGCTTAACTCTCTGTCAGGCGCAACAGTAAGATAAATTAAGCCGGGCGCAATGTATCTGCTAGATGCATTGCAGAATATATCGTTTTTATTATATCATGATTTATATATGAACAAAAAAAAACTTACTTAGTGATGTAAATGAAAGTCTTTGGATGTTTTTGAGAAGATATATTTTATTAATCTTTTAAAAAGTCTAACAAAACATCAAACACTCTAACAAAATCAGTCAAATAAGAATAATTTTATAAAATGCAATAAATAACAAAAATTAGTTCAAAACATGTTAAAAAACTGGTAGTTATTCGCTTTCGTACTTATCAGGGAACTACTTCACTTTAGCGGCAGTTGTCGAAAATTGATAAAATTTTGTGGGTTATTAAAACTAGACTTGCTGAACTCAAATATGTTAAAATTACTTGGCGCTCTCATTTAATAAGCGTAAAAATTCAATATAAATGTTCCGTTTGACAGTTAGGTTAGGTTTTTCAATTCGAATTTTCTCATGTTAGGATGGCTAAATTATCCATCCATTTTAACATCAAGGCAGGTTTCACAGGCCATAAGTGTATGTTCCAAGCAAAAATATGCATTACAAAGTGGGCAAGAATATAATATCTTCTATATCTTTTCATTCCTACAGCCATACAGCAAGAGATGCGCAAGCTATGAGAGGCGAAACTGACTCCAGCAAATACACATCTGCCTCCAGTTTGTTTAAAACCAGCTTGGGAGTGAAATTAAAGCTCATCAAATTTTTTGAAAAAGTTTATAGCTTGGCAACATTTTTTGTTGAAAATTCTCAATTTTGTATTGGCGTCACCTGACCTGACCTGACCTAACCTAACCTGATCTACCCTAACCTGAATTTCAAAAAATGTTGAGTAAGACTTTATTAATACATAATTTTCTTGGTTGTTTTTATAGAAATAGCTCAACTTTGTGTATCAATGAATTTTGGAAAAATTTTGAAACTGTAAGAATGAAAACGGGCTATTTTTATTTCTTAATTCAATTAATTTGTCCAAATTTTGGATGTCACAGGAATACAAAATTCTACATACGTTTTATTTGTTTTGCACTTAAAAAATGAAACTGTCGATCAACAAAAAACTAAATAAAATTTCAGTTATTTTTAACCAGAAGCATTTTAAAATGTACAAACATCTCCATCAAAGTATTTTTATTTATAGGTACATATTTACGCACAAAGCAAATCCAAACGAGTTTCAAAGCGCGATTTTTAAATTTCTTATTTAACCGGAAGATGTATTTTAATTCACTGCCTCTCTTAAGAAGTTAATCGATCAGTTGTTGAAGCAATTCGGGCTTTCCGAGTTCTTCCAATCATAAACGCTTGTATAGATTTATAATACTCTGTTTTCTCCACGGGCTAAGGCTTTTGTATCGTCTTTTCATCACTAAAGTGGGCCAAAGTTTTATGTGTTATTGGCATAATGCGAGGTATAAAACGTATTATTTGTACTTCAAAGCATTTCCAGTCCTTAATTTGATAAAAACGTAATACAGAGGGAAATGAAATGTATTAATAAAATCGGCATGAACATTATTTCGCAGAACAAAATATTATTTTCCATATTTATTTTCATATAGAATATAAAATAAATGCTAATTTATGCTTTTAAGGTAAAATAATTCAATTTAGGTTCCATTAAGCACTGCCATATATATGTAGAACAAATCCCACATGCTGCATATAATAAAAAATTAATTAAAAGCAACGCATTTCACATATTTGTAATAAATATTTGTATGTTTTACTTTTACTATTTGTTAAACACATTAAGGCATATAATTTTAAACAAGCACAAAAAGCCATGTCTATGCAAACAAATTATTTATCTACATACCTATCTACCTTCAACACTCGTACACTTAATCCAACGACATTAGATATAGTTCCGGGTAAGATTGGATAACGCAGTGTTCAAGAATTGCATTATAGGATATCTTGAATTGCATTGAGAAATAGACTGATACTAATATTTCACACAGACTGCATTTCAGCACTTCAGGGTCTGAGTTGCAGCGCATAAAACTACAGGATTTTAACGTTACCATAAATAAAACAAGAGCACTCAAATATAATAGCATTACTAGTTAAATTCGTGTTACATTTCATTGCATTTGTTGTACAAAATGCATCGAAAATGTAGGTACAATATACTTGTACCAGCTGCGCTATGGATCTTCCTGTGGCGTTTTTTGTTTAATGGACGTGCCACATTGTTTATAATCGAATTTTTGCTTCTTTAATGCAACAACAAGCCCTGTTTGTTATAGCTAAAAGAGAAAGCCTGTAATTACGTTGACTGTAATGGAGATTTCATCATTTTATTTAGTTACGGGCAATATAGACAGGCCTTTGATCAGAACTGGTTGTAAATCTGAAAGAGTAAAATGCATTACATAAATAAAACAGCAAAAACTAGCAAAAACTAGCACAAAAAGCTTTGCATTTTGTTAATAGGAGTTTAATAATGGCGTTGTACAGTGTTTTTTCGAAGTTGACACTTTTGCGTAGCACTGTGTACATTGCAATCATGTTTACCTATATTAAGAGACTGCCTGTAGCGCTGTACTAGCCAAAAATGTTCTTCAAGTTTATTTTGAACGAGAAACGTCGTCCAACTTGGTTTAATTCAGAATTGCGCGTGGCCCACTATAAGACATTTCCGACTATTTTTCAAGCTTCTTTGACAAATGATTTAAAACAACAATGGCCATGTCATACAAAAGTTTCTTTTATACCCTTATTTTTTTCCTATTAACCGGAGGACAGATCTCTATTTATTTACTTCAGAGCAGATTCATCTATTTTTAACAGTTGGTCCAAGTTGTCTTGTGATAATCTGACAAATTTTGTTTAATATTTCGTTGCTGTAGCTTTTAATACCTCTTAAAAATTTTGTGACTGATACTAGGGTCCCTAGTACTAGCTTTTGTTAATTCTCACTATACTCATGCTACGCCTTTGACTAAAGACAAAACTTTATTGTCTATTCTCTCCAATTAACGATGACAACACAACAAAAATTCCAGTAAATCACCGAAATATTGACGATTAGCAAAAATGTAATTGATAGACTTTACACGACCGAGTATTCTAAATCACCAATTAGCAAATTGCCGGCTTGTCCTTTGCGTTTTGTTTTATCCACAAATTAGCCAATATTAAACGAACTTAGGCGAAATCTTTGTAGAACCGAGCGGTGAATTCAACACAATTACCTTCCGCTCTTTAGTCAATAAAATTTCGAACAATATTATACACAAATAACGTCATATTAGGTTCGTTAATTTGTTTTCTTGGTAAATTGCTCGGGAAATTTAATTAATTGAACTTGTTATCAAGTACAAGCGACGATAAATGTCAGGCATATTAAAAGGTCAGAGGGTTTTAGGTCAATGAGGTATTTACAAATATTTCGAAGTTATCTTAGCTCCGCTTTAAAACGAGTCACTTGTTAAAAGACTATTTTTAGCGGTTCAATCCTTGAACAACGAGACACAGTATACTTAAAAAGTGACAAATGACAACTAATACTTAACTAACATAACAACTATATAAATTACCATTCATTTCACAAATATTCGCTACAAAATCAAAGAGTATTTATCCAACCAAGAGAAGACAAAATGGGCTGTTTAAATTCTAAGCAAAACAACGTAATATTTTCGCGTTTCAGTTATTAATTTATAATTGGGTCTCCGATAGCTTTACCAAAACAATTGAAACAAACCAGTCTGGGTTTGTTACGAGGGTTGTAGAACAAAAGTCCCTAAACTTTTCAAAAGTTAGCTAGTTAAATAATTTTATGCTTAAATGTGGTACAAACGTTAGTCCACAAAACAATAAATATGTAGCCAAATAGGCTCGTACAGTAATTTTAGTTGACTAAAGCTTATTTTGATTAAAATCAAATATTAATTAATTGAAGCTTCGTTATTAACCATACTGCACACTTTGTTTAATTTTTTAAAAGCTAAAGTTATTTAAAAAATATTAACATTCAAATTATTTACCTTAAAACTTTCACAAATTTAAATTTTATAAATTTTTTTAAATGTTATTTTACAAAAACCTGCAAACTATCTAAACATTTTGTATTATGGCATAACATTAAATGGGTGTTGGACAGTGTGCAACCATATCCTAAGCCAAGGTGTACGCTTTGTGTAGAAACACTATTAGAAAGATTTTAACAATAAAAGAATCTTCATAGTGCCCGACGGCCAAGCAGCGTTAAAATCTCTGGGCTCGTCGGAAGTAAACTCAGGACTTGTTCTAAACTGCATACGGGCACCCAACGAAGCAGGAATAAACTGGTATGGTGCCCAGGGCACACTAATATACCAGGGAACGAGAAGGCAGATCGCCTAGCCAAAATTGGCAGAGGAGACACCTTCCTTCGGGCCAGAACCCGCAGTTGGCACATCCTATAGAACAGCCAAGCGGTGTCTTAATAACATATTAATACAAGGGCAAAATGCTCATTGGAAAAAAGTTGCAGGACAAGCCCATTTTAAGGCTATCCTGTCAATGGTCTCCAAAGAAAAGACAGAAGAAATACTCACGATGAGCAGGGTAGACATCAGCGCAGCCACAGGACTCGTCACAGGACACTGTGGGCTAAACAAACACTACATATTACGGTTCTCAGAAACCCATATATGCAGAGGATGTGGTGAAGAAGAAGCAATCCTCTTCACGTAATATGCCAGTGTGAAGGATTCACTCCCTATCGGCGTAGACTTCTGGGGATAGAAAAATCCAACCAAGAAGAGTAAAGAAAAACACCCTTAAAGAAAATTCTGGAGTTTTTCAAAAACACAGGACTTCTTTAAGGGGCTATCACCAGAGGGTACAACAGACCAATAGGTCGCAGTACAGGAACCCGAAAGGGGATCACCTCCGCGGAAATAATAAATAGATGTTAAAATTTTTGCTGCTGAAACAATCTTTGCATTTGTTTGAAAAACATTGTCATACCCATTCGTTGTATCTTTTCCTTTTTAAACATTATGTGTAAAGGAAATTAAACTTCGACTACAATACAAATTTTCAGTCACATATTTCCAAATCGAATACGCCTCGTGCAGTAGCCATTCGATTTTTACAGCGGATAATACTGCAATTGTATGCTTGTGATATATCTGATAATTATAGGGATTACCGCTGATCCGATTAATACTCCTGACAGATATTTATACGGATTATGGGATTCAATACAATGCCATTACATGCAGTTAGTTTAGAATATAAACGATTATACGTGTACGCTGTTACAAAATTGAATTGAGTACATGGGCAAGTCCTGCTAATAATACATTTTAGCAGGACGAGTCCGCGCCGGCTGTGATCATAATCGCGAAATGCAACCGCAACTAGAGTGCCCTCATGTGATTTTGACGGACTTGTCGTTATGTTAGAGTGTGGACAACTTTATAAAGCGAAATTTTAGTTTAAGTTTGACAACAAAAATTAGCAGGAATCTAATCCTGCTATAATTTAAACATAAGTATTTAAATAAATTAAGACATCAGGAAGAGAGAATTAGAAAAAAAGAACATGAAAATAAATGTCGCTAAAACCAAAGTAATGACAATTGGAAAGAGAGAATCAAGCATAACAATAAAACTAGATGTTAGAGGTAGAGCAAACAGAAACATTTAAGTATTTAGGAGTAAATATACATAAGGATGAATAGGAAGAGTCTGGAATCAACAACAGGATAGATAATGCAACTAAACTCTTCTACACACTTAATAACGCATTCATGAGGAAAGAAGAAATATCGAAGAAAACGAAAATGACAGTGTACAACACAATATACAAACCAATTCTGACGTACAGATGCGAAAGCAGCCAAATGAAAAGCAAAATACAGGCGCCAGAAATGAAATATTTATTAGGCGTCAAAGGTATTACCCGAAGTGATAAAATACGAAATGAGACAATTAGAGCAGAACTCAATGTTAAACCCGTTTTGGAAAACATAGAAAAACAACATCTAAAGTAGTTTGGGCATCTAGTAATGATGGAGGATGGAAGACAAACATGGCTAGTAAATCTACACAGAAAAGACAAAGAGGAACACCGAGGAAAGCATGGAACCAAGTGCTGGCTGAATGTCTGAAGGTTAGAGGAATGACCTGGAGTGAGAGGTTGAGGAAGGCGAGCAGGAAAGAGTGGACAGTATTTATCCATGAATGATGTTTTGTAACGTACCTCAACACCTTCGGGTATGCATATAAGGATATGATTAATAATAAAATAAAAAAGTATTCAAAATTCGCACAGAATAAGCTTACATACAGAAATATTCTTTATACTTAAAAACGAAACATTTCCATCCTGTATTTTTTATCTTATTCTCTTACTAATAAAGTAGCAGAACGTTTTAGAACTATACAAAAATTATAATATCAAATATGAACATAAATTGATAATTTTTTTAACCTAAACATATGAATGTAAGTACTCTGCTTATTAAGCAAATAAATTTGTTTAAATAGGTGCAATTTTCACCTGTTTATTTGGTCCTGTCTTTGCATTTCTACTGCTGTCTTTGGAGTAATCTGACTCGACAGGCATTTAAATTCTTTGCTTACTTTCGGCACATCTGCCGCCACTTTATTTCGTTTTCGTGGCACTTGTTGAGCGAGTTTGAAAGAAAACTGCTAACTGTTGCCTCTTATTAGTATTTGCATGTTATTCCTTGAGGGGATATTTGAGCGGCAGATGCAAAAATTGTTCTGAAAATTCGAAATGAAGGGAATGAGCGCCGAAGTAATGGACTTATAAAGGGTACCAAAGAAAGTTTCGGGAAATTTTTCACAGTTAAACGAGAATCAGTTGATATTGAATGTGTATTGTGCAAGAAGCATTATAAGAAATAGTTATCCAGTAACAATTTTACAACTATTTTTGGTTGATTATGCACCACTAAAACCCCTTAAATAAACTATAAAAATGTTAGTTCTAACACTAAATGCATCGAGTACTCCACCAACTGGAAGGTAAAAAGTATATAAAAAGTAAAATATTATTCATGAACAAAACGATTAACTTATCTTTATGTTGTTGTATTTTGTTTGCGCTAATGTATTTTTGCTGACTCTTCCAGTTGATTTTTCTTTTGTACGATATTAAACAATGGATGTAACTTTTGGTATTGCATTAAACATCACGTTTCAAATTATATAAATGCATACTCATTACTAACTATTAACCTACATTGTGCTCTCGACAATGCACGTACTAAAAATGTTATGCTGATTTGCTTTTTATTGTTTCAGACGGGCAAACATTTTCATCGCACCTCACTTCTCATTAAGGCTTTTAACCACAAGTTTCGTCTGGATCTGGAGCTCAACACGTAAGTACCAAATTAAACATCTATGGCATGCTATAACACCGTGATATCAAAAATTATCTAAGTAAAAGGTGGTCATGGATTGAAAACCTGCCTTCTTAGCTTATATCATCCTTTTGCAATAATGTTGTCAATGGAGCATTATTACACGGTAAAAATTTTATATTCCCCTGTCAGACGATGATCCTCCTGTCAATTTTGCGTTTTCGTGCAATAACAAACTCAGATTTCCTAGAAACAACCAATAAACATAATCATACACTGATAATATCCCTTTCGCAAATAACAGATTTTCATGCGTTTATTGGTCGTTTCTACGAAACCTGACTTTGTGATTGGTCTAAAATATAAATTTGGAGAGGGAATTAAATATCTTGGTCTTGATAATTTTTTGACGAATTTCGGCGACCAGTAGCGTTACTTTGATATAGATTAAACCACACCTCTGGCGCACCACTCTCATAGTACTTGTAAAATTGGACATAACCAACATTTAATTTGACAGGTAGGTTAGGTGAAGGAAATTTTCTAACAAAATATAACTCGTCCATTGCAAATAATCTATAATTTTTGACAAATCTTTACCCATGCAAGTTGAATCAGAAAAAATCACTCGTGCACTTCGTGCAGTCGTATTTTTTTCAGCTCAACTTGCATTCGGGCATATCTACCAAAATTCATCGATAATTTTCAATGCACTTGTTATATTACTACTGATAATTTTTGATATCACAGTATCTTTTTATAAATTTTATGGCCAAAAAAACACGCCATTTTTATTTATATAATTTATTCTTATGTGCCTTTTCAGGCAATTATATAATACTAGTATACTGCATAAGTAAATAAAATGAAGAAGCAAAAAACGTAGAAATCCTTAGCGTTAACCTCACCGTAACTGCAATTCGCAATAACTATTAAAGCCCCACCGTTTTGGCGCTGGAATTGAATCTGCAATTTAACTACAGAGATTTAAATCCCCACTGTAATATATGTTTTGCGTATTCTAAGTCTACTTTAGGTATAAACGTTTATCACAGTAAAAGCAACGTTTTCTAGTATTCCAAAACTTAACAAAAGCTTCCTCGTTTGCATATCGTAGCTTTTGCTATCGTGAAGGATATTATTAAGATTGAAAGTTAGGTTTTGTTCTATTTTTGCAAGTAGACGTTTACGATCTGCTAGACTTAGACAGGAAGTTGGCTTTAGATGACTTGGTAAGTAGTTTACGGTACCTTTGAAACTAGTGATTAAAATGAGACATTTTAGTATGTCGCTACGAGACGTACTCTGAGTTCGTAATTATTAAAGTTACTGTGATTTTTCAACCTTTACAATGCCGAGTGACAATAGCTTCAGACGTTATTGCAAAATCTTTACTTTTTTTTATCAACATGCTAGACAGTGTAGATAGGGTAACTGCTATTGGCCCCCTTAAGCAAAATTTAATATTGCAAGTGAGATAATTAATTCATTGTTCGATATTACAATATAAAAATTGAAATGTAGTGTAGACCAATTAACTTATTTTCATTTTAAAATTCGAATTTGATGTATCATCAGATTTTAATGGTAAAAAGAAATTATTTTTAAAAGACTACGCAGTTTGTAGGACATGCCAGTCTTTCGTAGAAAGTGCATGTACCAATAATTATTGGCATTCACAATAGTTGTTAGTTCTTTTGAAAATTTTTCACAAAATATTTACAATATTTATTGTTTTCCTGTAACTGTGCATTTAAGATACCAGATAAAATAATTCCTAATAAATAAATAGGGTTTAAGTAAACAAAATTTTATTTTAACTGCCCCGGGCCTTGTCTTAGCTCTGAAAGGCCCTGCCCCAAATACCATCAAATAACAAAAGAGCTGCAGAGGCAAAATTTAACTAGTACGTTTAAATGTTCGGTGGAAAAACTAATATTTTTCCTACTTTTTACCTATTTACTTCACAAACCAAACAACAAAAACAAAATAGATCTAGATTGTAATTTGCTGGATCAAACGCTTTATTTTATTTTGTTGTATTTTGCAATACCAATCGTGTAATATAGCCGTATTACGACAAAAGGATTATGTAAATAAAGTACACCGGTTATAAATGTCACATTGTCCCTTCACGTACAGCAATAACTGGCAACATTTTGTAAGCATTAACTATATTAAAACCGATTGAACTAAATTAAACCAGTCCTCTATTTGCATTGCAAATACTGGTAATGGATTTTTGTGGCATTTTTTAATTTAGTTTCTATTCCCAACTGCCCTTAACTAACTCTGATTACAAAATCCACTCGCTTAAAAAAAGGTTTCGTATGAATAACAACTGAGAGAAAACTTAATAAACACATAAAATTCCAATTTAAAGTGCATAATGTTTTGATTTATTACAGCATGTAAAAAATGATAGGAATGTGAAAGGTTTCGATGATTTTCCAGTTCTTTCCCAAAGTAATGGAATCAAAACACAAACTGTCGACCATAAGGCACAAACAGTCAACCATTTTTCATGCATTTTCAATCAGTAGTAACAATTTGGAATCCGTACTACTTTCAATTGGTTTTCCCGGCATAACTGACGGACGTTCGATAGCAAAATCGCGTATCAATTCCCTATCGAGTGTCATGGCTCCAAAACCTGACAAATTGAAATCGCTTAAATATAAAGCAAGAAATATTTCACTAACCTAACAATAGGCCATTGTACAAGAACTCGGAATAAATCATCGCCAACCAATACGATAGAGAAAAAGTGAAGTTTTATCAGCAACAATTAAGTTATAATCTATTTGTGTTTGACAGGTTTGTTGTATAAGTCGAGCAGTGTGTGTTAAAATTGCTCGAGAAAATAAGCCAAAGCTGCCTCAGTTATTTCATATATGTATATACACCGCTGAACCAATTAAGATTATATTATTTTTCAATATACTGTCCGTTAATCTTAGTTTCTTAGTATAAAGTACTTTGTTTCTTTGCTAAAATGTCCCGAACCTTTATTTTTTTATTTTCCAACATTGAGACAGTTATAAATGACTGGTAACAAACTTATTTCTCATTGATTAAGATGTCTTTCCATTCACACAAGGCACATAGTGGCCGCATCAGCTAGTTTTTTATTATATTACATCTTACCAGATCCAATTACAAGAAATTATAACATCAAATCACAAACTGAAACCTGAAAAAGCGATATTTAATACAGTAATGGTTTCCATCAATGTAGCCACAAAACCGATTCATAATGGCAGGAAAATCCATCTGCCTGGAAATTTAAGTATAGATGGTGAAGAATGCCAACTAGATAGACCCCTTTGTTGAATCTGGAAACATTCGCTATGAATTTGGTATTAAATTTAGCTTAAAATTGACCTAAATTTCGATGAACAGAAAACACGTGCTTTTGTATAAAATTTGGTTTATCGACGTTTGATTAAAATAATTAACTAGACAAAGTAGTGCAAAATTATTAGAAGTCTTGGGTAAACTCTTAATAAAAAACATAATAAAGATATAATAAACAAAAGCATAACTTATTTAGGGGCGAAAGTCTGGATACAGGCAAAAATCTAGAATGCTATTGATATATTAAAATGAAATTTGAAATCTAGTTATAATACGTTCCGGATTCGTTGTGAGTATTGAGGTTGCAATGCAACTTCCGGTTTAACCGGAAACCGGACCAAACTTTGAAATCCAAAATTTGGTAAACACCCTGATTATTTTTAAATCTTGAAAGAAGATTTAAGCGGCAGTTCGCTATGTTTATTTTTATTCTTTATCGGAATGTTCAAAAAAATGAAAAACAAACTGTTTTGGTTAACTTTCGATCTTTATCTCTTTTTTGTTTTTATTCAGTTTGTTCTCATTTGTGAGACGAATGACGTGAGAAAAGCCCGGTAGTATTTTTTCCTGTTTTCATCACGTAGTTTTCCAGTCTAAACCTTATATATAACTCATATCCAGTGTCATTTTTCATAAGTTGCGCTGAAAGAGTGGACACTGACAACTTCAAACAGTCCGGAAATTTATTATTGCTGAAAATTGTTAATAAAAAAGAAAACGCGTGAATGGCGTTCGCTGCAGGACGCGAAATTGCTACTTGTGTTTGAAAACACTAAGCTCTTTTTATTTCATTTCAATAAGGCGTTTTTACCGACTTGGAAAATCCCCCCTCCAGCCATAAAATTACTCTGAGATTTGCTGCTTCATGTAAATAGATGGTTGCAAGGATCGTAAAATGTTTTCAGGCGCAAATGGCTCTTTTGACAATTTGATAGTGCTTAAAACACCAAATCGTCAACTGTTAACATTAATAGACATTGCTTTTATTTATTTATCCTTATGTTAAATACAGAATTAACTTTAAACATGATAAAAACAGTCTTCAAAAACGTGTCGAGGTTGAATTTTGTTGTTGTTGTACCAAAAGATTGTTTTTAAGAAAGTCAAGTTTTGCTATAACACAATAAAAGACTGCACTCATCTTATATTACAGTTACTAAATCAAATAAGGTAGATGTTTTTAGTCTTATTAAAAAAAAACTGTTCCAATTGTGTTGTAAAAACAATTTTAATAACTTCGTTCTAAAGTACACCCGGCTTCAACGTTATATAATGACGGGCCTCTGATTAAATTGCCTGGATGTCAAAAATCCGGACGCCATGGCAACCCGATTCAAAAGCGAAATGAGAAATAAGATATTCAGTTGTTTTTATTTTTGTTGCGTAATTAGAGCGTCAATTGTGAAGCTTCGTCCGTATCGATTGTTATCGCTAGAGCGTTCGTTTCATTTAAAAACGTTTTATGGCGTTTTAATTAGTAGGCTAATTCTTCTGTCTTAGTGATAAAGCATTTATTCGGAATTCGTTTAATGAAACTAGAGTTATGTGAACAAAGACAAATATCTGTCGAACTTGAGTTTCTACAGGTCCCTCAGAGACGAAATTTAATATATTGCTGATAACCAGGATCAAAATACTTGAAGAAAATGTGTATTTAAACTTAATTTCAAGTATCTTGAGAGAAGTTATGAACCGATTTTCAAATTAAAAATTATACATTTTAAAGAATAATAGTTACTTACGTAACAAGACCGGAAAGTGGACGAACCGTAGGCGTTTGGCTGGTATCTTCAACCTCTTCAGCATTTGAAGCATTCTGGGTCTATTTACCGCTTTTCTAAAGTCGACGAACAGTACTGCAAGTGGGATGTTGTGCTCATAACATGTTGTTGCTGTTTCTTTCATTGTGAATATTTGGTTCATGGTACTTTTTCCTTTTCTAAATCCTCCCTGGTGTTCTTTAATATGTGGGTCAATGATTATTTCTCTCCTTTATATGAGTATTGCCATTATTTTATATACCACGTCTAATAGCGAAATTCCTCTATAGTTATTACAGTCTGCAAACCAGAAGGTAGCTAATAGGAATATTTTAAACCTCAGAACTTCTTTTTTCATATTTCTGTTACACGACAAACGTCTTCTCTGTGCTATATGCAAGATCAAAGTGCACAAATCGATGCAAATGTATAACATCAAATTTAATAAGGTCAATATACAAACGAAAGTTTGTCAATATGTCTCATATCTTTCACACAAAAGTCAAATAAATGAAATCGAAGTAGCAATCTACATATCTTGACTTTTTGTGTTCCAAAAGACAGCGATATACACACGGGATATGCAGGGGTCAGCAGGAGAAAAAGGATCAAACAAACAGAGTGCTTGGGTTAAAACGATTCCTGCTGACAGTGATTGATAGTGAATTTTCCTTTCCCATTCGCATCTCTCCTTGGGAATAACTTCTGTCTGAGTTTGAGGCGGTGAAGGACGAAGACAAAACATCACTTAGAGATACAATACGGAACACTTACGTATGCCACAAGAAGTTTAAAAACTAGAAATATTTAAATGTAAATACAATATTCTGAATACTTTGTATGTTTGTGGTGAGTTTTTAAGTTCCTGCTGTCATGTTACTGTTTAAAAACAAACAGGAAGAGTTTATGTCACTTAAAAATGTTGGTATTTCAAAGAAAAATATGCTTAAATTAAAAAGGCTTTCGAATAAATACTTGTAGTAATGGAATTTTTGAATAAGTTTTGGCCAAATTATAGATAAAAAAATTACCCAAATAATTAAAAAAGTCTCTACATATTATTATTTGTATCAGATTTTTCTGTTCTCCTTATAGTGAAAGTTTAGGACGCGTATATTTCAGAGATGTTAAAAATCTCGAAGAAAAATGTTAAAGTACAGTAATACTTTTACCGACTTATCACTTAAAGTGCAAGTAAATCCCAACTTATAACTTTTCGGATAGTTCTGGAGCGGAATTGAAGCGTATATTGCAAGCTTGTCGTCTCTTCCCAACACTTCCCCGATCATTATTTTAAAAGCAAAACCCTAGCTGTCCGCCCGAGTTAGAGAACTAGTACAAGTCATCAATAACTGGCTAGCCAGCGTCACGTGCGTAAACCCATCAGGGCTTTTTACCCGGCGATACCCGATCACTAGAGGATTAAATTGCGATTGTTGCAATCGGGTTTAGAGTGTCAAATAGACCGCCGGTCTTGTTTTTATAGGACTTGTTACCGTTTCGCGATTTCCAGAGCGACTTTTGTCTTCTATTTTTCACGGTCCGAAACAGACTTGGTTTGAAGGTGCAGGTACATTTAAGCATTTGCATCGGAGCTTAACTCTATTTGGACTGTCTTATCTACAATAAGTTTTACAAAATACTTTGCTGTATAGTTGGTTATTCAATCACAGAAACACACGAAAGAAAGGAATTAATACTTAAATAAACTTATAATGAAAATATTATACAAATTTCTTATATTATACAATATTACTCATCAATTTTCTTAAACTACTGTCTTATCAAACATCACTTGAGTAAAACCCACCGGACAAAATCAACATAAGTCCGTAGTTTTTATAAATGTTTAATTTTGGAAACGGCTTAAGTCACTTTACAGTAATGAAAAATAGCGATTTGTTAACGCCTGTGCGAAATTATGTATAAGTACTGAGAAAAATGTGAGTAACCGAGAAAACAAATACAAGTGAAATTACTACTCTCTCTATAGCATAAACATTTTTATACACATTAAAATGCAAAGCATTTAATATCTCAAAATAACATTACCATAATAGTGACTTATGCCACTTTCAAAATAAACAGCTCTTTTGTAAAAATATGTGAAAATCAAACGTTGACATGTTTCCAGGCAAATCTAAAACAAAACTTTACTTGAAAGATATTTATTTAAAGCAAAGCTTTTTTTGGGCCTTATCACCCAAATAAAAAAAAATTCAAATGAACTCTGAAAGGCACTTAAGTCATCACAACAAAACTAAGTTTATTATTGCTGTTTAACCAACAACCCTGAAGATGTCCCCGATAAAAGAGGACGAAACGTCAGTTATGAAGAAACCTTCAACGCGGTTCCAACCCGGGAACAACTTGTATACAATTTTATTGTATCGTAATATTTGGTGGAGGCGCCGAACTGTTGGAAAATATAATACCAAATGTGCTGGAATTATTACACAAAACAACTACCGTATGTATAGAAAAAGTTATATTGATGTGACCCTTCAACTTAATCCTTTAACTAATTAATACATACTTTACATCTGTGGTATAGTGATAAGAAACTTCTTTCAAACGTTTTTTGATGAAACAGCCTTCAATTCATCAACGAACTTTTCCCCTTTTAATGACAATTTCGGCTGTAGAAACAAGAAAAAGATTGTAGGTAAAGGTATCAAGTGTGTTATACCACAACACCATTCTTCTTTATCAAAAAGTGTGACACAACAGCAGATATCAAAGAGCAGAAATCACAACACTTTCTTGTCAAGTTCAGGCCAAAGTTGAAAAAATCTTTTGAGTTGGCAATCGGTGACCTTAGCACAAATTTTGCCATGCACTTCCTAAACCATCAGGTACAAATTTGTGATAAGTCAGTTCTTTGACGTCAAAAAACGACGTCTGCTTCTTTTATCGTCCAAAAGCAATTTTTTCCTACTTGTGCCACTCAAATGTGAACGTTCTCTCAAACAGAGGTATCTCCTTGTGATTGTTTTAAATTCTGAAAGTTACATTTTAACGCAAAACTTCATCGTGACTCTTTGCACCATCATAGAAACTGTGACCAGACAAAAATCTTTAAACGCTTCAAAACCGTGTACTTCACTAACCATTCCAATGCTTGTATTCAAATTGCTATACGTTATTAATTAGACATCATAGATACATGCATCATTTACTAACATGAAACACCAATATTAGCAAAAGATAAATCCAACCCAGAAACTAAGTTGTTTAAAATGTAAAGTGAATCAAGGAGCTGATCGCATATAAAACTTAAACAAATATATAACAAAATAAGTTGGTTGTGTAAATTCTTTTCCCACGCTATTTCGTCTAGAGATGAATCGGTACTCACTTATCATTTTTTACTGTTTCGTTCTTATGGAGAACAACATCCGAAAAACGAAACAAGAAACAAAAAATATTTTGAACCGGATGTGCTTTCGGTTCCATTAAACCCGGACAAAAAAAAGACGTTACGTGTCCAAACTCCGAAATAATCGCGGCCCGCATAATTTCACAAGTGCAGCGCGAAGTTGCTACTCGTGTATCGTATTAAATGAAATTACATAAGCCGTTTCTAGCATCGGGTGCATAAATAATAACGATAAAAGGTCATTAGGCGAAAATGTACGAAAATTACAGTGGTTTTATGGCACATATCCCTCCATTTTGCCTCACTTTATTTCTTATCCCGAGTAGTTTTTGTCGAGTATCATACGCGTAGATTGTTTTTAGACCCAGTGCGGCAGTTCTGGTTCGGCAAGCAGCTAAACTTTCGACAATTTACTGCCACGACAGTGTAGTAACCGGCAAAATATTGTAGCTTTTCAATTTTATACCGTAATAAAACTATTTTTCCGAGTAATACGACATTTTTTCTACAATGAAATCGTTTTACGGTACGTTGTTGAGTTTTATGCAAATTGTATGTAAATCTGGATGTTTTTTTGGTTCGTTTGATGGATTTCTCTGCAATTTCCATTTAGTTTCGATAGTATATGAAATACATTTCACTACATGCAATTTTTTTTCTATCTACTGCTTGTTGTGGTTGAAACTAATTTCATGTACAAAAGTACAAAAAGTATTTAAAATTACAACAAAATTGGCATGATAAATTGCAAATTTGTAGATTATGCCTGAATGCACGCCTGAAAATTTATACACTGCGAGACCCAGTTAAATATATTTTTTTTTTAATAATTTTTAATATTATTTTAATATTTATTTTTGCTAATGCATACATAAAATACCTATAACCTTTAACATAATAATCAACTTGTTTAACGCCATTTTCGTAAATCTGATTTTTAAAAAACTTGCTGAGAACTGTCGCCTTACAGCTGTGAAAACAAACAAATCAATTCCTAAATAAAGGTACAGGACCCCTATAGCAATTAAAAGAAGTCCAACAATTTTTGTTCTGCCCTAAATACCTTAATATCTACCAATACCCAAAGACGATCAATTCTGAAACTCTGTGGCGTATAATATTAGGAACCTCTGCTTAAATTCATATCGGAGTCACACCATATAACACGTACCTACGGGCTTGTAAAATATTCATGATTATATATGACAGTTATAGCAATAATAAGCATATAATTGCCTTGCAGATCATTCCTACTACATAATTAATATGGAATAACCGAGCCCCCTCAAATTACACATGCTGTTTACATGTATGTACAAATACTGCCACACTCATAAGTCCCTGGGATCGATGTGACCAATTAACATTCATGTAATTGAATTTAGATGTAACTAATCAATCGCTTAAGGCAGTTTAGATCCGTTGATGTCATTACAAAATCTGCTATTGCACTCACAAGTAAATACAGTAATCTAGTTAATATAAATATCCCACCATTGGTCTGTTAGATTTTTGGTAAACATTTAAATTTTTGTAACAATTACACGAACGTAATATTTCTTGGAGTTGTTCTTTTTAATTTAATACAGTAATGGATATTTCTAATTTCAGGTGAAACTTGTTTCATAAATTTCCCCATTATTAATTTTTTAATTAGCATGTACTACTTACACATCCGAGAACACTTGTAAATACACTAAAATTAAACCAGTATTTTACAAACAAGGTATCTAAATTGAATTGTAAACCAAAGTTTAGTGATTACAGCCAGGAAATTGCTGCATGCTGTTCCTGTTCTGTACACGTAAGCAGGAAAACTTGCAGGACCTATTTGCATCCTTAATAAAGTTGTTATGTAATATCGTTGCTCTGGATAGTTTTTGAGGGGTGGTCTTTGTTGTGAGACGTGCGGAGGGCGTGCTGTGCTTAACTTTGTTTAAGGTTTTCGCCAAAGAACTAGGCCAGCTACTTAATGCGAAGAATTTGAAACTTCATTGGACGCGTTTTTCACGCAAATGTCCTTATTTTCCTTGTATAGCGTAAAGTTTTGTTACTGTTTTGTTATATTTTTAACAAAGGCACCAAAAAATCTTACTACTTAAACCTATTCAAAAAATTTAGTATTAAAACAAAAATCTAGGCGTCTGTTAAATTAGGAAAGTCAATGATAATTCTATACAGGTAAAGAGTCTTAAGCAAAATCTATTTGTATAGGAGTGATAAAATGCTGCCACAAGAAATGGTTTAATATTTTTTAATATCCCTAAAAATTAAGACAATGAAGCAAAAACAAACGAAAATAGATTTTTTAAATTTTTTCTAAATAGTTTAATGGCAAAGAGAGCTATGACAATTTTCTGTACAGATTATAATTTTTCATCAAACTATGCAAGAGCGTTTTAAAATAGCCTGCTTTTTAGCCCTTAATGATATCCTTATTTTAAGTCTGGAATTTGGGGCACCCTAAAATTGTAGTAATAAATAAAACCACATTACACTACACTTCACAAATATTTACAAATCTATTGTTTAACTTTTTGTACAAATAATAAATTAAGCTCTTTAGATAACAATTCACAGATGCCCACAAAATTTCGTAAATGGCCAGTGGCACGTATAACTCTGGAAAGCCTTTAGTTTTGATGTCCTTGATGCAATAAACACAGCCTTAATCAAATTCTAGCGACAACGTATCGTGAACCTCCCTTGGAAGTAATGTTTTGATTGTGACATGCCAACTTTTGTACAAAAAATTAGCAGTGATTCCCCAAGAAGATGCAACGCTTTCAAATTAAACGTAATTCGTGTAATTGTTTAAGATGGTCTTATTCACAATCTTAATTAAATTGCAGACGTGGCTTTCTGTGTCCCGGCTAGCCGTAAATGTAAAATATGTTCCTTAGGCCAACTTAACTAGGGACGCCATCTAAATATTATAGCACGTGATGGGCAAACAGAGTACAAATTAACATATACCAGCTTCATTTAACCTTCTTTACCCTTTTCGCCAGTGCCACCAGGTTAAATTAAGATAGCTTGTTACACAGGACAGACTTCCTGCCGGCAAATTATATTTCATGGATAAGTATAACTAATGAAAATCCCTTTAAACCTTACTTTGAACTTCTCGGACTGGATTGCTGGCGCTTTTCTTATTTATTATGCAAAAACCTACGGTGCTCATTTTAATGTTGTATCTTTAGCGAATTCCGTCCACAGGAAAAATAGTTTGTTTAAATAAGCAGAATAACGTATTCGGTGATTTGTAGTCTAGTGTATTCGTGGCTGGTAAGGTTAGGTTTTTCAGGTTTTGTTTTAAAAAGAGAGTTAATTTACTGCAAGGAAACTGTCGTGGGCAATTTATTGTTGCTTTAGTTTATTTACTTGCAAATAGAGTCGTGTAGCAATTCGTTATTTAGTCTTTTGCATCGGAATAATTTGATTAACACGTCACATTTATTCATCTTACGTACAGTAACGTTGTTTCAAGAAAAATAAGCAAAATATTTTGTAGCTCAGAATATTTTCCGGAAAAACTTTGTCCTTCATAAATCGACAATTTTTCGATAGTTAGATAATCTTGAAATTTTTAGAAAAAGAAATTGTAATAAGAATAGTAATAGGAATGCTTTTTTTGTATGTAAGATGTTTATTAAACTTATTTGTAAATAGATTACTTTAAATAGTTAAAAATATTTGTTACTTTGTACAGTGGGATTTATTCAAATTCTAATTTTTGTGCATTATCAGCATGAATGATAACACTCTCAGAGAATTTAAATTTTTTTCACAGATCCGGATGATTTGCTAGTCAAAATTTCCTGAAGAACATAATATTTTATAAAATATGTAATACTGTATGAAATAAAGATGCATTAATTTAATAATCGTCTTAAATTTTGGCTTAAGTTTAGTCGGAAATTGCGATAGTAGGTTTACAAATACAAAAGTTATAAGCAACTTCAAATTTTTCTTTTTTTTGGCTGTATTCTAGATATTATTGCAACAAAACTTTGTTGACGTCAAAATACCACTCATGGATATCCCAATTTGCAGAAAAATAATTAACAAGTTTCGTTTTCTATAACACATTTTAC
Source organism: Elmis aenea (assembly GCA_947652605.1). Taxonomy (NCBI): domain Eukaryota; kingdom Metazoa; phylum Arthropoda; class Insecta; order Coleoptera; family Elmidae; genus Elmis; species Elmis aenea. The sequence goes on from OX393579.1 coordinate 55,302,180, forward strand.
ACGATTTAAACCCTAAAAAATACATGCATTTTTACAATTTATAAAATTGCTTCACGAAATAAGCGTACGTGTTAGGTGTTTTTGACTGGAATATGAATTCGGTTTTAATATATTTTTTATTGTTTCAGGCAACTTCTCGCGCCGAATATTATGCAAAAGCACTTTTTGGCAAATGGAGCGGAACAGGTTTCCAAACAGGTACGATATTTCACCTTTTTGTTTAATTCAACAGCTTTTACTATGAACCCCGTCCTGCGACGCCTCGGAGTTACAAAGTTAGCGAACTGCCACCTTTATATTTCGTCTCTGAAAATACGCCAGTTTTGTGTATTGGTAAGACCTCATAAAAGATGAGCTAAAATTGAAGAGTAGAAGAATTTCGTTTTGCTTTTCACAATTTTTCACGTTCACTTCATATATTATAATTAAAACTGAAATATACCAGAAGACAAGAATCACATACATACTAATTATAAATTACATTTTCATCGATACAAAATTGAATCTAAATAATGCACCGAGCTAATATTGGGTCTTAAAAACTTTGCTATAACTCTAGGAAAAAAAGATACCTAATTTTACTCCTCAATAATTTAAAGTATTGCTAACACCACTTTTGATAGTAAGTGCTACAGTGTTTTCCTGTGTTGATTTTTTGTAGAGCTTTGTTGAACCAATGCATCTGCTACAATTTTTATAGACGAGTACTTTTAAATCTAAAAATACTGCGTTTCGTTCAAGGTCTTTTCTGCAAAATATATCTTATTTTTATTAATGTAATGCAGATATGGCGACACCAAAAATCATACTTTTATTTTTAACACTTGATTTCACTTTAAAATTTTTGTAAATTATTTGCAAGTGAAATGTCTACCATTCTACCATTTTTACTATTTGGGAATAAGTTAAAATGTGCAACACTGTTAATTTTTATTGAACTTTTTGTGAAGCAATTTTAATTTGTTTTTATCTCGAAACGTCATTTTATTATTTGTAAAATATATTTTAAAGTGTTGTGTGTAAAATTTTGTCCTGTAGTTTTGTCTATGTCAAAAGTTTGTGTATTTTAAATGTAAAATTTAGGACAGTTTTAAAAATTTTTATTAAGGACATAACTTTAAATCAAGCTACATACTCCACTCGCAATAAGTAAAAGTGTTACAAGCACCTGTTTTCAAATTTTCTTATATGAACCTTTTGGTGATTTTTATCACGAATGTAGGTACCATTTTACCTATAGATACTTCACTGAGGATGTTGGTGCAAATAAACCAACGAAACATGTAGGATGTCTAGTAAAAAATAATAAACCTGTTTGAAAACCAGTTAACCATCGTTTTTTAATTTAACCTTATAGGTCATGTTAAATTAGAGTTTTTTAAATATTTATATACAGTGTGTCCAAAAGGTTTGGAATATGCTGTATATCTCAGCAAATATCCACTTTAGGGAAAAATGTTTTGAATAAAAGTTGTTTCGTATTTAGTTTTCCACCAGAAGACAAAATTTTAATTCTATTTTTTCGAATAACAAAAGCGCAATGAAAAACAATTGAATTTTTTAAAATGACAATACCCCTATATTATACTCATTTGATAGAGAATTTTTTTCTCCTTTCAATGATGCAAAACTTTAGTACCCTTACTTAAGCAACTTTTTGAGAAAAACGCAAAAAATACTCTCAAATTATTTTAATTGTTTAGTATTATTTATTTTTAACGACAACATCTTAACAACGAAAATCTTTATTAATCTTACAAGTTTGTTTGGAACTCTCATTTCTTCTGCGTCTGTATATAATATACTTTGCTTTAGGCTATCAAACGCTTGCTTAAAATCAATTAAAACTATTTGTAAATCCATGTTATTCCCATAGCATTTTTTTATAATTTTGCGTAAATATTGCGTCAACGGTAGATCTTCCCTGTCTAAATCTATGTTGGTATTCACCAATTTCTGTGTATTCTTTTAGTCTTTCCGTATTAGTAGTGTCAATATTTGATAAGCTGCATTTAGTAACGATATTCCTCTATAATTGTCCCAGCTTTTTGTGTCTCCTTTCTCGTGAATACAAAAAAAAACAAAAAATGTCATCTCAATTAAGTGATTTTCACCAGCAACGCAACTCTTATCTCCCAAGTTACCGATAAGACCTACAAACAACTCAAGATTTCCATGAATATATTAGAAATATCACTTAAAACCTTATGGTTGTTTTTATGTCCAATAAAATTTCCCTTTCACGACGCATTCAAGGCGTACTGCAATTACCTGCGTCAAAATTCAACCCCATCATATAAAATTTAATTAAATAGAATCAGCATGAAAGGATGACTACTGACACAATCTCTGAAAATTACCCTCGTTAAACACAAATTGCTGATCCTGTGTTTTAGTAGACTTTAACTGAATCTATTTAAACATAAACTCGGCACGGGCAATTCATTTTAAATATAGCAGAAAGGTTTCGTTATAATCTAAACTCTAAACAAAAACGAACCCTAATTTAAATATGGGCTACAGATTTGTTAATTTTTGGGTGCACCGCTGTACGTGCCATAGTTTTCTCAGAAATGTAAAATAACGGCAATTTTAACATACAAGCAATTACCGTTAACTTTTAGCAATTATTTTAAAAATACAGCAATTAACTCAGTTTATTTATAAAATAAAAAACATAAAATACTGCTATAACATACGAATGAACATAAAATATAAATTGAATAAAAATGCGGGTTTTCAGGAACAATTAGTATTGCTTACCGCTAATAACTTCGTCGTTTCGAGGGGTATTTTTCCAATATTTCACCAAATATTTGACCTCAAATTGCCCAATTTGTGGCCAAATTAAAGCTTATAATTCAAATAATTAATTTACTGGGTCATAGCTTCTTTTTCCTCTTGTGGTAACCCCCAGGCGACCAAAATTTATTTGGTAGCCCTAACATCGACAAATAAGACAATAATGTAGTAGTTTTAGTATACAATAATAATAATAATAATGTCTTTATTGCCATAAGAAACAAACAAACAGTACAACAATATTATTACACATATGTTATATGGCAACCGCAAGGCGTAGTTCAATCCATTGTCTAGAACAATGGATTGCTCTTCCACTCAACCTTGTTTGAAGGTACATTCAAAATAAAACTTATAATAATAAAAATAATAAAAATATGAATATAAATATGAGGCAACATTTATAATGTAGAAGACAAAATAATATTTCCAAAAACAACCTATTCACATGTTAACTGCCAAAACTTGCAAATCTGATTCAACAAAATCTGATTTAAAAAAAAAAATAAAAAATTACTACAATATATAATATAAGCCGTTTATTTTCATAGTAGCATAAGTACATTTTGCTATATTAGCATAAATAATTTATATGACGTATTTCACTACAAGTTTATTCAAGTATTTGCACTTCTGTATGAAAATAACATTTTTATTGGCGAAAATAGTAATTATTCTGAAAGAAATTACTAGTTAAACGTTTAAAGGAAAAACACCAAACATTTTTTTAATCTTAAACCTCATAAACTTATTTTTTGCAACAGGTGACTTATACCACTTCCAAAATAACGGGCTCATATCTCTAACCAGGGAAGGTCACGATATGTTGTCGCTAGAATTTGATCAAGGCTGTGTTTATTGCATCAAGAACATCAAAACTAAATGTTTTGCAGGGTTGTACGTGCCACTGGCCATTTCCTTCGAAAAAATAGGGGAAAAACTCAAAAATTGAATAACGAAAGTAATTTTTGCGATCGCGTTGGCTATGCAGCCGTCAGAGATAAAACCGAAATTCTTCTATTTACCAATTCACGCATCCTTTGCAAGTAAAATGGTGCAAAGTTTTTGAAAAAATCTTTAACGGTTCCGGAGAAAAACGTCAAAAACGAAACCCCTGCAAAAGCGCCATGATTTGAGAAGTTGTGGTATATCTTTTATAACTAAATCTATCCGCCTTTCATAGGCGTTTAACATAGGGAAAACAGTTTTTACAAGGGCCTCGTTTTTCGCGTTTTTCTCCGGAACCGTTTAAGATTTTTTCAAAAACTTTGCACCATTTTACTTGCAAAGCATGCGCGCATTGGTAAATAGAAGAATTTCAATTTTGTCTCTGACGGTTTCATGACCAATGCGATTGCAAAAATTACCTTTATTATTCACCTTTTCAGTTTTTCCCTAATTTTTCCGAAGGAAATGGCCAGTGGCACGCACCTATAACTCTGCAAAACATTTAGTTTTGATGTTCTTGAAGCAATAAACACAGCCTTGAACAGATTCTAGCGACAACATATCCTGACCTTCCCTTGTAAGTTTTTTGTTTTTTTAAAGTTAGGTGTAATTTGTTTTCATTTATGTTAACAGTACTGTACAAAATTAAAAACTGGCCAAAAACCGGTCTCTTTTATTCATTTGTCACCTTTTTCGAAAATCGTTTTTACAATTTTAATAGTCTTCTAGTAAAAACTCCTAGAGTTTTCAGTTTTTATCTTAGTTATACGTAATTAAAATTCATTTTTCGTTTCGAAAGAATTCTATAAACAATCTACAAAAAGTAGTTGTTTTAATTTTTAGAAATACCTATTTCAATTTGCCAGTAGTTTCCCAAAATCTGATAAATAAATCAACCTCTACTATATTTCCTCGTGAATTCAGGAACTTTATACGGTTTTTTGCACAGTGTCTTTCCTTGTCTCAACTTTTCTGCTTCACAAGACGTTCTTTTCCGATTTAATTTCGCCGCATGATATGAAACAAAAGAACGCTGTATTTGATGTATTTGTGGACACCTATGTTGCCTTAATCGAATCTCTTCCATTTTTCCTTTCATTGTCTTTCACGTGCTTAATCTTTTCCAAACTTAATTTTTCATTACATCGTTTCACAAAAAGATAATGAACAACGATATTAACCCTTATTCTCCTAGCGTCGTCAAATGACGACGTTTACCTGTCCTGTAATAACGGTGTATTGTCAGGTACCTGACGATTTTAAACCTGTCAGCTTAAGTTTTATTACTCAGGTAAACAATTGTTTTCATAAATGTAGCCATTGCATCGCAGTAAGTTGCAGACTTCGAACATATTTAATTGTTAAAAGTGACCAATTTACGAGATAACACGAAAACCATGACGTCGTCAAAAAAGTAAGTACTAAATAATATAATTACGGTAAAAATATTTTATTTGTTTACATATTTTGAATATATAATAGTCAAGTGTTTTTTATATAAAATGTAATTATTTATAATAACATTTATAAGGGAGTTATTGCGCTATAAATTTGATTGTCGTCATATGATGACGCTAGGAGAATGCATGTACTAACATACCCTATTTGTCCTTAGATTTTTGAGTGTAGCCGAAATGATGGATTTGTTAGAAAATGATGATAGTGACCAAGATATTTTTATTGAAACACCTGCAGTTAATGAGCTAACAGACAAAGATTCAGATGAAGAAGAAGGGACGAATATAAACTGTTTATCCAGAAATCAACTAATGGCACCGGCAGAGAAAAAACAGACCAGAAAAGAAGTTTCAACTATTTCCAACCTAAACAAAATACCAAAGATCACCAAAAAATCAAAAAAAGATCAAATTATATGGAGCAGTGGCGGTAAAACTATACATATACAACCTAGTCAATTTCATCTTATGGCAGAAGAAAATATTGATGAAGTCACTGCTGTTCAATATTTTGAACGGTTTTTTGATGATACTTTAATCGAATTAATTATTACTGCCAGTTCCGAATATTGCTTATCAAAAAACTGGCCAGATATAAAATTAACCAAAGAGGAACTGCGAGTATTTTTTGCCATTTTAATTGTTTCTGGGTACAATCCATTGCCAGGAAAAGCAATGTATTGGAGTACATGTAGTGATTTGCGCAACATTGCGATATATGAATCTATGCGGAGGGATAGATTTGATAATATCATGAAATCACTTCATTTTAAATCAAATTTAAACTTAGACAAGCTCGATAAGTTTTCCAAATTACGACCATTAATTTCATATATTCAAAAAAAAATTATGGAAAATTATACACCCACCTCAGCAATATGGCATGATTAGGCAATGGTGGAATACTTCGGTAGGCACGGATGTAAGCAAGCGATTAGAAATAAACCAATACGATTTGGATACAAGGTTTGGTGTCAAAATTCACCATCTGGTTATCTAATCGCCTTTGATCCTTACCAAGTAAAAACTTATCGAGGAAATGAAATAATGGAGAGTAAATTTGGTAAATGTTCATCTACAGTGCTTTACTTGCTAGACCAATATCCTATATATACCTTGCTTTCAACCTTATCATAGTTTATAAGTTTATAGTTTATATGTCTCAAATTTAATTTACATTGTAATATACTTTCACAAATAAATCTGAAATTATAAAACATACCAAGATTATTATTATTTGTACTCATATTCCCCTAGCGTCGTCAGATAACGACAGCTCCTAAGTCAGGACCTGCGTCCTGTAATTTAATAAAAAGTGATTTTTCATGTATCTATGGCCATTTTTAAACAACTGATTGAATTTCAAAACATTTTGATAAATATTTCTTAATTCCGGAGAATAGGGGTTAAGTAATTAAAAAACAAAAAGTTGTTTTCATAATTAATTTAATAGTTAACCATTAAAATAATTTGCACATATTTTGGTCGAGAAAAAACTACAACCACTAAGGGATTTCGCGATAAATACTATTTTAATCTAGTGTTTTACACAAACATTATGCAATTTTGTGTGTACATTTTAGTTTGGTCGCGGGTTTTTAATTTTGTGTGTGTATTTTTCAGGAAATCGAACACTGCTATTACCATGGGACAGTTCAGGATTATCCTGGAGCTACAGCTGCCTTTCACACGTGCAACGGGGTCAGCGGTGTCATTCATGTCGGCAATGAAACTTTTGTTATCCATCCGTTCTACGGCGGTGATTTATCGGTCAGTAAACAAAATTGTTTATGTAGCTAAATACAATTAAATGTCACCCGACGAAATCTGGCGATAAACAATTTAAAATATAATGCAGTTGCGATAATTTATCGATTGTGTAAGTTTTGACTTCATGGAACAGTCAGGACATGTGTGGTTTAATCAGGATAATGCCAAAATTTAAAAAAAAATGTATTAGACTGCGTAGTTTTAGTCAGTGATTATTTTGAAAATTAATTGATTCAAAAAAAGTTATATTACTCTTTAATAATTTTGGTAAATTTAAATTTTGAAAAGTAGAGTAGGTACAGTTATTGTGTGACTGGCTAATTTTAAAAATTGTTTGTAACAATTTTTATTTGTTACCAATACAATGTTCTACCGCTTGAATGTTTTAAGGAAAAGAACATAGGAATCTCAGAATCCTCATTTTCTTCATGTTGACACATAATAGACACTGCACAGGGTGGACCAAATTCGTAAGTTTTAGGGGTACCGAAAATCTGTTATTGGTTTTTTAGGCTGTCTTTATGAGCAAAAAAACGCTCATGTTATCAGTTTTTTTATATCGCTTTCCATTTTGGCACTACAGACGAAAAATGAAATTTTATCATTTTGGAAAATTTACAATAACTTCTTTTTTAATTAAAATATGACAATATGTTATCAAGGTTTTTTCTACAGATATTTATGCTTAATTTAAAAAACAATTAGCCCCCTTGACTTTCAAAACATGAAGTAAACTTATATTTTTTGAAATAGAAACCCTACTTGGCCATGATTTTATATAAGAAAGATTTTTTTTATCATTTCAAAAATATATAGCATACATATTTGTTGCCGAAAATAACCGCGATAAAGCTAAATTTGCAAAAATGTCCTCATCAAAGTTTGCCATGATTTCGTAAACAACTGATGTTTGCAATGATTAAACAACTAACCTTTCAAGTAAATTCTGCAACAGTTGCTACTTTTTATCACTTACAATGTAAATTTTAACATATTAAACTTTTCAAAGTGTTCAAATTTAGGCATGTTTACAATCGTCCCCGGAACATTCTTCGCCCACAATTCTTCGCCTCCACAATTCTTCGCCCACAATTCTTCGCCTACACAATTCTTTGCCGCCACAACTTTTCGCCAGATACAAGCATATCACAAATTTTGTTTGTAAATGTTTTTATCTATAACGTAATTTTTACAGATTATTTTACATTTGGTTAGGTTAGGTTAGGTCAAGTTAAGTTAATTTAATTTTTATTCGTGCTATAATAACATAAACAAGATTAAAAATCGCAACATACGCTATTTATGTAGCAATTTTTAAACATAATATTAAAAGAAGAAGTATTAATATACAAGAAACAACTTTAGGCTAATGTAAAATAATCTGTAAAAATTACGTTATAAATAAAAACAATCACATTTACAAACAAAATTTGTGATACGCTTGTATGGGGCAAAAAATTGTGGCGGCGAAGAATTGTGGCGGCGAAGAATTGTTTAGGCGAAGAATTGTGGGCGAAGAATTGAGGAGGCGAAGAATTGTGGGCGAAGAATTTTGGGCGAAGAATGTTCCTAGACTTGATCACAATACCCCAATAAACAGTTATAAAATACAAAAGAATACACGGATTTGCATAAAACGTGAAAAATATTCTTGGGTATGACGTTTAATTGTTTAATAATTGCAAACATCAATTGTTTACGCAATCATGGCAAACTTTAAAAGAGAAGTTTTTACAAAATTGGCCATATCTTGGTTATTTTTTTGCCACAAATGTATAAAACTATATTATTTTGAAAAGCTAAAATATCATGGCTTTTCCTGCAACGAAAAGGGTAGCAGGATTTATGCAGCAGGATTTATGCAGCAGGAACGAACGTCGCCTACTTGTATGTCCATGAGCGGAGATTGCAATTTTAATTGATAATACCGTCTGTTTGCTGACAAATGGATTCTAAATGCAGCATTTTTGGATCATCCCTGTCAATTTCCGACGTGAAATTTTCACGAAATATTTAGACGAAATCAACAACATTTTTTTAAAGGTTAGTTGCCAAAGCCGATATCAGTTTTAAATTAGATCTTCTCACTTTTGAAGTTTGTAAACGACATTGGCAAATTAACATCTGATTGAGAGAAAGTTTTTGATGTTATTGGTTGGTTTTAATGGAAGGCCGTGTTATCGACAGTCGGTTTAGGGGCGGCCGGTGGAGGGGGTAATTGGCTGTCAGTTGTCATCGGGCCGGAGACATCTGTACAAGTGAACAGGAGGAACGTGTTCATTAAAACTTATACCAATTAATTTTAATTAATGCTAACGAACGGCAAGTGTCAGCAAAAAGCGTTGACAGGAGATGTGTAAATTCAATCCTACTTACATATGTAGGATTACAAATCGGTTTGTCCTGTTGAATACCACATGTGGTTTGTTAATTGAAAAAAAAAATTAGGTCAAACGGATTGTCGCAATTCAGTATTAAACTCGTCAACTGATAGTGAGGATATCCAATATACAGGGTGGACCAAATTCGAATGTTTTACGGTACCTCGGTTACCGTAATAGTTGAAGAAAATTAGATGCGAAATCAAAAGATTTTTAGCAGATTCGCAATCAGCGCTAACGAATTACTAAATAACACCAATCAAACTCAAAACAACAAAACTCATGTCGGCCTGTGTAATTATTAATTAACAAATGTTTGGCAGAATCAACCACGAAACATAATTATTTCTCAACAAATTAATGAAGATACAAATTTTTCACAAGTAGACGAACAATCAATGCCGCATTTTGTATTATATTTTAATAATAAAGAATTATATGTGTATGTTTAACCCACCAATTAAAGAAAAACTGCACTTTTGGAATAAGAAAAAAACAAATTAACAAACAACTGGTGCTTTTTAAGAGACTGGCTATGTCCAGTGCTCCAATACCTTTTTGTTTATAAGTTAAGGTCTTACATGATCTAAAACACTCATATTCTTAGATTAAAAAAACTTTTGCGCTTAGCTTTCAGAACGGTATTAGCTAGTTCAATAAACCATTAAAGCTGATGTTTTGTCGTACATTAGATTAAACGAGTCTGCGTAAGAAGTTAGGTCTCTGTCATTTAACTAATCTAAATTGTTCGTATGTACTTCTGGCATTGGCTTTAATCCTGCGGCCTTCCGGCTTAATTCGATAAATTTATCAATTGTCTTTAATCTTCTAATGTTGAAGTTTCAACAGAAGGCTTTGCTGGTCAGTTATTGATTTGGCTGTTAAACGCGGTAATCATTTTGAGAAATGTAGAGCTTCATCGGCATTATCAATATGAACATACGATGATCGTAAAATGAAATTATGAAACTTTTCGACTACGTCAAAAATGGCTGAAAAATGTTTTTTGAAAACATTTAAAATTGTTTTTTAAAAATTTGTTTTCAACATTAGGTTTGTTCCAACAAGCCATTTAAAACTGATCCATGGATCAGTCTATGAACTGGTTTATTCGCATGCGTGAAGTATGTACTAATAAATGTATTGGCCAGCATTAGCCGTTGTTGGGACGCTTTTACGACTGGCTCAACTGTAAATGACATTTGCGTCTATTGGGTTCATAGAACTGTGCAAAGGTAAACACCTTGAGAATCCAGTTTTAAATAAGATTGGGAGGGCGATGCATAGCTACCCGAGCTCACGTTATTTATGAACAGCGCATGAGTGTATAAATCCCAGCAAGAGTTCGTCCCTTCGTTCATGGACTGTTTTGATCGTCCGCAAACCGGTACATGAATTGATTTGAGAGTTGATTGAACGAACGACTGGCCGTCCGGTGAACTGTTAGAGACTGTGATGGAACGCGATATTGATACTGCGCAGAATCATGACAGTCCGTCGCATGGTCCGTGGGTTTGTTGGAACAAACCTATTGTTGTAAATTTAAAAATGAGATAAAAAACGAAAGGGCTTTACGTCTTCTTAATATGTCGCAAGAAGTATCAACATTCAGTTTTGACCACTCATGGAGTTGCCCAAGATCTCTTACTGACCCCATTCATCTCCTCTGTGGTCACCCTCTTTTTCTCTTCGTGTCTGCCCTTTTTTTTCAATTTAATTAGCTCTTCGAGTCAGGCTGGTCTATGGCTTTGTAACATGGTTTCCTTCATTATTTTTTATTCTTTCAGTTTTTTCCATTCTTTGACTACTGGTTCCTTCAACTCCTTTTCCACCCTTTCTAACAATTTTTTCCGTGTCTTCCTATGTTCCCTCTTCCCCTTAATAATTCCTCAAGTATTTGTTTCGTTATTCTTTTCTCCGGAAATCTTGATGTATATGGGCGTATGCCCCAGCCACCTTATTCATTGTGTCTTCACTACATTAATTGTATTTGGTGAAACCACTTAATTTCTCCATTTCCTCATTTGTTCTTCTTTTCCTCCATTGTTCTCTATTCCTTTTTTCCCCAAAATATCTACCGTAGTCTCTTCCTTTCCCAGATTTGTTATGTTTTTTCTCCTTTTTGATGCATTATTCATATCTCATCTCCGTCCGTAACAATTGGTCTGCATGCTTTCCAGTAACACTTGTATCGCCTTGTTTTAATCCTCGATTCACTTCAAAACTACTCGAGACCTTGCTCTCAATCGAGACCTTCCATTTGAGTCACTCAGTATCCATACAAACTTTAAAAGTATCAAACTAATTTATAACCAGCTCTAATTTTATGCATTTCAACTTCAGCAAAACTTTCAGCGTCGTTCCTGATACATCCGACCTGCAGCTGAAATATCGTCCGTAATTCTGTAAGCTACATGGATTGGTAAAACAGGTAACTATATCGAAAAGCTCGTATCTAACGATCCATTTCTAGGCTCATGGGAATTCGCAAGCCGACTTTAATATATCTGTTCAAATCGATACATAACTCAAACCAAAAATTTTATCCCGCGGTATTTCTGAAACAAAACGAATCGAAATATGTCCGAGTAACTGAGGCTCAAACCCTGAGAGATTGGACAGTCAATTACGGGAAAAAAAACAAGTGAAAACCTCAGCGCTTGTCGTTTATTAAACACGATTTTTAAAAGTGTTTGAAACTAACTGTGTTTTGCATATTTTTATTGGAATTTTTACTACAAATACTTTGGTATTTGAATGCGCAAAGTTATGCCCCGGTTTTTAAAATAATTCTCCATCCAAGTTGATATAATTGCGCCTTATTACACTTATATTTTTGTTTCAATTGAGATCAGTAATTTAATGCATTATAACTGCTTGCAGATTCCATTTTATCTGCTTAAAATGCGAACCATAGAGTTGAGATAAAATACATTTTCCTTATTGACATTTCTCTCAACCTAAAACTTGATAAGTACTTGGTTGAATAATAATGGGCTCTCGTTAAATTTAATCAAAACTTTTTATACACAAAGGTAAATATCGTTTTGCGTAGTATCTTTAAATATTTTGGCAAAATTTTGATTTGCATCTACAAAGATACATTTTTAATATTTTAAAGATATTTGCACCCTATATCGTATGCAGTTAATCTTTATTTCAATGAAAATTACTGTAAAACTTATTTATCAGTTGTGTTATCTTAAAACACATTTTTGTTGTCCGTTTTTGCTTGACAAAATTTTGCTGCAGGAGTAAGATTTGATGCGAAATCCTTTGTCTTTCTTTTGTATTATATTCGTTTGTACGTTTCTACAAACCAAAGATAGAATGATTGTTTTTACTATGATTACGCGCTGCGATTACAGAATTATATGTGATAAAAATGGCTAAAATTTGATCATAACACGTATTAATGTCAGTAAAACTGAAGCAAAGAAAAGGTAACAAAAATAGGTTTGTTCCAACAACTCCACGGACCATACGACGGACTGTCAGGATTCTGCGCAGTATTAATATCGCGTTCCATCACAGTCTCTGACAGTTCACCAGACGGTCAGTCATTCGTTCCATCGACTCTCAAATTAATTCATGTACCGGTTTGCGGACGATCTAAACAGTCCATTAACGAAAGGACGAACTCTTGCTGGGATTTTTCACGCATGTGCTGTTCATAACTAACGTCAGCTCTGGTAGCTATGCATCGCCCTCCAAATCCCATTTAGTACTGGATTCTTAAGGTGTTTACCCTTGCGATGAGCTCATTTCTATGAACCCAATAGATACAAAAGTCATTTACAGTTAGGCCATTCGTAAAAGCGGTTTAACAACGGCTAATACTTGGCAATACATTTATTAGTACATAATTCACGCATGCGAATAAAACAGTTAATGTATTTATAGGTACATGGATTGGTTTGAAATCGTTTGTTGGAGCAACTTACCTATATTTCTTATTAGTCGTTTAACAAACTGTCATTTAAATTTTTCATTATTTTCAATTATAAGATTTTTTAAATTAAGGAATGAATAAAAAACATCATTTGATAAATGCTTAAATTCTTTGAATCATTTATCTATCTAAACGGAATTTAATTTGAAAGGAAAACAGATTGTTAATGAAGTTATTTAACCTGTCTTTTAAAAAAATGTGTTGCATTTCGTTATTTAATTGGGCGTTTTTGAAACAAGTCAACTGTGAAAATAATTGAAAAGATGCTCATTTTACACAAACAAAAAATGTCTTTGACAGCTACTGTAAATTTTTAATAAATACAATGAAAGAAGTCTGGATGAGTATAAAATAATGAAACTTGTTACTCTGGAAACTTTTGATTTAAGACTAAAGAATTGTTTCCAAATGATTTGTGTGTGTTTATTAATATTGACAAATTATTTAAAAAGGCAAACAGTTTTTAGAAAACACTTCTTGTACTGCTAACTGTAGCAGTTAATTTACGATTTGATAAAAATTGAAAAACCAATTTTATTGCGCAAATTTATGGAATTAAAATCTTACATTTTTCAATTAGTTTCATCTTTAATTTTTTTCGGTTTAAGTTTAAATGAGTGATTCGTTTGTTAATTTATATAAGTTAATATAAAAAGCATTTATATTTTTTTAGATGGGTGTCTTGTGGGAATACCTTTAAAAAAAAACGTGATTTATAATTTGCCAAATGAATTTTCTTTTCCTAATACCATTTCTTACCAAAGTTTGACTATTGTCATAGCTATTCTTATAATATTTGCAGCTGCCTTAAAAAAATTAGGGGATCTACATCCAAAACATTCACTCAATTTCCTTGACCAGGACATTCTTCTCCTATCAATACATCTTTTTCCTTTTATTTTTGCTTGCATGATCACCCTAAGCAGCTCATATTTTTCTTCTCTCGCGACATTCTCAGACATTCCATCTTTCTAATTGTAGAGTTAATTATTATTTCGCTTTTTTTTCTATTGTTAAAAGTACTTTCAAATTCGTAGTAATCCTTTCAATTAAAGATATTTCCAGTATTTTCCTATAGCTTCCAGTTTTTTAAAGTTTCTTTTTCATTCTTTATTGCGCATAATTAATAATATGGGTATTCTAAAGAAGTTGCAATTCACTCTAAACTCCTGTCAGCATCCTCAGGATATTTATGTGAAGCGCTGTTGTTCAAACCATTAAAAATAAATATTTATTCACTTCATTTTGAACTTATTCGATTTGCTATTGCTTGAAATACACCTAAATCGATACCCAAATCTAATAAGCTGCCAAATGAACATAAAAATAGCATTTAAATTAATTCATTCGATTACTTTGCTAATTTTTTTGCAACGGATAAGCTTCCAAATTAAAAACTTTCGCATGGATTTGTATTCTAAGCGCATTCGGTTTATCTGTGAGTAACCAGACAAGGTAGGCCGTTTTTAACGACACTACAAAATCCAATTACAAGCCTGTTGTGCAAAATAGAGGCCACAAAGTGCGGCTAATTGAGTAAACCGAACCTGCACTTGTTCATAAACTATTCTCTACTTAAGTTATAATGCATGGGACAGCGCACGGAATACAAAAGCAGACCTCCCGGACGTAAATAACGGTCGAAACAAAATTTCCAACTTTTTAACTTAGTTGTACGTTGGGCACTGTATAACCGACTTAGCGAAAATAAGATATATATGACGTGAACTCTATCTCAGAAACAATAGGAACAAAACAAATACAGATGCAAAGATCACAAGAGCACTTTAGGAATTTCCAAATAGAACAGTCGGAAATTGTATGTATAATAGAAAAGAACATCTGAATACACTTTTGTTTGAGAATAAACTGGTCACTGTAATCCATTAGAACAGGGGTTTCCAACAAAAGGGCGGCCAAAAAGTATCAAATATTTACAATTCGAGTATTTTTTAGCTCTTCCAATTTTTAAAAGGTGCACACTTCTTCGCAAAATTCTGTTACTAAGTCAATTTATTAAAATACAAAGCTGAGTCTAAATCGGACAAACAATTCACAACTTAAATTTCCCAAAACAGTTTAAATAATGCGTTTAATCATATATTTTTACACACCAATAGATCAACCATTGATCCTAACTTTCTATTCAATAACTTAAAATTCTTTATTTTCTTGTAGTGTTGTGTGGCAGTTTTGTGAACTGCAACTTTTGAGAAACACTGCCATACAAGCTTCCTAAGCTTCTTTAAATAAACTTACTTCCAGAATACCCAACCAATACGTGACGTATTTAAAACCACAGACATATGAAACATGGATTTAAACATCTATCTTGAATAACGTTCAAACTGACGTTCTTTTTTTATAATTTACAATAACGCTAAATACTTATAACACATAAAATATACCTCCCTGCTAATTTATTTTGATAGCAATCTTAATTTTTAAAGCACTGATCATTAGCATCAAGCATTGTGTTGCTACTAAAATGTTAATAAATGTCAAAATATGTCCAGCAAATTGCAACTCAATTAAAATTCTCACTAACTATCCTTCACAAACACAAAGCAACGTATACATTACAACAATATTTTCTTTCCCTAACGAAAATTGAGCTGTTTAAATTTCTCGTCGAGCTTTACCCCAAAATTTAACAAATAAAATTAATTTAATTGTGTAAGAGTGGAGCCGACAAATATTTTACCAAGCAAGTGAACTGCTTAAAAGCTGTGAATTAAATTAACGTTGTCTTGTTGCCAGAACGTTAAAGAATAACATAAATTAGGAAAAACAGAACCTGGCATAACAGTTCCGTTGATGTTGTGAGCTTTTAACTCGAGTACTCACAAGTTTTTGCGTACATTGCAGAATTTAATAAAAAATAAATGAACTTTAATGGAGGAATAAAGGATTAGCATCGTTCTGACTAAACTAAAATTATAGCGTATGAAATGATAATTCGTCTCTTTTTTCTTCTTAATCTTACGTTCCTTTGCCGTTAGCTGTAAGGGTTTTCATGCTTATATAAAGATTTTGTTGGTAAGTTCCCGCTATGTATTCGAGTCTCTAACTCTCCGTCACCTATTTTCCCTTTTTTTATTTGTAGTATCTATTAAATTTATCCTTTTTCGAAATTTCGTCGACTATTATGATAGGAGGGTATTGAAAACTTTTGAGGTGTTGACGTGGGGCATGATTCAGAAAAGGTTGGGAAACACTTGTTTAGAAGTTCACGTATAAGTTAGAACCACAAAAATCGTTTTAAATTACATATAAAATGACGTATTTAAATTAGAATTATTCTCTTTTTTTTTAATGAAATTTTGGTCATAAAAACCATCTGGTTTCTCATTTCAAAACAACATTTAATTTAACATACTATTCATCGAAAATCCAATAATTTGTATTCCAATTTATCAATAGAGCTTTGATTATAATACGAATGTGGTGATAATACATTGTTGTATGGAGATATTAAATAATGTGGAGTGTGAAATTCTGCATGAACAAGTCCCGCGACGAATGCATGACAATAAAGTATTCATATCAAATATTCCATAGTAGCGGTCAGAACAAAACAAAATTAATAAATGAACGTGTAGCTGTCCTGTTTCATAATTTCTGGTGAATTTGTATTAAACCTTGCTGTAAATAATATAAAAACAGTGCGAATAATAAGGACAGCGCAAAGCCTTTTTCAAAACTGGTTTTCCAAATGGTTCTTCTAAAACCTGTAAATTTGCTTTAACTTATTTTTCGCAAAAAATTACTTGTGCTCTTCTCAAAATAAACGGCTCATTATGGCTTCCATTATGTCTTTTTTGTTAAGTTTGTAAATTGGTGTACAATCTTCACACGGCTTTGTTCCTTGCAAAATTCGTTAAAATTTTACTACAAAAATGTTAATTAGACAAACATCTGCTTACAAAAGCCCACCATTATTTTTTGTTTTACAGTTAAGCCAAAGAATATGGCAAACTAAGCCATAATTTTAATTTACAGCACAATTACACGGTTTAGGATAAAATCTGTTAAGGGCTATTACGTTTAAATTCTAATTATTTAAGGCTTTTTAACCACCGCAAAGCAATATAGAGTCCAGTTTATTTGTACTAAGTCGGTGACACTTGTTTTGTTTCTAATTTTTTATTGTTTTTTCGGACGATTCGAAGGACGATTCGAAGGACCATTTGCGGCTCACAAAAAGCGTATCAGTTGTTTTGTTTTAATTCCGCAGCACGCTTACTTCGTTTTAATCGTTGCGGTCCCGGGGGTCGACCAGTTCTAAACTTTTAGATATTTTTGCGGTTTTTGCCGAGGACTCGGTGCATGCTTCAGAGCGTGTTTGGCTCCGGAGGAATTAACACTCTAATCCTCTTTTAATGGCTCTACTGGCGTGTTCCTAATCAAGGGATTCGGTATATCCGTGATATACTTGCTTCAGACAACACATCGCCCTAGGGACCAGATGCCTGCTTGATTGTCAATTTCACTACGTCGAGGCATCCTCTCGCGTCTGCATTGCTACTCGATACCAGCTTTTTACACACGAACGATTTGATTGAAAAGGAGGAAGGCTTTTGTATGCAGAATTCTGCGTAGTGTGCTTTGGAACTTTTCATATTTCTGTACAGTTTTATTGTCGAATTAGCTTTTACAATGTTGCAATTTGTTGTGGTGTTTCATTTGCTGCGCTTATTGATTAGCCGGTTTACTTGTAGCTAAATGAAATATATAGAATCGATTAATTTTAAAAGGAAATTACTTTTGGATTAGCTCTTGAAAAACGAGCAATCACTTTTTTTTCGCAGAATACATAAATTACTACACGATTATCAGTTAAGTTGGAATTTTATATACATTTCTGAATTAATTACATTTAGTTCTAACATCTACACCCCAACTATTTATTTTCTGCACAAATTTTATCGGCCAATGATGTAATTATTGGTATCGAATCTTTCAAACAAAATAGGAAAATTTGATCGTCCAATAATTTTGTACTTTTGAAAATTCTGTTATAACCAAAAATTTTATGGTTAATATCAATCCTTTTATACCCTACGATGTGGAGCTTTGCTATTTCGTGAGATAACTCCTCCCGGAAAAAAATTCTCGCACAGTGTTCATCGACTGAAGAACTGCATGGGCCGTAGCACCGTCCTGTTGGAACATTACATTGTTTGAACCGAGTCTTCTTTCTTACTTCAGGCACGAGGAAGTTTTGCAGCATATCCACGTACCGATCAGAGGTAACCGTTACAGTCTGATTATCCAGTTCAAAAAAATAGCGACCAATAATTAATTCCTGATGTGGTGACTCCACACCAAGCGGTAACTTGGGGACTGAGTAGAAGTTTTTGATGCAAACTCAAAGGGTTTTGCGAAGCCCAGTATCTGAAGTTTTGCTTACTTACGTATCTATTTAAATGAAAATGGGCCTCATAGGTCATCATAAGTTCTGTCAGTAGATTTTCATTGGCATTGAAAATTTCTAGAAAATTTTCACAAAATTGTACACGTGCTCTCTTATCCTAGGCTTTTAGTTTCTGACCAATTTGAATGTTATAAGGGTGAGAGTAAAGATCGTGTTTCAAGATTCACCGGAACGATGTATTTGAGATGTTCAAAGCTTGAGAATGTCTTTTAGATGAACGGGTCGGACCCAGTGCGACAGCAATTCTTGCACGTTCAATGTTCTCAGGAGAACGAACTGAACGAGTAGTACCCGAAAATTTCGAAACAACACTTCCACGAGCACGAAAGTCACGTATCCATCTTGAAAGAGTTTTGTCTTTGGGTATTCTTCCGTGCCTTGGAACTTGGAATTCACGCCGAAACATTCTTTGCGTTTCTATAATGCTACGAGTTTCGAAAAACGTCTGTATTACGAAAATTCGTTGGTTTAAAGGAAAATGCGCCATAGCTTCATAAATTGCAAAGACTCTCGAAGATCTTTTGACGTTTATGAAGTTTCACTGTTGCCCATGTTTTTTTCTATAGCGTACTTAAATCTCGTCATACCTATTGGCTAACCCTGTACCTATATTAAATCCCACTGACATTTTTAACACTCTCTTTACGTCTTTGCTCTTATTCCGATACGCTTTTGCATTCCTCCTTCTGTTAAATCAGTGTTAATGAATATCTGACTTTTTTTACCATTTTTCGGTTTCGTCTTATTTGCCATGATCATTTTCTTGTTCCTTCGGCTATCCAGTTCTGCCAAACAAGTCCTTGGACCGAGTCTATGCAGCATTTTGATCTGCGTGTCTACATTTAAATGTCGATCCAAAACCTCATACATTGCTTGCTGTAAGGCCTTGGAGTATGTTGTAATAATGGGTAGACCTGTAACTATTGGGCTATTTTCCTTTGCTTTCTTCTTTAGTTGCTCTATTCTATTTGCCGTATTCTGTAACTCTTTTCCAGTTTTGCCCTGCTCTTCTGATATGTTTGCGCTATCTTGCTTCAGTTTCATATTTTTCCGTTATAATTGCTAAATCTCTTTTTTAAATTGCCTCGGTTCTTTCAGTTATGTTACCAATTCCGTAATTTCCGACTTCATCTCAGACTTCATTTTATCTAACTATTTGTCAATCTTATCGTACAGTTGTAGATGCAATTTCTTGTGTTTCTCTAACTTTTTTGCTCTCACCAAACGCGTCACTATATTCTCTTTCTCTCTTTTAATCACTCTTGTAGGAGCTTCCTTCCGCTTCTGAAATTTTTTCTTTACTACGCACACTGCGCCCTATTGAAATTTCCAAATATTTTGTTTCCTCCTTTATTTTACTAGCGACACTAAAATTACTGTAATTTTTTAAATGTTTTGTAATTTCCACCCAAAAAACAATCAATGCTCTTAAGTGACGCACAACGAAATAATTATCGAAAAGAATTATCCTTTGTTTGAGATTCTCTATAAAAACCGTTTATCATCTAATTTCCAGTAATTTCGTGTGCTCACATAATATATTATTATCATACCATGGTACATTTCGCCCCATTAACCTCATTGTCGATTATATTTCTTAGGGCCTAAGAGATACTGCGTTAAATGCGTTAAATGGAATAGGCAGTTTATCACTTAATACTGCTGTATACATTTTCCACTGAATTAATTACTTCGACAAACAATGGAGTGTAGTATATATGAGATGGATGCTACACATAATTTTAACAAAATAGCCAAAACGCGCAATATGCAGTGGAGATGTCGTCAAAGTAACGAAATTTTTGAAAATTATTACAAAATATACTCGCCAACAAGGCTAAAATTCTAATTTTTGTTTGAAATAAGAGTTATGTGAACAGTATGTACCTAAGGATAGCATTTTTTGGCAAATTAATTTACTGTTTAGCTTTAAAAAAAGAGGCCATTAGCGTTACTTTTTGTTGTTTTTCTTTTTATTTTTAATCAGGTTCTCTCATTCCTTTTGGTGTCGTGGTTTCTTGTGTTAATTATTCATTGTGTTTCTTTACCAATTCTATCCTTCCTCCATCCAACTGACTCTTTTTTTCCTAATTTCTGTCCTCGCTTCGTTTAGCCATTGTGTTCTTGGTCGCTCTCTAATTCTTTTCCTAGCATTCTTCATTTTTCAACCCATGTTTGCATATTGTATGCAACACATTTCAAAATGTATCTACTTTAGCAAACTCTTGAAACATCTTTCACAGATAGATGAAAATCTATGTTGTTGACTGTTTAATACCAGCGCTTTAAAATGTACAACAAAACTGTGCTTTAAAATGGTAATTAGTAGTGCATAAATTATAGGAACGTGTAATATAGCATTAACTACGTCTGTAGTAATTAGTGCAGAACAAGATACATCATATTAATAACGGTAAACGGCAATAACGAGAAACATGGCGTATTGAACTAGTATGACGCATGTATTCTGTGTAAACTGCTTTGGGTTAAAGTTTAAGCAAAAATGTATGGCAAAACACTTGGATGTAAATACTTTTTTTTCCAACACCATAAATAATTTGTTTTCACTGCAAACTGTGCTTAGCAGTTTTGCGTTTTTATCAAGCTTATCAAATAAATGCTTGAATAATCATTATCTTCTTCTTAATCGGTTTCTCTTGTACCTTTCGGTGTCGAGGTATGTTACCCTAGTTCTTGATTATGTTCCTCCTTCCCTGTATATCGTTAGCTAACTGTTGCACATCTTTCCAGCTGACTCCAGCTTTTAGTTTATGACACTTTGTTTTCCCATATTGTTCTTGGTCTTCCTCTTCCTCTTTTTTCCCTCGACTTGGTTTTCCATCCCTCTTTTGCGTACCTCCTTTCTGGCATGCGTAGTAAATGTCCCAGCCATCTTAAATCAATTCTCTTAAAATTAGAAAACCTTTTATTTAAATTGCAGATCATTTTGTTCAGATGATCCACAATAACTTAGTACAGCAGCATCAGTTACCTCAGAGTCTCGCTTACTTAGACAATAAAATTGGTAAATTTTTTGACTAAAACATGCTTTTGGCATAATTGCAAAAACCAATGAAGCCAAATATCTTAGCCAACATCAACAAGGGTCTTATTTGCTCCTTGCAGTTGCCTATTTAACGTATTCAGCTTTTGAAGATATCTATTGTCCCCCAAAATATTCATATTGCTCCCCTGTGGGGCGTGCATCCCACGTTGGAAAACACTGGTCTAGGCTGATTGAAGCCGGTACATGATTTTTCGCCATAACCATAACCTTTGTCTTTGTTATTTTAATATTCATATTATATCTGACTCAACGTATCTGCCCATGCGTCTAGATTGAGTTGCAAGTACTTTTCGTTGTTAGCTAATAGTATCACATCATCTGCAAAGGCCAGTGCTGTTAAGGATATTGGTTTTAGATTATTCCAACCCCAGTAGGCTCTCTTTGTGTTTTTTTACATCTTTAATTATTTTATCCATAAGAATTATAAAGAGCAGTGGACCTAAAGTGCCCTCCTGTCTTATTCCCACTGTTGTTTTAAATTCTTGGGAACTACTGTTGTGGGTTCGCACGTAATAAAAAATCGACTCGCAACTGTCTGTTATCTCTAGCGAAAACAGTAAAAGATCTATTTGTTTGATCTTTGTAAGCAGTAATGTCAGATAATGCGCTATACTTCCCAAAACAAAAAAGGAGCGATGGACTTGTTTCGATTAAAGCGTCGTAAAAGTTCCAAAGTAGTTTGTACGGCGACATTTGCCCATAAAATTTCATTTGTAGAATCGTACTGCTGCTAAATACCGATACCATAGCAATAAAAGTGCATTTGCAGTTTAAATTTCTACAGATTTCTGTTGGCTCGACTAATTTTATGGCTATTGTTAACTGCTACATGTAGCATACATATACATTCTAACTGTAAATTTGTAATATGGGTTACCGTAATAAATCTTCATAATAAAATGCTTTGTGTTACATTAGGTTTCCACAATTCCTATTTGTGTTTTACAATTATAGCTCGTAGAACTCGAAGTTTATGGAATAATAAATATTACAGCATAAGATGCATTTTAAACTGCTATTTTGCAATAAATAGATGTCGAATGGAGCTAGATCGTTGTAAAATTGTTATTTAAATCAATTGAATGTTTAGAGCAATATTACAACTTAATTGTTATAGTCTTAAATGCAATAAAAACTGGCATTTAAAGTTTAAACCACCAGAAGCGATGCAAAATTTAATAGGATGCATATTATTGCATAGTTTAAGCGCTTTTATTTACAAACAAATGTCTTTAGTAAGAGGGTCTTTGAAATAAAATAAATGTTACTACAATCGATCCAGAACCGAAAGTCATAAAACTAATCTTTATGAGTTGCATAAATGTTGCTTAACATTTATACGAGTGCAATCAATTAAGCCAGTTGCTATATTAGTGAATTTTTTTAACAAACAATTATTGAATGGTACCTATACGAGAAGCACTAAAAAACTTTGGTGAGTTGTAAAAAATATTTTTAATCGATTTCTGAACAAATTCGTAGTTGTTTTACATTGAGTAGATAATGTTAAACGTTTTTACAAACAAAAAAGCCAAATGCACAATTTTCAAAATTTTTACAACCAAAATTCCAAGGGAAAATATTGAATAACTTTGAAGAGATGTAAAACATATTCTTAATCGTTTTTTGAACAACTTTGTGGTTAATACGCATTGAGTAGAAACTGTTTGAGATTTTTACTGATTCATTTGTTGTAAAAAAATTGGATCAAATTTCATGAAACCGTTTGATTTTAAGAAATCACGAACATGATCATTCTTAAGCTGTTTTCTATTACGACCGTTTCCCTGTGTTTCTCTATCGAATAAAGTAAATAAACCATTTTAGGAGCAAATAAATATAAAAAGAACAAGACGTTTTAGAATAAGAGAATATCGAGAGAGCGTAAAAATGGGAACGTATATCTTAAAGGTAATTGACTTTAATAGTTTTTCTAAATATATTGACCATCTGCGTAGCGGTAATAGTTCGGTTTTCAGCGGTCGATTTTCAGCTTTCAGATAGCGAGTTATCCGTTAGATGCCCTTTTATCTTCTAAGGTGAACGAGCGGAGCAATAGCAGACGAAATATGTTCCACGATAACACAATCCGGCTATAAAGTGCTGTGCATTTACAATCCACACTGATTTAGATGGGCAATTAATTGCGTTTATTATACAGGGTGTACAATTCAGCGCTGAGGTACATTGGAATCTCGGAACAATTAGATAGGAGATACAAGGATGGTTAAATTAGCAAAGAAGCGTTGTTACGGCAGTGTTTTCCAATTTATTTTAACCATGGAACCCTTTGGTAGTTCTTTTAAACAATACAGAACCCTATTAGATTTTTACATGCCCAGCTAAGAAGAGGGTGGTCCATATTCGATGGGATTACATGGGTATCTCGCTTAATCTATCTTGAATAGAGAAACGGTTAAATTATCAAAGATAAGCAGTTTTTTGAGACGAACTCCGTTTTGTAAAATATGTTATCATTTCCGGTTTTTAAGTTATTCGAAAAAAGTGTATTTTTTTGTCATATTAATAACACAGTTCGACATGATTTTTGTTGTTTTGAATTTGATTGGTGTTATTTACTAACGGGTTTGAAAAGTTAAAACTGAATATCTGCTAATTATGTGGTCAGTTATGAGAGATCCTAAAAAATCTAAAATTCTTCAAATTTAAGTGTTATTTATAAATTATTTATTACCAAAAGTGTCCAAAAGTAACGATTTTAATTGTAGCATTCATAAATAAACTTAAACAGCTTATGGATTTATCCATTCAATTCTTTAAACCATGGATTGTTTTGCCTTTTCCTGACGTTTTTCCAAAAAAAAACTTCCAACCTTTGAGTAACTGTTGGGACAGATTCATTTTTAACTTATAAGAATTGTAGTAAACTATTGAAACCCAATTCTGGGTGATGTTTGCTCGCAACTGCATTATATTGTTGAAGAAAAATGTTATTATATCTTAAAATTTTAACTTTTTCTGCTGATTTGTTGTGTGTTGCTTAAAACATTTGTGGACAAAATGTGACTGCACAGCTTTGCTCCCTTTAGCAGAAACATCCACACGTTATCTTCGAAGCCCGTACCAAGGCGAATAAAGGATGCGCAAACTCGGGTAACATGGAATGGAGACTCAACCAACACGCAGGTTTCCTTCCCCCAGGTCAAGAGCGCCTGAAGAGAGACGTTCGCGAAGCCACCAAGTACATAGAGACAGCCCTCGTCATCGACAAGGCGATGTTCGAGAAGCGAAACGGCAGCACAAGAGCAGAGGTTGTCCACGACTCCATCCAAGTAGCCAACATAGCGGACCTTTATTTCCGCACCCTAAATACTCGCGTATCCGTCGTTTATATAGAAACATGGCAAGGCGGAAATCAAGCTCAAATAGATAGGTCACAAGATATCGGTCGCGCTTTATCTAATTTCAATGACTATACTTCTAGAAAACTGTTTAAAGTTGACAAGGACACCACTCAATTACTAACTGGTGAAGTGTTTGTGGGCGGGGAGGCCGGAATGGCCGTTCCGGGAACGGTTTGTACGGCGAAAGCTGTCGGGATAAACGTTGATATAAATACGTACGAACCGCACTTGCTGGCGGGGACTGTGGCCCACATGATTGGGCACAATATCGGTATGGGCCACGATGATGGAAGAGAGGAATGTTACTGCAGGGACTGGCATGGATGTATCATGGCTCAAGCAATCGTAGGTTTAGATAACGTTCAGCCTTACAAATTTTCAGAGTGTAGTCGCTCCGACTATATAGACCGACTACGAACAGGAAATGGAATATGTCTACTCAATAAACCGAATGAATTGGAGGTAAGATTGAATTTTCTTCACAAACTTTTTCAATTAACTCCCTAGTTTAATATTTTGCGATAATGTCAAAAACTGTCCTGCAATTTACCCAAACGTTTTACTTAGGATATAGGTACTTAAGATATAGACATGGTACACAATTCTCTACAAAGAAAATATGGTGTATCCTATACATTCAACAACTATAAAATCTACTCAATTTCATTACAGACTAATTATTTCTTATAAATCCTTGTGATAGTGTTTAAAAATCTCATGTATTTTACACGATACATAATTACCTTTGCTATTATATTACAAAATTTTGCACACAAGTAATTTTCTACAAATTTTAACACTCACAGCTCCTGATACGAGGTGAGCGCCAAAATTTCCCGGCCTGACTATGAAAAAAACGGCGTAGGCTCAAATTTAAATTACAGTTTACAATATAATCCCCCCCTTGACATCAATGCACTTATTAAATCGTTTTAGCAACAATTCGATACCCCTAAAAAAATGTGCCTTCGGTTTGTCTGCAAAATGTGCCCAAACTGCAGCCTTCACCTCTTGGTCTTCACTGAAATGGCGCCCGCGAAGGTCCTTTTTCAAATTTTCCAAACAGGTAATAGTCACTGGGGGCCATATCTGGACTATGCTGAGGGTGATCGATTTATTGAAAACCGTAGTCACGAATTGCGGCTTGAGCAATTCCAGCAGTGTGCACGGGGGCATTGTCGTGCAGTAAACGCACGCCTCTGGTCAGTTTCCCACGTCTTTTCTCCCAAATATTTGGTCGTAGTTTGCGCAGGAGTGCTGCATAATATTCCACGTTGACTGTGATGTTGCGTTCTTTAAAATCTATGAGAAGAATGCCCTCACAATCCCAATAGATCGTAGCCATCGCCGTTTTTGTCGACTGACAGAACCTGAACTTTCTTGGCGGTGCTTCTCCTTTTCGCCTCCATTCCCTCGATTCTCTTTTGGACAAAGGATCATAGTAAAGTACCATGGTTTCATCCCCTGTATCAATTGTCTTCAACGCGTCCACAGGATTTTCTCCACAGAGCTCCAAAAAGGATCGAGCACATTCAACACGACGCTAGCGCCGAACTGCTGAGAGATGTTTGGGGACCCACCTTGCACTAACTTTATTCGTGCTTAACCGATCGTGGAGGATTCGGCGATTGCTTGTATCTGAAAGCCCCGACATTTTTGATGGTTCTTTCACCTTCAAGCGTCGATCGTTTAACACGAGTTCCACAACAAGGGCAATCTTGTCGTCCGTCACCACCTCCACAGTCCTTTCTGTTCTTGCATCATCTTTCAAGAATTCTTGCCCCGTTCGAAACCGTTTTGACCAATTTTTTACCACAAAATAAGACGGGGAATTGTCTCCGAGCACCCACCCCATTCGATCGAACTTTGATGCTTTGAGGAGAAAGACCTTCGCGAGTGAGAAGTTTTATAACAGCTCGATACTCAATTTTCGTGACTTCTGACATCGTGATAAACGAATGACAGTTATAAAAAAACTAATTGACATAGAATCTATTTTTGTTTTTTCCAAGGCTAATATGACTTGAACCGATGTGTTAAAAAAATGTGACCCACTTGCGATATCTAGATCTATGTCAGACCGGGAAATTTTGGCGCTTACCTCGTAAATGCTTGTACTGTTTAAATAATCCATTTTTGTAATAAAAATAAGTTCAATTTTAATTCATTTACGTTTTTAATTGTAGAACTGGTATATCGGGACTTTTGTCTCGTAGTCAGTAAATTATGTTCCTATTTAGTATTTATTTATTGAATACATTTATAAATAAATACTAAAGAAGCTACTTACAAACAAATGAGAATATCAAAACTGGTTTAGCATTTTTGCAATATTCTTTGTCAAAAATAGTAAGGGATTTTTAATTGAACTTGTAGCCTCACTGCATTAATTTCATTTATTACTTCCAAATTTAATTAAACAAATAAAGATTAAAAAAATAATGTGGTTTTGACAATTATCATTGTATGTACATTCTAAAAACTAGCAATAAACATGACACTTTTGGCATAGAACCTATTTTTTAAACATATGTGAAAACCTTTTTAAATACAGACGCACTTAGTTCAAATTATGTATAAGAAAAATGCGTTTCAAGAAATAAGACAAGTTTCTAGATGACAATTATATTGTACGTAAAACATAAATACAATAAAATCCTTTGATTTATATCGGTTTGCTTAAAAATCACTTATTTGCTGAAGACTTGGTTGTAGAAATGTTAGACCAGTTTCTGAACTCTTATATCTTTGTAGGTGGCAATCTTATTAAAACCGATATTAAATATTTTAATTCAAAAGATTTTAGCATTTCGTTAATGAAAAACAAAATTGCTTCAAATTGTGTTCCAAATTTTGGTGGCATACAAGCAGAAATATGGATTGAATCATACAGCTTTGGAAATTATAAATTCCAAAAGCTCAAAACCGAATTTTGGGCTTATAAAAAGCGAGCCGCCAAAAAACAAAAGAAAGTTAAGATAAATAAGGGATCCAGAGTTCTTTGATGTTAAGTTCTTTCGATTTCATGGCAAATAAATTCAAACTTTATGAAATTTAGCTTGGGGGAAGTAAATTAATTTTATAATATCCTTGTTAGGAGGATAAAACATGGGCATTAAAACGGAATTCATTGGCCTTTAAGTATTTTTAACGTCCTTATTCAGATATTGATTTTGTAACTTTTTTATCAATTGAAATTCATAGGTCTTTTCGGTAAAATTAAAACTTTCAAAGTTATGCTTTGTTGTAATAAAGAATTCATTAATTCCTTTTTGGAATTGTATTTTTCTTATTGTTTTTCATGTGTTATTGTTTGTTCAGGTGCGAAGGACATGTGGCAACCGAATCGTAGAGGAAGGTGAAGACTGCGATTGTGGCACAATAGACGAATGTCCAACCGTTGATCCCTGTTGTGACCCCATAACGTGCAAATTAACAAAAGAGGCCGAATGCGCCACAGGTCCTTGCTGTGATACATGTAGATTGAAAGAAAAAGGAATGGTGTGCCGCGACGCAACAAACGAATGCGACCTCCCAGAACACTGTTCCGGAGAAACGGGCGATTGTCCGCCAGATGTCTTTAAGAAGAACGGAAACTCCTGTGGTGATACTACAGGGTATTGTTTTCATGGGGCTTGCCCAACACTGACCATTCAGTGCGAACATATATGGGGGTACAAGAGTATCTCGGCCGACCTTCAGTGTTATGAGCAGTTTAATTCTAAGGGCTCGATCAACGGGCATTGCGGAAGTGATTCGCAGGGAAGGTTAACAAAATGTGCACCTGAAAACGTGCGATGTGGTTCCCTACATTGTAAACTTGGTAATCAATACCCAGTCCTTTCGGGTTTGGACCAAATGTATTCTCGGACAATAATTTCTATTAAAGGAGTGGAATACGAATGCAAGTAAGTACAAACCAAATCTCTAACTACCACAGAAAAGGCCAAAGTGATGTTTACTTCGACCGCGTATTTGGTGACACCTTTGAAGCAAAAACTTGGATTATTTTTGATGAAAGACTCAGGTTTTTTTTTTAATTCAAAATTTCTAGTGCACCTAATCCTGTAGATCAATAAAAATTTTAACTTTAACCTAATTTGCCACGTTTATTTTTGAGTCTGGATGTCGCCAATGGTCAATCCTAGTCACGATTACAATCTAATCACTGCACTACTGTGACTACATAGCACTGTACTCTGCTTTTGTACACTTTCAGTCTACACAAGTTCAAAGGGTTTAATCCTTTTGAGCCTACGCACTAGTTTTTGATTATCGAGAAGTTGGAGCGCTTCAATGTTGGCATGTCTGTGGAGACTCTCCTCATGGCTTTTGGCAGCTTTTTTAATTTCTTCCTTGGCAGATTCAACCTGGAGTTGTCGGTGTAAATCGCCGTTGCGAATATATCAAGGAGCATTTACTGTGCTCCTTAATACACGGTTTTGGAATTTTTGAAGACAGCTGTAGTTGCTTTTTGTGGTACAGCCCAATAATTGTAGTCCGTATGTCCAAACAGGCTTGAATACCTTTGTTAGGAGCAGTTAATTTTGGATAGAAAGCTGGGAATTTCTTCCTATCAGCCAATACATATCTCTATACTTTATCTTCAGCTGCTCCGTTTTCTTTTTGACGTGTTCCTTCCATTTTAAGTTGACATCTAAGTTTAGGCCAAGATATTTAGCAGTCTTTTGGCAAGGGATTATATTATTATTTAGATGCACTGGTAGGTAGTTTATTCTTTTGTTGGTGAAATTAACGTGGACAGATTTTTCTTCGTTAACTTTTATATGCCACTGTTTTGTCCATATATTTTATTAATTGCGCTTTGGAGATTTTCTGTTGTTTCTTTTATGGTTGCTCCTGTCCTGTAGTTAGAACTGCGGTGTCGTCAGCAAATGTGGGAGGTTTACGTTTTGTGTTTCTAGAATGTCATGTCTATACAGCAGGTACAATACCGGTTCAAGGACACTTCCTTGAGGTACACCTGCTCTTATAAACCCAAGTTCTGAGTATTCGTTTTCCATTTTGACCTTAAACGTTCGCTGAGATAGATATGACTACAGGAGCTGACCATATTGAACAGAAAGCATTTTCTTTAATTTCATTAGTAATCCTTTATGCCAGACTTTGTCAAATGCTTTAGCAACATCGAGAAATGTTGCCGAACAAATTTTCTCTTTTAAGGACCTCTCTATGTCATTTATTATTCGATGAATCTGGTCTATGGTGAAGTGTTTGTCACGAATACCAAACTGATGTGGTGGAATAAGTTTTTTTCTCTCGGTTATGATGTTCATCCTTTTTAATAGCAGCTTTTCAAAAAGCTTTGATGGTATAGGTTGAAGTGAAATTGGCCTATATGATGTAATCTCATCGATCGGTTTCCCCAGTTTTGGTAACATTATTACTTCGGCTGTATTCCATATAATAGGAATAGTAAGATAATACTAAAGTACTCCAGGTTGACAATTATTTCGGCAATATTTAATGTACTTTTTGTTGTTAGTAAAATATTTGAAGTAAACATTGCTTTGTCCCTGTGTCCTATTTAAGAAAACTGCTAATTAAGGTATGTAAACGCAGAGCTACTAGTGGAACCGTGGAAAAATCCAACCTTCCACCACTTGGCCTCGTAAGAGATGGAACGCCATGTGGAGAAAACCTCATTTGCCTTAACCAAA
This sequence comes from Elmis aenea, assembly GCA_947652605.1. Taxonomy (NCBI): domain Eukaryota; kingdom Metazoa; phylum Arthropoda; class Insecta; order Coleoptera; family Elmidae; genus Elmis; species Elmis aenea. The sequence goes on from OX393579.1 coordinate 55,333,040, forward strand.
CTTGCACCAGTATTTTTCCACATATAGATCAAACAAAATGTCCTAGTAATCATAATAATTTGGAATGTTCGGGGCACGGGGTAAGTATTTTTAACTTTTTCGTCCTAGCGTCGTTCTAATTGTGTTCTACTATCCAGTACTGCACTAACCTAAACAAATGCTATTGCGAACTGGGGTGGAGTGGTCCAGATTGCTCCATAGAAACAGAAGTCGTGCCACCGCCAGTCGCAACACCGCATCCCGATGCCCCTAAACCGGTTAGTAACCTAGCCGATATTATGAAGAAAAAAGAAACAGCTTATGGTGAGTATCAAATCGTTGATGTGCTTTTGTTCTTGTGTAGTGTTCCCTCTCGTCCTTATTTTTGGGAAAAATTGGCGTGGGATGAATACAAAAGTTTAGGCGATTTTCTTTAACTGTGTTCAATATCATTGGAGCGGGCTAATCATGGAAAAAAAGTTATGATAGCAGTTTTTCCCTCCATTATTTGGAGGTAGTGCGATAAAATGGGGCGAAGTTGTGTTATTAGTCCCGCGTTCACAATGAACGTAGTAGATAGTAGATAGTACATAGTGATTAGTGCGTAATATGTAAAAAGTTAATAACAAAATGTTTACTTGGATACGGGTAACAACCGACTTGTTTGTAGCATAGCACATAACCTCAATTTAAACGCGGAAGGTTGTTTATCAAATTGACCTTTCTTGTATTCTACGTATTTATTTCGACATGAAAATTTTGGAGGATTATAACGGTAATAAGTAGTATTAAACATCGTTCAACATTGTAATTTTAATGAATTTTAAACATTAAAAACATAGATACTTCACTTTGTTTTTGTTTTTGCAATAAATCAGACTTCCATAGTTACTATATAAATCTTACGTTCATTGTGAACACTTGCATTATTGATTCTATACATTTCAGCTTTAGCTACTAACCACTATCTACTATCTACTACGTTCATTGTGAACGCGGACTTGTTAGACTAAGTTTTGATTTTCGTTTGTTCTTTTACTATCAATTTTTTTTACCTTATCTACACACAATCGCCTAACGTTTATTATTTCTTCAAATCTTACAATTTAGTATATTATTAATATTAATACTTGAATCACTGGAATAATCCGAGAATTCCTCATGTTATTGGCTGACTAGAAAATCAAAACTTGGGATCGGAAGCCATTGTTTTTTTGTTTTTTTTTGTTTTGTGTTGGAAAAAATTTGTGATACTTGCAGGAGGTTGCAATTTGATGCAAATTTTGTCACTCTCCAGTGTTGTGTGTTTAGAATTTTAGCATTAGAGGCAGGATTAGTGTATTTATTCTTCAGGAGCCAACAACAAGGAAAGTCTGAGTACCCTGACGATGGTATTTATCCTAGTAGGCGTGGTGAAAGGCGTCTTCATATGTTTTGCTCTAATGGCCGTTTGCTACAGGTATTAGTGACTCCTTACGGTTCGAGAGAGAGAAATGGGGTGCCTGAGTGCGCAGTGTCCTGTACATAGGCTTCAACAGTTTTTTTGATGTTGCAACATATATTTAATTAACACCTAACTGTGTGCATTGTTATAATTTAAACTCATGTGTGCTTTTCCTTCTTTCTCTTCGCCTTTTTGTTGATGCATGATGGCGACCGGCGCCTCCACCCACGACCCGTCTCCCTGCGTTGGATCTGCAGAGGACTATCACGGGTCTAACACGATTTTTCTCGTGGTTACACTCATGTCGGTGGTAGGGGGTGTATTCATTGTGTTTGCGTCTGCGGCTCTTTGCTACAGGTCAGTCGTAGTACACAAAAACTTCTCGCTCTGTCTCAGGTTAGTGGGCAGACCAACCAGGTAGATTCACATTTTCAGCATCCGCTCGCTTCTTTTCATTCAGTTTACCTTGGTTTATTTACTTCTCGTTCTGTTGCCAACGCTAAATGTTAGTAGAACTAGAGACACTTGATGATAATGCACTCGAATTTATCATCAACGTGATTATTGTTTTTAATATCTCATGGCACGGATTTACAATTCGCAATGTGAATAATGTTTGATGTTGTATACTAACCAACCCCCTTCCACCGGAAGTAACTTTTACGCTGCGAAAAAATTGTAAATCTTAGTTATCTATCTCTAATACCACATCTCTCTACTTGTACACTATCATACACTGTATATTAAAGTAACTGGAGTGGTTCCATCATGGACGTCTTCGATAATGCACCAAATATGCGCAAATTATAACATCTCACCCTAAAAATCAATGCAGTTTAACCAAAAACGGTTTGGTTTTTGAAAAACGTATCTAGAGTGAAATATATTCTAAAGAACTTCGCTATTAGTACACAGAATAAGTTTTAAATTAAACACGAAATTGCGTCAAAATTTTATAATATAGGGCCCCAAAATTGCAAAAATGTAACTGGAAACGTTTTTGTCTTAAAGCCTTAGCAATTTCAGATGAAATCGAATCTTTAAAGGCTTGTGCAACAATGTTTTTACTAGTTTTGCAGTGGTAAAAGACTAATAACAAGCCAATATATTTTTTTAATAAACTCCACAAAAAAGCAAATGTTTCGTTTGGGAAAAGTTTTCCCTGCAATGTATAATTTTGTGCCGAATGGACTTGGCTACGCCAAGATAAAATTTTCGGTGTATTCCCTACAATAAAGCTTCCTATCTTTTTTTTTTAGTCGTTGTAACATGATATAGGGGAGACCGGAGATGAAAATAACACGGGTAGGTTGTAACAGTGCCTATAGTTTATTTAATTTTTGTTATATGTCGCCCTAAGCGCTGTAGCAATGTTCATTTACATCCACCTCCATACCTACATTGCTAGTTCTGTCATAAAGGTTAAGTTTTTGCCAGCCAGAGTCACTATTTTCCGCCTAAAAGTTAATTGCATTGTGTCACCGGTCGAGTGACTTTTGGGCGATCTCTAAAAGAGGAACAAAAAAGTACCTACATTATTATGTTCTAAATTTTGTTGGCTATTGGTGGACGCAATACAATTTGACGTTGGAATCGTGGTTAATTGAAGATTCTCTCCAATTTGTTTTGTGTACACTTGGGGTCAAAAGTAACAGTGTTACAACTAACCGCAATCAATGTTTTTACTTGCAAATGTTAACTCTTAGCACACAATTGGTGGTTTTCTTCGTAGATGGGAACATACAAAACTTGTCGGATTAATTTTCCAATTTGTTGTATTTTTTTGTTTCCATTTTTAAATATTTTTTTTGCTAATGTGTATTTTGGAATCAAATATTAATTTTGTTGATAAATACTAGAGTAATATATTCACCCACTACTTGTGAGCTGTGTAAATTATTTTGCCGATACAACTTACCCCGATCATTGTCACTTTTAGCCCCAACGTTGAGGTTGGAAGTAAAAGCTGTTTTACTACAGAAAAAAAATCTCACATATGCTTTACGAAACACATGAAATACATTTCTTGGAAGGAAGACAAATGTCCAATCTATCACTAATTCAATTTGGATGTAAAGAACTTGTTATACTCTATGAGAAATTAAATAAAAACAAAAAAGTGTTACTTTAATCCCCGGTCTCCCCTACGTATTACAGCTACCAAAATTTAATTAGAAGTTCATTTAAAGAACAAACTCTTTTTAAAAGTAATATGAAAGTTACCGATTAGTAAGCATGTTTGCTTTTAATCTTTATAAACTGATTTTTTTCCCTGGCCAAGTTACATAGTATAGCTATAATAGCTACATAGCCATATAGCTATAATACAATGTTCTTGGTTAATTTTGTGATTACAATTAAACCAGCAACTGACACCGCCTTTGTGCTTTGTACATCACCAAAAATAAGCTCTAACATTGGCTCCTTGGCTAACCCATCCAGTTTAAGCCCAATTTCTGTCAGAATGTTTGTAGTTTAGTGAAATAAATATGCGAAGGGCATCAAAGTAGCCACATTCTTGGTATTATACCGAAATGTTGTTTAAAAACGTTACTTTTAGCTACTGATCTTTCCAAAACGCGTACAAAATTGAGTTACGCTACAAGTATTTTGAAACTAGTTGAAGGCCGGGGTGATAATTCACCCCAATCAGAACTTAGAGCATAAAAAAAATATTATAAAATCAGGATTTAAAGTACAAACACCCAAAATGCAGTGTGAAATTTACATTTTATGGTGTAGTTGAGCTCATTTAAATTTCTAGACGTTAGTTTATGTACAAAAACGTTTAAATCAAGACTACGTTGCTAGTTTTTTCTTCTAGTTGCGTTTATTATCTTTGAATTTAGCTAAAGAACCTGTTTTTAACAGCTTAATCGAATAAGGTGCTGTTTCGTCACGTTAAGTAACTCAAAACCTGTATTACAAAAAGTACTCCGCATATTTGTTGATATACAGAGTGTTGCATGACGTAACGACCAAACTTTAGGAGCATGTTCCTCGAGTCAATTTAAGCAAAAATTTTTATTTAAACCGCAGTCCAAAACTCGATGGTTATCGAGTTATGGACTTTTAAAGTTTATAAAAAAAGGTCAATTTTAACATAAAAAAGCATGAAATGCCGCTTTTATCTTAAATAGAATCAAGGAACATGCTCCTTAAGTTTGGCCGTTACTTCATGCAACACTCTGTATAAAAGCAAGCAATTTTGTTTAGTTTGTAAGGGACTGCCGAATGAAACATTGCTTTTAATAAAAAATGTACCATCTCCTTGACCGGTAAGTTAAGAACTGTACTCTAAAAAGGCCAATTTAGATAGATTTAGACTAGAATCTGCCTATTTGCAAGGCGGCCCTTTGACTAGGGCGACGTTTTAACCTGGACAATTTGCATCCTTTACGCTTGTAAAAAAAATATTGTACTCTTTGCGTATTCACGAATAATTGTTGGTTAATATCTGCCTTTGTTAACCTCTTTGGACGTCCAACGATAAATCAACAGTTTGTTAGCGTAGTTGATAGTTTAAGTTAGAAGTTTTAGATAGCTGGCACAGAAAAATTGAAATGTTAGTTACAAGCAGTAGTTTATAGACAAAGTTTTTAGATTTGAGTACAGGTTAAGTGTTATATTTTCATCGATGCTTTACTCGAGTTGAAAGAAATTTGCGTCACAACCACTTAACGTACAACTATCGTAGCTACCTCACGTAGGTTCTTGTTACGATCCATTTTAACTCGAGAGGTATTCATTATCACTCCAGTTACCACACGATTTGGAACCAACTCTGAAATGTTCACATGTGCATGTCTCCTAGATATTGAATGCTGCATGTCACAATGTAGACGACCCATAGTGAAACATCCCAGCATCCCTAACACACTGTAATGGATGTTTGCCAAATTAGCAGCTATATTTTGAGCGGTTGAGGAGTGCTTGAAACCTGTCACTTGAAAACTAATATTTACACTGAATTTTATATACTTTGTTACACGAATTGCCGATTAAAAACAAATTTTAATCAGTCTTACGTTTAAGAGCACATAGAGGAGTTTAGTTACACGCATGGAGGCTTTAGAACGAAGCACCAAACTTTGTTAATGCCTACGCATTAATAAAAAATGCGTTAGCGAGGCGTGGATGCTTTGCGTGTGAGTTTTGTATCAATTATGATAACAAAATAAATCTGGGAGATTATTTCTTGCTTCGGCTTAGGAAAAGCCTTAAGGTGACGGCTCTTACATGGTTTTTCTTGGACCTGACAGCAAAGGGATTGTCAGATATACATAAATAATATTGCTCTCAGGGTTTTTTAAGGAGCTTGTTGTTGTAAGACAAAGTCAAGGATTACTTTTTCGTTTTAGTCCGTTTTTGCATACAGGGCGGTCTAAATTCGATGGAAATTATAGTAATCTCGCCTATTCTTCAACATGAGAAATGGTATTACTACAAAAACATTTTAATTCTTTTAAGCAAATACAAATGAGCTAACAGATATTACTTGCGCAAAAAAAAATGTTTTGGAATGCTCTATACAGGGTGATTGATTGAGACCGGGCCTTAAAAGGATATAGAGAATGAAAAAGGGTATTGATCTGAAATTTTGGTTATGACCATAACGGCGGTAGATAATATTAAGCATCACAATGAAAATCAAAAAATTTCAAAAAAGTCCAAAAATCTAAAAAACGACTGTACTAGGTATAGGGAATGCTATCAAAAGTCCCTCTAATATAACGTGTTAAATCCAAAAATGCAATAAAAAATATACCATTGTATTTGAAATAAGAAAGTAGACGTCAACTTCTGGTATATCCGGAAGTGTCGCCATCTTAAAAATATTTTCAATAAACAGATCAGATGCCATTATGGTCATAACCAAAATTTCAGATAATACATTTTTTCATTTTTTATATTTTTTTAAGTCCCGGTCTCAATCAATCACCCTGTATAAGAAAATGGTTTTACTAAAATCGATTGTCTATGAACGCGACAATTAATATCCGTGCATTAACAAATGTTCTGTGCTGTTTCTCAACCGCGAATTATGTTGATGGCGTTTGCGATCTTTTTTACTTTCTATTTTATTACCCTTCATACTGTAAATACTGCCCAGTAATGGTACCATAAATTACTAGACTTACCACACAAGCTACCAAGTTCAATTCAATTCCAAGCCGTTACATGTTGCACCAACTTTTTTCTTTATTAATGTTAGCCGCAACACGTCAAATTCCGTTCGCAAGTGTCTTGTCAATACCAAGAAACTGAATCTGACAAGACGTCGTGTTTTGCAAATTAGAAATATGTCACTAAGTATTTCTAAAAGATATATATCATCCAACTTTAAGTTGCGAACAAATCTGGAAGACTGCAAGGAAACAGATAGATCAGTAACGTGCTCTGTTTTAAAAGCTTTATGAACGTAAGTTCGTTTTTTGTGAGACGAATTTTCGCTAGATTTTCAATTAATGGCGATTGAGAGTATCAAATGTCACCAATTATTGTGATTGCAATATTTCAAACGTAAAATAATTAAATAAAACACCAGTACTTAATTAATTTAAATTTTTTTCAAACTAATTTCAAAACGAAAAATTTTTACAAATTATTTACAGGCTGTATGCTTTACCATAAGGAGCATACGAATCTTGGTAACTGCCAATGCAGTAGTATGTTTCTATCAGCAAAAAAGTGTATTTCTTCTTAGTAAGACTATTAATTGAAAATAGGCATATTCTAGTTATTTCCTAAAATACGCTGAAAAAAACTACATAAAGTCAATTTTTATTTTACTTTTATTAGTATCAACAGTAGAATTTTACAATTTGGTAAGTATAGTTTCCAAAATCCTCATGTTCTTGTAAAAACCGGTTAACTATTTTATGGTACAATAAACTTCTTCATACTTAAAATGTTGCATAGAAAAGCTGAAATTTTATCATCCATACAGTGTTTATAATAGTTAACACTTTGAACCCATTCTTTTCTTTTAAAACTTTCAATTGCCCAGTTTTATTTAAAATTAATGTTACCTTATGAAAAATAAAGTAAAACGTTTTTAAACTTTACACCTACAGCATAATTAAACTAATTTTAAGTAAGTGAGTTCTAATTAAAATTTACTACCAATGGATTGTAACAAAATGGAACCAATACGTCGTAAAATGTCTAACAAGACCTTTTTTTTTCACCACTACAATATGTATATGTGAGAGTAAACATACATCATCTAAATGACCAGTTTTGATAGATGTAAACAACCACATGTTCCATGTTTTATTAAAAACTGACGCCGAACAATATGTAATTTGTATTTGTAATGCTTGAACAACATTATTTTTCGGTACAGCATTTTTACAGTACACAAGCAAAATAATTTTGCAGTTATTAAATGTCAAATATTGTTTTGCTTTTATCCAATTTCCGCACGACACATTCTTTTACACTTAGTACTGAATCCTGTCAACACCATGAAGGCCCCATTGTAGTTAGTACAAACGTGAAACTCAACAAACACGCAACTATTATTTAGAAGGAAAATAAAAAACATAAACCTTTTATTTTCGTCGTACGAAATTTTGTGTTAAAATATAATTTCTTTATCGTGAAAAAGTGTATAAATCTTACACAAAAAACAATTGTATATATAGAAACCACTCAAGACCAGTATTATGTGGCTCTGTATTTTTTACTAGCCATGTAAAATCATTACAGTGCTCAAAAAATTTATAATTATTTTAGAATTGAAAAAGGTACCTATGTATTTTTAAATTTTGCTTTAATCATGTAAATTATGCATTTCTAAAACTTCTGAAAATCGCAACTTATTAAGCTTTAAAATATATTACTTTTTGCCAAGTTAACCGAATCTCTATCTTCCATATCAAGCAAGATTTCCATGGTGACTCGAATTGGTTGGTACACCCTGTACTCAAAATTAAACAGATTGGTAGCGAAATGAACAAATTTTTTCATCTTACAAGGGAGGGTCACGATACGTTGTCGTTAGAATTTGATTCAGGCTGTGTTTATTGCATCAAGGACATCAAAACTAAATGTTTTCCAGAGTTATACGTGCCACTGGCCATTTCCATCGGAAAAATAGGGAAAAAACTGAAAACTTGGTATAAAAAGGTCATTTTTACGAACGCGTTGGCCATAAAACCGTCAGAGACAAAATCGAAATTCTTCTATTGACCAATGGGCGCATTCTTTGGAAGTAAAATGGTGCAAAGTTTTTGAAAATATCTTAAACGGTTCCGGAGAAAAACGTCAAAAACGAAACCCCTGCATAAGAGCTATGATTTGAGAAGTTGTGTCTGTATAACTACATCTATGCGACTTGCACAGGCGCTTAACATAGGAAAAACCGTTTTTCCTCGTTTTTCGCGTTTTTTTCCGAAAACGTTTAAGATTTTTTCGTAAACTTTGCACCATTTCACTTGCAAAGGATGCGCGCATTGATAAATAGAAAATTCAGATTTTGTCTCTGACGGTTTCATAGCCAACGCGATCGCAAAAATACCAAATTTCCATTTTTTCCCCTATTTTTCCGAAGGAAATGGCCAGTGGCACGTATAACTCTGCAAAACCTTTAGTTTTGAAGTTTTTGATGCATTAAGCACAGCCTGGATCAGATTCTACAGACAACATATCGTGACCTTCCCTGGTAAGAAGGTTTTCAAAGAGTAGATGCAAGATTTAAAAACAAATTTAAACTTTTCGATGGAAATTCACGCTAAAGTATGCCAACTTAAATTGATTCAAGTTTTAACAAACCTTTAATATACTTAAACAATAAAATTATTGCCTGAGGCTGTCTTAATTTTATTCAATTAAATCTTTTTCTATTCATTAAATACCAGAAGAGGTGAAACACAAATTCTAGCGACTACGTATCGTTACCTTCCCTGGTTAGTTATAAGTTCTGCTCTGCTCATTTGTTTTTTGATAAGATCAATTTAGGCAAAAAAATCCATAAGGACTTTTAACAAACATTTTTAGATAATTAAAACTTTTCGCTATGATAGTTGGTAAGCCTTGGTTGAACTATCACTCTTTTTTTAAAACGTTGTTATTCAAAGAAATATTGGCTTAAGAGGACTAGGTTTTTGAACAAATCTAGAAGTGGAAAGTTTGAATCGAAATTTCTATGGTGACAATAATTCTCGTATCAAAATACGAATTTACGTTTGTAAAGCTTTAAGGTAATATAAACTCTCATTTTGTAAATATTTTTGAAACACAAATACACGAAGCCCACTCTGGACTGTAGAACCTAATATTAATCGGCAATTTCGCCTGTCTTTTGTTTTGTTTGCTCGAAATTTCAACTGGAAGGAAGTCAACTGTTCCTAAATATCAGAAACCGTATATTAATACGAATCAGAAAAAGTACTCCGTATCGGCCGACAATCACTCGCAGGAGGACTCCTTCGAAAATGCCAACAAGATCCTGGGAAATATCGCCACGTACAGGTAAGTCAGCTTTAGTAAGCTTAATTAAACATCAGCTACAACTTAGTTTTAAGACAAACATCTCATGCACTCTCCATTTCGCTATTTTTGGTTCCTCATTTTTTGTTTATTCACAGAATCATGTCATCCCTGGAGTGGCTGTTGAGCGAGTGGTAAATTTTGATTATTTGCACATTGCCGTTAATCGTTATTATTTCACTAGATAATTTTGCTTGTTTTATAGTCTTATTAACCTTTTTCATGTTTGCGGTTACATTTTACAAAAAACAACGAAAATTAATTCAGTTTCGCAAATGGAAACGTCTATTTCACAGACTTACTTCTAGACCTAATTTTGTAAGTAATACAGGATGTTCAAAATAATTTTACGGCCTGGGAACCTCAAAAACTGCAGAGTTCTAAAACTACAAATTTTTAGCTGCACAAAAATAAGCAAAACTAAGCCGATTACAAATATATTTTTAAATTTTACATAACTCAATCTGTTCCAGAAATTAACGAAAATATCCTGAGACTATTTCTTTATTTTCAATAGTTTTTTATATTTTTAAAGATACATTAATACAAACTGCCGTTTTTAAACGATTGTATGGTGGCGTCTGTTTTTTTTTTCATACCTATCTTCAAATTTTTTCAAGGAGACAGACAATTTTTTTTAATTTTTTGGGCAACCCATAGGGTTTATAAACCATTTTTTACAAAATCTCTATGTAAATATTGTAATACACAGCGTCATTCAAAAAGTCTGCAACAAATGGAAAAGTTTTTTAATATTGATTTCTCAGAAAATTTAAATGTTGACAGTCAAATTCCAATTTTTATTTTTCAAGAAATTTTAACATTCAAAAAGTCTGCAACAAATGGAAAAGTGCTTTATTATCGATTTTTCAAAAAATGTTATTCTTGATAAAAGTTGGTGCATGGTCTAAAACCAATTTTAAGACGAAAAAAAGTTTAATAAAAAGCCATAGGACACTAGATTTTAGCGATTTTTGAAATATTTGCAAGAGTAAAGTGCTTAAAAAATAGAAATTGGAATTTGACTGTCAAAATTTAAATCAAGCCTTATTTTTAGATTTTAAAAAACTCTTTCCCGTAAAATGTTTTTGTATCTCTTAAAATAAGGGGACTTTGCACTTGCGAATATTTCAAAAATCGCCCATGTCCTATGACTTTTTATTAAACTTTTTTCATCTTAAAATTGGTTTTAGACCTTGCACCAACTTTTATCAAAAATAACATTTTCTGAAATATAGATAATAAAACACTTTACCATTTGTTACAGACTTTTTGAATGACGCTGTAGATATAGGATCACAAATTTTGGTTTCCAAAAACTCAAAAATTAATAATCGCAGTTCGAAACTGTTAAATCTTAAATTTATTATCAAGAAAGTACCCAATTTTATAAGAGACGATTATGTTTCAGTTTCTTTTTTAAATTTTAGGTTTAGTTAAAATATGAAAATTAAAAATAGATTAAATTCCACTCAAAATTATTGGTATTAAACCTCTTTGTAGTTCTTATAATATTCAATACCCCCAATGTAGTGAATTTGTTTTGATCATTTTGATCATCTTGTATACTTACCTAATTTTGTTCTAAAAAAAAAGTTAATAGTACTTAGGTTCACAGTATGATATGTATGTATTTTATTCAAGTATATGAGCAGTTATTAATAATCGACACTTATTTTTTATTATTAAAACAGTATGTGCTAAGTTTGCAAATTAAGAAAAAAATACTGTTGTATTTCTTATATTCCAAAGCAAACATCAATTTTGAAGGTATAAAAAAAAATTCTAGAAATTTTGATGTACAGAATAATATTTAAAACAATTTTAAATCAAATATCGAAATATTTATATTTATTCTAAATAGAACTGGTTTTACATTGTTTTTGAAAATACACACTTCGCTAAATTTAAACGTTTTGTTTTTCTCGGTTTTCTAATAAATCTCACAGACACTAAGTTTGAATACAATTATTTTTCAAAAACGCCTTTATTAAGTTTTCATCTCTAGCAATTTTGATAAAATAAAAAATTAAACTTCTTTCATATGCCAGTTATTTAGAAAAACTTTACAAACTAACTTCGTTTACATAAAATTATCAATCCAGTTTTAATTTCACACACATACACACGAATGGCATTGCAATAATATAGTATACAACATAACAAGAGTTGTAAGAAGCATATTATGCACGAGTGCGTAATTGATTTGCAACTCGTGTTTTGTGCTATACTTTTTCTACGACCACATAATATATACGATTTTATCGGCTTTTTGGCTAATAGTAAAACACACTTGTACTTAAACTGCTAATTGTCAATTTTGACGTAAATCTACTTAATTACTTCCTAAAAAACTATACTTTTGCGTAAGAACCACATACTATGCATGAAGATTGTACTTTAATATTCATTTAACGAAGTGGTCGTAAAAAAAACTGTATTCGATACATCTATAACTGTATTAATTCTTTAGAATCTTTATTTTTTTGCTTTTTATATAGCGAAACTAAAAATCAAAATAAAAATAGCAATTTTAACGCTCGCGGCGAATATTCCTGATTCTTATATAACTGTAAAATAAAAATAAAAAACTTTGCGATCCGTTATTGTGTAACATAATACCCTTATGCTAGTTATGGTCGACTGAGGCGTCGTTTCCAAGACTTGGAGGAAACACGAACTACGTACAACCGCTAATTGAATTCGCTTTTTGTTTTGTTTACCTTGACAAGAGAAAATGCTTTAAAGAATCGAACGAGTTTGGAAAGCAACTGTTGTTGCAACGAGGTTGTTTAAATATCCAAATTAAGTGAACTTTAAACAGCTCATCAGTTTGACGGGACTCGAGTTGCCAGGAGCTCAGCCAAAAATTATTTAGGTCGGTGGTTTAACACGTTACAAATTTAATTAAAACATTACAACAAAGGTAATGACGTTTATTAGTGATGAAAATCGACGAATACTATTTGTAGCACATAATATTCATAGAAAAATTGGATATCTTGTGGAAGCCCCAGCAAAAATATTAAAAATTAAGCAAAAGTTTGTAAAAAATGATTTTTTTGCTAATGTACCCACCTCACCTTGAAGTTGGAGGTACAATACTTTTTTTTTAATTATCCCATATTAACGACCACCAAAAAATTGAAAAAACATGTAAAGCAAAAATTAGAAAGAAAGAGCAAACAATGATGACGTATAATTTTTGCTTTTTAGCAAATGTACCTACCTCACTGTGAAGTTGGAGATATTTTTTTAAATTATCTCGTTTTGGAGACCAGCAAAAAAAATTAAAAGGTACATAGCAAAAATAAACAAATAATGAACGGTCGGCTTTTATCCCCACCACTTTTCTCACATTTTGCAGTAAGGAGTCGGCCCGCTAGTATAACGATGGCCCCGGTACTGCCTTATATCTAGTTTATACTTGATAAAAAAGAACTTTTCAAACAAACTCTGTTCTAGATTATGAGTTACAAAACTTGAAATTATTTTCGTCTATACCGAGTGTTTTGTTGTACAACACTCTGTATTTTTTTCGCATTTTAGATCCTAAATTAAATTCTTTTTCCAAAATTTTTAAGTTATTTTGTACACAAAACCGGACTTAAGCTTTTAAAACAATACACAGGGCGTTATCTATATTTAAAATTATTGACGTACCTTCACCAAACTTCCGAGACACAAAAACAAGACATTAAGTAAAACTCCACAATAATTGAATTCACAAAAGTAGTTTTTATCTGTTTTTCATTGAAAAAACATTTCATAGCATCACTAAAACTGTCACACGGTTTCAATATTATTATTTTTGGCACAAGTTATCGTTTAACCTTTTTTTCTAGCCGTCAAGTAAATAAATCAGGTTGTTTACCATCCGACTCTGCCATTTCAACAAAGCATGGAACTTCGGTGGATGACAACACTTTCACGTTAATTAAAAAATGCATTACAGCAAACAAAAATATTAGTTTGATTACATGTACCTACAAAGACACCCGCACATTATTAAATTAATCAAGTAATTGTAATTTCAGAATGTTCATCTCAAAAATAAACAAGAGTGGAAGTAATCCCCCCACGGCTTTCTGTACTTTTTTTGTTAATCCATCGCTACTTTGTGCAAATATTAAAAGTATAATTTTGTTCGCCCACTTTAAAATCAACTAACATGGTGGTAAAACTCTTGGAAATTGATTAAAAGGGTATTCGTGGGAAGTTTTTAGATGTTTTGCATAAAACATCGAGTTTAATTATTTTTCATTTATAAAATAATAAACATAACAAAAAATCATATAATGAGGTAGATTCAACTATCTACTCCAGTGGCGTACGCAAGGGGGGATTGGGGGTATAAATCCCCCCCGAAAGTTAGAAAAGAACTAAAATTATAATTACCGCATTTCAAAATTGCGTGACACATTCCTTTTCCATACATATAAATTATATTGTTTATTTATTTTACTCATAAATGCTATTTTTGGGTACGTTTGACCTTGAAAATTTAAGTTTCCCCCGCAACTCTTTCTTTGTGTCTAGCACCCATAGGTCATTTGCTAATTGCACCATTACCGTGCCCCGTTTGAAATTAGTGAGTTTTTTTTGCAAAGGAACACACCATCCCCCTGAAATATTTTTCTGCGTACGCCACTGATCTATTCACACCTCTACCAATATATTTAAGTAATAGATCTTCTTCTCTTTCTTCTTCATCAGGTCCCCCGGTACTTTTCGGTGTGGAGGTATTTTTTCTAGTTCTTGATTATGTTTCTCCAACGTTGGTTATCATTGGTTAATTGTGACACATCTCTCCAGCTAACTCATTTTCCTTCTAGTCTACGTCTCTATTCTTTTTTCCATTTTGTTCCTGGTTCTTTCTCTACTTCTTGATTCCTCAAACTTCCTTTTTCATCTTATTTTTGCGTACCTGGCATAGATAGTGGATGTCCCATCTATTAATGCTTCACCCCCCTTACGTTCTATCAATATTTTCCAAATCTTTTACCTTGGCCCTCTATAAAAGGCTTTAGTCAAAACAATGGAACACAAGTACAGCGTCTTAAAAAGCGGTTCCTGGGTGTTTTTACCCGATCTAAAGCCACATTGTGCCTTCTCTAAATTTCTTTCAAAACTTTTCCTTAATCTGCTCCAAATTTTCTTAATATAGTTGTTCTGCTAAGCTTAGAAGTGATGCGCCTCTATAATATTCGCATTTTTTACAATCGCCAGTCTTGAATATCGGTAATATAAAAATTGCGCGTAACTGTTTTACAACTGGACTTTTGTACTCTACTTTTTCTACGACCACGTTATGTATACGATTTCATCGGTCTTCTGGTTAATAGTAAACACACTGTAAGTACGCTGTTAATTGTCTTATAAATTTAAAAGTGATATGTCTCTATAATTTTCGCATTTTGTGCAATCGCCGGTCTTGAATATCGGTAATATAAAGATTGATCATAAAAAAATATTTGAACGGAGTCTTTAAAATGTATTAAAATTAGTCGAGTCTGGACTCAAATAGGATGGAGTCTCATTTTCAAAACGGATTTCTTAACATAATTCGTTTTTTGAAAAGGTTATTTAAACTTAACGAGTTTTTTGAATTACGTGTTTTGCGTAGAGTTTTTACTAAAATACATTTCGTACTGTGAGCCATTTTCAAAGCTAAATTTCGAAAATATGGCATGTTTATTCCAAAAATGATACATGAAAAAGGTTATTTTTTCTCGAACTCATCTTTCCATGTGAACAGCTGTGGCGTTTAAACACAAACATGGGACTTTGTGATTAATAACTCGGAAATAACAAATTTTACATTACCTGCTTGCACTAACCTCGAGCAGTTAATGTAAAGAATTAAATCGAATACTCAAAACAAAAATTAGTCCTCGGCACTGGCTAAGATGTTTCTGTTCATAGTCGAGCCGATTCACAACGGGTATTGTTCCGACCATCCAACCATATGGGAGCAGTACCAGGATCGTCGCATTATCAGTTAGTTAAAAAAACATTAACTGGATGTTGTGTTGGTGCCCTCTTTAAGTTAATGCATAAAATTTAAGTTCTATATTAGACTTATTACTTTTTGACGTAGTAGGCGGTGGAAAAGCCCTTAATGTCTAAAACCTTGGCATTTATTATTAATAATGGATTTGTTAAGATTTTAATCTGCATTCAGAATTCCCCTTGTAGCTGCAAAAGCGTCAATTAACTTTCAAAACATGGCTTATTGGAGTTGTAACGGACTAATTCGGACGGAATGGCGTTATTACGTTACCAAGACTCGAAAAGGGAATTCTAAATAACGATTTGTATTTATCAGGGAAAGAATTAATTGCACGTTTAACATGAATGCTACGTTTCGATCTCTACCACCTTCAGGTTCATCTTAAACGCTTTAATTTTATCAATTTTGTTACCGAAATTTTTTACACTTGACGATTTAGCAATACAGGGTGTCCCAAATTCGAGTAAATGCGTGGGGATTTCGCTTATCTTAAGAGCTACGAGGTCGGTTAAATTAGGGCAAAGTTGCGAAATTAGATGCTCTTAAGATAAGCGAGATCCCCATGCATTTACTCGAATTTGGGACACCCTGTATACTGCGTCTCCAATTTTGATGCTCACCTTTAGTAACTTTTAAAGGAATGGATAATTAACCGTTTAGAAGTTACTGATGGCGAGCTTTGTATTTCGTAACTCTATTATTACTTGCAAATGGTTTAGAATTACCTCTTTCTCGTACCCCGATGAATTTTCATGATACTATGAGGAAGTTTCTTGCATGAATCGTATTTAATGCACCCTGTTTGTTTAGTTTTTCCTAGCATGAATTTCTACGTTGTTTAGCAAATATAAAGCTTTGACTAATGGCGTTTGTGCTTCGTTTTTTGTTCGCAGGGAACAAACATTGCAGCACCTAACAAGAATTGGGGCAGGATCTGGAAGCGAGGACGATCCCACGCAATCAGGTACAATATTTTTAATTTACAAGCAACTTAACTGCCGAATATATTATTTTGTTGTTTCCTTAATGAGCTTGAATTGCCACTGTGGTTCGCTGCTCTTTGCTTTAAGAAAAAATTATAGTGTTTGTTTATCTGTTAATTTAAGGAAATTAAATGTTACAGTTTTGGGGATTTTATTTATTTATTTATTTATTTATTTATTTATTCATTCATTCATTCATTCATTCATTCATTCATTCATTCATTCATTCATTCATTCATTCATTCATTCATTCATTCATTCATTCATTCATTCATTCATTCATTCATTCATTCATTCATTCATTCATTCATTCATTCATTCATTCATTCATTCATTCATTCATTCATTCATTCATTCATTCATTCATTCATTCATTCATTCATTCATTCATTCATTCATTTATTTATTTATTTATTTATTTATTTATTTACAAAGGACAGAACAAAACAGGCCAAGCCCAAATTATGTTCTCGTTAATAATAGAATACATCGGTTGTAAAATGTGATTAAATTAAAATAAGATTACTTTAGAGTAATGTTTAAATGAATGAAATGATAGACTGAATATATCATTCTTTATGAATGTTTGGTTATATGAGTAAAGAATTCTGTTGATTGGCGAGTTAAAAAAGGCATTTGTGCTACAAAGTGTTATATAAAAGAGAGAATGGTGTCGTATGCCTAATCTCGGTACGTTAAAATTTATTAATGATAAAATATTAGGACAATCTATTTTGTAGTTAATAATTTTGTAAAGAAATATTATATCACTAAGTGTTCTACGAGATTTTAAGGAGAGCATGTTTAGGTCTTTACAATGTTGTTCATATGATTTCTCTGGAAGTTTGTATTTTTTTTGCAAAAATGATATGAATTTCTTTTGAATTCCCTCGATTTTACTATCGTAGGTGTCATATTGTGGGTTCCATATGATAGAAGCAAAATTTAAAATACTATTAACATAGGAATAATAAAGTGTTCTAATAGCATTAACATTATTGAAATGTTTTGAGGAGCGTATGATGAAGCCAAGCATTTTAAGAGATTTATTCTTAATGTATTCGATATGTTCCGCAAAAACGAGTTTACAGTCTAATAAAATTCCCAAGTCTTTTACCAATGTGGTTCATCAGAGTTGCATTATTCAAAGAATAGTTATATAGGATTATATTTTTGTTTCGTGTAAAATTAATTTTATAGCACTTACTAACATTCAAGGCAAGTTTGTTTATTTGACAGTATTTTTCTAATCTGTGGAGATCCTCTTGTAGCAGTAGACAATCGGTAGTATTTGTTATTGTTCTAAATATTTTTAAATCATCAGCGTATTGTAGGTATTCACAATTTAAAAAGCAATGCTGTATGTCATTGACGTAAATATTAAATAGCAAATAGAAAAGAGTTCAGAAATTTTAAGTA
Organism: Elmis aenea; assembly: GCA_947652605.1. Classification (NCBI taxonomy): domain Eukaryota; kingdom Metazoa; phylum Arthropoda; class Insecta; order Coleoptera; family Elmidae; genus Elmis; species Elmis aenea. Next base: position 55,351,374 of record OX393579.1, read on the forward strand.
AGATGAGTTGAGAAGGAAATATGTGACGTTTATACCCATATAAAATGCATGAATAACACACTACACAAAAAAAAATACCTAAAAACAAACCCACAAGTCAGTGGCGGTGCTTGGTTACTAAAAAATTTTAATTAAAAATTAATATCCCTGGTTTTAATAAGTATAAAAACTTAAGATATACAGCGTTCAAAATGACATCGCTAAATCTATTTTATGAAAAGTTTGGAATCATTTTGGTAAATAAAGGGTTTAAAAAAATTACACCAATTTTGGATTTGTAAATAGCACACCCTGTACATTAATACATTTCTTGAATCTCCAATGTGTTTTGTATTACTTTTATTGAAGGTTATTTATAGGGTATCGAGATAAAATTACGCAAGAAGAAAAAACACAGCAAAAATTAAACAAGGAAGTAATTACACATTTCTTGTGTAGTTAACGAATGACTGACCGTCCGGTGAACTGTCAGAGCGCAGAATCATGACAGTCCGTCGCATGGTCCGTGGGCTTGTTGGAACAAACCTGAAATGTATGGTTTTAAAGTTATTCGCATTTATTTAAAACGCTTATGCGGTTACCGGCACCTCCACCAAATATTAATTCGTACATGCAATATTTAAATAAAAATTAATTCTAACAGGGATACAAACTTAAACTATACCCAATTTAACAGAACATTAATAGGTCTATTTTATAAAACCTTCAAAATCATTTTAGCACATACAGAGTGTTTAATATTTTCACCAACTGTGGATTTTTTAATACACTAACCAATAGTATACTAGTAGTATAACATTTTTGAATCTTCAATTAATTTTGTGTTACTTTCATTAAAGTTCATTTATAACTAGAATGCATGATTTTAAAAGTACTTGCATGTATTAAAAACGTTGATTGCCCCAATTTTTTTTTTCAATTAAAAAGTTTACTTAAAAATGCTTACCAACGGATCTAAAAACAATAAAATCGTTCAATACCGGTTTTGAAAGGATCCACAAAGATTATTTTAAAGGGAACCTAAAAATTGTAAAGCAAATACAGAGTGTTTTGGTAAGAATTCCGCAAACCTAAAAGTGATAACAAAATCTTTATTTACCCCCAAATTTTGCCAGGGTAGATGTGGTAAACCACAAGCTGAAAAATATTAGAAATACCTCAGTTTGATTTTAAAAATGTAATGGGGAATCTGACCAAAAGTTAAAAAAATAAGGAAATAAATTTCTTTAAGCTTAAAATCTTACAAGAGAGGTTTAAGATATGTTGTCGCTAGAATCTGATCAAGGCTGTGATTATTGCTTCAAGAACATTAAAACTAAATGTTTTGCAGAGCTATTCGTGCCACTGGCCATTTTCTTTGGAAAAATAGGGAAATAACTGAAAAGTTGAATAATGAAGTTAATTTTTGCGATCGTGTTGGCTATGAAACCGTCTGAGATAAAATCGAAATTTATCTATTTACCAACTCGCGCATCTTTTGCAAGTAAATGGTGCAAATTTTTTGAAAAAAATCTCAAACGGTTCCGGGGAAAAACGCGAGAAACGAGACCCATGTAAAAACGGCTTCCCCTATGTTAAACGCCTATGCAAGTTGCATAGATTTAGTTATAACAGAATACCACAACTTCTCAAATCATAGCGCTTTTGCACGGGTTTCGTTTTTGACGATTTTCTCCGGAACCGTTTAAGATTTTTTCAAAAACTTTGCACCACTTTACTCTCAAAGGATGCACGCATTGTTAAATAGAAAATTTTCAATGTTATCGCTGACGGTTTCATGGCCAACGCGATCGCAAAAATTACCTTTAATATTTAACTTTTCAGTTTTTCCCCTATTTTTCGGAAGGAAATGGCCAGTGGCACGTATAACTCTGCAAAACATTGAGTTTTGATGTTCTTGATGCAATAAACATAGCCTTGATCAGATTCTAGCAGCAACATATCGTGATCTTCCCTGGTTAGTTATTTATTTATATAGCATTAGTAGTGTCTTAACAATTTTAATGTACTGCAGACGATCTGTTTTTTTTTTCTACCTAGAAGTCATCTCTGTTGATGGCAGACTCGTGGATATCTTGATTCTGCATACTCTCCTCTGCTACATACCAGCAACGCTTACCTTAAGAACGCGCTCTTAACCTAATCTTTTGTTTAGGAGAGGAGGAGGCAGTTTCGTTCATCGACCTTCAGCAAAACAGTCTCAAACTACCGGAGAAAAAAGGGATTCTAAAGAAACATGGTTACGGCCTCGTCGATGTCAAAGACAATTGGGGAGACGGCGCGAACGCTGAAGACTTAATACCCCAATCTGAACCAAACCTTAATCAATTAATGAGTGGTGCAAGTATATCGGAAGTAGAACGAACCCTCACGAGCCTAAACGGCTACCACGCGGATATTCTCCAAGCGTTAAGGAACGCCTCGTCCCACAGAACCACAACCCCTTCCGGTAGCAGCACAGCCTTAAGTGACGAAATGCTCAGGAGAAGTCTCCAAGAATGCGTGGGCGGTTATCCAGACTACAAAAGGTCCGGCAGCCAAGAGAAAGTGTGCGAAGCACCTGTGAGTATCCGAGTTTACCGCTTTCCCGCGACCGCAAATTATATTTCCCGTGCACTTAGGAAGCTAACACGGGTTGAATGGTCTGATCCTTTATTCCATCTACTTAGCGCGCACCTTTTGTACTCGAACAAATTTAGTCAATCTTTTTCTCGGGCTTATTCGGGCTCTCATTTCTATTTCCCACATATTTTGCCGTTAAGCGGATTCCAAACGAATTAGATTAGAGCGCAAAGGGCTGCAGAGGCAACCTTGCAAACTGATTTATTTTGATGGAAAATATACAACTTCAAAGTGGATTTTACGTGGTATATAATTAACTTGGCTCACGAAGGATTTCCGTTAAAAAAACTGTAGTTTATCTATCGGAAAAAATACACTAAGTTTATTCTATCCGGGGCATGAAACATGCGATTTACAATAATATTATGTTTGTTGCACTTTGAAAAAAGCATAACAGTTTTATTGTTACAACTAAAAGAACGAAGTTTACATCTTGCAGGTTTCTAAATTGGATGTACATGTTACTCATGCCAGGAGCAGGTACATCCACAGCTTGGATATATTTCAAAATGGCTGTTGCTTGCTCATAACGGGGAGAGTGCTGTCTAGTTTCAATAAATGGAGTTGGTGTGGCTTTCCCAGTTCTTCTAGATACAATCTTCTTCTATGCAAAACATTATTTTTTCATACCCGGTTTATTGACGTCCATAGCACAGGCAACGTTTCGTCATCCGAAAAATGATGGATCGGATCTATAACAACACATATTCCCTGATGCCTTGGGGTGCTTCATTAGGTTATTTTTCGGTATACACTAACTCAGGGGTGGGGCCTTAAAGCCGAATGAGGTCTTTTGAAGTTTTTCGTGCGGCCTTTTTACCGATTTCATATTTTTTATAATCCGTTTTCTCGATTTTTTTTACACTTTGCTTGTCAAAAAAGCTTAAAAGAACGCTGAAGTAGGAAAAATGAACATTTAATGAAGACTGGGAGCTGCAGTATTATGTTATTTCTGTAAAAAAGAATATGGTTTGTTTGCTATGCAACAATTTGGGAAATCAACATTATGTGCAGGGGCCTGGTTACAAATTCCGAATTGAGAAGTGGCCTTTCATAGTAAAAAGGTTCCCCATCCCTGCACTAACTTGTGCTTTTAAAACGTAAAATTTGATACTATTACAAAGAGCTCAATTTGCATGTGATCAAATTCTATCAAATAACTTACTACAAGTTTTTTACTGAGACGATCAAGTAACGCCATCAAAAAAAACTAACCGCCACTAAACATTATTTCGTCCAATAATATTTGTAGCAATATAAACACCCCACAAACCAAACAACCAAATAAAATAATAATAAAGATGTCTTTTATTCTTTCATATAAAAGTGTGGCTCGCTTAACTGCTATACGTTTCACGTGAAAACTGGGAAAGCTTATCGTTTCTAATATTATTATTCTACAACACACTCCGCTACGCTCGCTTGTTCATCTCCACTTCCTACATTATTATCGTTTCCCTTATCCGTAACTCAAAAAATATTTCATATAAATGGCACACGGAGACCTAATTTTTGTTACTTGATTTTAAATTTTGCGACGAACTTCTTCGTGCCAAGTTCCGCTCCAAACAAATAGGAGTAATTTGCAGAAAAACAAACAACAATTCTGCATGTATTTCATCAAAATACTTGTATAGACTATATTGGTATTAAAGTACTCAACTTTTTCTCTTTTTACTCTCATGCACTCGTTTAATCTCCTCAGCTGATCGCCGATGATGGCACTCACTTTTTCTCGAGGTATTGATGCCTCTTCCTTAAATCAAATCGCGCGTTATTCTTCAATATTTTTGTGTGGTGTGATGCAGTGACTTTACGACAAGTTCTAACACATTATTTTGGTATACCAAAAGGAACATTTTCACTCCTTCTTCGCTAAAATGAAGCTCCATCGTACCTACCATACCATGCTGGATGATTCTTTTGGACCTTATTTCAGAACAAACTTTCACGGATAAGCCTTTACGACCTTATAATTGTTGGTTTCAAAAATGACCTTTTTATAGAGGGAGAGAGAGAGAGCTTCTTTTATGGGCCGTTTAGGCCCAAAGCTCCGTGATTTTCTTCCACTCTTTTCTATTTTTGGCTTTGGTCTTCCACTCTTATACCCTTTTCTTCTAGGTCTGATAGCACTGCCTCTCCACCGTCTTCTTGGTCGACATTTCTTCTTCTTCTTGTAATTCAGTGTTTTCCAGACTATCATTTTTGGTGTTCGTCCATTGCCATTCTTTTGATATGCCCCAGCCACTGTAATCTTTTCGCTTTTAATACTGTCAATTGCTGGTCCCTTATATATCTCATAAATTAACCTGTTTGTTCTTCTCTCATATCCTTGTTCTGTTTTCCTTCCTTCCAAAACTCTTCTAAGTATTTTCCTCTCCCATCTCTGCAATCATTTCTGTGTTTTCTTATTCAGTATCCAAGTTTCGCACGAATATAGTGCTGTTTGTCGCAATACTGTTTTGTAAAGGCGGAATTTAACATAGCTGTTTCGCCCTTAATAGTTGGTTCAAGGCTCCGGCACGTTTATTTGCTTTTGTTAATCTCGCCTCTATTTCTTTTTCTTCCTCAAAGTTATTCGTTATTCTAGCACCCAGATAGACAAACTCGTCCACTTCTACCAGACGCTTTTTTCCCAACGTCGTAGTTATTTCTAGGATTGCATTCTGCTGACTTCCTCCAATAGACATAACTTTACATTTTTTCTGGTTTAATTGCAACGCCATCTTAAAAGCCTCCTCCACAAATCTGTTTGGCGCGTGTTCTAATTCCTTTATATTTCTGGCTATAATGACGATGTCGTCTGCATATCCCACTATTTGATGGCTCTTGATATCTCTTCCCCGGTTCATACTGCTGCTTCTTATTATCTTTTTTAGTGCTATGTTGAATAGTAAAGTTGAAAGGGGATCCCCTTGGCGTAATCCAATTCTCACTGAAGTCTTCTGATGTTTGGCCTTTCACCCTTGCTTTTTGTTGTTTTTGGAGTCATTCAAAAATGACCTTTACCTCCTTTAATTCCGCATAACTCAACCAATATGCACGTCTTTTTGTTTGGAACAGGATTTATAACAAGGTGTTTGTGTGTTCGCAGGTAGTAATAGAGGCTGAAGAAGATGAGGACGACGAAGTTCCTCCTTGTGGACCTATTCGCATAAGAAATTTAGAAGATTTGATCCGACAACTAGCCCATCATTCGCGACACATGAGCCCCAGTGGATCGGAAGATATTAGGATGTCGGAAACCGAAGTAGATCGACATTATAGACAAGAATCTTCGTCTGCGTGTAGCGAAAGTTCCCATCAGTCTCATAGAGATAGCCGTTTTGTTTATGGTCGATATAGGCAGCCCACCAGTCGATTACCTTACCCTCCCCAGACCGAAGAGGAGAGTATCTACGAAAGCGCGGATCGCGACCGAGGACTTCCTTGTGGAGACACTCCGGATAGCGAAAGGTAACCAAGTCTACCAGCATAGCTATCAGCTACTGGTAGTTTTGTTACGCTTGTTATTTTCTAGTGATGAATTTATTCAAGCTCAACAACAATTAGCCCGGTGGGCGAGTGAGGACGCCGTGGGGCAGGCGGGTCCAAGCGGCGCATCCCCTCGAGAATATTTTCCATCGCCCAGCAGCTCGGCAAGCGAAGAACCGACGAGCATCGTTCGCGCACCCGTACCCGTGCCGCCCGCCGCCCCTTCGCATCCAGAACACGCTACCATTCATCGGCCCAAGCGATATCCCGAATATAAACACTGATAGTGACTTACAGGGTAGACTAGAAATGCCTACAAACCCCCTGTTAAAAACGTGTATCCGCAAGACCCCCGTTTAGACTCGGTTTCTCGACGTATTAACGTATTAACAAAAACTCTAGCCTACTTAAACAAACTATATACAAATGTGCAACGTCGATACAACAAGTTAATAACGACTTTTTGTTCCCCGTCTTAATTATAAGTGTTGTGCCGTCAGAAGGACTGGCGAATAGTTGTTGACATTTGTTTGAAGAAAAAAAAAACATTCCTACAATCGTGCATTCTAAATGCATAATATTATTCTAAATCCGTGGTGTGTTGGAAAATCCCGATTTTGCCTTAGTTTTCGGCATGTCTGGCTCCCGTCAAACGGGGGCCGGCCGCGCTTCGTGCGTTATGATGACGAAATCTTTCGGAAACGAAACGATTTTTTATTGTAGATGTAAGTTAGACGCGAGTTCTCTTTAGTGATAATGTTTCACTGGGGCAAAGGCCTAAAATCATCATAACCATGACGTTGTGTTATTAGTTCTCATTGCCTAAAAAAAGCAATCTCCTCAAACGCTCATCCTAAATCATCGTTTTTTGTTTTTTTGGTAAGTGCATTGTTAAGTTTGCGTATTCATGAGCTTATGCAGGATGTATGTAAACTGGTGGGCGAAACGTTGTGTTGTTCCTTGCTGAATCCCAAGTCAAAAAACTCATTACAAACATTTTGGCCTGGGCCCCAAAAGACCAAGAGCACAAATATCACCCATTATCTTGAGTCTAAAATGTCCATAGCAAGTATCATTTGAATTGCCAATTTTGACATAGAATTTAAAGTTAACTCCATAGTGCATTAAAGAACGACAAACAATTACTACGTAACACCGGTTACCACGTAACACCAGTTACTGCGTAACACCAGTTACCGCGTAACACCAGTTACCGCGTAACACCACAGACTGAAGTCGCTTTATATTCTTCAATTAAAGAATGCCAAAAAAGTACCTACACCGTTTGCCACATGAAAGTTTGCAATAAAAGGACGAATAAAAATTAAACTTGTATCTTTTAGTTGTCGAATCGCAAATCAACGACTGCCTGTTATCAGAACTAAAGAGATTTGTAAAAAAAACGTTTCATTTCTTTAAATTTTAAACTTTATTGACCTCCCGTCGACCAAACTCCTCCGGCGAAAATTTTTGTAGCAAGATTTTCGACTTGGACATATTCAAAGAACAAAGCTTTACTGGGATTGTCCACCAAATTATACACACCCTGTATAATTTAAAACACTAACTCTTATTTCCTCATAATTCTGAACACTTCCAAGAACTATATTGTAGATATCTTCATGAAACCAGTTTTACGACATCTAGCAGCTTCATCAGTCAAAAGAAATTGAACCCTTCACCACTTGCAAATTTATCGTACTAGAATTTAGTAACTAGACCAAACATTTAATAAACTCTGGCGACCTTCAAAGTTAAAAACATCAATACAACACTTTTAATTTCGAAAGTGCCGTATTTTCATTTGTTTAATACTGACCCTTATTTAGAAAATATTATTCAGAAGGCCTTATTTAATAATCCTCTTACTGGCTAGTCAAAACCCTAATGTAACTTGTGAAATAATATAGTAGAGTTCAACCCAAACAAACTTTTACAGCCGATGTAGACTTGATACAGCAAATTTAGTCTAAAATAGTAGCGAATATCAATAAGACAAGACAAAAATACGACTGATGAAGCTAATACACGACGCGAAACTGGTTTCATTTAAAGAGAAAGGCCAACTATCGATGTATACAAGTTAAGTTAAACAATCACGTTTCATATTTCTAAAACGAATCAATTCTTAACGAGAATCTCTACAAGCCTCGTCGCCACTGTGTTCTTAAAATATGCAATTAAAAGAGAAAACGTCTTTTCAATAGAGAGTTTGCTAGTTTTACTTTTTTCTCTTTTAATTGAGAAGTTGGAAAATAATCTGCTGATGAGGAAACGATAGTCTCGAAACTGGTTCAGATTTTGTTTTAAGAACGATCCCTGTTGGAAATGGAGTGACTGCGATTTTAATTAAACTTGTATATATTTCTATTTCGAATTGATCACATAACTAACTTAAAAATTTATTAATCAAAGGCGAAGTGTCAGGTAGAAAAAGAACAAATTGAAAAATTCTTGGTTTAAATTAAAATACATACATATATATACGTGATTCTAAATTAAGGACTAAAACGAACAATTTACACTCAAGAAACGTTTAATTTTACAACTTACTTCAACCATTTTATATCTATTCTAAAATCTACATTTTGACTACGAAAACTGCCACGTTTACAAAAAAACACACGTAATTTTTTGTCCATTACGCGCTAATTCAACAAATTTCTTTCACTGATTACTAAGTGCGCTATACAGCATATAAAACGAACGATCCTGTATAAACTGTAGGCAATTAATCAAAACATAATGGCAACATTAATATATCTCCAAAAAGTAAAGAGCACAAATAACAAAATTAAACTCCAAAGATACAAACTGTCCTAATAAATGAGTGCTGGTAGGTCTTATAAACTGAAACAGCACACAAAATTACGGTATAATTTGTCACAAACGTTTTTTCTTTATTGTTACTCGAAGGAGAGGACTCAGTTCCTGCTTCCATGCAAATTTCCCCAATTACGTCGCGAATATACCTGCACATTAATATAAACGATATTTTTTCGTTTGATGCTTTCAAAATACGATTTCAATCAATACTTTAAGATGTTTAGCAAATATATTTCAGGTGATCTTAAACGGAACATGATATTTCAGTTTGCAGCGAATGTAATGAATTAAAATAGTCCGAAGAATTTTCAAACTGTTGTTAGCGGGGCCGTATGAAAAGTTGGAACATTCAAGTATGGAATGTTCAAGTCTGGAAAATGCACTAGTAGAATCATTCAAATCTTGAATCGCTTAACGTTGGAATCACTCGACGCGGGAATCATGCAACGATGGAACCGCGCAACGGGAATCGTTCATCGCTGGAAAGCTCAAATCTGGAATCCAGAAATTAAGTATTTTTACTGCCCTCTATAATACAACAGCCCAAGTATAATATAATTACAGAACACTTCGTTTTATATTTTGTCATAACTATTGTATAGTGAAAGAAAAAAACATCACGTTAATGTATCTCAGGGCTACAAATTTGGGCAAAGATTTGAATGATTCTATCGGTGCGTTTTCCAGAATTGAACATTCCATATTTGAATGTTCCAGATATTAATGGCTTGCCGTTTTTAGCTTCAACTTTTCATTGTAAACGAATTAAATTCTCTTGTCAAGCGAAATTTTCACCACACTTTATTAATTTTTTTGGTACGTACTATCAAGGAGAAATCAGTTTCCATTTCTGTTTTGGATTATATGTGGTGATAACTAATTTAAAACCCATTAGCAAAACGCCAATCCCAAATTCATATTTAACTGAAAATGAACTACAAGTAATTTCTTTAATGGAAATATCCTCAGTTTAATTAACCAAAATAAATTAAAAACAAATGAACATTGCTAAACACGAAGACCAAACACACATTGTTAGCTTCAAACGAAATTAATATTGCTAAAGTTTCACTTTGACATATTAGGCAAAACTTGTCGTGGTTATCATGAACGTAAAACATTAATATAATTTGATCGAGTTTAAAAAAGTGTTTTAGCATCGAGGGTGGTTGAGAAAACTTCATTTTATTTAAACGATAGGATTAAAGGATCATGAATTTGCTAATTACGTAACACCAATAAATAAATCAATTAACTAATAAACTTTTAATTATATTAAATCTTCTTAAGATTCTAATATTTATATCAGTACTCTAATAAATTTGTTATAGCCTAAATATAATCTTATATTAACTAAAATTAAAACTACTCGAGTCTAAAGAAATCGTTATAGAAAAGTTTGTTTGAATACGATCATAGCTTTTATGTTGTTTGGGTGTTTCACACACACACATACACACACTTTGTATATAAGATAGCTGGTAAATTTAGGTTTAAATCTTAAATAGAAGTGATAGATTAAAATCAAAAGCCTGCCTTAGCAACTAAATTCGATTAGCAAATTTGAATGCAGGTGGATTAAAAGTTTAATGACGCGTTGAATATACTATTAGATTTTTTAAAATTGTATTAGTGGAAACTTGACTATTTTTTTTTGTTTAAGACGCTATTACTTAACAAAACTTTTATGAAAAACTAGTGGGCCGTACATATTGGTATGGAAAATGTACGTGTTATCAGAAGTTTCGTTTTTTCTAGGAAATTTAGAGAAATGTAATCGGAAAACGTTTCGTAATTTCTTCAAATTTAAGAGTAGCTAGGAATGTAGGTGCTGTGATGTTTGCATTTTAATTTTTTAATGCTGCGCTTTTACTAGTACGGTACTTTAATTGTGGCTAATTTTATCTTTATTAATTGGTAAAAAAAACTCAGTTTTCTAGGCACAAATCTAAAGCAATTTGTGCACAATGTGGAAGTACAACACCAACTAGATCAAAAATCTTTATGAATCAGTTAAAAATGTCTTCTGCTGCTACATAATTACATAATTTATGTTAAGTTTGTTAATGGAGTACAGGGTTTTTTACACTAGATGACCAAAAGCGGTTATCATTTGCTCACTACTAATAATAAATTTAATTTTGTTTCTTGTTTCGCCCGGTAGCAAAAACGGATTATAGTAAAAAATTTGGTCTTTGTCAAGTGCCAAGGTTTCCAGGTAATGATGTGGTTTACTCGTTTTATTTAAAACTTAATTAAAATAAATGAAATTTGAGTAATAAATACATCAAAGTACAAAAATAAGAGGTTTTGGTTTGCTTATTAACGTGATTTTGAAAGTTTTACTTAAATTTTAAACAGAATATAAAACTACTATTTGAAAAATGATATTTAAGGCTTTCTTGTTCAAGAATCTAAGATTTTTTGTTATTTACTAGGGCAAAGAAGCATTGTAAGTGAACTTAAAACAATGGGACGATATTATGCAAAGCGATATGTCCAAATTTAAGATTTGAACGCGTCCACGACAATGCTAGAGCCTTGTTTAATCCATTGCTTAAGAACTGTAAAATTTGCAGATGAGGTATGTTGGGTATGTTTGTCTAATAGGGGAGTAGGTAACTTGTCCTTAATTGAAGAAACTAGAGGTCTTTTAAGATAAACTGAACCGCGAAATGCGCAAAGAGGGGATGGCGGTTAAAATGTAGACCTTTCCAAAAACATTGTATTATTACAGGTTATAACCCCGTTGTGGAAATAGACGTATGTTTTTAGGTGGCGCAGTAATTAACGTTTAAGACGAGTTTTGGTTTCTGCGCCACAGTTCAGTTTATCTTAGAAGAACTCTAGGTATATGCTACAAAATTTCAAGATATGCTAACTAAAGAACTCCATCATTCTATTGAAAATTTGCACTCCCTTTGCAATTTTAAATTCCAACAAGACTGTAATAGTTCTCAGACAGCACTTGGCACAAAAATATGGTTAGCTTAATACAGTATCAGGGTCCTAGGCAGGTCATCTTCAAGCCTAGATCTTAGCACAGTTGAATTGATTTACCTCGGGCACAGCTAATAAAAATGAGTATAGCTTTGGATGTGTGGAAGATAAGAGCATTATGCTTTATTTTAGATGGAATTTTTGAAAATTCTGCCCAATGACGCTTAAAAATAGCAGGGCTCTCTGAAACCTGAAAATTTTGAGAGTAAATCATATAATTTTAAAACAATCCGCCTGTAAAAGATATAACTCGTTTGGAATATACAAAGTGGTCCACATAGAAGGGCCACTGTTGGCATCTCGTAAACGGTTAGAGCTACAAAGAAGTTTAATTTACACAAATTGTTCCCCTCTCAGAGATCTATTCAGTGATGCTTTAATGTTTTAAAAAGTTCCATGGCACGCTAGATAATAAACAAAATTCAAAATGGGCATTTCTTTTAAATCATAAATAACTCGGGTTATATTGGATGGTACAAAAATATTTTTGGGGAAAAATTCGTTGGATGAAAACATTCATTTTAATATTGTTTAAATTTATGGCACTCTAACGCTTCATAGGGACTTTTTGATGAATTTCTTTTGGCCCTTAAATATTAAAATAAATACGTTAAACCTTATATTATTGAAAAGAGGAAGAAAAATGTTTTACATGAAGCTATAGCCAGCTATAGTCCCCGTTTAAATAAATGCAAGTTTGTAATTTATTTAGGAATTTGAAGAATATTAAAACAAATGAATGTCTTCATTTTACAGTGCGTAAAAATATTTACAACTTTTTCCCTAAAAATATTTTTGTACCATCAAGTTTGGCCGAGTTATTAATGATTTTAAAAAATGCCCATTTTGATTCTTGTTTGTTGTCTAGCGTGCCACGGAACTTTTTTGAAACATTAAAGGATCACTGAATAGATGTCAGAAAGGGGAACGATTTGTGTTATTTAAACTTCTTTGTAGCTCTTACTGTTTGCGAGATCCCAATAGTGGCCTTTCTGTGTGGACCACCCTGTATATGAATTTCGTACATTCAGGGATGTTACGAAAGTTTCATGTTTTGGCTCTAGTTGAAGCCAAAAATGTTCTTCCTCTTTGCTTGAGCCTGTACCATTAGGTGTGAGGCTTGGCCAAAAGTTTTAAGTGTTAGTAAAAGAAAACTCGCCCTTTTTAGATCACGTTGTACTCTGCATCGTCACAGCACCGAAGTGTGTAAAGTCGCAAAAGTATTGAAGAATTTTAAGAATGTTTAAACTGGAGATTGCTTTTTCTTAGATTGTATCATACACTCATAAATTGTTATAAAATATTTTTATGCTCTCCATCCATAAAAAAAGTTGTACAGTACCTATTCATTAAGTCGATGGTGAGTAGTGGATGTGCAAGCATGTTGCAGTCGGCTGGCAAGCGACTCTCTTGTAGATAGGTTCACTATTAAATAAAAGAATTTTAAAAGTATGTCGCAGACTCGCTCGCCAGCCGACTTCCTTATAACTTTAGATAGAACTCGCCACGACTACAACAATTCTAAATGCTCATTAGGAAAGTCTGCAGACATTATGACGACATATGATGTAGTTCTGTGCAGTAGTGTCGTTATAGCGTGCAAGTGTATATAAGAATGTATGATTATCATTATAACAGATCTGACCGACAATGTTAACCTTCCTTACGTTATATTCAACCTTCTCGTATAAACATTGAATTTACAATTACGCAGTGATATGCGATCCTATTTCCGTTGGGTTTTGATTTTTTTACAGCACGCATGGAGCTGGGACAGTGTTAAACAAAGACTAATAACTTGGGAACTCGAGAAACTTAACTCAACACAACCTTATCTTTTCGTAACTTTGCCTACTTTACAGAGCAACAAAATCGCCTTTAACATGAGATTTTTTATAATTAAAACATGCAAGGAGTTTACGTTGCTAAACGAACACAACGTTTTCGATTTTAAAGTACTTTTTCCAGATTTTTCTTGCTATTAGTCTATGTGTAACGTCTCTATTAAAGTTTGTGCGGCGAAATTTTGCAGACAATTCAAAAAAGCATCAAGTTATGCCGAAATATCTGAAAATTATCCAGTGAAATGTTTTTTTTTGTATGGTTAGCGTCACAAAATAAACTAAAAATTCAATTTTGTTCGCAATAATCGTTACTCAGGAATGGCGGTATAGTAATTTCTATCCAGCTTTTTGAAATTAAGTTTTCTATTGTATATTTTTTATCTTTATGTTTTGAAAAATATTTAATGATAAATATACACAAGTTTTAATAAACGTCATTCGACTTTATCAAGAAGAATCTCTTGTGGTAATGTTAAAAATGTGGTGTAGCATTTTTAACATTCATAAAAATGTGGCATTTTTAATTTAACTTATTTATATTTAAAAATATACAGTGTGTCCAAAAGGTATGGAATATGCTGTAAATCTCAGTAAATATCCACTTTAGGGAGAATGTTTTGAATAAAAGTTGTTTGGTACTTAGTTTTCCACCATAAGACGAAATTTAAATTCTATTTTTTCGAATAACAAAATCGCAATGAAAAACAATTGACTTTTTTTAAATTACAAGATACAATATTATACTCATTTGATAAAGAATTTCTTTCTCTTTTCAATTATGCAAAACTTTAGTACCCTTACTCGAGCAACTTTTTAAGAAAAACGCAAAAATACTCTCAAATTATTTTAATTGTTTAGTATTTATTTCTAACAATAACATCATAAGAACTAAAATTTTTGACGAGTTCTTCAATGAGTGTTCAAACCATTTACAGTTTGGCAATGATAAACTCGGTTTTTAAACTTGTTAATAACATTCCCAACCATTTCAGATGTCATAGACCTCTTCTCTTCTGTAATACGATCTTTTAAATTTTTGATATTCTCCGGCCTCTTAGCATAACCTTTATTTTTAAGGTGACCCCATCATTAACAAGAGTAAAAATTCTTTATTAAATGAGTATAATAATATAGGTGTACCTTGTCATTTTAAAAAAATTCAATTATTTTTCATTGCGCTTTTGTTATTCGAAAAAATATAATTTAAATTTTGTCTTATGGTGGAAAACTAAGTAGGTACCAAACAAGTTTTATTCAAAACATTTTTCCCTAAAGTGGATGTTTACCGAGATATATAAAATATTTCACACCTTTTTGACACACTGTATATAAACATTTGTTATAATATTCCAAAGACTGTTGCCTTGAGACTCTCACAATCTTCAGTACATCAATAAATTAATTAAACTTATGAAGTAGTTTATTCCACAGAAGGCGAAACGAGAGTCTTCAAACTAGTAAAAAAGAGATTTTCAAAGGAACGAGATAAGTGATTTTTTTAAATAAACGTGTATGTATTTATATTTAAATTCAAAATTTGGTGGCTATGTTTTATGATACATTTTGTACAAGTATCTCCAGACCTCATTTATCAAAAATTAGTTTATAAAATACATTGCGTTGATTTACAATTGCAGTAAAATCTATTAATCTTCCAGAAACTTTATTTTTTTAACAAATTGCGCTGTCCAAAAATAACGTTTATCAATTATTTCTTTTTCATTTAACTTCCAAAATTGTTGTCCCTTTAACCTCGTGTTTTCTAACGTCAGTAATGCGATCAAAATTTTAAGAACGTTTTTAAATTTGCGAACAAGGTACAGAAATCTACCGTGATAAAAATGTATAAGTCTGAAAAATTATGAGAATTTTGTGGTTAAATTAAATGCTTATGGCATAACAATATCCTAAAAATTATAAAGTTAAGGTAAAGGGTTTCAGGTTTGTCAATTTTACATCCAAAAAACTTTCGAACTTTTTTTTTCAAAATTATGTTTATAAGTAACGAATAACTATAAAGCAAAATTTCTTCCTTATATCAAGATGTTTTATGTCTTAATAAAATATTGTTCACTGAGGCTACAATGTTTCAACTGTAAATGCATCAAATTTCGCTGCTACAAACTGCAATAGCTTCAGAATTATTTTATAAATAATTAAATGTCAATTATAGCGTCCACGTTTTAACGTAAGAAAATCAGATGTAATCGTTTCAGTTACCGAAGAATAACTAACTGTGTAGCTTAGAAATTGCTGTACAATGTACCTTAACCTGATTTTAATTTATTTACAGGACCTTAGTAAATATATTGTGCCAAAAATATATTTCACAATAGAACAAATAATTTGCTGCTACTCCGCACCTTTTCTTTTTAATTTTGCACCGAACTTTCTGCATAAACTGTTAATCAAAGTGGCAAAGACTTGCATTATTTGTTAGAATCTCATTCTTTCTCCAAGATACTGTTGTTCATTGCAATAACGTAAATGTTTATGAATCAAACTTGGAAAAAGCTAAATGTTATTAATGTTATATCGAGAAGGGATGAGATTTATTTATAACTGAGAATTTTAAACGTGTATGCGTAACATCACTTGCAAAAGTTTATAAAGGAAAGTCAGATGGGTGTAAATATAGTGTTATGACGATATACACTGCCTAAATAAAAGATTATTACCTGATGTCTTTCATTTTGCACGTAGTCTCTTTAGTTTTTTGGTGAAACAACCCGCATTGGCCAATTTTCACCTACAACAGTGGATAATTTTTTGTTTAGAAGGATATTTAATACTCGACTCTGAATAGTGTCAGGATGCTACAATTCAAAATGTACTGTAGTTTATACTTTTTGATTTTACATTATTATTTTTATGAACGATCTAATCTAAAAATAGTTATAGAGCTTTTTTTTAAAAATGGGAATTGATCCATTGTGTACCGTAGGGCGGGAACAGTGGGATTTTTAATAACAAAATTATTGGTCCATTTGAAATTAAAGGTAATTGGTAATTTATGTTCAGAAACGTAAAACTTCATTAAATTTAATTATGCCAATAGATAAGACTTTGAAAATAATTTAAGTTTTTTACTGTAACTCTAATTTTTGGTATGACTTTTAATAATCAAAAATTGTGCAATAACCTCCACAGATAATTAAAGTGTTGTATTAACTTTAATCAATTCACATGCACCATTATGACGTTTAGAAACATTTTCGGTAGATAACAGTAGTAATTCAATGGAAAATTCCTTTGCCTCCCATATAATTATGTTCAAATTCATACAAAGAAATGTAATGAATAACTCGAAAACCGTGGCCAACTTCATTCATAATCCGCTCAGCTGCTTGCTTAGCTACTTATACAATAAAAAGTACCCAATAAATATTTTTATTACTACAACACAAGGTATACCGTTGGAATATTTTTCAAAATTTTTAATTACTAATGGTGTCCTTAACATTTTCCGAAAATATAAGGACCATTGCAAAATATTTGGATATTTTACAAAATAAAATGCAAGGCTATATACACTGAACTTTTTTCAAAATTCAGAAGAGTTGTAAAAATTGATTTGGCCGTTTTTTAAGAAATTAAAGGTACAAATGCATTTTGTAAAAAGTAACTGTGAAAAATCGTTTCCAAACTGACGTATAAAAGCAATAATTACAAGTAGACCAAATTTTCACCCTTTTTTCGTTATTTCTAGATCAAATTTTGCATGTCGATTTGCATTTACCACCTTTAATAAACTTTGTAATTTTTAGTTGACTATATTGCCGTGATTTTTGCTAACGTGGCGCCACCAATCGGGTTCACATTCAAAAAAGACTGGTGGTAAAATCAGCAACTAATTCAAGGTTACATTGCGGTCAAACTTGGCCAAACTTGTAAACAATTCTCTGAACGAAAAGGTTTGAAGGTCATTCAAGGTGATTAAAACATAGCATACGAGGTCTCACCGAGAAATTCGGTGACATATTTGTGAATTAAAAATGACATACATGGTCTCGCCTAGAAATTCCGAGACAATTATTAAACTTATTGAATTATTTACATTACATGAAATAGTACCACTATGTGCAAATGATATGTTTCCATTTCGAAGGCAGAGGTGCAGTGAGGTGCAGTTGAACTGCAGCAATCCAGGTGTGTATAACCTATGTTAAACAAAGCTGTTAATGAAACAGTGAAGGGTGATTCTTATTCAAAGACAATCATTACGATGTAGCGTATTATTAGAGACAGACTATTGCTTTAAATTCGGCGATAACAGTCAGTGTCATAACAATCTGTGAATGTTTATTTATTTTAGTCGCAGCAAAATATTCTTTACGTTCAAAGGAATCCAAAACATCAACAGACGATTCAAGATCTAGATGAAGAAACTCACAAACTGGGAGTGGTTTTTCACCCCCATGGCCCCATGTAATGAAGATCACTTTTTAACCTGATTAGCAGAAATTCTAGCTATAATTTTTAAAAGCATACTTCATTTATTAACGGTTGAAGATCGTAAGACGTTTGCAGGTAATAAACTATTTAGTTGGTACATTAAAACCATCTAAACAAAATTATATTTTAGGAATTAAAAAATTGATTTTGGATCGTTGCTGTCGAGAGACATATAGGAGTAAAAATCCAATGGAAATTAAACGAAGCTATATCTAGGCCTCAAATATAAATTTATAAGGTATAGTGGACTTGGTCAGTTGGAAATTTGTATAGAAATAAAAAAATTTGTGATACAGAATGAGGTATTAAAAAATTGCTTTTGGATCGTTGCTGTCGTGAGACATTTAGTAGTAAAAATCCAATGGAAATTAAACGAAGCTATATCTAGGCCTCAAATATGAATTTATAATGTATAGTGGACTTAGTCAGTTGGAAACTTGTATAGAAATAAAAATTTTTGTGATACAGAATGAGGTATTAAAAAATTGCTTTTGGATCGTTGCTGTCGAGAGACATTTAGTAGTAAAAATCCAATGGAAATTAAATGAAGCTATATCTAGGCCTCAAATATGAATTTATAAAGTATAGTGGACTTGGTCAGTTGGAAACTTGAATAAAAATGTAATTTTTTTAGGTAACGACAGAGTTATTAAAAAATTGCTTTTGGATCGTTGTTGTTGAGAGACATTTAGGAGTAAAAATCCAATGGAAATTAAACGTAGCTATATCTAGGCCTCAAATATGAATTTATAAAGTATAGTGGACTTGGTCAGTTAGGAACTTGTATAGAAATAAAAAAATTTGTGATACAGAATGAGTTATTAAAAAATTGCTTTTGGATTGTTGCTGTCGAGAGACATTTAGTAGTAAAAATCCAATGGAAATTAAACGAAGCTATATCTAGGCCTCAAATATGAATTTATAAAGTATAGTAGACTTGGTCAGTTGGGAACTTGCATAGAAATAAAAAAATTTGTGATACAGAATGAGTTATTAAAAAATTGCTTTTTCATCGTTGCTGTCGAGAGATATTTAGTAGTAAAAATACAATGGAAATTAAATGAAGCTATATCTAGGCCTCAAATATGAATTTATAAAGTATAGTAGACTTGGTCAGTTGGGAACTTGAATAAAAATGTAATTTTTTTAGGTAACGACAGAGTTATTAAAAAATTGCTTTTGGATCGTTGCTGTCGAGAGACATTTAGTAGTAAAAATCCAATGGAAATTAAACGAAGCTATATCTAGGCCTCAAATATGAATTTATAATGTATAGTGGACTTGGTCAGTTGGAAACTTATATAGAAATAAAAAATTTTGTGATACAGAATGAGGTATTAAAAAATTGCTTTTGGATCGTTGCAGTCGAGAGACATTTAGTAGTAAAAATCCAATGGAAATTAAACGAAGCTATATCTAGGCCTCAAATATGAATTTATAAAGTATAGTAGACTTGGTCAGCTGGGAACTTGAATAAAAATGTAATTTTTTTAGGTAACGACAGAGTTATTAAAAAATTGCTTTTTCATCGTTGCTGTCGAGAGATATTTAGTAGTAAAAATCCAATGGAAATTAAATGAAGCTATATCTAGGCCTCAAATATGAATTTATAAAGTATAGTGGACTTGGTCAGTTGAGAACTTGAATAAAATCGTAATTTTTTTAGGTAACGACAGAGTTATTAAAAAATTGCTTTTGGATCGTTGTTGTTGAGAGACATTTAGGAGTAAAAATCCAATGGAAATTAAACGAAGCTATATCTAGGCCTCAAATATGAATTTATAAAGTATAGTGGACTTGGTCAGTTGGGAACTTGCATAGAAATAAAAAAATTTGTGATACAGAATGAGTTATTAAAAAATTGTTTTTGGATTGTTGCTGTCGAGAGACATTTAGTAGTAAAAATCCAATGGAAATTAAACGAAGCTATATCTAGGCCTCAAATATGAATTTATAATGTATAGTGGACTTGGTCAGTTGGAAACTTGTATAGAAATAAAAAATTTTGTGATACAGAATGAGGTATTAAAAAATTGCTTTTGGATCGTTGCTGTCGAGAGACATTTAGTAGTAAAAATCCAATGGAAATTAAATGAAGCTATATCTAGGCCTCAAATATGAATTTATAATGTATAGTGGACTTGGTCAGTTGGAAACTTGTATAGAAATAAAAAATTTTGTGATACAGAATGAGGTATTAAAAAATTGCTTTTGGATCGTTGCTGTCGAGAGACATTTAGTAGTAAAAATCCAATGGAAATTAAATGAAGCTATATCTAGGCCTCAAATATGAATTTATAATGTATAGTGGACTTGGTCAGTTGGAAACTTGTATAGAAATAAAAATTTTTGTGATACAGAATGAGGTATTAAAAAATTGCTTTTGGATCGTTGCTGTCGAGAGACATTTAGTAGTAAAAATCCAATGGAAATTAAATGAAGCTATATCTAGGCCTCAAATATGAATTTATAATGTATAGTGGACTTGGTCAGTTGGAAACTTGTATAGAAATAAAAATTTTTGTGATACAGAATGAGGTATTAAAAAATTGCTTTTGGATCGTTGCTGTCGAGAGACATTTAGTAGTAAAAATCCAATGGAAATTAAATGAAGCTATATCTAGGCCTCAAATATAAATTTATAATGTATAGTGAACTTGGTCAGTTGGGAACTTGAATAAAAATGTAATTTTTTTAGGTAACGACAGAGTTATTAAAAAATTGCTTTTGGATCGTTGTTGTTGAGAGACATTTAGGAGTAAAAATCCAATGGAAATTAAACGAAGCTATATCTAGGCCTCAAATATGAATTTATAAAGTATAGTGGACTTGGTCAGTTGGGAACTTGCATAGAAATAAAAATTTTTGTGATACAGAATGAGTTATTAAAAAATTGCTTTTGGATTGTTGCTGTCGAGAGACATTTAGTAGTAAAAATCCAATGGAAATTAAACGAAGCTATATCTAGGCCTCAAATATGAATTTATAAAGTATAATGGACTTGGTCAGTTGGGAACTTGCATAGAAATAAAAAAATTTGTGATACAGAATGAGTTATTAAAAAATTGCTTTTTCATCGTTGCTGTCGAGAGATATTTAGTAGTAAAAATACAATGGAAATTAAATGAAGCTATATCTAGGCCTCAAATATGAATTTATAAAGTATAGTAGACTTGGTCAGTTGGGAACTTGCATAGAAATAAAAATTTTTGTGATACAGAATGAGTTATTAAAAAATTGCTTTTGGATCGTTGCCGTCGAGAGACATTTAGTAGTAAAAATCCAATGGAAATTAAATGAAGCTATATTTAGGCCTCAAATATGAATTTATAAAGTAAAGTGGACTTGGTCAGTTGGGAACTTGCATAGAAATAAAAAAATTTGTGATACAGAATGAGTTATTAAAAAATTGCTTTTTCATCGTTGCTGTCGAGACACAGTAGTAAAATTCCAATGGAAATTAAATGAAGCTATATCTAGGCCTCAAATATGAATTTATAAAGTATAGTGTACTTGGTCAGTTGGGAACTTGCATAGAAATAAAAAAATTTGTGATACAGAATGAGTTATTAAAAAATTGCTTTTTCATCGTTGCTGTCGAGAGACATTTATAAGTAAAAATCCAATGGAAATTAAATGAAGCTATATTTAGCTCTCAAATATGAACTTATAAAGTATAGTGGACTCGGTCAGTTAGGAATTTGAATAAAAATGAAATTTTTTTAGGTAACGACAGAGTTATTAAAAAATTGCTGTCGAAGGACAGTTAGTAGTAAAAATCCAATAAAAATTAAACGAAGCTATATTTAGATCTCAAATATGAATTTATAAAGTAAATTGGACTAGGTCAGTTGGGAACTTGCATAGAAATAAATATTTTTGTGATACAGAATGAGTTATTAAAAAATTGCTTTTTCATCGTTGCTGTCGAGAGATATTTAGTAGTAAAAATCCAATGGAAATTAAATGAAGCTATATTTAGGCCTCAAATATGAATTTATAAAGTAAAGTGGACTTGGTCAGTTGGGAACTTGCATAGAAATAAAAAAATTTGTGATACAGAATGAGTTATTAAAAAATTGCTTTTTCATCGTTGCTGTCGAGACACAGTAGTAAAATTCCAATGGAAATTAAATGAAGCTATATCTAGGCCTCAAATATGAATTTATAAAGTATAGTGTACTTGGTCAGTTGGGAACTTGCATAGAAATAAAAAAATTTGTGATACAGAATGAGTTATTAAAAAATTGCTTTTTCATCGTTGCTGTCGAGAGACATTTATAAGTAAAAATCCAATGGAAATTAAATGAAGCTATATTTAGCTCTCAAATATGAACTTATAAAGTATAGTGGACTCGGTCAGTTAGGAATTTGAATAAAAATGAAATTTTTTTAGGTAACGACAGAGTTATTAAAAAATTGCTGTCGAAGGACAGTTAGTAGTAAAAATCCAATAAAAATTAAACGAAGCTATATTTAGATCTCAAATATGAATTTATAAAGTAAATTGGACTAGGTCAGTTGGGAACTTGCATAGAAATAAATATTTTTGTGATACAGAATGAGTTATTAAAAAATTGCTTTTTCATCGTTGCTGTCGAGAGATATTTAGTAGTAAAAATCCAATGGAAATTAAATGAAGCTATATTTAGGCCTCAAATATGAATTTATAAAGTAAAGTGGACTTGGTCAGTTGGGAACTTGCATAGAAATAAAAAAATTTGTGATACAGAATGAGTTATTAAAAAATTGCTTTTTCATCGTTGCTGTCGAGACACAGTAGTAAAATTCCAATGGAAATTAAATGAAGCTATATCTAGGCCTCAAATATGAATTTATAAAGTATAGTGTACTTGGTCAGTTGGGAACTTGCATAGAAATAAAAAAATTTGTGATACAGAATGAGTTATTAAAAAATTGCTTTTTCATCGTTGCTGTCGAGAGACATTTATAAGTAAAAATCCAATGGAAATTAAATGAAGCTATATTTAGCTCTCAAATATGAACTTATAAAGTATAGTGGACTCGGTCAGTTAGGAATTTGAATAAAAATGAAATTTTTTTAGGTAACGACAGAGTTATTAAAAAATTGCTGTCGAAGGACAGTTAGTAGTAAAAATCCAATAAAAATTAAACGAAGCTATATTTAGATCTCAAATATGAATTTATAAAGTAAATTGGACTAGGTCAGTTGGGAACTTGCATAGAAATAAATATTTTTGTGATACAGAATGAGTTATTAAAAAATTGCTTTTTCATCGTTGCTGTCGAGAGATATTTAGTAGTAAAAATCCAATGGAAATTAAATGAAGCTATATTTAGGCCTCAAATATGAATTTATAAAGTAAAGTGGACTTGGTCAGTTGGGAACTTGCATAGAAATAAAAAAATTTGTGATACAGAATGAGTTATTAAAAAATTGCTTTTTCATCGTTGCTGTCGAGACACAGTAGTAAAATTCCAATGGAAATTAAATGAAGCTATATCTAGGCCTCAAATATGAATTTATAAAGTATAGTGTACTTGGTCAGTTGGGAACTTGCATAGAAATAAAAAAATTTGTGATACAGAATGAGTTATTAAAAAATTGCTTTTTCATCGTTGCTGTCGAGAGACATTTATAAGTAAAAATCCAATGGAAATTAAATGAAGCTATATTTAGCTCTCAAATATGAACTTATAAAGTATAGTGGACTCGGTCAGTTAGGAATTTGAATAAAAATGAAATTTTTTTAGGTAACGACAGAGTTATTAAAAAATTGCTGTCGAAGGACAGTTAGTAGTAAAAATCCAATAAAAATTAAACGAAGCTATATTTAGATCTCAAATATGAATTTATAAAGTAAATTGGACTAGGTCAGTTGGGAACTTGCATAGAAATAAATATTTTTGTGATACAGAATGAGTTATTAAAAAATTGCTTTTTCATCGTTGCTGTCGAGAGATATTTAGTAGTAAAAATCCAATGGAAATTAAATGAAGCTATATTTAGGCCTCAAATATGAATTTATAAAGTAAAGTGGACTTGGTCAGTTGGGAACTTGCATAGAAATAAAAAAATTTGTGATACAGAATGAGTTATTAAAAAATTGCTTTTTCATCGTTGCTGTCGAGACACAGTAGTAAAATTCCAATGGAAATTAAATGAAGCTATATCTAGGCCTCAAATATGAATTTATAAAGTATAGTGTACTTGGTCAGTTGGGAACTTGCATAGAAATAAAAAAATTTGTGATACAGAATGAGTTATTAAAAAATTGCTTTTTCATCGTTGCTGTCGAGAGACATTTATAAGTAAAAATCCAATGGAAATTAAATGAAGCTATATTTAGCTCTCAAATATGAACTTATAAAGTATAGTGGACTCGGTCAGTTAGGAATTTGAATAAAAATGAAATTTTTTTAGGTAACGACAGAGTTATTAAAAAATTGCTGTCGAAGGACAGTTAGTAGTAAAAATCCAATAAAAATTAAACGAAGCTATATTTAGATCTCAAATATGAATTTATAAAGTAAATTGGACTAGGTCAGTTGGGAACTTGCATAGAAATAAATATTTTTGTGATACAGAATGAGTTATTAAAAAATTGCTTTTGGGTCGTTGCTGTCGAGCGACATTTTGGAGTAAAAATCCAATGAAAATGAAACGAAGCTGTATTTAGGTCTCAAATATGAATTTATAAAGTATAGTGGACTTGGTCAGTTGAGAACTTGCATAGAAATAAATATTTTTGTGATACAGAATGAGTTATTATCCTGGGCCTATTTCTTCGGAACGTTCCTTGTACATAACGTATTAAATCAATAATCAAAATCCATGGCAACTTGTTTACAATTCCCTCCCATCTTTCAGCATACAAACTTGCTTGTCAAATTTGACTCATTACTCAGTTGTGTTTCAAAATGTTTTGGGGTTTAACGCCAGCTCTTGATCTGCTAGAAGAACTCCAGAAGAGCGATAACGAAGAAATAAATATCCTAATACTTGGAGCGCATGATTTTCGCCACATACTTAAGACTCTTGCAAGCCGACATAAGCATGCTAAAATGAAAATAAACTTTTATGTAATGGAGGCTTTAATGGAAACCGTCGCAAAGGAGTTGCTTTTGTTGAATATTGCTCTGCAACCGCCTACAGTTTTGGGTTTGGAGATGAAAACGCGTGTATTTATGGAGTTGTATGGTAACACGCTGGTTTCGCCGAAGACACAGAAAATTTTGCTCTCCGTAGCCAAGGAAATGATAGAGATGGTCGCTAATTACGAGTACATGAACGAGATGATGCCTTTTGTTAACTTGGACTTGCTGTACAAGGAGCGCGATTCTCTGGAAAATATTGTTAAGTATTGGGCTTCTGATCAGCCGTTCGATGTGGTGGAAAATTGGGATAAAAAGCTGCGTTCCGAGCTTGGAGTACGATACGACAATAAATTCGGCGTTTTTGATTGGGATCTGCACATGAGATTCCACAACATCGGAGGCAAGCAGGTCTGCGTCCAAGAATTCAAGCGATGGAGGGCCACAGGTGTAGCTTTCACGTTCCTCGACATGGAAGTTTCCAAGTGTAATGCAACCTTTGCAATTGGAGTTACCCCGCACGCGGATAGATTCATACATTTTGGGTACTTCGGCGATGTGGAAACCGGTCCTTACGTCTCTTTTGGTTTGGAATGCGACGACCCAGATTTCTTGAAGCAAACCAACGGCTTGAACAAGCACAGAGCGACGGACGTTACGCAAAGAAACGTCCAGCAAATCCTCCACGAGCTACAGAGCGATGAGAAATACGTCCACCAAGCTACGCACGATTATAATTTGGGCGCTGCAGTCTTTGACGACAAGTTTGTGCAAATTCGCGACGACGTTTGCGCTTCTTTTAGTAAACTGAACAAAATCAAAAAGTGCACGAGTCTGGACGACGTTACCATTAACATTTTATCAATAACTAGGCTTAAGCACATAACGAACAAGAAAAACTTCCAGAACTTTTTTAATTTGATATATTTCGGAGCCGCGTATTTGAAATATTACGAAAAAGATGCCATGGAACACATCGCTGCGGATAATTCGGTGTTGATAGTCGAAACCAATTTATTCGTTTTGAAATATCGGGATACCCATTTAGAAACTCAAAAAAAGGACCTTGTTAATAAGGTTTCTGTGGTGGAATCGGTTGTGGAAATTCCCTTCGATCATGCGAAAGATTCTTATGCAAAGTTTATTTTAAAAACGGAGAAAAAAATTGTCGAAGAGGTTGTTAATGAAGTTGTCGTCGATGGTGCTAATGAGTTAGAAGCTGAAACTTCTGTGGCATAATTTTGATAAAGATCAAAATTTTTTTAGTTAACTCATAGTTATTAAATATTCTGCAACGTAAATTAATCATTAGGACTTACTTTTCTGTTATTAGCAGTTTACAAAACCTCCAAGATACACATAATTTTTGATAACAATTTTCAGTTGATAATTAAAGCAAAATGTTGCGTACATTTTGAACTAAAAAATATATTTCTTAACGGATTGACACGTCGTCTTTTGCTCAAAAAAAAAAACAACTCTCTTCTCAATTCAGTACGTCTCTCTTGCGATTTATAAAATGGTTCCCAAAATTTTGCTAACTGAGATCAAATATCAAAGGTTTTAATTACAATAAAACGAAAAATTTTCACTGCAAGGCTATGTTTAGAGAAAGATCACAAGTAAACGTGAAAGGGAAAGCAAAACCTATGTATTTTTCTGCGAAATTCAAGCCAGCTGTACAAATGAATTAAAAAACACATTTTTTAACGAATTTTGGGCCCAATTTTGAGCTCTGTTATTTTACTACGTAAAGCATTTTAAATAATTTTATTAAAACCTTCTGATACTTAAAAATGTTATAATTGGTTTTTTTTTTTAATTTCCGTTAGTAAAACTCTGTTTATTAATTCGAAGTCTTCATGGATTTTTAGTGGCAGATGGGTGTCGATGAAGTTTGTACTTTGATTTATCCATTTAATGCGAATTAAATCACTTGATAAAAATAAATTATTTTATACTGTGTAGAATTGTAGATTGTCTAACTTTTCATAATAAATAATATAAATATCATTGTGTACCTATGTAATAATTAAAAATAATAGTGTATAGGGCTTCTATACCTGAAATTAACAGTGAATGTATAGTTTTAAATTAAAGAAAAACACACTTTCCTTACTAAACCATATAATAAAGAAGCAAAAAATAACACAGTAATAAATTGACCTACAAAAAAAAAACAACAAACAGAACATTTAGCTAGGGTTGCCAGAATATCTCTTTTAAAGAGAACATGTCCTCTTTTTTGTCCCGATATTTTTGTTCACTCTCTTTTTTTATTCAGATCATTTTTGTCCTCTTTTTTCCTTAGTTACTTTTGGTCAGATTTTTAAAAAAATTATGGAACTGAGTCGTTTATAGGCCAAAGCAATAAACTCCACTTTATGATTTTTTAAAAATTTTAGTGTCAAAGCACTTCATTGATGTTTAACCTTTTATGTTTAAAACCAATTTCTTTAATAATTAGGTTTAACAGCATTAAATGTCAACAAAAAAATTGACCCTTGAATAATAAATTATTTCTTTCAGAATAAACAATTATTCCAGGGATATGCTAGTTAATATATTTTTTACTTATAAATGTTCTGCTTTGTTGGATAAAGTAAAATATGTTTACATGAAAACTTGCTTGAAAAAGCCTGTATATACTTACTATATTTATTGATAACAGGCGCCTACTCAAATTCAAAACGCAACCCACTTAACCCACTTACGCCTAAATAGGTATGCAATGTGCTTAACAAAGCGCCTACTTTCGGCATTTTTAGGCAACCTGCGTAGACACAACGTTTAATTAATTGCATACCATGTAGGCGTAATGTACAGTATGCAACCCACTAAACGTTGCGCCTATTGATAGGCAACCACGACACAAAACGCCTACATAGACATGCAGCTGATTTGACATAACAGTTACGCAGGCTGTCTAAAAATGACGAAAGTAGGCGTTTTGTTCAGCACACTGCATACCTATGTAGGCGCAACGTGTTAAGTGAGTTGCGTTCTGTAAGTATGAATTACAATAAAAACTGAACAATATCGTTCTAATGACGAACAAAATTAATTTCTGCAATATACAGTACCAAGGTAATCGTGAACTTCAATAACAATCAAAATAAATTGGGTTAAGATTAAGTTATTAAAGATTTGGTTTTGGATCAGAACTGTCAAAACACATGTATTAGTAAAAATCCAATAAAAATTAAACAATGCAATATTTATGTCTCAAATATGAATTTATAAAGTATATTGCACTAACTCAATCGAAAAAGGAAATAAAAATCAAACCATATCTGGTTACGATTGGATTATTAAAAATGTTGTTTTATACTAGAACCGTCAAAACACAATTTATTAGTAGAAATCCAATAAAAATTAAACAATGCAATATTTATATCTCAAATATGAATTTATAAAGTATACTGCACTAACTCAATCGAAAAAGGAAATAAAAATTAAAATATATCTAGTAACGATTAAGTTATTAAAAAAATTGTTTTGAATCAGAGCTGTCGAAACACATGTATCAGTAAAAATCCAACAACAATTAAATGATACAGTGTTTATGTGTCTAATATGAATTCATGAATATATTGTATCAAGTTAATCTGCAACTTGCCTAAAATTTAAAATATTTATGGTTACGAATAAGTTAAGAAATATGAATTTCTGAAGTATACTGAGAGAATTGTCGACGCAAAATAAGTTCTCTTTTTACACTTTCAATTTCTGGCAACCCTACATTTAGCTAAATTGATAACAATTAAGCAATAATAAAATCAACAGCTTTTATTCCAATTTTCTTAGAAACAATATATTTACTAATTTTTTAATCTTAGGTGTATTTTTTACTTTCTTTTTAGACTTTTCTGTACGAGATAATGTATTTTGAACTTTTTTAGATTTAACTTTCTTTTATCATATTTGATTTCGTAATTTGAACTTTCTCATTTTGAACGATTTTGGGTGTTTAAAAAAATTCACCAGCCTCAGCAAACTCTTACAAGACTTGAAGAAACTGTAAGAGACTGACAAACAGGCAGACACGCAGCAGGTGAGATTGGAGACAATTTATTTACAATGAAACAGTCGAATTTAAAAAAAAATTTATTAGAAACAATCTATAACAAGTTTTTACATCTTAGGTGTACTTTTAGACTTAACTTTAAACTTTTTGTTATTGGATTTAGAATTTTGAATGTTCACTTTATTTTTGTTTGATAATTCACCTATCTTCTTTTTCTTCAACTTTTTCTGTTTCTTCTGGAGCTTGATGCCGACTTCTGGAGGGACATTTATCTCACTTAATTCTTCACTACTCTTAGTCAACTTCTTCACATTCTTATTCTTCTTCTTCGATTGTTTGTTTTGATTCTTAGAAACTACAGATTTTGCTTCTACATTTTTATCAGGTGTATTTTTATTTTTATTTTGATTTTCATTCTTATTCTTCTTCAATTGTTTGTTTTGATTCTTAGAAACTACAGATTTTGCTTCTACATTCCTATCAGGTGTAACTTGATTGCTATTTTTATTTTTATTTTGGTTTTCATTCTTATTCTTCTTCAATTGTTTGTCTTGATTCTTGGAAACCATAGCTTTTGTTTTTAAATTTTTATCAGGTGTAACTTGACTATTTTTATTTTCATTGGACATAACTAACTTTTTACCCCATTTCGGTTGTCTTTTGTTATTTCTATTTTGCTGTTTGTTCTTGTCCGTTTTCTGTGGGGATTTCTTTGCGTGGCTTTGTACATCACCGTTTAATTTACTTGGGTTTTTCTTTTGTTTTTTAGCTACAGGTTGCGAGTCCGAGTTCTCTTGCGTATCCGTATCCGTAGTGGATTCGTCAAGAGATATTGTAGCCTCCTCCGGTTCTTCTTCTACGACATTATCAGCAACTTTCGGAATCAAATTGGAAAACTTCTTGAATTTGGCGACGAAAAATCCGTCCATGTTGTGTGTGTGCGGGTAGAATCTTTTGGTTAGTTTCATCGTGGGATGGAAACGGTACTGCCTGTAATTGACGAAACCCTCCGTTCCGAACTCGAGGCCCGTTTCGATGAGTTTGACGTTCCGTTTCTTCAGGGCGTAGTTGACGACCCACTCGTTCTCTTCGGGTAATATTGAGCACGTCGAATAAACTATGTATCCGCCAGTAGTCGACTTGGCGTTGACACAGTCGATCGCTGCCAACAGCAATTCCCGTTGCAGCGTGAAACATCTCTGAATGTCGAGCTCGTCTTTGTTAGTTTTGACACTGGGGTCCTTTGCGACAACCCCAGTACCCGTGCAAGGAGCATCTAACAGCACCCGGTCGAAGCCTTTGATAATACTCGGAAATTTTCGCCCATCCTGGCTGCAAATAACGGAGTTGATGATTCCCAAACGGTGAAAATTACCCACGACGGCCCTCACTCGGTCCTTGTTAACATCGTTCGCAAATAAAACCCCTGTATTTTTCATCAATGACGCGATGTGCGAGGCTTTTCCGCCCGGGGCTGCGCACATGTCCAAAATCCGCTCGTTTTCCTGCGGGGCTAAGGCCATAACCGGTAACAAACTCGACGCTCCTTGAATTATGTAATGTCCCGCTAAATACTCGGGGGTCGCCCCTATCGGCACCTGCGACGAGTATATGACCAACCCGACTTTGCTCCATTTGCCGATTGGATCCAAATTCACGCCGCGGTTTATCAAGGCTTGCGCGAGATCGCGTCTCCTGGTTTTTAAACTGTTCGTCCTGATCGTCAACGGCCTTTGGACCTCGCTGGCTTCGAGGAACTCCAGGAGTTCCGACAACGGGAATATTTGCATGAAATGGTTCAATAGAAATTCGTTGTAACTGTAATAGGTACACAGATCTTTCTTTAACAGTTCTAAATAGTCGGAGCGTGAATGCGAAGCATCTCGCAGCTTTTTAAAATCGGAAAGAACCACGATAATATCGCGTATTCGTTGCTGTACTTCTTGTAAACTCGTGACTTGTTCCGATTTCTCCTCGTTTTCAAAGGAAAATACGTAGTGATCAGCAATATTCAACTGTAATTCTTCGTCGGCCAATTTCTGATCTTCTTGCTGTCTTTTTTTTAGCTGTTTGTTTTTCTTTTCAATCGGCAATAGATCATCATCACTATCATTTTCCTCTTCATTATCTTCAGAATCAAACTCATCTTTGTCATCCTCATCATCTGATACGTCATGCAACGAGCCAACCTTTAACTTATCAACATTTTCGTCTTCATCCTCTTCTTCTTCTGCACTCTCTACCTGATCACTTGCTTCATCTTCATCACTCTCGCCTTCCTGCAATTCCATACTTTCTTCTTCAGCACTTTCATCACTGTCTCCATCAGAACCCAAATGCTTTTGAACATCATTCTTTGATTTAGGTTTCAACCACATTCGGTTTTCATCAGAAAAGCCTTTATTGGGCTTTTGATTTTGCTGTGTTGTATCATCTTCACTTTCTTCCGCTGAATCATCACTATTGTAGCTTTTTGTAGGACTTTTTGTAGGAGTGTTAGCGGCTTGTTTTTTAATTTTGGGTTTCTGCTTAGGAGATTTCTTAAGTAGTCTCTTTTTCATACGTTGCTGTCGTCGATGGCTAAATTTTTTATCCTCATTTGCATTAACACCTAGAAAAAACCACAGATTTAGTCAAACCACGATTTAAAATATCAAAATAATAACATACCTGTTAATGAAGCTGGGAAAATGGGATCTTTTTGTTTTTTCGTCTTCCTCCCAGGCCCACGTTTTACTTCTACACCATCAAACGCAGCTTTTCTTCCCATTTTATACAATTATTTTATTATTGCCTGGCACAATTTCAAACACACGTGTTCTCTTCAACTCACTGACGTTGTCCTTTGAGGTTATACATCACTGAAACGAGGTTATGTTATGAAATTGATTTGTCTGAAATCGCCAACTTTCGCATATTAAATTTGAAGATAAGTGTACACTGTGTCGTGGGCAAGTGTTAAAAATTATTAACCATAGGTTTGTAGACCTGTTTTGGCCTCTGTTATCAGTTCAAGGAGAATTTTAGAGATGTCAAAACTTCAAGAGAATTTACAAAACTGTACTAAATTGATTACTTCCTAGCACATATTTAGTTAACTTTACATAATGACTGTTATTATTAATTGAAGTAAGTACCATATTGCTATTATCACATGATCAGAGATCGTAGTTCCGAAAGTTAACCGTTGTGCTTGTTGTAGTAAACACCATGGAAAACATAACAGATACAGTAAATGCAGATTCAGATGTTGTTAATAATAATAATGATAGTTCAGAAGATGAAGCCAATGTGTATGAAATATCCATTCAAGTATTACGAACACAAACACGCAATGTTGTGTCGACCCTTTTAAACCCCACTAAAGTTATTCCGACAGAGAAGGGTCTGCCAAGGTATTTACTCGCTTGTATTTAAATTGTATGCATTTTAAAGTATTATTTTGGCTTTTGTAGGGATTGGCAAGGCTTGGCAGAGTTGATCGGTATAACAGCAGAACGAATTCCGCATTTACAGTCCGAAACAGACCCAACGAGTAAAATTTTAAAATTCTGGTATGAAAACAATCACGAAACAGCCACGGTTCAGAAGTTGCTGTCGTATCTCGAAGAACTAGATCGATTCGACATAGTCGACGACGTGAAAGCAATGATAGACGAGGACATCGAAGTTTTTAAACTAAACAACAATAGATTAGTCGAACCTAAAAATGTAAATATGGATGTAGATAAATATATATTAACGATTGACGATGTGTCACGAATTAACCAAGGGTTGGAACCCCAGAATTACGATGCCTTTGTTTTGTTTTCCGACGAAGACATCGATTTTGCTACGGAACTTATCGAAACGATGGAGAAGCAGTACAATTTAAAATTGTGTGTGAAGGATAGGGATCTCGTTGGGGGCGCTTTCGAACATGAAGTGATCGTTAAACTTATTTCTGAGAGGTGTAATAGGTTGATTGTGATAGTATCGCCAGCTTTCCTCGATAGTTCTGCTAATAAATTTTTCGTGAGCTTCGCTCAAGCAATCGGAATAGGTAAGTACTTTAAATTAATCATTGGACAATTACGATTCCTTAATCGTTCGTGTTTTGTCTGGTAATTAATTGTCCATGATTGTACTGACGAAATTCTAAGAGCAAAATGTTTTCTTTACAGAGCAACGACAACGAAAAATTGTTCCTTGTTTATATTCGTCTTGTAAAGTGCCTCCAGAATTAAGCTGTTATTTCATGTTGGATTATAAAAGGTCGGGAAGGCTTTGGAATTTTTGGGAAAAGCTAAGGGATTCGATACAAACACCCCAATCTACTCCTACCCTCAAGGCCTCCGTGTATAGGTAAGTTTGTAAACGTTTGTAATTTTTGTTATATAGGGTGTTCCAGTAAGAAATTCCGAGCTGTGCATAGCATCCATTCAATTGTTTTTTGGTTAGATGATTTTAAACGAAATTTTAGAATGCACTCTATTAAAAACAAGTGAACATTTTGTAGTTAAACTCTGTCTTTTATAATAGGCTGAGAGTTCGCTCTGGGACCAAATTCGAAAGTTTTACAGGATATCTCGGTTACTGTAATAGTTAGTACAAATCTGATATCGATCTCTTGGGTTATTTTTTGGAGATCCACACACCTGTACTATCAGACTTTATATCACTCAATTTTGGCACTAGATTAAAAATTTCAACGTTCTTTAAATATTGCTCATTTTATTTATAAAAATAGAACTAAATGTTGTGTAGGTTTCTAATCAAAATTTTTATGCTTCATTTACAAATGATTTTAAACAAATTTAACTTTTGAGGCATGAATAAACTTATATTGTTTTAAATGGAAACCCTAATTGCATGTCCCACTAAAGCACAACTATGTTTAATCGTCTTTCATGAAGTTCTCGAATATTTAAAGGCGGATGTTGTAAAATTCAAAAGTATCACATGTACTAACCTTTAAAAACAGTCATTTTATGACTAATTAACTCTAATTTACAACCATTTTCTGTCTACGGTCTTGTAGGTTCATATCTGCTGCATGCCTAACTTAAATATTTAAACGTTTCCTGCTCATTTAACGTTTTTACATTAAAAAATCCACAAAAAACTGCATTATCGGTGACATTTCAGGGCGGCCATGTTCTTTTTACGTCATTTGGTTTGTAGCCAAACGTCCAGTATAGTTGAATGCCTACCCTTCACATAAAATTAACATGCGCGTTTACATTGCGCATATGGGACTTAATTCCAAAACCTCGTTTTTATTACGTGGAAAACTAAGCTGGTCAACTGTGCGTATTAGTGTTAGTTTGATGTTTATATCACAGATGTCGCACAGTACACCTGTTTTGGTAATTTATGTGGATATTTGAGGATTTCTAATGTTTATATGGAAAATTTCGTTATTTAGATGATTTAAGAGCTAATAATGATTATTTAAGCTTTAAATAACATGGATAAGAAGCTTTAAGTCATTTTGTGTAGTTTTAGTACTACTTAACTGAAATAATTCCCCAGTAACTAATTCACAATTATAATTCATAATCATAAGTTTAGTGACATGGTCATACATTTTCCCAATCTTTAATTATAAATATAAACTATAATTTTTTGCGTTAGTAAAAATAGATTGTCTACTATCCTCCATTTAAAAAAATATCAAAATGAAAAAAATCAGCTTAAATGTTAAGGGGGAAAAAATTTCCCATGTAACTTAGTACTTAGACATACATAAAAAAAATGTATTTATTTATGATTTTATTTTTCATTGCACATCTGAAGGGTGCTCGGGATGCACAGGTTGAAAAATGCTGTATTACGGTAACTGAGATACACCCTAAAACATTTGAATTTGGTCCACTCTGTACATATTATCAGGTGCATTGTCGAATAAAATAAATTAAATATAAATATTGTTCCAGGTCTGTTTCCCAAAAAACTGAATACGGTTTGAGGCCAGCCCTCCACTACGACCCATACACGTTGCGACCTAAAAAAGAGAGCGTCAAATTCAACAGTATGGTAAACTTGAACAGTAGCATGGACAACGAGAATATCTTCGTCGATCCGACAATAAACGCAAGCACAAGTAGTTTAACCTCTGTAAATATCGACGGCAAGAAGGGCAAAACGAAAACTGGTTGGCTGAAGAAGTGGCTGAACCACAAAAGTGATAAAAATACGGGTGATGTCATAGAGAAGATGAACGGAAAAGATAAAAAAAGGTTCTGGACACGACACAATAAACGGAAAGTGGCTGTGGCTAATTGAAAGGTGCATATATTCGCTTTAGGTTTATTATAAGTTTTAAGAGATTTTAGACTATTTTATTATCGCTATTTTTAAAGGAAATTTTGAGCTGTATTTTTTTGTGCTAAGTTGTTCGCTAAAGTCGCATAGTATGCGTACAATTTTAGCAGCTTTTGATGAACAGTGAATATCAGGGTAAACTATTTTCCAGTTATTTTTATACAGGGTATGTCAAAAGCCCGAAATTTTAATACAGGGACACCGATTTTCCGGCACCTCAATCAGTCCGAACAAAATTACAAGAGAGAATTTGAAATTCCCGCCGCCAACAGACTATTTTAGTGTGGCTACAGATGGCGTTGCGTGTAGGGCACTTTTATTGACATTATTTACTCTGCAATTTTGTGAGATTTCTCAACTTATTTGGCGTAAATTTAACTCAAACCATGGCTCTACGGATGGTCCGGCAAGGCTTTGGAACCAAAAGTGCCGGAAAATCAGTGCTGTACCTGTCATAAAAAAGTGTTGTTTCCAAACGTTTTTCCCACCCTGTATATACTACCAAAAAAATTGCAAACTGAAATATCGTTGGCATTTAATTTCTACATAAAATATCTTCTTTTGCATTTTTTTACTGTTGTTTTCCCTGTTGTCGCTATATTTGAATTACATTGGAAAGTGGACGGTTTTACAATTTATATTCATTTGAATGCTCTATTTAAATAATGTTTTTAATTATCGAATCTATATATGTCGTTTTTTAATTCAAAAATGTTGTGTTGTTTGTTGATCAATGGTACAGCAGTGTTTTTTTTGCTTTGATACTTTTGATTTGATTTCTTTAATATGCAGTAAGTCCACAGTTTGAATGATTCCGTGAAATAAATCAAAAAGCATTTTCGAGGAGAATTTCTGGATAAAAGGCAATTTATTTTGAGTGTAGTATTGTAAATTGATAGCTGAAAGTGGACTACTAAGACGGTTTTCAAAATACGTATTTTTATTGGTTGGGAAGGCTCATTGGATACAATTTTCTGTTACGCCACTGTCAGGCCACGCCTCTAAGGTAGCGCGGTGTTTTAGACCTACTCGTGAACAGATAAGCTACCAATTCCCAACTTTTCTTCCAATAGAACAGGGCCGTCTGCAGTTTCTAATACCCAAATGTTTCATCCTTAAATTTATCTTAAAAATAACCAAATATTTAATAGTGTTGGACACTTTCTAATGGTTAAAAG
This sequence comes from Elmis aenea, assembly GCA_947652605.1. Lineage (NCBI taxonomy): Eukaryota > Metazoa > Arthropoda > Insecta > Coleoptera > Elmidae > Elmis > Elmis aenea. The sequence continues at coordinate 55,388,183 of OX393579.1, forward strand.
TTTATTGTTTTTATTAAATGTTTTAATAATGGATATTATACCATCAAGAAGCATAATTCGGTTAGTCTATCAAATTCTAGAATGATTTCGTTGGAATAAAATTTCGCTAGCAAGGTGTGGTTAAAAATAAGAGTTATGTGCCCAATAACAACAAGTCTAAATTACCTTGTATGAGTATGTTAGTCATACCCGAATTTTTGCATGGAGGCACGATCTTCAAAAATGATTTTTTCGTGGCTATATTGTACTTTTAACTGAATTATGCCTTATTTTATAGAACAACCAAGTTGTACACTTCAATGGCGTCGTATTTGATTGTTTTTTAATGAATACATGTCGATATACTCCGGCATTTAACCCACAACCAAAGAGATTTTCATTGTAGTTTCAGTGTTCATAAAATGCTTGAATTTAAATGTCGTGATATATTAATGTTAAATATTGTTTTGTTTTTATTTGCATGGTCAGTCCATTTTTGATAGTGCGGAAACTTTTTGGAGAACAAAATTGCCAATTCAGTAACATTTGCCAGTTCAAATATTTTTTTTTTTTAATGGCAACGAATTTTTTAAATCATAATTTTAATAATGCCCGTCAAGATTTTTTTCATTGGGTACTTTGCAAGTTCAAATGTTTTAAGAGAAGATTAAAATATTTTAAATTTAACGCACTTCGTTGTGGCAAAATTTTGTAATTCAATTTCTTTTCCTATTTTTGTAACATTTAGCAAACTGAGCAACTAAAAAGTTTGTGTATTATCAAAATAGGTTTTGTTATTAGTTCATTGGCCATGTAAATATACCGTCATTGTTTTTAACAATTAAAATACACTTTTTATTGTATAGTTCGTTTTACTCACAATCTGCTTCTATTTTTCTTCCATTAAGTAGATTTTTACTATATTAGAAGCTTTAACTTTAAATAATTTAGGGAATGTTATAAATAAATTGTACTATGCAGGGGCAAACAATTTGATTTCACAGTCAATAATATTAACAACCTATCAAATGCGTTTGCCCGCTGCATTATTTGTGAAAATATATTTTTAAGGTTGGTAGTTTATTATTCACACATTATAAAGTGACTTTGTGCCATTTTAATCAGTGGTTGTCAAATAAAGTGCAATTATTTTTCAAGATTTTTTTACTGTTGATTTATTTTTAACTTTGCGTTTATTGCAGGCTTCCGTTTTTTCCAGGTGAATTAATTCCTGCTAGTGTGTTCTTTATTTGGTTTCATTGGTTTACTCCTTTACAATTTAAGCTAAATCACTTGAATTGCGAGTTTGCGAGTTCTTCCACGCGAAAGTTTAGGTACTCTGTTAACAAACGAGCGTGTTCAAATTCAATCGCGTCATTTTAGGTGTCTTAGGACGTGTTTTTTTTTGTGTATAATTGAGCATAGGTGTGGCTTGTTCGCTGCTTTTAAAGTTAGGTTTGTCAAAATAAGTTACATTTTCACTAAACTGAATTTTAATCATTAACTTTACATCAAAATTATGGAACTCCCATAGTAGGGTGTGGTTTATTTCGTGTTTTTTTCTTTCCTTTTTCTTCTAGAATACGTATAAAGTCGTAGATTAAAGAGCACATTCTCTTTCTCATTTTTGTGACCAACAGCTGTTTTAAGACGGGGAAAATTTATTTGGGGTGTATTTTTTTTTAAATTTAAAACATTAACATTGCAGTATACGAAAACAAAGTTAATTCGTATTTACACACATTTTCTCTCTGCACAACAAGCTGGATAACAAAATTGTCCTTTCGTTAACACAAAATTTTCGTTTATTTATATATTTCTGACCTTCCATCCCACAGGATTGTGGGCAATCCGCGTTTTTCATTCGCTGTAATAAAACTAAATATCTTACAAAAATATTCGTTAATATAACCAATAAACCACCAAGATTTTTTTCTAAAAATACAAGCAACTATGAAATATTTTTGCGCCATATAACATGTATATGAAGTTAATTGAATGAAGCAAAAGTCTTTTCTAGTTATTTTGAACATTTTAAATATCCTGAACTAAACTAGTCTTTTCATGTACGATTTTTCTGTTTTGTTGCTAAATAATTAGGATTCAGCTGAATATTTTTAACATGTAGATAACACTACAAGCTGGAATCACATGAAAGGTTTTTTATTCTTCATCTTCCTTGGTGGTCATAGTGAATTAATTGTGGAAATGGAGGAGGTATGCTTTTGTTTATAAAACTTGTAAGAGTCAGTTGTCTGGTGTATTATAAAAATAACATACAAAATTGTGGGTGTGACACCCAACAGAATAATGAAATCACCTTTGACCCTTAACGCTTCTACTATATTATGTCACCCCACGCCAGAACTGAGCGGTTTTCAAATTATTTTGTATATAGTAGTAATCACTAATAGTGTGGCGTCCTATCAAATTCAACCCCATTAAAGCACAAATAAGATGTTTGCTCAATGGTAATTAGAGAAGAAACGGTAAAGCGTAGGTGCACCTGGTTTTAAACGGCCTCGTCACATTTCTAGTTTAAAATTTTAGAAATAACTGCATTTTGCCAACGGTATATGACCACAATTTACAACATCTAAAATGTACGATAAAAAAAAGTTTGTATTTCGATTTAAAATTTTATTATTGACAGAAAACGCACGTACGCAGGTATTTATAGGTATTTTGTGGTATTTCACTTAAAGCCTGTTTGTATATCGTGACATTTATGAGGCAATCCAATCAACGCCCACCGCAAGATGAGCTGGAAATGTAACACCAATGTACTTAAATCGGTTTAAAATTGTTACAGGATGTTCCAAAAGACTTGACATACGCATTTTTGCTTTAATGGTTTTTCCTCTCTTATTTGAAATGGGGCGAGGTTCACTTGAATGGACTTCTAAATCTCCAGACCTCATGCCTCCTGATTGTTTTCTTGTGGATCCATGTTTATAGATGTAACGAAGTATTCTTTCGTATTCTAAAGAACTAAGAAAATGGAACATATTTAACATAACTTGAGACATTTTTTTGTCTGAGAATTCCGTTAAATGCTTTAATTTTTCATACCTCGTATCTTCCAAAAATTGTCGTTTTTGATTTTGAATATGCAACGTGCTTTCTCACTTGGTGATCATGAAATTTTAAAGAAAATAACACCACTTAAGAGACAGGACAGCTCGATTTGTTAAACAATTTTAAATGCAATAAACTTTTTGAAGGTATATTTACGGAACACCGTGTATATTAACTACATGAAGGTCATGGAAAAATAAAAAACGAGATGGCTACTGGAAAATTTTCCAAGAAATAGGTCTTCAACAACTCTACGACTTGATCTTGAACCCCACACTTTCAAATGTTTTTTTTTGATAAAATAAGGTGCAAAGTATGTCTTAAGTTTTTATTATAATTTTGCTCTTCTTCAATTCATATTGCTTTTTTATCATTTTGGCCCAATTATAGTAATAATTTGATATATCACCATACGCAAGCAGGATCAGCCCGCCTGCAGGAAAAACCTCGCCCGCTTCATTTTAAGACGTTTGATTTTATGGCCCGTAGTAAACTATGTAATATTTGGCGCGTTTTTGTTGTAAGGACAACAATCCTGACGTGGCACGCCCACATAGGCCCCTCCCTTCGCCCACGATTCATTCATACAATGGCCCGGGCATCCTGCGATGCCGAGTACTGATCCTGCAACGCTGCCCACGCTCCTGCCGGTGCAATCCTGCCACGGCACAGCTCTCGTAACTGGATCTATTCATTCACCTAATTCAATTATCACGTTATGCACTTGCATTCTGAATCTCACTGTACAAAAAAAAAACGCTTACGATAAACACATTAAAATGTAATGTTAAAAACTTAATTGTACGGTTGTAAATGCAGAAGTTACTGTGTGTTTAAGTTATGTCAGGGTGTGCTTTGGAAGTAGATTTAGCTACCTGGAAATTTTAAAAATATAACCTTAAATATGTAAAGTATCCGAGCGCAACGTATAAGCTTGAGAAAAATAATTTTTAAATGCAGTTTTATTACGAGCCAGCAATAGTTTTTTATACACTTAATAATAGATGCTTTTTTTAATAAGTAATGGGCTAGAAAAATTATTTTAAAGTAGGTACCAAAAGTTGTGAAATATTTTATAAAAAATGCAGAAACTTTCCAACTTTCCCTGGAATCAAGACCACAGGGGCTCGGATATCATCACACATTTTGTTTTTTACGCGCTAATTAATTGTAGCAGGACGATGCATTTTTTTTAAGCTAGGCGATCGCATACTGATATAAACTTGACTAAACTGTCGATTTACTTACGAAACTATTAAAAATTATACATCATTGTCACCCTTCAAAGTCTTCTTGGGAGTTCTACAAGTCATCAACCACATTCTGACCTTAATCAAAGAGTATTAAACACTTAGGTCAATTTGAAACACCCTGTACATATGTACTAAACAAATTAAATTTTTTATTACAAAAAAATCATCCGTGGAGTTTTGCTCTGATCAAAAATACACTTGTGTATAATACTTGATTGAAAAACTTATAGGAAAAAGCTTTTTTGCAGTTGCCTTTTGAGTTAATTTGCTCTTTATCTCTTTAATGCTAAATGTCAACTGATACTGCAGAGAATGCAGCCCACACTCAATTATCTAATTAAATTTTAATAGCTTTAAAAACATTTTTATTTTTTAAACGCGATCTTATACCTTAGTATCAATAGGGTTAATTAAAAATAATTTTTGTGAAGACTCTTGTATAAATTGTAGACTAATTTCCAAAGTATTCTGTCTTCGCCAGTAGAAAACTTATTGTTTATTTATGAATAAATAAGATTGCCACTAGCAAAGAGACGAGAGTTCTGAGACTGATTTAGCATTTTCATTTGTTCTTATCCTTCATGTAAAATCAATTTAAAACTGGGCTATATGTATTTTGGGAACAGTAAAGAAAGGGTCTTCGGTATTTTGTATACAGGGTGTTGCTTAAATCTTGCGAAAATATTCGAGAGGTGATTCCTTATCGAAATTTAATGGGGATCTTTCATTTAAATTTTTTTCCTTAGACGTCTCCATTTGGAGTTACACCCAAATAATATTTTTGTTTTGGACCCAAATTCGTCCATATTATCATTGAGATTGTTTGAAATATTGGTAAAAGACACTCAAAAATTAATCAGAAACAAAAAAAAACTAGCCGAGGTATGGGAGCCCGCCCTTAGGCATCGATGACTAGCTAAGTTGCACAACTAGTTCGATTTGAAATTTAATAACGAAATTGAGTAACTGGGTGCATGAATTTGAATACTGGAATTTAAAATGTTTCCTACTTATCAAATTAAACTGAAAATTTGAATTCGAACGTCATTTAAAATGATATGGTGGCAGTCGTAAGGTAATGTGTTCTAAGGAAGTTATCCTTTAATACTCGATACAAATTCTAGTACGTGTATTGAAACATATTCCATACACAAAGTTTATTTTGCAAGACTTTGGAAATTATTGTACCTAATCAAAGTTAATAATAATTCTGTGCGACATCCTTTATCGTAGAAGTCGCCCTAATATTGATGTTCTCCCGTAAGGATGCGAAAACAAGGACTGCATTTGTATTTGACCTGCGAAATCTGATAAAAGTAGGGAGAGGGAAGTGCATTGCTACTATTTTACTATTAACTTTACGCCAAAGCGTAGCAGGAACATATTATGGGTGGTTGAGTCATGAAAATGTGCAGGAAAGCGTACGGGACGATTTGTTTATAGTTCGAATGATTTTCGTTGGGTCGTAAATCTTCTGGAGTAACACCGAGATTGCAAGAAACCATGTCATAAGTATTTAGGGGTGTGCAACGGCTTACCCTTGTGATGGGCCGTTCCACTGAAAGTAGGGCAGTGTGCCATGAGGGTCAATTCCCTGCCTCCCCTCGCTCGTGTCAATGCCCCAGCTAGTATACTCGTTAAGGATAACCGATCAACATATGCTGGAATCATCTTCAGTACAGGATAAAAACAATTCGCTTATGTACTGCAGTAAAGTGAATTTGAAAATTTAAATTTCGGGTTTGAAATTTTTTGTTTTTGAAAAAAAATATATTGAAAAGTAAGTTTCAATTTTGCAGGAACTGCGTTCCTGCTGGATTAAATCTGAAATTGATTAGGGGCTAGGTATCAAGTGGTGATATTTCGGAGGGGTGGAAGAGGGTTCCGTATGGTCGTTTTGTGCCGGTGTCTTCGCCCTCTGGAACTAGGTCAGTCGGACAGTGACAGAGCCCCTCCCGCACAGCTGATCAACACAACACATAGTTCGATACGTCTTTATTTTCAAGTTTTACATGCTGGCAGTGGTATTATATTTATTTTAGAACATTTTACAAATGAGGATGGAGCAACTATCGTGTCGTGGTTCAAACACACGACCTCCAATCTGCAAAAGTTATATACTAATAGTGTTTTATAAATTCAGTCTACAGTCGTTTTAGGAAATGCTGTACCCAACAAATTGACAAATCGGTGCATGGATTTCTTAAAGCGATCGTAGATGTTCAATTCGCAATCGATTTATTAATTTATAATATCTAATATAGACCTACAAATCTTTCCATTCTCATGAAAATTATCTTTATCCAGATTGATCTTGCGTTCATGTTACAACACACCCAACCAAGTCAATATACAAATAAAGGACAATTGAGCAATGTACAATCATCATTATCAGTAACGTCCCCATTAATAAATTATATTTCAATATCCTAAACAACTCGTTATAAATATCATTTTCTATATCTCTGCTAATCGAGTCTTAAAAATAACGAACGGTAAATCGGCTAAGTATTCGAACATTCCACAGAATTATAAAAAGTATAAAGCAATTACGATCTAGAACCTCGGAAGGTCGCGTCCCAGCTAACGACAGTCTTTGGCACGACACTCGGAGACGACGCGGACGTTTTGGGGCTGATCGGTCACCCGGCCCACCGGCGATGGACCCGCAACAACAAACAACAGCTAAGCGAATAGGTTTATTTATTTATAAATGATTTACATGATAAACAGAAGTACCTATACAAAAACATTAGTGCTTATCGAGTTAGTGTTAAACCCGTTATCATCGAATAACTAATCGATCCGTAATCGATTGTCGGGTCCAGCGGCGGGTCGCCTTGCAACGATCGCACGCCACTAGGGTAGAGGTACAGGCGCACATTCGATATGTGAAACACGCGGCACCTTCTTATTACTAGAATAGTCTGTTTCTTTGTGCAATGTGACACGAGTTGGCAGTCGGTAGCTAAACAGTTAGTTCATCGAAGCACTGACGCTCACAGCCTGTCCTCCTCTTCTTCCTCTTCCTCGACCTCTTCGGCGACGCCCTCGTTTTCCTCCTTGTAACCTGGATGCTCCGAAATGGCGTAATAATTACCGTTGTAAATTACACCTAGTTCACGTAACACATCACCCCGGATAGTGGCCTTAATGGTCCAATTGTAGCAGTCATCGCTTTCACTCTCGCGATCTAAACGTTCAACGTCTAAAATTTTGGAACTGAGACGCTCCAAAATTATTCCAATGTCTTTAATGCTCAGATGTCTTTTTTGGTCTACGCTGAGCTGATCGATGAGTAGCAGGAACTTTTCGGAGGTGATTGCTTCGTCTTCCATGACCGTGTTTTCGGTCTCGCTTTCGGAACTTTCATGGTCGGCCGTCGTATGCCGACCCTCGACGTCTAGGAAGCGCACGTGCCGCGAAGGCGGTTGCGGAGATGTTTGTTGTTGCGCGTCCTGGATGGGCGACGTCGCGACACTTTTATGTACGGCAATTTTACGACCTTCTTCGTGCAGCGCGCAACAATGGAAGTCGCACTCGATGGCTCCGTTGCTCTGCGGGCTTCCAGCGCGTGGTTGATGAGCATGATGCGCGCACTCGGGCGTGTGAATGTGGATGGTGGCGCTTTCCAGGGAACTGCCCTGCTTGAGCAACCGATGTGAAGGAAGTTTGACCTCATCATGGTTTATCACAGTGATCTGGGGACTCGGATAGCGGGGCTGCGGCGGCGGTGGATACACGTCGTTGATGAGCGTCTCCTTCTTGCCGACGGAGGAGGTCTGGATCACCAGCGACGGCCGCTTACTGGGGGAAAATTTTCCTGGAGCAGGTGACGGGGTCTCCGAGGAAGCACGAGAAGGTCCTGATCGCTGGTCCCAGTGCAGCACCACGGTGACTCGCCCTTTGTTGTCCATGATTTTCCACGAGGGCGTTTCATCGTGTAGCTCCAGCGCGTGGATTGTCTCGCAGACGATCCTTGGAATTGCGGAGATCGCTACTAACCAACAAAACAATAAGATTGGGTTGCGTTCAGAAGCTTCGTTAGTTACCTGCGCGGATGACGTCCACTCCCGCTGGCAACCAACGTTCGCCAGGTCGTAGCAGGAGCAGCACGCTGTTCGCAGGAAGAGTTCTAAAATACTCCGCGTCTTCCACTTGGGTGCCGTCGCTTTCTAACACGAGCCGCACCGGCTCGCCTACGGATACTCCGAGCTTGTCCCTACCGCGCTGCACCAGCTCCTCAAGACTCCCCACCACCAGCCCCTTGCGCACGCTACGCCTCCCGTCCCATAGCTTGAAGGGTCTCTTTCCGCGGGATTCCTGTAACACACCCATAACACTCTCACTTCAGCCGACAGTTAACATATAGTTCTGCATCTGTAATCATATGTAGAACACATAAGACTACACATGCATGTATGCGTGTGTGTATGTGTGTACGTCAAAAAAATATGTAATATGATTGTTTGTATACGATCACGAACACACATACACACATAAAATCATACACATACGTACATAGAATGATTCATCTTCGTTTATTTAACACTAATTGAAATTGTCCGCTGTGCCCTGTAAAATCGTGTTCCAGGTGAAAATAGTGATAAATGAGCCATTACACTGTTGGTTAATCTGGGTGGAGAAAAATCTTCTTCGATTTCATTTCTCGTTATTTTTCAAAATTTTGAATTAAGTGGTTTGGAAAAAGTAATGAGCTCATGTCCTATGTAAATAAGGATTGGAAAATGGTAAAAATGAAATGGAATGATCTATTTTGGACTGTCAAAAAAGCGGTTTTTTGAAAGTCCCTAGTTTCTAGTTTAAGAATCGCATCATTTTAGATAAGAATTTTTGGATGAGAAAAAACTGCAGAACAAACATCATTGATTTAACCCTTAATTTCTGAGACCTAGATTTTCCGAGGCGGGATGCTCAAAGCTACATAAACAAATGACATTTGAAAGGCACAGGGTGACACATTTTGGAAAAAGTGCTTTTGGCGAGCGGTTGCTAGATGTTGGAGGGTGCTAGTGAATTTGGGGTGTACATACATGCAGGTGGGTAAGTACCTCTCTTGCCATCACGGCATTTCTTATGGTGCGGCTTCCGACCCGCCGCTGTCCCGCACACTCCTTTATTTCACCTCAACTAACACTTGGCCGCTGCACGGCATATTCTCGACCCGATCCTCCTCTTTTTATCCATTCTCAGCCAATATGCGAGCGGACGATCTATGACCCTACAAGCAGCAACCCTGCGAACTGCCCGACGATCGCGCCCCCTACCTCCCGATCGATTCAAGGGAAGGCGCGGCGGTCGGCTGGAGCGCAGCATCCGCGCGCATTGTTGTTCATTGTTGAATTATCACGACTGCGCGAACTTTGTCCTATTTTACCAAAAACTTCAATTGCAGAAAAACTTGTGCAACAATGCTGTAACACCTTCAGCTATGCACGCACGTTCTTCCTCTGAAAAACGCTTCGACGCACCCAGTTCTTCGCAACCACAGCATTCTTCCATAACACACATTTTCAAATACTTGCACTCCATAATATGCATACAAAATCTTCGCAATTTCTTTCTCAAACACTCTTAATACTTTGTTAATTACCTCTACCAGTTTTCATTCCGCCAATCTTAATATAAACGATCAGTTTCAAAATTAACAATGAAAAAACTTTTATTATTTACAATAATTTTACAACTCTGATAAGAAATTTTAATTCGGGGAATTTAAAAATGGTTCCATCAATATATTTTCGGGTCTTCGCTTAGGGATAACATTTTTTCGACCGCTATTTGTAAATAATTTGAAGGAAAATCGTTTTATTCGTTTTCCAAAAGGCTAACTTAGTTTCCTTTGCAAATATTTTGAAAAATATTGCGTTTGCGAAGATTTTAAAAACATTGTTAGGTTTTATGGATAGAACTGTTAACGACCATTGTTTAAAGAGTTTAGTTAAACTAGTATTTGCAAAATTTCAGGTAAAATAATTTGATTATTTAACTTAGATCATTTTTCTTTATTTTAATCTCTTTCAAAAATGAGCTGGCACTATTTTTTCTTTTACGGGGGAAATTAAATTCTTGTGCAGTAAAAATTTGTCGTTGTTTTATTTCCAGGAGAGTTTTGCGCATATTCTGCCATCACGTTACTCTGGTTCGACCCAAGTTGAAAGATTTTTGAACAACCACCACAACATTAAGACCAGCTTTGCAAGTAAGTTTTTTTGAAAAATATTTAAGTTGCAAAACGTACTATGTACCATTTAATCTGACATAATAATTGAGGGCAAAAATCCAATATTTATAAAGCTTTAAAATTTTAATTTGAATAGAAATATAAAACAAGTTATATTTTTTTGGAAATTTTTCGTATTACACTAAATTTGGTTTACTTAAATAAATTTTGAAAACATATCTAATTCATTCAATAGTTATTCTGCACGATAACTTAAAATAAATGGCTAATTAGTGTGTTTGGTGTGTACAGCAGTCTACAATGTTTAATTATTGATTTTTTACAGCTGGTATCGACCCCCAGTTATATGTGTCATGACCCGCCACTGTATTCCATACGTTCTGTCAGTTGACAGTTAAAAGGTCGTGGCAATGTTTATATTATGTGTTATTGACAGATTGTATGTGCAATTATGTGAAAATGCGGTTTTGGATTGAAAGTTCTTGTTACTTTGCTACGTATCGTGTCTACCTCTGAAATGTGATTAACTAATGGTTAATTCCCAAAGTTCTAGTGGTGGTATTTACCCTGGGCCTGTGGTAGTACATAAAAATTACCACAAATCCAACGTAAGTCGTAAAGATTCTGTTGTAATAGCTTTATTTTAATGAAACAATATTTTTAGGGCCCACCATTATTTTTTTTAATGATGCGTTTGAATATAAAAGTAGCCGTACTATTTGTATGTATCACTGTACTTCTAATAACGCTGTCACTTTGGAGTCGTTGTGGTGACATTGTTACATCCAAGGAGTGGATTAGAAGACAAACCGTTTACGGTGATAATACAGACAGGAATAATGAAATTCAAGGAGCCGAAGAGATAGATTGTGATATTAATGGTGAATATACAATCGGTTGTCGAAAGGAAGGCGACGAAGTTTATTTACCATTCTCGTTCTTGCATAAGTATTTTGAAATATACGGGAAGTTAGCGACGTACGATAACTTGGAACGATTCGAGTGGTCGCATAGCTACGGGCGTGTTTACCATCCCAAAGGCAAATATGACCCCCGGGGGGTTTTCATGTACTTTGAGAACTACAATGTGGAGGTCCGTGATCGCGTTAAGTGTGTTAGTGCCACGGAAGGCGTGCCCATATCGACGCAATGGGAGAGCCAGGGGTATTACTACCCGACCCAGATAGCTCAGTTCGGCTTGTCTCATTACAGTAAGAATCTAACCGAACCGGAGCCCCGGAGAAAAATAATCGAGAACGGCGAGAAGGGTATCGCGAAATGGGAGATACCCACGGGCGGCATGATAAGCAGGGTCGGTCAGGACACCGGCAATATGATTGTGAAATTTGTGACCAGTGATGTTTATAATAACGGTATAAAACTTAAACTCGATCATGTACTCGATTTCGTTTTAAGTGTTAACATTTTATTGAACGGAAATAGCAGTTTTAGTGTAATTTTACAAAACAGGGAAAAGAAGGATGTTTATAATTTACATTACATCGTGTCCGACATCCTTATCACTTCACAGGTGAGTGTGTCGAAAACCCCCGCAAGTTTCCCTGAAATGGTTTGGTCTCAGTAATGTGATCGGTAAAAATGAGCTGCTTTGTAAACGTTTATGTGTGCTTCTCTTCTTTTTTTTTGTAATATATGTGGTAGTTTCAAGCATGGCATGACTAAAACTTTGGGCCCTGATGCAAAATTGTGTATTGGTCCCTATTGTGGCGTCTTTTTGGGACAAAACTGATGTAAGGCACAGTTAACAATACCTAAAGGGCCCCCAATACACAATCTTGTTGAAGAACCCTTGTGGTTTGGTTTCAGTAATGTAGTTACTAAAAATGGACTTTCTTGTACAATTTTATGTGTGCTTTGTAAAGTTTTTTTTTTTGTAATAAAAATTTTAAATATAAGCATGGTATTTCTACAACACAGGGCTGTGATGCAAAACTATAAATCAGTTCCTACTGTGGCATATTTTGTTAGTGCAAAACTAGGGTAGAATACAGTGAAGAGACCAAAATGGGCCCCAATACATAATCTAGGTGAAAACAGCCCTTGTGAAGGCGCTTATTGTCTTAAAAAAAAAATATCGACCTCGAAATCAGCATTTAACTTACTAATGACGTAATTACAATAAATGGTCTTAATTCAAAGTTAACGTTTTCCCATCTCCAAGTACAGCTGTGACAAAAAAAACAGCATAAACTTGCTCAAAAAAAATTACTACTCATTATTTGAATGTACTGTTTGGCAAAAAACTTATCAGCGAAAGTAAAAAAAAAATTATGATTTATTATGGGTACTAAAGCAAAGTTACTTAACAAACACAGTATTTTTTTATATAAAAAATATAAAAAACTTAATTTTTATTCTAGGATACAATTTTTCTTGATGACTTAGTTTGTTTTCCAGATTCTAGCAAAAAAATACGGTCCAGAAATTGCTCAAAAAAAATTTTGTTTAACGAGTTTGTCTCATGTTAAATTGGCCCCTATTATGGCATTTTTTGGGCTTTAAAAATTAAAACTAATGTAGAACTCAATTAACGAGACAAAAAAGGCCTTACAACATAATATTTTTGTAAAGGGGGAAGATCATGTCTGAATATTAGTTTTAACTTACTTTGAACAAACGTTAAACTTATTAATGTTGACTTAGTAGCAAGAAATTGTCCCAGTTTTTGGTTTGTTTCCCTGTTAATATATTTCGTGAAAAAAAAAAATCAAAAACGTGGTTAAATGCCAAAACGGAAATTAAAAGTCAAAATGTGTTAAAAAAAATCGCATAACTGTGAAAACTTGCACGTTTTGGTAAAAAAAATCGTAGGAATTTTTGAGCAAATTTTCTTAAAATAGCTGACATTCTAAAGAGTTTTTCTAAAATATTTTTTGAAAAAAAAGTATAAATAACTTCCCAATTTTGGGCCAACATACTTTAAATGAAGGGGTGTGTACTCCAAATTCTAGCAAAAATTACAGAAGAAATTTTTCGAAAAAGTTTGTGCCCAATAAGTTATGAAACATGTCACACCACTGCACTGCTTCATAAAACGAAATTATGTATTCATCTTTTACGTAACATTTACGTCTCAAATGGTCAAGTCTTGGAGATAAAGAAATAATGTGATCATCCTCTTATTTATAACTGCAGCAAATGTAAATATTTCTAGGTCATGTATCATTAATCTTAAATTTCACAGCTTGCGAAGAATCTTCTAAGAACTAAAGTTGATTATTTTTTAATTTTATTGAAACATGATCACTGTGCGCGATTATTTGAAGATGTAAATGTACATCAGTTCTATTTATAACCTTCTATTTATACAGATTAGTAAGTTATGAGACTCAAAAGGAAATATTGATGGGTTGTTTTGATTTTTAGTTTCAAAAATACGTTTTAATACGTGAATAAATTTGTAGGGGTAAATAATGTTGTGCATAAATGTGTTACTGTTAACTTCTTTGTTAAAAATTCACGCTATAAGCTTACAGCAAAAGTTGAGTTCAATTTGTCTTTAATACATAAGTCTTTGTTAAAAAAAGCTTGCATAGAAATAGTTGGAAGGGTTAACCACCTTGCAAATTAAGTGTGCAGGGATTGACAACATTTCGTGAGTGTATATGGAATTTTGGGCATTGTTTCTGTAAATTTCTAGTAATTGCTGGCAATATTTGCTAAAATTTGAAATTTAGTGAACAAAATTATATAAGGTAGTCAACCCTTCAAAGTAAGAGTATGGCTTTAGATAATTTTTCTCTTCTAATAACGTGAGAAGCTTGTAGATTGTATGCATGGCTGTATGCAGGTAGATGATAACGAGTGATGCCACAAAAATGCAGTTTTTAGATAGTCTTTCTTCTTTATGGAACCATGGAGTGCCTGATTCGTAAAGGGGATGAGCATGGAGACATCCTGTGTTATATCCAAAGACTCGATATTTTTTTAAAATATTTGTTTACGTTCGGCTTACCAGGGAAGGTCACGATTCTTATTTTATGGCCTTGCTTACTAGCATCTTTTGCTATATCTACAATTTTTCCTTGGATTTCACGTTCCATAACCGTAAGGTCATTGTCTGTGTGCAGCTTTCTTCCTTTCAGTTTGCTTTTGCTTTACATTACATGTAACTTTTGCCTGCCGTTATCCAGTCTAGCTACTATAACCTGTTGTCCCGTATTTTCCCAACCTCATATGATTCTGGTACGTCAGCTTTTACTCCAATTTCCTTCCAAATGAGTTCCTGCACTCCTTTAAGTTTTTCTTGCTGTATTTACACCTTTAAGTACTATGTTGTTTTTTTCCTTTCCTTTTCTCGTGCTTCCAATCTGTCTTCTAATCTTTTAATTCTCTTTTGCAAGCCCTGTTTTTCCTCTTCTCATTTTTCTTCTCTCTATCATTTTTTCAGTAAGTTTCCTTATTTTTTCATTGCACTCATTAAAACCTTCTCTCATCTCCTTCTTCATGTCCTTCAACATAGCTTTTACCTCCTACATATTAATGTCCGGTTTAATTTCTGCCCCTTCTTGATTTTTTGAAATGTACAGTGTTGCTGTTATCTTTTGTTTTGTCTGGTCTGGGGACCTGATTACTAATTTACTTTTTCGAAATATCCCTGTTTGTTCTTTGTTTTTGTCTTCTCTCGCTCTCTCTTTCTGTCGTTCTTTTTTGCAAATAAATTCAAAATTTTATCGATTATAATAAAGTAGTTATCAAAGAAAACTGAAAGTCAGTGGTTACAGATACTTCAGGACGTTCTAGGAATTTTGCCGACTTAATAATTCGCTTGCTTTGTGGATTTTGCTTTTCAATATCTCCATGTTTTTTGGAATGAATAATGCACCCTGCATATCTAAGAAAATCAGTGTTTTGCTTGCTAAAAATATCTTTCTAATCGCATACATGGTAGTTATTGGCTTAGGTGCACTAGTTTAGCGAAGAGTGGTGTAAATTTACAGCGATGTTGTAATTTTTACAGGATAACAACATATACCATGGCATCGGTGCCAATCAGGGATGGCGCAGATTAACCCGTGATCTCATAATTGACTTGCATAAAGGCTTAAACTACCTCGAAAAGGACAAATCTAAACATAAAATACCTAGATCTAAGCTTAAAGTTATTGGTATCATTTTAAGAGGCCAAGGCGCCATAGATAACTTAACACTCTCTTCTTCCGAGCACATTTTACAGTTTTACGACGCGGCCGACTGGTTCGTGAAGCACCAGGACGAATTTACGGGCGGCTGGCCCAATCCTGTTAAACGCAGGGTCGCTGCAGGATTCCACGAACTAGAGCCTGGTTGGTACTCTGCAATGGGGCAGGGACACGCGATTTCTGTCCTCGCGAGGGCGTACCACCACTCAGGTGGCGACGCGAAGTATCTGGACGCCGCGATCCTCGGCTTGAAGCCGTTCAGGGTACCAAGCTGGCAAGGTGGAGTCCTGGCAACCTTTTTCAATAAGTTTCATTGGTATGAGGAGTACCCAACGAAACCAGCCTCGTTCGTTTTGAACGGTTTTATATACTCACTCCTCGGCTTATATGATCTTATGACAATCTCGCCTACAAGTAAGGCCAAAGAAGCGGAACTGCTTTTTGACGAGGGCATGAACTCCCTGAAAAATATGCTTTTGCTATACGACACGGGCAGTGGTACTGCTTATGACTTGAGGCACGTAACTCTTGGAATAGCGCCAAATTTGGCCCGGTGGGATTATCATGCCACTCACATAAACCAGTTGCTCTTGCTGAGTACTATCGATAACGAGGCATTGTTTACCGAAACGGCCGAGCGTTGGATTGGTTATTTGAGCGGCAAACGAGCTGCCCATAATTGATGTTAAGAATGTTAAAAAAAACTGTGTAAACCTCAAATAACCAATTAAAAAATAGCACTAAGTGTAATGCAAAAATTATTTTAAAGGACCAACAGTTTAACTGCTACTATATGATAACGTTGTGCACTTAGATATTTCTCAAAAACTGATGAAAAACAATTAGATTTGGTTATTTCGGCCTATCCATATCAAGCACCTACACACGAATGATTTAAAGCTGCTTAAACAGTAATTAAATAAATTTTTTAATCAAAATTGTGCGTAAAACTAAAGGGTGTCCTGGCAGGAATCTCCCAAACTTCAAAGGGGGGTTTTCTATTCATTTCTATTCATCGGTATGGGTCCAGTTCGAAAAAGTTGCAGATCTATGGATTATTGAAGCAAAAGGCAAGAAATTCCGTAGGTAACTCTTATTATTTAAAAGAAAAATCAAGTTTAAAACTACAATCTTCAACCGGAAATCACGATTAAGTACGGTCAAATACGGTGTTAATAATATTATTTGGTATTTTGATTATTACGAAGAATTTTAGGAACTGCATTCAAAATTTTCTGGAGTAATTCGTCTTAATTATTTGACGCATAGACAAACTGTTACATCTCTCCCCTAAGTAATAATCTGATGGGGTTAAGTCGGGGGATCATTTTGGCCAAGCGTATGGTCCTCCTCAGCCTAGCCAACGGTATGGACAGGTATTAATACACTATGTGGTGGAAATGCGGAGATTCTCCGTCTTGTTGTAGATACATATCTGCGCGAGTTGCTGAAGGAATATCCTCTAAAATAATACAGTTCATCACTTCTTTTTCACACCTACGTTCTAAAATTTTATGAACAGAATCCACATCTGCATTGAATTTTCAATGTCCTGCCTTTTGCTTCAGTAATCCATAACTCCGTTTTTTGAATTGGATCTACGTTGATTTAACTTTTTTTTGGAATAAAATTACCCAAGGAACCCTTATAGTTGGACAGATTCTTCCTGGTAACCGTGTATGTCCATAATTCCACCTTTTTTTCCGTGGAATCTGACCAGTTTCGTATAGAATATATGCCTCAATTTTAATATAAGCCATTCTTACCAAATATGAGTATCGTATCGTAGGTATGTTGTTTGAAGTGTTGAAAATGCTATTTCAAAGCTTTAATCTCATTTATTTTTTTGTCTTACTGGTCTGCTTTCCCACAAAATTCACAAATATTCAGTGGATATATTTAGTTGATGGATAGGCCTTTAGAAAATTTAAAACTAATCTTTCACTGAGGTGCTGCTGTTTTTACCATTTTGTTGGTTAAATTGTTCTCTTTTTACTTATTGTTGGCGTACTAGAAACTCAAAAAGACGACGCATTTTTTTTAAAGTTTATGTTTAAAATTTTTAGGGTGCCTAAAATTAAGAAAATTCTTGTAGTCTCTTTGTATTAATTATCTCATACTATTTTGATTTCATTTAGTAATTTTTACTTCCACCATACGCAGTATGAAGAAAGTATTGTGATCGCGAAAATATTCCAATTTTCGATTTGTCGTTAACCTTTTTTACACAAGTTTGTTTTAAGAATGGCGAAAGCACTCGGTGGGAGATGTGAAAATAATGCTGTTATTTTCTTAATATTACTGTTTTTTTTTGTTTTTCGAGCGTGTAATTAATATTGCATTTATTGGTAAACAATGTTTCGTTAAACATTTAAAAGAAGTACTCATTTTTTTAAAAATATTTACTTAACACTGGACAAATCGCAACGTTTGACATTATTTTAAAAATGATAAAAGATTTAATACTCAAAAATTCTAGTTTGTTACAAGTGGCCGACTGAAAATTTAATAGCATGATCAACAAGTGGGGACAAATGAAATGTTTAAATAATCAAATTTAAGTCTAAGCTGATCATTTAAAAAGCAAAGCATGTTCTCTTTTAAATTATTGGGAAATACAAAGTACCGAGGTTTAAACTTGTTTAGGCACTCTGTGATCGTTTCCCAAAGTATTATACATATACAGGGTGTTTCGTAAAAAATGCGGAAAAATCGGAAGGTGATTCCTTTTCGAAAATTAAGGGGGGTCTTTTATATACAATTTTTTCCTTAAACGTCTCCTTTCGGAGTTACACCCCCCTAAAGGAGAGCGGTAAAATTAGTTTTTTTTTAACTTCTCAAATTTGAATAAATGTAGGAGAATGATATTTGGTATATGTCTTATAGGTATTAAAAGGTTTTCCATAGTAATATTTTCAATCATCTCCCATCTTCACAGTTGGCTGAAAAGTGCGACCCCTGTTGTTTTTTTAAACAGAACCTTATGGTAGTTTAAAATTTTGCAATTTAATTTTTTTTTTGAAAGCTTCATTTTTTACTCTTTAACTTCTCCCAAAAAACGTAAATTTTTTGAGTAAAAAAAATAGGAGTATAATTGAACATGCACCATTAAATATTTCAATATAAAATTCATATTGGTGGTTACCATGGTTTGTTTATGTTCATATTGGGTAAAATTGACAGTCGTTTTAGCGTTGTCGCCGCGTAAATGTCAAAATGAATTACACCCGTCAATTCTAGCCAACGTGAAAAAAATTTATATAAAAGACGCCCCTTAATTTTCGATATGAAATCACCTCCCTAATTTTTTCGCATTTTTTACGAAACACCCTGTATATCTGACTATTTTGAAGATTTGTCAGCTTTTTGAAATTTGCTTAAATTGGTTGTTTAACTGTTATTTCTTTCCATTTTGTATATAAAGTGTTTAATGACTTGAATTTATTTGTTTTCAAACAGTGAAAAGTTTAATAATTGTTGGTTCTTTTTTCGTTTTGAAACAATTGTTACTTACTTATCATCATACTTATCATAACCAATTTGTATCCCAAATTGACAGTTTTCGGTTGGCCCCTTGTAACAAATTTGTGAGTTGAAAATGTTACATTTTAGTTACAATAAGTTTGTTGCAAATTTACGTTCATTTAAAAATGTCTGGATTAATTTTTCTGATATTAATAATGGGTTCTGTTAATAAGCCCCAACTAATTTTAATGTATATTGAAAAAAATTGTATGATATTGTATTGTTATATTGTTTTTATAAATGTTTTGTCTAACTGATGGCCAGTGTTTTCAGTAAATTTGCAAAACACTTGCTTTCTTAAAAAAAGTCTACTATAATTGTGCTGTTAAAGAAACACTTGTTAGTGAAAAATAGATCTTTGCACTAGTTTTATAGATTTAAAACGTTGAAATTTCTGCAGTTTTTTTAATTCTGCTGATTTATGTTCATGTTTTTGTTCTTGCAAATCACTCATTGGGAGCACTTTAACTGTTTTACGACCATTTTGTGTTTAAAATTCTACATTTGATTTTTTTAATGCTTAGTATTATTCTACTACCTAACAGTAGAAGCACTCATGACAAAATAAAATAAAAATTATTGTACTTTGATAAACATAATGAAAAAAAAACTAACTGCTGTTTCTTTAATAGCAAAGGGCACTGAGTGATAATTATTCTCCGAGGGAGGCTAAAACATGTTAGTCATAATTTATGTTGTTATTATTTTTAACTAGAAATTATAAAAAATCTTCCATTTATTTTTAATAATACGATCAAGTACATAATTTAATATATTTGTCTATAAAGTCAATATTAGTGAAGTAGTAATGTTAACAATTGTTAATGTTGTGTTATATATTATGTATGTAAAGTTACAATGTGATTATCATGTTCCATTTTTTTGTGCACATAACCTGCAGCTTATTGCTGTGAATTGCGTAAATTTTATATATTGTGAAACCTCAACTTGTGTAGTCTATGCAATCTAAAAGAGCTTAATAGTTTGCCTGTTACTAAAGTACCTTATACTCTTCTAAAAAAATGAAATATTCAGATTTAGAGGATCAACAAAAAAGCACTTTACATGGAAAAAATCATTAGAATTTTCCAAATTAGCGTAAATCAAAAAACAAGGGTACGTTAAACTTGTACATAAGTTTCTGTACACCCTGTATATGTTTTTTTAAATGGTAACGTTTATTTTTTATGTGTCCAATTGAATTTACGATTACTTTTCTCTAAAATAACTTGTAATTTCGTAATTAATATTTAAAAAATCATATACATATGTCGATTTGAAGTCCTGTTTTCAGCAGTGAAGCAAAAAACCCGAATTTCCGATTTTTTCCTGGACTAATATTAAGATAAAATACAATTATTTAATTAAAAGTAATAAACAATATGAAAGAGCACTTCAAAAGCTGCAAAATGACATATGGCCCATATAAATTAAATAACTTTATTCACTTCAAAAGTTAGGTTTAAAGCAACGCATAAAAAACAGGGAAAAAACGCATTTTTCTGAGAAATCACTGCATTAACTTTCATTTTTCTTAAAGTAATAATTTGGCCAGAAAATAGGCTTTTCTGGAATAATAATAATAATAATAATAATAGGCTTTATTTAGTTATAAAAGAAACTATTTATACATCAATCTTTACAACTAGTACTTTAAATTAAAATTGCAGTTTTACATGGGTCTTACAACCTTCTTTAAACGCATGCAGATTAACAGAATATTTTAATTCGTTTGGTAATTGATTAAATAATTTTAGCCCTTTGTAATAGAGCGAGTTCTGTGTACTACTTTTTTTACATTTAGGCAGTCTAAAATGTTCTCTTTGTCTTGTTTCATAATCATGCTGTTCTTTGTTGTATTTTTTGGTAATTGTTTTCGGGTTATTTAATTTTTTGGTGTAACATGCTTTTTTGGGTGTTCCCAAGGGTTCTGTTGATCTGTTGAATTATCAGTAATTTGACGGTAAAGTATTGGTTGCACAAAATCGTACTGTGTAGTCAAAAAAGCTATTATTTTAACTCGGACCATTACTTGGCCAAATTAATGTAAAAAACGTTTCCTTTAAAACATTTTAAGTATGTAAAGTGACCCATGATGGGTTTGTTGGTAGTATAAGGTTAGAGTATAGCAAATGAGATAATCAACCAAGCATTATTTAGGTACTTAAAAGGATACTTAAATTTTGTGATCTGTGAATATTATATAATTTTTTGTAGCAAATTTTTATTGGCGCAAAAGTTTCATGCGCTTTTAGTTAAGGGATGTTAAAGTCCATGTGATGTGAAGGAAATGAGAAAAATGTTGTAAGGTCACTGCCAAATTAAATGATGAACGCAAAGTCAGTGAATTGATGATAAAAGTTTTGGATTACGGCACTGTCTTAATAATACTGTATCCATATTAAATGTGACTGTGACAATAATACTAGGGAAATATAAATAAAGAGTATGGTATTGTTTTATTTACTATGTGTTTTCTTTTTTGTTTATTTGGGCATGTTTTTGTTTACTAACAGTTCGTTTATTAATACGTCAAATATTCGCTGGCGTGTAACCTGTAAGACGCATGGGCGTCAGGGCCGTCTTAAGATATTTGGCGCCCGTGGGCTACTAGAGGTCTTTCAAGATAAACTGAACCGCGAAGAGTGGGGGTGGCGATTGAAATTTAGACCTTTCTAAAAACAGTATATTATTATAGGCTATAAACCAGGGACTAAAAACGAAAAAAAATCCGTTTGTTTCTGTTCGGAACGAAAACGAAATATATCGTTTTCGTTCTTTTCGTTCTAACCGAAAAAATTCTTTTTTCGTTTTCGTGAACCGAAATAATAACGGTTAAAACCGGTTTTACAATATTTTTTTGTTGTCAAAAAATCAATTTTTTTTCTAGTCACCACAACCCTCTATAAATACGATAACAATATTTGCGTCTCAACTAAAATATAAACGATAACGATGGGGTTTGATGCTCACGGACAGCATACTTTTGTAGATAACTCGTTCAGTAGTACGCCGTAAGCAAAGTACAATGCTGAATGCTAGTATTATAGCATGCAAACCATGGAATAGGATCTGCTGTAAAAAAATAGGTGGTAGCAGCTTTCGAGTTCGGCTTTTTTTGTAAAGATTTAAAGTAATTTACATGCAGTTGGGTAAAATTTCGTGGATTCATGTTTAGTTAATCGAATTTCGTTGACAGACTAGTACAAAAATTGCAATAATCATTTGCAATTGCGTTAGGCTTTTAGTAATAGGAGTATAAAGTTTGTCGCCTCTTTGTAAATGAGTAAAATTTTAATTTTAAAAGGTACTAAAAGGTTTTCATGTGCTTGTAAAATATTTTTTTTAAATACCTACATCGTGAACAAATAAAAATTTACAAAAACCACGGCTGTGCATGAAGTGAAACAAATAACGACGATTAAAAGAATGTAACTGTCTAATGTGACGTTGTCAAAATAAACCTTTCCAAATTACAAGTAAATGATGAAGCCACATGATGATGATCCCCAGGATACATCTCTAATATATGACGCCGTCGTATTCGAGTCTTTGAACATATACAACAACAGCAATAAACTTAACCATAAACCTGTTAATATTTTGCTACAAGAAGATATCCAGTCAAGATTTTCAAAACTTTCCCTGAAGGGAAAATCGCCTTTGGTTGGATTTCCAACAATCGAAGAAGATAGTGCAGAGAATAATGAAAGCGATTCTCTTATATCAGACTATACAAATACGGTTGTTGAAGAAACTTTACCATCTCAAGACGTTGCAAATGTATCAAGCAAGAGAAATGAACTGAAAAAAAAAGAAACTTCTCTTGGAATGACCAATGGAGAATACTCCCGCGATCTTATCAAATGTAGTGGCTTAACACAAAACGTTACGAACAACCAGGAACATGCCGCTACGTCTATCAAACTTAGCTCTTCCGTCAAGAGAAGCAAATCACCAAGTAAAAATAATGTCCCGGAAACGAAAACAGCACGTTACTGCTTGTGCAAAGGCAGTAAATCTGAGTTGGAAAATATAAAGTTTAAAGATTTGATAAATATGGTAGCGCTTGGCGAAAAGCTTTTTTGCAGTTCGAAGAATTTGGTTAAGACGTGCAGCAAGGAGGGTATTTCCAATGAAAAAAATCTTGACCTATGCAGTTCAAATGATATTTCAAAAAATCATGAAAGTCGGAAAAAAGCACCTACAACTTTGCCTAAACCACTCAGACCGACCGATATTTCGAAGATTAGTGGATATCAAAAAAATCTACCACAAAAAATGAATAAACCCTATGTAGTATGTTATACGTATGAAACCGATACTGAACATTTATCAAGTGATGATAAAAAAACACCACAGTTTTTAAAAGGAAGCACTAATAAATTCAACAACTCTAAAGAAAGCTTTGATTTATCAACAGTTTCTGCAACTGCTATCATGGTTCAAACCCAAAGACTTCTCTCATATGACGTTTCGGATCAAGATAAACGTCTACAAACCTGTTGTGACTCAGAAAGCTGTATACTGAATCATCCCAATGAATACTGGCAACAATCTAAAAATAACTCAAACCGTTTCTTTAAGGATCCATCAATAAACCGTCAACTAACCAACCAAGATTCATCAAGGACACAAAAATTTAAAAAACGTTTAATGTCATTGTCTTTATCGGATAACGATTCTGTAAGTGTTCCACGAAATACCAGCGCGTCGAACATAATTATCTTTTCTGAGGACTACCCCTCCAAAACCGAGCAACGCGAGAAATCTAAAACTAGTTCTCATTATTCGATAGATGATCAGCCTCTTCGACAAGGAGGCGATAAGTCAATGTCCAAAATCACAAAATATTTTAACAAATTTTTAAAATCACCTTTGGCCCATTCTAATAAAATAAATAAACGATTTTTTGATTGTGCTCAAGGTAAATTTGTTGATTATCCGAAGTACGATTGTTCAGCAATAGATAAACTCCAGCAAAAAGTTGAAGGTTTAGAGACAACTGTAAAAGATTTACTTGAAAATAGAAACGAACCGCAGGAAGAATCGTCACTAGAAATATATGACAACTATAGCAATAACATTCCACCGAAACAGATGGAGCAAAATGACAGCAATAGTGGAAGTTACAACAAAAACTTGGCTGACAATAAAACTTTCTGTAAAAATTACATAAGCTGCTTCCCCACATCCAAAAGAAGCAATTATAAGACGACAAAAACGACTTCTCAAACAGTAATGACGAGTAAAACTATGCTTCCATCAAATGTCCAATACAACAAAGGGACAACTATGTACACAGATCAAAATATACAAACATTACAAACTAACTTAACAAGCAATTTTCAACCTAATCAAAATGAGATCATAAACATGTGTAGAAAGCATCAAAATCCTTGCGGTTGTTGCGGCCCCACTATAATTTTACCACCAAACTACTTCGGAAAAATACCCGAAGAACCTAATCTCAAACCGATTAAAAAAGAAAGTACGTGCTACAGTAAACTAGTTAATACTATTTCTTTGAAACTACACCGGCACAGGACGGAACTAAAGGATTTGAAAGCTCTCACAAAAAAGTGCATGAACATACTACAAGATGACTGTAAAGGAAGAATAACCAATAACCCTTTTGGTGACCAGAAAACAGAGAACAACGATAGATGCAACAGAATGTGCTGTGAATACTGTGCATGTGGAAACAGAGAAAAATTTGTAAATTCTGTGAACTGTGAATGTGACCTTGAAATAAATGGCAAAAGCAATTCCGAAAGCTATGGTAGGGATACCAGACGAACATTTGAAAGTGGTAATGTGTACAACAGGAGAAACTCCGAAAAACACGATCTAGATTATAGAAAAAATTCTGATGACCATGAAAAAAACAAAAGACTTTCTCAAAATTCTGATAGAGACTACAGAGACTACAGAGGAAGTATTGAAAATCATGATATGTACAACGAGAGAAACTCTGAAAAAAAGAATGAAGATCACAGAGAAAATCCTGATAACCGTTCCATGAACTTCAAAAAACTTTCTGAAAATTCTGAAAGGAATTCCATAGGGAGTAACATGGGAAGTTTCGAAACTTATGTTATGTACAATACGGAAAAATCTGAAAAAAATATTGGAGATTACAGAGAAAATCTTGACAACCATTCCAAGAACTACAAAAAACTTTCTGAAAATCCTGAAAGGACTTCCAGAAAAAGTTACACAGGAAGTTTTGAAACTGATTATATGTACAACAGAAAAAACTCCGAAAAACACGATCGAGATTATAGAAAAAAGTCTGATGACCGTGAAATGAACAACAAAAGACTTTCTCAAAATCCTGATAGGGACTACAGAGGAAGTATTGAAAATCGTGGCATGTACAACAAGAGAAATTCTGATAATAATAATGGAGATCACAGAGAAAATCCTGATAACCGTTCCATGAACTTCAAAAAACTTTCTAAAAATCCTGAAAGGAGTTCCAGAGAAAGTTGCAGAGAAAGTTTTGAAAATTATGATATGTACAACAAGAAAAAATCTGAAAAAAATAGTGGAGATTACAAAGAAAATCCTGATAACCATGATATGAACTACAAAATATTTCCTGAAAATTCTGAAAGGCGTTCCAGAGGAAGTTACACGGGAAGTTTTGAAACTTATGTTATGTGCAATACGGGTAAAGCTGAAAAAAATATTGGAGATTACAGAGAAAATCCTGATAACCATTCCAAGAACTACAAAAAACTTTCTGAAAATCCTGAAAGGACTTCCAGAAAAAGTTACACAGGAAGTTTTGAAACTGATTATATGTACAACAGAAGAAACTCCAAAAATCATGATGGAGGTTATAAAAAAAAGTCTGATGACCGTGAAATGAACAACAAAAGAATTTCTCAAAATCCTGATAGGGACTACAGAGGAAGTATTGAAAATCGTGGCATGTACAACAAGAGAAATTCTGAAAATAATAATGGAGTTTACAGAGAAAATTCTGATAACTATTCCATGAACGACAAAAAAGTTTCTGAAAATCCTGAAAACCGTTCCAGAGGAAGTCCCAGAGAAATTATTAGATCATATTATATGTACAACATGGCAAACTCTGAAAAATATGATGGAGAGTATAGAAAAAAGTCTTATGACCATGAAACAACCAACAAAAGACTTTCTCAAAATCCTGATAGGGAATACAGAGGAAGTTTTGAAAATCGTGGCATGTACAACAAGAGAAACTCCGAACAAAATAATGGAGATTACAAAGAAAACCCTGATAACCATTCCATGAACAACAAAAAATATTCTGAAAATCCTGAAAACCGTTCCAGAGAAAGTCACAGAGGAAGTTTAACAAATTTTGATATGTACAACAAGGAAAACCCTGAAACACTTAATGAAGATAACATAGAAAATTCTGATAACCATTCCATGAACTACAAAAAACTTTCTGAAAATCCTGAAAACCGTCCCAGAGAAAGTCACAGAGGAATTTTAACAAATTTTGATATGTACACTGAAAAAAATAATGAAAACATAGAAAATTCTGATAAGCATCCCATGAACTACAAAAAACCTTCTGAAAATCCTGAAAGGAGTTCCAGAGAAAGTCCCAGAGAAAGTTTCAAAAATTATGTGAGGTACAACTCTGAAAATAATTATGAATACAGAGAAAATCGTGATAACTATAAAATGAACAACAAAAGACTTTTTGAAAATCCTTGTAGGGACTGTAAAGGAAGTTTTAAAAATCCTGATGTGTACAACAAGGAAAGCTCTGAAACACACTATGGAGATTACAGAAGAAATTTTGGTAATTATGACATGTACAACGGAAGAAACTCCGAAAAACATAATGAAAATTGCAGAGAAAATCCTGATGTGGACTACAGAGAAAGTTTTGAAAGTCATAAGTGCAACAGGAGAAACCATGTAATAAACACTAGAACTACTGTCAATCCTGATAGAGACTATAACAGAAGCTTCGAAAACTGTAAAACTTACTGCAGACAAAAATTTGATGAGCTTAACATAAATTTCAAACGATACCCCGAAATTGATGATAGGAATTCCAGAGGAAATTTTGAAAGTGATAATTTGTACAACAGGAGAAACTTTGAAAAACGTTATGGGAACTGCAGAGAATATCCTGATAATTATAAAATGAACAACCAAAGACTTTCTGAAAATCCTGATAAAGAGTGCAAAGGAAATTTTGAAAATCATGAACTGTACAACAAGGAAAACTCAAAAAATAATGTTGTTAATCATGAAACGGATAATAAAACAACCTTACAAAAATGTATACAATGCAACATTACAAACTCTGAAATTAATGATAAAATCGGCGAAAGAAATTTGGGAAAAAGTAATACTAACCTTAGTAAAGATATTGAAGACGATAAAAATGTCCAAGTCGATGAAAATATTGACCTTCAAAATGCTGTGAACGATCAAGGCGCTTCAGAAATTATTGATTCATCGACGACTCCTCCCAAACAATCTAAATCGCGTAAAAGTTGGTTTTTTAGACGAAAGAAAGCTGCAAAAACACCTGAGGATTCCAAAAAGGCTGTGGAGACTGTTCCGAAACCTAAATCAAGTAAAGGAGACGTAAAGTCACTGTCCAGTAGGGAATATAACACCAAAACAATTCAGCAGAAAAAAGAAATGACGGTTTTGTGGATCACGTAATACTAATAGAAATTTTGTATAAGTTTTAAGTTTAGGATACGACTCGCGCCCGTTTTTCGGAAATATTTTGTAATGTTTTTGTCTTATTTATTAATCTTACGTGAACTTTTAAAAAAACGTTTTACCAGAAAAATCTAAAACATTACTTATTTTGAGTAACGTATGCTAATACATTTGTCACGCTCAAGTTTAATAAAACAAAGTATTCAAGTAATTTGTTGACATTTTATTCACACATGGACACATGCGAAAATAGTCGAAACGAGTTCAGGAGACCTCCAACCGTGTACCTATATCCGACGAAATATGAAATTCGAAAATTCTTACTACGTATGGCGAAAGTATTATGTTCGGTTCCCCAAATAAGATCTCCTTCAGAGAACACTTGAACTAATTCTTCTTTCACATCATCTGTGAGGAACTCTTTTTCAATGCTGATTAAAGCTAAGTTGGTCAGTTGCTTTTGTGACATGGAAAAACTCTAATGTGTTTTTATTAATTTTAGTTTTGAAAATGACCTTTCACAACTGGCGATTAAAATAGCGATGATAAGCAGTAATCTATATGCGATGCACATAGTTGGAAATATATTCTTTCCAAATTGTAGTGACGTCTCCAAAGCATCTTTAGGATAAGGAGGAACTGTATTCCCTCCAGCTTGAAGGAGCATTACATAATCAATAATTTCGTCATAAGTGATTGGCTTTCACATCATTATCATAATAATACTAACCTTCTTTTTTTGATCTCTCTCTTACGTTATCATCTTCAATTAGTACTACTAAATTCAAATTCAGAAGAAATGAAAATCTGTCTCAGCTCTTAAAGACGAACACTGCGGTCTTCAATTTCCGTTTTTAATCGGTTGACGATCTCCACCATTATTATTTTATATTGTAATGTAACCTAAGCCTAAAATTTTAATTTAAAAGGTACTAAAACGTTTTCATGTGCTTCTTGCAAAATTTTGTTTTTTTTTAAATAGGTATGTCGTGAACAAAGAAAACTTTATAAAAACCACGGCTGTGCATAAGGTGAAACAAATAACAACGTTTAAAAAAATGTAACTGTCTAAAGTGACGTTGTCAAAATAAACCTTTTCAAATTACAAGTGAATGATGAAGCCACATGATAATCCCCAGGATACATCTCGGATATATGACGTCGTCGTATTCGAGTCTTTGAACATATATAACAACAGTGATAAACTTAACTATAGACCTGTTAATCTTTTGCTACAAGAAGGTATTCAGTCAAAACTTTTCCTGGAAATAAAATCGCCTTTTGTTGGATCTCCAACAATCGAAGAAGATAGTGCAGAGGATAATGAAAGCTGTTCTATTGTATCAGATTATGCAAAAACAGTTGCTGAAGAAACGTTACCATCTCAAGACGTTGCAAATGTATCAAGCAGGAGAAATGAACTTACCTTTTTTGTTGTAACCAATGAAGAATACTCCCGCGATCTTATCAAATGTAGTGGCTTAACACAAAACTTTACGAACAATCAGGAACATGCCGCTACGCCTGTCAAACTTAGCTCTTTCTTCAAGAGAAGCAAATCGCCAAGTAAAAATAATGTATCGGAAACGAAAACATCCCGTTACGGCCTGTGCAAAGGCAGTAAATCTGAGTTCGAAAATATAAAGTTTGAGGATTTGATGAATATGATAGCGCTTGGCGAAAAGCCTTTTTGTGCTTCGAAAAATTTGGTTAAGACTTACAGCAAGGAGGATATTTCCAATGAAAGAAAGTCACCAAAAAGTCTGGACCCGTGCAGTTTTAATGATGTTTCAAAAAATTATGAAGGCCGAAAAAAAGCACCTGAAAATTTGCTCAAACCACTCAGACCGAATGATATTTCTAAGATTTGTGAAAAGCAAAACAAACTACCACAAAAAATTAATAAACCCTATGTAGTATGTTATACGTATGAAAGCGGTACTGAATTACAAGGGAGCACTAATAAATTTAACGATTCTGAAGAAAGGTTTAACGATTCTGAAGAAAGGTTTAACGATTCTGAAGAAAGGTTTAACGATTCTGAAGAACAGTTTAACGATTCTGAAGAAAGCTTTGATTTTAAACTGGAACTACTGAACGATCCCGAGAAAATTAATGCCGCAAATACAACAGGTTCTGCAACTACTATCACGTTTCAATCCCAAAGACGTGTCTCATATGACGTTTCGGATCAAGATAGATGTTGCTCAGTAAATTGCAGCAAAAGAAAAGATTTTAAAGGAGATAAACATGTACAAACCTGTTGTGATTCAGCAAGCTGTCCACTGCTACGTCCAACTCAATACTGGCAACAATCCACAAATACCTCAAAGCGTTCTTTTAAGCACCCATCAATAAATCAGATTGGTCAACTAACCCACCAAGCTTCATCAACGACACCACAATTTGAAGAACGCGATAAGTCAGTGTCCAAAAAAAGAAAATATTTCAACACATTTTTAAAATCACCTTTTGGCTATTCTAATAAAAAAAAGAAACGATATTTTGATTGTGTTCTAGGTAAATTTGTTGAATATCCGGCGAACTATTCTTCAGCAGTAGATCAATGCGAGCAAAAATGTAAAGGTTTAGAGAGAACTTTAAAGGATTTACAGGAAAACGGGACGAACCAAGCTTCATCAAGCACACCACAATTTGAAGAACGTCTAATGGCATCGTCTTTCTTGGATAACGATTCTGTAAGTGTTCCACGAAATACCAGCGCGTCGAACATAATTATCTATTCTGAGGACTACTCCTCCCAAACCGAGCCACGCGAGAAAGCTAATACCAGTTATTTGATAGACGAACAGCCTCTTCGACAAGGACGCGACAAGTCAGTGTACAAAACAACATTTTTCAAAAAAATTTTAAAATCACTGTTTGCCGATTCTAATAAAAATAAAAAACGATATTTTGATTTTCTTCAAGGTAAATTTGTTGAATATCCGGTGAACTATTCTTTAGCAGTAGGTCAATTCAAGCAAAAATGTAAAGGTTTAGATGGAACTTTAAAGGATTTACTGGAAGATAGGAACCTAGCGCTGCAAGAATTGATACTAGAAATGTGTGACAACGATAGGAACAATTGTACATGCAAAATTAATAATATTCCACCGATACAGATGGAGAAAAATAAACGCAATACAAGCAGTTTCCAACCTAAACAAAATGAGATAAAAATCGTGGGTAGAAAGAATAGAAATCCATGCGGTTGTTGCTGCCCCGCTATAATTTTTCCACCAAACTATTTCGGAAAAATACCCGAAGAACCTAATCCCGAACCGGTTAAAGAAGAAAGTAAGAGCTGCAGTGAGTTACTTAATACAATTTCTTTGAAACTACATCGGCACAAGACCGAACTAAAGGATCTAAAATCTCTCACAAAAAAATACTTGAACATGCTAGAAGATCGCTACTGTAGAGGAAGAATTAACTACGATATATGCAACAGTATGTGCTGTGAAAACTGTGCAAGAGAAAACGGAAGAAAAATAGGAAACCATGAAATAAACACAAGAACTTTTGTAAATTCTGATAGAGAAAAACAAGATGGAGATTACAGAGAAAAATCTGATAACCATTACATGGACTACAAAAGACTTTCTGAAAATCCTGAAAGGAGTTGCAGAGTAATTTTCGATAATTATGATATGTACAACAAGAAAAACTCTGAAAAACATGATGGAGATTATAGACAAGACTCTGATGGCCATGAAATGAACAGCAAAAGGCTTTCTCAAAATCCTGATAGGGACTACAGAGGAAGTTTTGAAAATCATGACATGTACAACAGGAGAAACTCCGAACAAAATAATGGAGATTACAAAGAAAACCCTGATAATCATTCCATGAACTACAAAAAACCTTCTAAAAATCCTGAAAGGAGTTCCAGAGAAAGTCGCAGAGAAAGTTTCGAAAATTATGATAGGTACAACGAGGAAAACTCTGAAAAAAATAATGAAGATAACATAGAAAATTCTGATAACCATTTCATGAAATACAAAAAACCTTCTGAAAATCCTGAAAGGAGTTCCAGAGAAAGTAGCAGAGAAAGTTTTGAAAATTATGATAGGTACAACGAGGAAAACTCTGAAAAAAAGAATGAAGATTATAGTGAAAATTCTGATAACCATTACATGAACTATAAAAGACTTTCTGAAAACCGTTCCAGAGGAATTCACAGAGGAAGTTTCGAAAATTATGATAGGTACAACAAGGGAAAAAAACAGGATGGAGATTACAGAAATAATTTTGAAAATAATAAAACGGATAATGGAAGAAACTTACAAAACTGTAAAACATGCTACAGAAGAGATTTTGGTAGTTATGACATGTACAACGGAAGAAACTCCGAAAAACATAATGAAAATTACAGAGAAAATCTTGAAAACCGTTCCAGAGGAATTCACAGAGGAAGTTTCGAAAATTATGAAAAGCAAGATGGAGATTACAGAGAAAAATCTCATAACCATTACATGGACTACAAAAGACTTTCTGAAAATCCTGAAAGGAGTTGCAGAGTAATTTTCGATAATTATGATATGGACAACAAGGTAAACTCTGAAAAACAGGTTGGACATTACAGAAATAATTTTGAAAATTATGAGACGGATAATGGAAGAAACTTACAAAACTATAAAACATGCTACAGAAGAAATTTTGGTAATTATGACATGTACAACGGAAGAAACTCCGAAAAAGATAATGAAAATTACAGAGAAAATCCTAATATTGACTATACAGAAAGTTTTGAAAGTCATACGTGCAACAGGAGAAACTATGAAATAAACACTAGAACTTTTGTCAATCCTGATAGAGACTATAACACAAGCTTCGAAAACTGTGAAACTTACTGCAGACAAAAATTTGATGAGCTTGAAATAAATTTTAAACGATACCCCGAAATTGATGATAGGAATTCCAGAGGAAATTTTGAAAGTGATAATTTGTACAACAGGAGAAACTTTGAAATACGTTATGGGGACTTCAGAGAATATCCTGATAATTATAAAATGAACAACCAAAGACTTTCTGAAAATCCTGATAAAGAGTGCAGAGGAAATTTTGAAAATCATGAGCTGTACAACAAGGAAAACTCAAAAAATAATGTTGTTAATCATGAAACGGATAATAAAACAAACTTACAAAAATGTAAACAATGCAACATTAGAAATTCTGAAAATAATGATAAAATCGGCGAAAAAAATTTGGGTAAAAGTAATACTAACCTTAGTAGAAATCTTAAAGACGATAAAAACGTCCAAGTCGATGAAAATATTGACCTTCAAAATGCTGTAAACGATCAAGGCGCTTCAGAAATTATTGATTCATCGACGCCTCCTCCAAAACAATCTAAATCGAGTAAAAGTTGGTTTTTTAGACGAAAGAAAGACGCAAAAACACCTGAGGATTCCAAAAAGGCTGTGGAGACTGTTCCGAAACCTAAATCAAGTAAAGACGTAAGGTCACTGTCCAGTAAGGAATATAACTCCAAAACAATTCAGCAGAAAAAAGAAATGACGGTGTTGTGGATCACGTAATAAATAAGTCTTGCCTTAATAGAAATTTTGTATAAGTTATAAGTTTAGGATACGAATTGCGCCCGTTTTTCGAAAATATTTTGTAATGTTTTTGTCTTATTTATTAATCACACGTGAACTTTTATAAAACCTTTACCAGAAAAATCTAAAACATTACTTATTTTGAGTAACTTATGCCAATTCATTTGTCACGCGCAAGTTTAATAAAACAAAGTATTTGTTGACATTTTATTCAATAAGAAATTCTTTACTAAGGACATTTACTTTTGTATATCAAAAAAATCATTAGAAAATTTATTGGATTCACACAAATACATATTTTTAATGTTTGCAACTTACAGGGTTCTAATTAATAATTATAATATGTATGCTAATATCAATTTTACTATTTTGCATCTAAAATACCCATTGTTACCTTCGCAAAATATCATCTAATTTGCTTTATAAGATTTAATAGTTTAAGTTAAATATTGTATAGGTGTTTTTATTAAATGGCAATAACTTTTACAAATGAAAAATGTCTTACTTTAAGTTTTTATAAAACTTTTTACTGGTTTCGTGAATAACGTTCCTGGAAATAGATTTTATTTAACATTTTCTGTACGTAAAATGTTGAGAAGTAGTTGCTTCTTTAATAAGAAAATAGAAGTACATATAATACTTCCCATCAGTGGCGTGCAACAATTTGGTGATGCCCGGGGCAAATTCCTTAACTGTGTGCCCCTACGACAAAAAATTTTGAATGTTCTAAATCATTTTGTAAATTAAAAATTTTAAAAAATGTTTGTTTTTATAGACCCCAACATAGTCTACAATCCTGGATAAACAGAACATTTAATTTATTACCGTTTTTATGTAATATTGGGTGAACTTTAAATCTTAAACATCCTAAATATTGCTTATTATTTAAAAAAATTACTAAAATCACGCGCTTTGTAAGACACTTTTCATGGCTCTATCGATAGCTTATGTCAAAAATACACAATTTTTAAGTTTGGCATAGACACACAACGCCCATGGACACATGTCATAGCGAAAATAGTCGAAACTAGTTCAGGAGACCTCAAAACGTTTATATACGTCGAAATATGGAATTCGAAAATTCTTACTACGTATGGCGAAAGTATTATGTTCGGTTCCCCAAAGATCTCCTTCAGAGAACACTTGAACTTCTTCATCTTTCACATCATCTGTGAGGAATTCCTTTTCAATGCTGATTAAAGCTAAGTTGGTCAGTCGCTCTTGTAACATGGGAAGATCTCAAGTGTGTTTTTATTAATTTTAGTTTTGTAAATAACCTTTCACAACCGGCGATTGAAATAGCGATAATCTATATGCAATGCACATAGTTGGAAATACATTCTTTCCAAATTGTAGTAACGTCTCCAATGCATCTTTAGGATAAGGAGGAACTGTATTCCCTCCAGCTTGAAGGAGCATTACATAATCAATAATTTCGTCATATAAGTAATTGGCTTTCACATCATTATCATAATAATTTGCGAAATCCGAACACTATTTTTTAAATCTCTCTTACGTTTTCATCTTCAATTACAACTGAATTCAAAAACAGAAGAAATGAAAATCTGTCTCAGGTCTTAAAGGCGAACACTGCGGTCTTCAATTTCTTGCTGTACCGTCACTCCACTATCTCTTGCTGATTCTCCAGGCATCATTCTTCTTCTTATCACTTGAAGGTCTGTAAATGCAATAATTCGACAAAGAACTAACAGGAGATCATTATTCGACCCCTATCTATAAAGTTCTTTAATACAAGGCCTACATTGGTTGCTTTTAAACAGTTTTGGTACGATTTTTGATAAGTATTTCATCATTGGGCTAGTATTTTAGATTTAAAATAATGTGCAATATCCTGACAAAAAATTAAATTGAGTTACTGAAATGTATCTTTATTTGTATTGTTTCGTACCAGCAGTATATTTTGTTTTGATTGTTATTATATCTGATCAGACATTCGTTACATACAGTTTTTGCTAAAAAAATATGCTTACAAGAGAGCGTTTTGTAGATAACTCATTCAGTAGTGAACAAAGAAAAATTGACAAAAATCACGGCTGTGCATCAAGTGAAACAAATATTGACGTTTAAAAAAAGTCTGAAGTGACGTTGTCAAAATAAACCTTTCCAAATTACAAGTGAATCATGAAGCCACATGATAATTCCCAGGATGCATCTCTGATATGTGACGCCGTCGAGTCTATGAACACATACAACAACAGCAGTAAACTTAACTATAAACCTCTTATTTTGCTACAAGCAGGTAGCCAGTCAACACTTTCGCCTTTCGTTGGATCTCTAACAATCGAACAATATAGTGCAGAGGATAATGAAAGCTGTTCTTCTGAATCAGACTATACAAATACAGTTTCTGAAGAAGAAAAACCTGGTTCGGGCGCTCAAGAAACTTTACCATCTCAAGATGTTGCAAATTTATCAAGCAAGAGAAATGAACTGAAAAAAAAAGGAACTTCTTTTGTAATAACCAATGAAGAATCCTGCCGCGATGTTTTCAAATGTAGTAACTTAACACAAAACGTTACGAACAACCAGGAACATGCCGCTTCACCTGTCAAACTTAGCTCTTCCTTCAAGAGAAGCAAATCGCCAAGTAAAAATAATGTCCCGGAAACGAAAACAGCACGTTACTGCTTGTGCAAAAGCAGTAAATCTGAGTTGAAAAATATAAACTTTGAGGATTTGATGAATATGGCAACGCTTGGCGAAAAGCTTTTTAGCGCTTCGAAAAATTTGGTTAAGACTTGCAGCAAGGAGAATATTTCCAATGAAAGAAAGTCACCAAAAAATCTGGACCCGTGCTGTCCAAATCTTGTTTCAAAAAATTATGAAAGTCGGAAAAAAGCATCTGAAAATTTGCCCAAACCAAATAGTCCGAATGGTATTTCTAAGATTAGTGAAAATCAAAAAATTCTACACCAAAAAGTTAATAAACCTTACGTAGTATGTTATAGGTATGAAACCGATCCTAAACATTTATCAAGTGAAAGTGATAGCAGCACTTATACATCCAAACTGGATCCACTGAAACATCCCGAGGAAATTAATGCCACAACTTCAGCAGATTTCTCAGAAGTTTCTGCAGCTACTATCACGGTTCAAACCCAAAGACGTCTCTCATATGACGTTTCGGATCAAGATAGATGTTGCTCAGTAGATTGTAGCAAAAGAAAAGTTTTTAAAGAAAATGAACGTGTACAAACCTGTTGTGATTCAGCAATCTGTACACTGCTACGTCCAAGTGAATACGGGCAACAGTCCACAAATACCTCAAACCGTTCTTCTAAGGATCCATCAACAACCAACCAAGCTTCATCAAGGACAACACAATTTGAGGAACGTTCAACGGCATCTTTTTTATTGGATAATGATTCTGTAAGTGTAGACCAACAGCCTCTTCGACAAGGAGGCGATAAGTCGATGTCCAAAAAAACAAAGTATTTAAACAAATTGTTAAAATCACCTTTTACCGATTCTAATAAAAAAAATAAACGAAATTGTGATTGTTGCCCAGGAGAATGTGTTGATTGTTCAGCAATAGATCAACTCCAGCAAAAAGTTAAACATTTAGAGATATCTTTAAAGGATTTACTGGAAAATGGGAATCTACCGCAGCTAGAATCGTCACTAGCAATGTCTGACAGCGATAGCATTAATTGTACATGCAAAAATAATAATAGGGGAAGTTACAACGAAAACTTGGCTGACGATAAAAATTTCATAAGCTCCTTCCCCACATCCAAGAACAACAATGTTAAGACGACAAAAACGACTTCTCAAACAGTAATGACGAGTAAAACTATACTTTCGTTAAATGTGCAAAACAACAAAGAGACAACTATGTACACAGATCAAAATATACAAACATTAAAAACTCAGTCAACAGAACCCGAGACAATCCGTTTTCAACCTAAACAAAAGGAGATCAAGTACGTGGATAGGAAGCAAAATAATCCTTCCGGTTGTTGCGGCCATACAATAATTTTACCACCAAACTACTTCGAAGAAATATCCAAACCGGTTAAAAAAAAAAGTAAGAATTTGAAACCACACCGGCACAGGACCGAGCTAAAGGATCTGAAAGCTCTCACAAAAAAATGTATTAAAATGCTACAAAATCGCTACTGTAAAGGAAGAGTTAACAATGATCCTCTTGGTGACCACAAAAGAGAAAATTACGATACATTCAATAGAATGCGCTGTGAAAACTGTGCAAGTGAAAACAGAAAACAAAATTGTGAAAGTTATAATATGTGCAACAGGGGAAATTTTGAAAAACGTAACGGAGATTACAGAGAAAATCCAGATAACCATGGAATGAATAACAAAAGATTTTATGAAAATTCTGATAGGGACTACAGGAGAAGTTTTGAAAATCATGACATGTACAACAGGAGAAACTCTGTTTTACGTAATGAAGATTACAGAGAAAATCCTGATAACCATGAAATGAATAACAAAAGACTTTATGAACATTCTGATAGAGACTACAGAGGAAATTTTGAAAATCATGACATGTACAACAGGAGAAACTCTGAAAAAAATAATAAAGATTACAGAGAAAATCCTCATAACTATTCCATGAACACCAAAAAACTTTCTGAAAATCTTGAAGGGAGATCCAGAGGAAGTCTAGGAGAAAGTTTGGAAATTTATTTGTACAACACGGAAAACGCTGAAAAACAGTGTGGAATTAAAAGGTATAATTTTGAAAATCATGAAACGGATAACAAAAGAAACTTACGAGACTATGCATGCTACAATAGAAATTATGTTAATCATGATAGAGACTGCAGGAGATCTTTAGAAAATCATGACATGTACAACAGGAGAAACTCTGTTTTAAATAATGAAGATTACAGAGAAAATCCTGATAACGATTCCATGAACTACAAAAAACTTTCTGAAATTCTTGAAAGTAGTTCCAGAGGAAGTCACAGAGGAAATTTTGAAAATTATGATATGTACAACAGAAGAAACTCTGAAAAAAATAATGAAGATTACAGAGAAAATCCTGATAACCAATCTATGAACTACAAAAAACTTTCTGAAAATCCTTATAACCGGTCTAGAGGAGGTCCCAGAGAAAGTTTTGAAAGATATTACAACACGAAAAACTCTGAAAAACAGTATGGAGATTACAGAAATAATTTTGAAAATTACGAAACGGATAATAAAAGGAACTTACAAAACCATAAAACATGCCACAGAAGAAAATCTGAAAATTATGATCGACACCAAAGAGGAAATTTTGAGAATCATGACATGTTCAACGGAAGAGACTCCGAAAAACGTGATTGCAGAGAAAAACCTAATTGGGACTATAGAGAAAGTTTTGAAAATCGCAAGTGCAACCGGAGAAACTTTGAAAAACAATATGGAGATTATAAAGAAAATCCTGATAATCATGATCTGAACAACGAAAGACTTTATGGAAATCCTGATGGGGACTACAGAGAAAATTTTGAAAATTGTGACATGTACAACAAGAAAAACTCTGAAAATAATGTTGAAAATCTTGAAACGGATAATAAAAGAGACTTACGAAACTATAAACCAAACTACAAAAGAAATTTTGAAAATAATGATAAAATCGGCAGAAGAAGTTTAGAAAAAAGTAATACTAACCTTAGCAGAAATCTTGAAAACGATAAAAACGACCAAATCGATAAAAATATTGACCATCAAAATGCTGTGAAAGATCAAGACGCTTCAGAAATTATTGATTCATCGACGCCTCCTTCAAAACAATATAAATCGTCTAAAACTCATTGTTTTTTGACAGGAAAGAAGGCCGCAAAACCACTAGAGGTTTCCAAAAAGGCTGTAGTGACTCTTCAGAAACCTTTAAGTACTGATGACGTAAAGTTACTCGCTAGTGACGATAAAAATAATGACCATGAAGATGATTCAAAAGAATTTACCGAAATTACCATCCGAGCGTTTTCGAACTAAATCGACTAAAAGTTCCTGTTTTGTATAGGAAGGAAAAAACCTAAGGCTTCTCAAATAGTTGTAGAAACTCTCCCAAAACTAAACTAAGTACAGGTGACGTAAGGTTACTGTCCAGTAAAGAATATAAGAAGAAAAAGACACCAAAACAACCCAGCAGAAAAAAAGAAATCATGGTTTGTGGGTCATGTAATGTAATGTAACTCTTGAGTTAATAGAAATTCGGTATAAGTTATAAGTTTAGGATATGAATAGCGCCCGTTTTTCGGAAATATTTGCCAATGTTTTTATCTTATTTATTAATTACACTTGAACTTTTGAAAAACATTTAACCAGAAAAATCTAAAACATTGTTTATTTTGAGTAACGTAAGCTAATGTATTGGTCACGCGCAAGTTTAATAAAACAAAGTATTCAAGTACCTAATTTGTGGACAGTTTATTCAATAAAAAATTCTTTACTTAGGACATTTACTTTTGTATGTCAAAAAAATCATTAGAAAATTGATTGAACTCACACATATACATATTTTAAATGTTTGCAACTTACAGGATTCTATTTGATAATTGTAATATGTGTGCTGATATCAATTTTGCTATTATAGATGCAATATCCATTGTTACCTTCGCAAAATATCATCTAATTTTCTTTATAAGATTTAATAGTTTAAGTTAAATATTGTATAGGTGTTTTTATTAAATGGCAATAACTTTTACAAATTAAAATTGTCTTACTTTAAATATTTATAAAACGTTTTACTGTTTTCGTGAATAACGTTCCTGGAAATAGATTTTATTTAACATTTTCTGTACGTAAAATGTTGAGAAGTAGTTGTTTCTTTAATAATATAAGAAAATAGAAGTACATTAAATACTTTCCATCAGTAACGTGCAACAGTTTTGTGATGCCCTGGGCAAATTCCTTAACTGTGTGCTCCTACGACTAAAAATTTTGAATGTTCTAAAACATTCTGCAATTTAAAAATTTAAAAAAATTTTTGTTTTTATAGACCCCAACAGTCTACAATCCTGGATAAACAGAACATTTAATGTATTACCGTTTTTATGTAATATTGGGTGAACTTTAAATCTTAAACATCCTAAATATTGCTTATTATTTAAAAAATTTACTAAACTCACGCGCTTTCTAAGACACTTTTCATGGCTGTATCGATAACTTATGTCAAAAATACACTATCTTTAAGTCTGGCACATGCACACAACGCACATGGACACATGTCATAGCGAAAATAGTCGAAACGAGTTCAGGAGATCTCCAAACGTGTATATCCGTCGAAATATGAAATTCGAAAATACTACGTATGGCGAAAGTATTGTTTTCGGTTCCCCAGATGAGATCTCCTTTCAGAGAACACTTGAACTGCTTCATCTTTCACATCATCTGTGAGGAATTCTTTTTTAATGCTGATTAAAGCTAAGTTGGTCAGTCGCTCTTGTGACATGGAAGATCTCAAATCTGTTTTTATTAATTTTAGTTTTGTAAATAACCTTTAACAACCGCTGATTAAAAATGTGATGGTAAGATGTAATCTATATGCAATGGGCATAGTTGGAAATATATCCTTTCCAAATTGTGGTAAGGTCTCCAAAGCATCTTTAGGATAAGCAGCTTTTTTCCGATTAAAATTTACATGAAAATCACCCCGTTTTTAAGATAAATGTTTTTGAGGTGAAAAGTGCGACTTGTAAATGCAGTAATTTGACAAAGATCATTATTCAGCCCCTATCTATAAAATTCTTTAATTCAGGGGTTTGGAGCAGTCCAATTTTGTAGTTGCTCCGCTCCGGCATCAAGATGCTTGCTCCAGCTCCGCTCCGCGCTCCAAATATTAATAAAATAAGTTTTTTATTTAAAAATTTGTTTTTAAAAACAAAGCTAAAATTTTATGAGATATGTGGAAATGGACCAAAAATTACAATATTTGATATAGCAAAAACAAACTGAACCTAATCTCATAAACGTATTAAGTTGTCAATTACTTCCAACGATCGCTGCTACATCTGTTACACGAATAGCGAATACAAACAGACCGTAGCGTCACCCAGCGTCAAATACAAAATATAGAAAATTAATATTCAGAAAAGTTACATTATAATAATTTTACTTCAAAAAAATCAAATTTAGTTTATTTATAATTTTATTAAATACTATACCCATGAGAATAATTCATTAAAAAAAAATGTAGTTTATAATAGTAAAGTGGAGCAGTGGAGCAATCAAAATTCTTTGCTCCGGGCTCCGCTTCCGCTCCGGGCAAAAACCCATTGTTCCACTGTTCCGCGCTCCAGCTCCGCGCTCCGCTCCAAACCCCTGATTTTTACCTCGTAAATATTGTCGTTTTGTGTATGAATGTTTACAAATGAATTAAAAGTGATATAATAAACTACTCTGCTCTTAGCTTTAACAATGGGGTATTTTCCAAAATTTGAAATAATGTCTTAAAGTAAAGAATAGTGATATCAAAAAATTATCTTTGCATCGAATTAATTTAATAATATTTCTGACATCTGATTGCCTTTTAGATCGTCACAGCTTTTAATTTAAATTTCTAATGACTATCAATTGAATAGCAGAGTTTCCAAGGCTGACAAAAAATTAAATTGAAATGTACCTATATTTTGTTTTGATTGTTATTAGGTATATCTGCTCAGACATTCAATACATAAGCATTTTTTGCTTAAAAAATATGCTTATAAGAGAGCGTTTTGTAGATAACTCGTTCAGTAGTACGCCTTAAGCAAAGATTCCAATGATGAACGCTGCTATAGCATGCAAACCATGGAATAGGATGTGCTGTAAAAAATTAGTAGTAGCAGCTTCGTCGACGGACTCGTACGAAGATTGCAATAATCTTTCGCAAATGCGTTAGGCTATTTGTAATATGTAGTCGATATAAAACACCACTCAATATTCGCGCGAAAACGGACGCATAAGAGCGAAGCTCATTCGCGCGAATACGGTTGTAATGTAACCTCAGCCTAAAATTGTAATTGTAAAAGGTACTAAAAGGTTTGCATATGTGCTTCTTGTAAAATACTTTTTTTTAAATACGTAGTGAACAAAAAAATTGACAAAAACCACGGCTCTGCATCAAGTGAAACAAAAAACAACGTTTACAAAAAATTAACTGTCTAAAGTGACGTTGTCAAAATGCACTTTTTCAAATTACAAGTAAATAATGAAGCCACATGATAATCCCCAGGATACATCTCTGATATATGACGCCGTTGTATTTGAGTCTTTGAACATATGCAACAACAGCGATAAACTTAACTATAAACCTCTTAATTTTTTGCTACAAGAAGGTATCCAGTCAACACTTTCCCTAGAGATAAAATCGCCTTTCGTTGGATCTCCAACAATCGAACAATATAGTGCAGAGGATAATGAAAGCTATTCTATTGTATCAGATTATACAAAAACAGTTGCTGAAGAAACTTTACAATCTCAAGACGTTGCAAATGTATCAAGCAAGAGAAATGAACTGGGAAAAAAAGCAACTTCAGTTGTAATAACCCATGGAGAATACTCCCGCGATCTTATCAAATGTAGTGGCTTAACACAAAACGTTACGAACAACCAGGAACATGCCGCTACGTCTATCAAACTTAGCTCTTCCTTGAAGAGAGGCAAATCACCAAGTAAAAATAAT
Organism: Elmis aenea; assembly: GCA_947652605.1. NCBI lineage: Eukaryota > Metazoa > Arthropoda > Insecta > Coleoptera > Elmidae > Elmis > Elmis aenea. The sequence continues at coordinate 55,431,280 of OX393579.1, forward strand.
GTCTCGGAAACGAAAACATCACGTTACTGCTTGAGCAAAGGCAGTAAATCTGAGTTGGAAAATATAAAGTTTGAGGATTTGGTGAATATGGTAGCGCATGGCGAAAAGCTTTTTTGCGATTCAAAAAATTCGGTTAAGACTTACAGCAAGAAGGATATTTCCAATAAAAAAAATTCATTAAAAAATCTGGACCCATGCAGTTCAAATGATATTTCAAAAAATTATGAAAGTCGGAAAAAAGCACCTAAAAATTTGCTCAAACCACTCAGACCGGAGGATATTTCTAAGATTAGTGAAAAGCAAAAAAAACTACTACAAAAAATGAATAAACCCTATGTAGCATGTTATAGGTATAAAAGCGATACTGAACATTTATCAAGTGATGATAAAGAAACACGACAGTATTTACAAAGAAGCACTAACACATTAAACAATTCAAAAGAAAGCTTTGATTCCAAACTGGATCCACTGAAACATCCCGAGGAAATTAATGCCACAACTTCAACAAATTTCTCAGAAGTTTCTGCGACTACTATCACGGTTCAAAACCGAAGATGTCTCTCATATGACGTTTCGGATCAAGATAGATGTTGCTCAGTAGATTGTTGTTGTGGTTCAGCAAGCTGTACACTGCAACATTCGAATGAATACTGGCAACAATCCACAAATACCTCAAACCGTTCTTCTAAGGATCCATCAATAACCAACCAAGCTTCATCAACGACACCACAATTGGAACAACGTTTAATGGTATTGTCTTTATTGGATAACGATTCTGTAAATGTTCCACGAAATACCAGCGCGTCGAACATAATTATCTCTTCTAGGGAGTACCCTTCCAAAACCGAGCAACGCGAGAAATCTAAAACTAGTTTTTATACCTCAAACCGTTTCTTTAAGGATCCATCAATAAATCAGATTAGTCAACTAACCCACCAAGCTTCATCAACGACACCAAAATTTGAAGAAAGTTTAACGTCATCGTCTTTCTTGGATACCGATTCTGTAAGTGTTTCACGAAATACCAGCGCGTCGATCATAACTTTCTTTTCTGAGGACTACCCCTCCAAAACCGAGCAACGCGAGAAATCTAAAACTAGTACTCATTATTCGATAGATGAACAGTCTCTTCGACAAAGAGGCGATAACTCAGTGTCTAAAAAAACAAAATATTTCAACAAATTTTTAAAACCAACTTTTGATAAGTTCAACAATCCTAAAGAAAGCTTTGATTCCAAACTGGATCCACTGAAACATCCCGCAACTTTAACAGATTTATCAAAAGTTTCTGCAACTACTATCATGGTTCAAACCCAAAAATGTTGCTCAGTAGATTGTGATTGTAGCAAAAGAAAAGTTTTTAAAGAAGATGAACGTGTACAAACCTGTCGTGATTCAGCAAGCTGTACACTGCAACATCCGAATGAATACAGGCATCAATCTAGAAATACCTCAAACCGTTTCTTTAAGGAGCCATCAATAAATCAGATTAGTCAACTAACCAACCAAGATTCATCAAGGACACAACAATTTGAAAAACGTTCAATGGCATCGTCTTTCTTGGATAACGATTCTGTAAGTGTTTCACGAAATACCAGCGCGTCGATCATAACTTTCTTTTCCGAGGACTACCCCTCCAAAACCGAGCAACGCGAGAAATCTAAAACTAGTACTCATTATTCGATAGATGAACAGTCTCTTCGACAAAGAGGCGATAAGTCAGTGTCCAAAAAAACAAAATATTTTAACCAATTTTTAAAACCACGTTTTGCCGATTCTAATAAAAAACATAAACGACATTGTGATTGTGTTCAAGGTAAAGTTGTTGATAATGTGGCTTACGATTCTTCAGCAATAGATCAACTCCAGCAAAAATTTAAAGGTTTAGAGAGAACTTTAATGGTTTTATTGAAAAACGGGACCAACCAAGATTCATCAAAGACACCACAATTTGAAGAACGTCTAATGGCATCGTCTTTCTTGGATAATGATGCTGTTAGCGTTCCACGAAATACCAGCCCCTCCAACATAATTATCTTTCCTAAGGACTACTCCTCCAAAACAAACCCACGCGAGAAAGCTAAAACTAGTTCTCATGTAGACAAACAGCCTCTACGACAAGGAGGCGATAAGTCAGTGTCCAAAAAAACAAAATATTTTAACCAATTTTTAAAACCACCTTTTGCCGATTCTAATAATAAAAAAAAACGATATTGTGATGGTGTACAAGGTAAATTTGTTGATAATGTGGCTTACGATTCTTCAGCAATAGATCAACTCCAGCAAAAATTTAAAGGTTTAGAGAGAACTTTAATGGTTTTATTGGAAAACGGGACCAAGCAAGCTTCATCAAACGATGCTGTTAGCGTTCCACGAAATACCAGCCCCTCCAACATAATTATCTTTCCTGAGGACTACTCCTCCAAAACCGAGCAACGCGAGAAATCTAAAACTAGTTCTCATTATTCGATAGATGAACAGTCTCTTCGACAAGGAGGCGATAACTCAGTGTCTAAAATAACAAAATATTTCAACAAATTTTTAAAACTAACTTTTGATAAGTTCAACAATCCTAAAGAAAGCTTTGATTCCAAACTGGATCCACTGAAACATCCCGCAACTTTAACAGATTTATCAAAAGTTTCTGCAACTACTATCACGGTTCAAACCCAAAAATGTTGCTCAGTAGATTGTGATTGTAGCAAAAGAATAGTTTTTAAAGAAGGTAAACATGTACAAACCTGTTGTGATGCAGCAAGCTGTACACTGCAACATCCGAATGAATACTGGCATCAATCTACAAATACCTCAAACCGTTCTTCTAAGGATCCATCAATAAATCAGATTAAAGTGTCCCAAAAAACAAAATATTTCAACAAATTTTTAAAACCAACTTTTGATAAGTTCACTAATCCTAAAGAAATCTTTGATTCCAAACTGGATCCACTGAAACATCCCGCAACTTTAACAGATTTATCAAAAGTTTCTGCAACTACGGCATCGTTTTTATTGGATAATGATTCTGTAAGTGTAGACCAACAGCCTCTTCGACAAGGAGGCGATAAGTCAGTGTCCAAAAAAACAAAATATTTTAACAAATTTTTAAAATCACCTTTTGCCGATTCTAATAAAGTGAATAAACGATCTTGTGATTGTGTTCAAGGTAAATTTGCTGATTATCCGACGTATGATAGTTCAGCAATAGATCAACTCCAGCAAAAAGTTAAAGGTTTAGAGGGAACTTTAAAGGATTTACTGGAAAATAGTAACCTACCGCAGCAAGAATTGAGACTAGCAATGCATTACAACAATTGTACATCCAAAAATAATAATATTCCATCGAAACAGATAGAGCAAAATGAAAGCAATAGTGGAAGTTACAACAAAAACTTGGCTGACGATAAAACTTTGTTCAAACATTTCATAAGCTTCTTTCCTTCATTCAGGAACAACAATGATAAGACGAAAAAAACAAATTCTCAAACAGTAATGACGAGTAAAACTATGCTTCCATCAAATGTCCAAAACAACAAAGGGACAACTATGTATCAAAATATGCAAACATTAAAACCTAACTCAACAAAAAACAATTCAAGCAGTTTCCAACCTAAACAAAATGAGATAAAAAACGTGGGTAGGCAGCATAAAAATCCTTCCGGTTACGGACATACTATAATTTTACCACCAAACTACTTCGGAAAAATACCTAAAGAACGTAATTCCAAACCGGTTAAAAAAGAAAATAAGAGACCCAGTAAGCAAAACGATACAGCTTCTTTGAAAGTACACCGGCAGAAGACCGAACTAAAGGATCTGAAAGCTCTCACAAAAAAATGCATAAAGATGCTGCGAAAAGATTGCTACTACGAAGGAAGAATTAACAATAACCCTTTTGGTGACCAGAAAAGAGAAAACAGAAGCTTCGAAAACTGTGAAAATTACTGCGGGCAACAATTTCATGACCTTGAAATAAATCGCAAAAGTTATTCCGAAATTTATGATAGGGATTCCAGAGGAAATTTTGTAAGTGATAATTTGTACAACAGGAGAAACTTTGAAAAAGGTAATAAAGAATATAGAGAAAATCCTGATAACCATGACATGAACAACAAAAGACTTTATGAAAATTCTGATAGAGACTACAAAAGAAATTTTGAAAATCATGACATGTACAACAGGAGAAGCTCTGTTTTAAATAATGAAGATTATAGAGAAAATCCTGATTACGATTCCATGAACTACAAAACACTTTCTGAAAATTTTGAATGGAGTTCCAGAGGGAGTCACAGAGGAAGTTTTGAAAGTTATGATATGTACAACAGGAGAAACTCTGAAAAGAATAATGAAGATTACAGAGAAATTCCTGATAACTATTCCATGAACCACAAAAAACTTTCTGAAAATCCTTATAACCGTTCTAGAGGAAGTCCCAGAGAAAGTTTTGAAAGTTATTATACGTACAAGGAAAACACTAAAAAAAATAATAAAGATTACAGAGAAAATTCTGAAAACCATTCTATGAACTACAACAAACTTTCTGAAGTTCTTGAAAGTAGGTGCAGAGGAAGTCACAGAGGAAGTTTTGAAAATTACGATACGTACAACAGGAGAAACTCTGAAAAAAATAATGAAGATTACAGAGAAAATCCTGATAACCATTCTATGAACTACAAAAAACTTTCTGAAACTCCTTATAACCGATCTAGAGGAAGTCCCAGAGAAAGTTTTGAAACATATTATATCTACAACACGAAAAACTCTGAAAAACATTATGGAATTAAAAGATATGATTTTGAAAATCATGAAACGGATAACAAAAGAAACTTACGAGACTGTGCATGCTACAAAAGAAATTTTGCAAATCATGATAGAAAATGCAGGAGATGTTTTGAAAATCATGACATGTACAATAGGAGAAACTCTGAAACAAATTATGATGATTACAGAGAAAATCCTGATAACTATTCCAGGAACTACAAAAAACTTTCTGAAAATCTTAAAAGTAGTTCCAGACAAAGTCACAGAGGAAGTTTTGAAAATTATGATATGTACAACAGGGAAAACCCTGAAAAAAATAATGAAGATTACAGAGAAAATCCTGATAATTATTCCATGAATGACAAACAACTTTCTGAAATTCTTAAAGGTAGTTCCAGAGGAAGTTTCGAAAATTTTAATATGTACAACAAGGAAAACAATGAGAAATATAATGAAGATTACAGAGAAAATCCTGATAACTATTCCATGAATGACAAACAAATTTCTGAAATTCTTAAAGGTAGTTCCAGAGGAAGTTTCGAAAATTATGATATGTACAACAAGGAAAACAGTGAGAAAAATATTGAAGATTACAGAGAAAATCCTGATGTGGACTATAAAGAAAGTTTGGAAAGCCATATGTGCCACAGGAGAAACTTTGAAAAACGTTATGGAGATTACAAAGAATATCCTGATAATTATAAAATGAACAATAAAAGACTTAATAAATTTCCTGATAGAGACTACAAAGGAAATTTTGAAAATCATGTCATGTACAACAAGGAAAATTCTGAAAATAAAGTTGATAATCATGAAACGGATAATAAAACAAACTTACGAAAATGTAAAACAAGCAACAATAGACATTTTGAAAATAATTATAAAATTGGCATAATAAATTGGGTAAAAAGTCATATATGCCTTAGCAGGAATCTTAAAGACGATAAAAACGGCCAAGTCGATAAAAATATTGACCATCAAAATGCCGTGAACGATCAAGGCGCTTTAAAAATCACTGATTCATCGACGACTCCTTCAACACAATCTAAATGGTGTAAACGTTGGTGTTATGGGTTTTTGAGAGGAAAGAAAGCTGCAAAAAAACCTGAGGATTCCGAAAAGTCTGTGGAAACTGTTCCGAAACCTTCAAGTACTGATAACGTAAAGTTACTCTCTAGTGACGATAAAAATTATGACCATCAAAATGATTTAAAAGCAATTGCGGGTTCATCGATGACTCCTGCAAAAGAAAAAGAAACAAAATCTCCAAAAAAACCCAAGACTTCTCAAAGAGTTATAGATACTCTTCCAAAACCTAAACAAAGTACAGGTGACGTAAGGTTACTGTCCAGTAAAGAATATATGAAGAAAAAGACACCAAAACAACCCAGCAGAAAAAATAAATCATGGTTTTGTGGATCACATAATAAATAAATCTTGGGTTAATAGAAATTCGGTATAAGTTATAAGTTTAGGATACGAATTGCGCCCGTTTTTCGGAAATATTTTATAATGTTTTTGTCTTATTTATTAATTACACTTGAACTTTTAAAAAACATTTAACCAGAAAAATCTAAAACATTGCTTATTTTGAGTAACTTATGCCAATTCATTTGCCACGCGCAAGTTTAATAAAACAAAGTATTCAAGTAATTGTAGACAGTTTATTCACTAGGAAATTCTTTACTTGGGACATTTTCTTTTGTATATCAAAAAAATCATTAGAAAATTTACTGGATTTACACAAATACATATTTTAAATGTTTGCAACTTACAGGATTCTATTTGATAATAATTATAATATGTGTGCTGATTGCAATTTTGCTATTATAGATGCAATATCCATTGTTACCTTTGCAAAATATCATCTATTTTGCTTTATAAGATTTAATAGTTTAAGTTAAATATTGTATAGCGTGTTTTTAGTAAATGGGGATAACGTTTATAAATTAAAATTGTTTTACTTTAAAGGTTTATAAAACTTTTTACTGTTTTCATGAATAACATTCCTGGATATAGAATTTATTTAACATTTTCTGTACGTAAAATGTTGAAAAGTGGTTGCTTCTTGTCATAATTTTCGTATTGAGGAATAATTTTGTCGGTAGATGTGAAATCATTTAGATCTAAGGGCGATATAAATATAAAATTGGTTTATATTATCGAATTTTTTCGTAAAATTCCGAGTACTTGTTTAAGTTAATTTGGTAAATTTTGTAAACCTAGTAAAAAATCATTGTTTTCACAGATGACTCAAAATCAAGTTTACTGCATAATCAAATAAAAAACGAATTATAAAATGTCTAATGAAAGTGTAGAAGTTTTTAACTTAAAACAAAAATGTCAACATAGCATTTTTAACATGTATAGAAGTAATTTTAAAATAAATTGTTTAAATCCAATGAATACTGACAAATACATCTTGATATTGTGTGTAATGTATAAGGTGTTGCATGTAAAGAACAAAAAAATTTCGTTTAAAGGGATTTTGGTACTTTCAATGAATCATATCTTTAGCTCTTTAGCATCAAAAATATATTTTCATGCTTAACAAAATATTTATTGTGTATATAGGTTGTTTCCGGGTTGGAATTGGAACCGCGTCGAAAGTTTCTTCATAACCGACGTTTCGTCCTCCTTCATCGGGGACATCTTCAGGGGTTGTTGGTTAAACAGTTCCAATCCGGAAACAACCTATATACATTGGACAGCGGAAGCCTATAACATAGATTACAATATTTATTGTGTTTCTTAAAACTTTTATATTCTAAAAGCAGAGAAAACCTATTTGGTTAAAAGAAAAAATGATGGTCTTTGTGGTTGAACGTAATTTTTAATCCCTCTAGTACAGTGGTCTCCAACGACCACTTAGGTGTCCTTGACATTTTCAGAAAATATCCCAAAACAATTGATTTTTTCTGAAAAAAATTGCAAGGTTATAGTCTTGTAAATTTTTAAAAACTTTGAGGAGCTGTTAAAAGTAATTGAGGTCGTTTCTGAACAAACCAAAGGTGGACATGTATTTGCTTACTCTAGTACATTTTGTGTTAAGAACATTTTTCTGTTTTAACAAAAAATGTACTGAAGAAAAATGAAGAGTTGCCTAGACTTTTCAGCAATATACAACGAAATTTGTTTTACAATACAGAGAAACTTTTCATTATCATTGTACAAGCACAACACCAATTTTCCGGCAATCTTGGTTCCAAACCTTTACCAGATTATGTTTGCCGGACCAACCGTAATTAAATGCGATTAGTTTACCAGAAGCCATTACTGAACGCTTGATTGTATATATATTACCTATAAAATTATAAATAGATAATATCTTTTCATATTTTGCATTCCTATTCTAAATAATATCAAAAACAGGTTAAAAACCGGTTTGAAAGTTAAATCGGTTTTTTACAGTAAACCAATTTTTTATGAAAAAACTGGTTTTTAGGCAAAAACTGTTATAAAAATAAAGTTCTCGATTTTCGGTTAACAGTTAACCAATTTTGTTTTCGGTTTCGAGCGCTGCTTTTAAGGAATAAAAAACAAGACGTTATAATAAACATATTTTTTATTTTTACGTTTACAAAAATATTTTTAAAAACAATGATATTAATTTATCAAATGAAGAATCGTAATACCTAACTTAACAAAATTATTTAATAACGGCTTTGGTCTTTAAATTGATATTGTAATCTCAAAATTTAGCTAATTCTATGCCACACACCTTTGTTTTCAAGAGAGATAAATGTGGTGATACGAGTATTAAGCATCTTTAATTAATTATGATAATTAAGTTGCAAACAATTGTTTACTTAATTCCTGTTTTAATGTCCAATGAGCAACTGAAAAGTATAGATTCATCAATTTAATTTCATATTTTATGACAAAATTACATTATTAATTCCAATCATTGCTATTAAATTGATGTAAACAAATAATTACAATGCACATTTTCTTAAAAATTAAAAAAATAATTGTATTTAACTTAACTTATGAAATTTACGTATGGTAATAACTTACACAACTATCACTAATGTCTTTTAAAGTCTTGGATCACACTTAAACACTCTGAACACGCAAGAAAAAAATTGAATGTGTACAACTTCCTATGATCTCCATGCAAACTATTTAAATCTGGAGGTCGGAGCCTAGTGGCAAGCGAAACTCGACCGTATATACACCTCAGCCAATAGAAAGTTGTCCAGCGCCTGTCCCTACCGTACTTATAAAGGTACCCTACCCACAGCGCCATCTGTAACCGCCTAAAAAACTAGTCTGGTAGCCGCTTGCCTCTCGTAATTTTGCGCGGATTATAGGAGGTTATTGCCGGAAAATCGGTGTTGTACCTGAATTGGCTTACACAAATAATAAAAAGTATTTTTGGTGAAAAATTTATTGTCAACTCACAATAATAAATACATTTCAGCAACAAACCATTAAAAAAATTATAATCTACAAAGTATATCAGATAACAAAATTATTAAGTCCTAAAATTAACTTAAGATTCTTTCTTCTCTGTGTCGATTTTCATCTTCCTCATATAATTGCAATCATCAATGAGGAATCTGCAACAAAAAATTGATTTATCATTTCGTTTAGGCTGCATTCAGTAGTAACCCACTTGTAGAAAATGATTGTGATGGGCGCCGTCGCGAAATGCCACAACGAATGAAAATCGAAGGTGAAAAATAACGGAGGATAGTCGATGACTTCGAGGATTGTGGAGAGGCCTACAAAGACGACCCATATGGCGCAGTTCACCACATAGGGGCGCTGTTTTCTGTTCCACGTCGACCAGGTAAACCAAAATAAAGCTGTCACTGCACCTGAATTAAAAGTTTTATTATTAAGTCAACATTAAATCGGTAAAATCGTACGCACCTACGAGGATGTTAAGTTGCATGTTGTAACGATAGCTGAATCTACCTGAGTAAAGATAAACGGCGTGGTTAATAAAAAATGCTATGTAGAATGTTGTTAGAAGACTCAGTACGAATTTAGGAACATGTCTTAACAGTCTGAAACAATAAATATAAAATTCATAAAACCTAACCTAAAATCGGCTGACAAACTTCAACCATCGTAGCTATAAAATGTTTATTGTATACATACCTCATTGCCATATGGTAACTGTGCATTACAACCATCGAAAATGCACAAACGTAATCCATAAACTCAGTAAACGGAAAGTCCCGTGCGTGAAAAATTGCTGACCATATCCAGGCATTTAAACAAACCTGCAACTCAACAATTACAATCACGTAACACATCATCAACACCTCGCTTACAGCATTAAAAACGTGAATCAACCAATAGAAGGGGCTATCCGAATGAACACGTTTTCGAAACGCTGCGATCATTTTAACGTGTACGTAAAAGTTAATCAACGAAAAAATCACAGAGGCAGGTTCTTGAAGGCCCAGCATTCTCACAAACGGCCACTAAAACTTCGTAATGTACTCCTATGATCAATTTTAAGCCAAAAACAAACCTTTCCGTGGAACTGGGGCGTTCTCCATTTTCGTTTTTTAAATCCAGCTACAGTTTTCCACATACATTCATATCTACACTCATCCTCACAGCTCCAATGTGTTAATTGGTGAATTATCAATTGCTTATCATTTTGGACGTAATTTAAACCATCTAAAATTGTTTTTATTGTGGAAATTGACAGGTCATAACCTCAAAATCTTACCGGTTGTACAATTTAATAAAGTGCACTTTTCTAAACATTTTTGGTAAAATGGCGAGCTATCGCCTTCAGATGCATACGAAATTCCAATAAATAAGCCAAATACTATCAGGACTGTGTTAAAATTCATGTTTTTCAGAGCATTTCTAGTGTTTTTTAGTGTTTTGGTTGAACTCGTCAAAACAGTAAAGTTTATTGTTTAATGTTGGTAAAGTCAGCGGCGGGGGCCCTTTTGCTGAAGGTAGATGGCACAACCTATACTCTTTTAATGTAGATTTTCTGTTGTAATTCCCGTTGCAGTCGCTATGCGCCATGTTCGTATGTACAATTACAAAATTGTGGGTTGACATAGCCGTGCTGTGCGATGAGCGAGATAGAAACTGTGTATATTTAGCCGTGCATTTGCAGTATGTATCGTTATTTAACGTGTTGTGAAAAATGTGTTGAGTGTGTTTATCATGAACAGTTTATCAGAATGGAGGCAGTTTTAAATAAAAAGCATCTCTAATAAAAGTTTTGGTGAGTCAGTCTAGCCTAGATTACGTCTTTTGCACGGTATTCCGCGCGTTATCTCGTTACCTGAAGAATTTGCTGTTTTATCAACAGCACATGCTTGATTCCAAGCAACAATAACATCAAACACTGCACAAAATCATTAAGTTTTGATAATACTCTACCAGATTAATTTATCGAAGTAACCGGAGGAACAGGTTGTTTTGTTCTGTTATACACCGTGTGTTGTTTTTGTTACATAGTGGTTAGGATGTTGGCAATTGTTTACTTCACTTTCGAACGTTATGCAATTGTTTTTAAAACAAAAACACTTGCTGGTTTTGGTCTTTGCTTAGGTTTGCCTCCAGGCCAATTATTTAGAAATGTTATTAATTTTAACGCAGGTTAACAATGTGTTAGCAGTATCAAAGTGTTTCAGAATGTTACTGAAATTGTTTTATTGCTAGGTAACAACACTAACCTCACAATTTTTTAGTGGAAAACATTGGTAAAACCCAGTCCGCTTGCTAAACAATACCACCACAATAACACGTTTTTATCATCATATTTTTCTTGCAACTATTTACTATAACAAGTTTTTCTCTATTATACAACATGAATTAGTTTTATTGCTCCAGGGCGTATTTGTTCTTTAAAGATCTTTTGTTTAATTTTCTAATAGATTATTTTGCAAACAGCGTTCGTTGTTCGATAAGTTTAGTAAAAATAATCGGGTTACCTTTCAACCTAGTTATATTATTCTCCAGCAATTAATAGCACGTATTTTAATATACTGTTTCAATTAACAGTACAAAGAAAGCTTGCTTAATTACGTTTGCCTATCTAATTTTTAATTGTAATTAGTTGTACAAGCATGCAGTGGGCTTGAACAAGTTTTTTTTTTCATTAACATAGTATACATGTTCTGGTAGCAGTATAATGTTACTGGTTAACCATTAAAGAACAACAAAAGTTGGGAGGTAAGTGACCTCCTATAAACCAAAAAATTCGTATCCTTCTTGATCTTTTTAAATTATTGAGGTCTATTATATAAAAATACAATAGTCACTTCATTTAACATTTTGCGTCTTAGTCAAGTATGCAATGTCACGACCTTGGAAAAAACTAGCTTAAGCAATACGCTGATTCAGTATTGTGTCGTGCTAGTACAAAGTAAATAAACAAAAATAAATAATGTGCTATAATCGAGTTAGATTGTGCTAATAAATCTACGCCACTGTTTTTTTAACAATTGCATGTGCAATTTGCGGGTAGACGCCCACGCTGTTATACACTCTACGTTGTTTATAACACCCTATTTTCCTTTACAACTATACCACATGAAATACTTTTAAGAAACTGTACAAGAATTTGTATTGTTTTCGTTTTTTAATAAATTTTGATGCACTCATCTGTACTGCCGAGATCAGTCAGTCGTCGTTCAGCACTCAAAGAATACACATCTCTATTTATATAGTCCACTACTAATACGTTACCAACATTCAACGAATAAATTTTATACATAAGTTTTTGGTCCTTCGAGCCGGATTTTACTTTACATTTGGTTAAAAATATGGAAACAATTTGCATTGGTTGACAATTTGTAGTGGATAATTGTCGCATCTTAGTATATTTACAATTGGCATTTTTGGAACACAAACAACTCTAACAGAAACTATAAATAAGCCTCACTTACCAATATAACTGAAAGATTTGTCTTTACTAACTGTAGGTCGTTTTTTAAAACGTTTTTTCTTTAAAGTTCAGTTGTTTCACACACATTTTCAATTTAAAACGAAGGTTATTAATTAAATCAACAAAAAATCTGTAATAATAAATTGTATTCAGCTTTTTAAAAGTAGCGAATGACTGTTTGGATGCTCTTCTGTGTGTGTTTTTGTCGTTCGTTACCCCTTGCATATTGCACCTTGTACTTCCGCAAACACCCTTTAAATTTCCTCACATAACATGTACATCCCCCTTGTATCTTTCATTTATCTTTTGGATACTCAGTATCCTTCCGTGTAGAAATTCCTGGTTTCCTTTTAAGGGTAACTTCTTTGAGTTTTTTTATGATTGCATTTGTTCTCAGGGGGTGAAAATGCTTCCAGTGTTATGTCTTGTTGCTTTAAACAAATCGAAGTTAATTTTAGTTTCATTGTGTACATTATAAGAGGTAAAAAATTGTGATGTTAGCATATTTTTTTCCACTGTTTTTTTTTAATGGTAGATCAATTTTGAAAAAAAATAATTTATAGCTATAGCTTCAGTCACAGATTAATGTCTCTGTTACTATTTATAATATCAAAATCAATATAGGTTTTTAATTATCCCTATGAATTAGTTTAGCTGTTGAACATTCTAAAGGAATAGTTAGGAAAAATTAAAAAACGCTAACTGAGAAATAGAAAATTGGCTGAAAATATACTAGGCGGGTTTTAGAAACTTTATTATTGCCGTTCAATGAAAATTCTAAACTTATTACGTTAGCTAAATAGGACGAAATTAAGAGTTACGTACAAGAATATTACGAAAGTTTTTTAGAAGCACACGGAAGAATGAAATTTGAGCATAAGTCATTAATGTTATTATTATTATTCCGAGTCAGTTAAAAAATAATTATCATATCTATTAACTTAAATATTTACAATAAATAACGTTTAATAGTATATTTATAAAGTTTTTATTATCACAAAAAGCATGACTGTTTATTGTTTATTTAATGATGTCACTTTTTCTCATCGCAATTATGGTCTAATCACAACTTTTTCACGACAAATCTTGGACGTATTGTTTTTTTATTTGTTAAAGGGTTGACATATTTCTGTGCTCATTCTGCAAGTTTGGCGAAAAAACACGTACCGTAAAAAGTAGGTCATGCTAACTTGGAATAATTGCTGCTTGTTAAAATTTATTGAGACATATTCATCATCCCGGCGAAAATGTGATATTCATTTTAATGGTCCGTACTTTATCATTTGAGAGACGTGGCTTTAACAATTAAAAATAACAATAGACGATGCAATAAAAGTAGTTGAAAATTATCTTGAAGGTTGAAGGTGCTGTTTCGATTTTGTTTGTTAATTGTGGCGTTTGATTTTGTGTTGAGCCTTTCACTATTTTGGTACAAAAATTGGAACATTCCAATTATTTTAACGATTCAAGTTATAATTTATATTTAATTGTGCGTTGTAATTTTTTTGCGGTTCCTAATCAATGCTAAATAATGTTAGTTCAGTTTGTGTAATTCCATTAAATTTTAGCTTGTGTTGCGCTTAATAAATAGAAACAAATTTTCTGTTCTTTAATTCGGCGATAGCACGCAAATTACTTACAGAATATATCTTATAAGATAAGTGATTCTTTTAGTTACGAGGACAATTTGTTAAATAATTTGCTTAGCCATGAAAAAAAACAGGGCCAACTCAAAATTTTGTTTCGTAATGTCGTTTTGACAGCTCCCTACTTATTCCAACGTTTTTTCCAACAATCCTATCCCATTAGAAAAAAGACAGACCTGTAAAATACGCATTCACAGCGACTCAAATTTCTTCATCAGAATCAAATTGGCTTCTTCTAATTTTTGTTTGATTTTGGAGTAAATAAAAGTTGCATGGATGATAACAAAACCACAATCCTGAATAATTTGTTGAATGGTATAGAGCCTAAAGTATATTTTACCACTATTGCCTGTTATATCGAAACTGTTCGAAAAGCCGTTGCTTAAAAGAATGAAACCAATAATGTAGAATAAAAAGAACTAATTCCGTCTCATTAATTTGAATTTAGAAATAAACATTCAACTATTGACCAAGTACATAGAATTACGAATGTCATAGAAAAAGCCCTAGAAGAAGAAAAAATTGTTCTACCATCTTTCTAGACGTGGCGGAGGCTTTCGACAAAGTGTGGCATGATGGTTTAAATTATACACTCAGATCGCTCCTCCAAAATTATCCAGTCCTACATCTCGGAGAGACACTTCAGAATAAAGCAAGAATAATTTTATTCAGAACTTGAAGAAATTAAAGCAGGAGTTCCACAAGGATGCGTACTAGGTCTCATGGAGGGACTGTAGTTTTGTAGCAAGGGCCCAGATAAATACCCAGGGTCATCACCAATGACAATTCTTTAAAAAAAATCCTGTAAGACATCCAAATTACCTTGAGAAATTTCCTTTCAGCATAGTTGTAACTTTGCAGTGTTGATATCCAATGAGAAATTTTTTTCATGTCCAAATTTAGAACTGTTGTTAACTTCCTTAGCGATAATAAATACTTTAATTCGGCCATCAGTCGATATTAAATTCTCAATTCTCCTTTGAAGTAAATGGACATATTGCTTACCACACGGAAGTCAATTTGAAACAATTCCAAGTCGTAAAAACAACCGCAAATTGTACACCATCATACAAGCACAGTAATTACCTTCTTCTTGCTTTAAGAGACGGTACATTAGTCGTCAACACGGCTAATAAATAAACAATAAATATGAAATACTACGCTTAATTATGTAAGATGCAATTTACCTCGCGAATAATGTACGTTAACCAATAAACCACGCCGACATTTAATTTATCAGATTCGCTGGGCAAAGTTTAATTGAGAGACCCATTAAAAAGCGCGCATCCACCTCTGAAAGCATCAATAAAAACCATTTTGTGATTATAAGGAAAGCATTATTACCATCATCTATTATAAAGTCAAACAGAAAACCATTACATCGTCGCAACGAATTAACACATGAATTTAATTTCATGCTCTTTAATGCACTTTTGGCTTCGTCCGAGTATCACTCGGGAGAAAGTTAAATTTATAAAGCGGAGAAACGGAAAAAAGATCCGTGCAAAGCAAGTCTTTAAGATGTAATGATGGCTGTAAATGCATTTTAATCATTGTGTGGGCAGTGGTTAATAAGTAATTAACACTTGTCTAAATATTTTTCAATCGCCTTAAGTTTCTCCAATTAATAAAGATATCTGATATCTTTACCGTATTTGGCGAACGACGCGATTTATAAGTAATAGTAATAGGCATTTTTAAAATGTATCGCGTACTTACACTTCGTAATCAGCAATAAAATTACATTTAGAATGTAGAACTTCCTTTATTCGTTAATTAACCTTTTGAGATTAATATAGGAAGAGATTGAAGTTGCAATAAGAAATTAAAGTAGAAGTGTGTACCTGGAACAATCACGATTGTTCTTACTCAATAAATCTAGCCAATGAATAAACAAGATCTCCAGAAATTACATGATTACAAGTTACCTAAAATTCGCCTCTTAAAAAAAAATATTCAAATTTAAATGTCTTATTTTTAATCGGTTCCTCTGATACCTTTCGGTATCGAGGTATGCTTTTCTGTTTCTGTGTTATATGTTTCTCCACTCCTGCCTATCGTTAGCTAATTGTGGCACATCTCTCCAGTTGCCTTCTTTTTCTTCTAGTCTCACTTTCCATTTTATTCTTGGTCTTTCTCTATTTCCTTTTCCCTCCATCTGCATTTTTCATCATATTTTCGCGTATCTACTTTCTGGCATGCGTAGTAAATGTCCAAGCCATCTTAATTGATTCGTCTCCATCTTTTTCTTAATATCTGTTCCTCTTAGGTTAAATTAAACTGCGTTAGAAACCAGCAAACCATAGTTTAATTTAACCTAATCAAGAAACAGAAGAAACCAACATTACCTCCTAGGTTATTTCGAAATTTTTCGTTACTGATTTTATCGATCAGACTACATCCCTCTATTCTTCTCAGAAATCTCATTTCCTGTACCTGTATTCTTTGTTTTTGTTTTTGAGTTAGTGTCCAAGTTTCTGAACTGTAGGTACGTGAGGATGGGTACGTACACTGCATTAAAAACTCGCGTCTTCGTTTCTTTAGATATTTCCTTCTTACTTATCAAACATTTATTAGTGGCGTAGTAAAATTTCGTCACTGCCGTTATTCTGTTATTCAGATCTACCTCCAATTTACCATTTTCTGCAATTATTGTTCCTAAATATTTAAAATTTGCTACCTGCTTTATCTTTTTTTGGTCTAGTATAATTGTAACTGGTTCATGATTTTTCGCTTTAACCACAGCCTTTGTCTTTGTTGTATTAATATTAATATTATATCTACTTAATGTATCTGCCCATGTGTCTAGATTTAATTGCAAGTCCTTTTCGCTTTAAACTAATAGCACCACATCATCTGCAAAGGCTAGTTCGGTTAAGGATATTGGTTTTAGTTTATTCCAACTCCAGTGGGCTTTCTTTGTGTTTTACTTACATTCTTTAATTATTTTATCCATGAGAATTACAAAGAGCAGTGGACTTAATGTGCCTCCTTGTCTTACTCCCACTGTTGTTATAAATTCCTGGGTACTGCTGTTATGGGTTCGCACATAATTTCTACCACTCCTATATAAGGTAGAAATGCAGTACTAAGGGTGTATAAACATTTACAGAAAAAATAAAGACCGTTGCACAAATTTCCAATTTTTTACAAAAAAAACGCAAGGCTAAACATTTGAGAATTTTTTCAGAACTTTGAGAAGTCGCAAAAAATTGTTTTACACCGTTTTTAATAAACTAAAGTTGCAAATACATTGTTTGGGGTGTCATGAACATTTACAGCAAATGCAAAGACTACACTTAATTGAAGAAAAAAAACATGAATTTACCATAAGTATTTTGTGTTTAAGATAAAGAGGTGCTTCCAAATCTCACTTCTTAAAAAGAACTTAGGTCCGACCAGCATTTTTGAAACAAGATTTTCAACTTGTAATTGTGCAAGGAACAATGCTGTGTGAAATTTGTCCACAAATGGATACACATTAAGTGAAAAAGTCTTTAAAAAATTTGAAAAATAATTATAAAATATTGCTGTTCTGGATTGAAAAATTTAAAAAGATTGTAATGTTGGATTCCTGTTAAATACTTTGTGCATATTTATTTTTTTATACACATTTTTGTTTGTGTAAAACGTTAAATAAATGTTAAATCATTATAAATAACGCAGTTTCTATTATAAATAATATTTATACTGTTACTGCGTAGTTGTTTTGACGTTGCATTTAATAACACTATTAATTAACATTTTTTGTGTATCTAAATTATGAAGATGGGTATTTGACCAATTAGATAATCAGCTCCCGACTGTTTTATAACGTTACTAATATCACAAAAGTATGTTTCAACAAGAATTAAATCCCCGGTCTTAACAAACTACGTCCCGTCTTAGCTACTTTTATTAATCCGTCTGTATAATACCGGTTTTAATCCACCAATTTGATAAATATTTAGTGTTAAGGTTTTTTAAACCGATCGTATTTGAGATACTTAAATACATTAGCCGCCCAAAAATCTCGCATGCAGCTTAAATGTCAATATAAACATGAATTACAAAGTTTTGTAGGGCATCTTAATATTTTATAAATTATCTTTACGATTATTAACTCGAGAATATGTGTCACTAGTCTTACTTGGCCTTGATTGCTAGTTAATATCAGCCGTGTTGTGTTTAGCTAACTGGTAATAAGTTACAATAAAGATGAAAATTACGAGAAAGCGAACCATAGTATGTATTTTACCTTCTAAAACGATTAGAATTATAATCTTTAATAGTGACATATGAATGTCGGGAATACAATGGACGCAGTGAAACACGGTTAATCTGAAGATATGTCTTGCAATTCGACATCATTTGATTTTTGAACGCTCAAAGGTTGGGAAAGGCATGTGCAAATTTGAAGTTTGCGGTGATGATTCGAAGTTTTCTTTTGTTCGCAACTGGAAAAAGATTTTAGCTTTGTTTTCAAAATGGCAAGGAATTGGTTTTTAGCACAATTTGAAGTAAATTAAAAAGATCAGCTAATACTTGTTAAGATTTTTATTTTTCTTAAGTGGCAAATTAACAAAAAAACGTAAACTAGACTGGAAAAAGATGGGAAAAATTAGTTTTACTTCCAAACTTTTTAGAATGGGTTGTCTTAACATTGTATTTTAACTTTTATATAAACTAAAAATAACAAAGTTTTGTCCGGCAAAATTTTAAAGGGGTTTACCTTTTGACAGTCACCTAGTAGGTATATGAATTTTGAGTAACTGAAAATTAAAATTTTGCCAGTTCATAGCGAGGCGAACTAATTGGTTGGTAATTTTCCATGTTACCAAAACATAAACTTTGACTCATTTGGTTCAGTTACAAGGAATAATAATTAATAAAATTACTTCTCATAAAATTTTGCAAAAATGTTATTCGCTATTTTTCTTCTTAATCGGTTCGTTCCTCTTGTACCTTTCGGTGTCGAGGTATGCTTTGCTATTTCTGTGCTGTTTCTCCACTCCTGCCTATCGTTAGCTAATTGCGGCACATCTCTCCAGCCGACTCATTTTTCTTCTAGTCTCCGCCTCACTTCTTTTTCCCAATTTATTCTTGGTCTTCCTCTATTTCTTTTTTCCTTCATTTTCATTTAACATCCTATTTTTGCGTATCTACTTTCTGGCATGCGTAGATGTCCAAGCTTAATTGATTCGTCTCCATCTTTTTTTAAATATCTGTTACTCCTAGGTTATTTCGAATTTTTTCGTTACTGATTTTATCGATCAGTGTACATCCCTCTATTATTCTCAGAAATCTCATTTCCTGTACCTGTATTCTTTGTGTTTGTTTTTGTGTTCAAGTTTCTGAACTTTACGTGAGGATGGGTACGTACACTGCATTAAAAACTAGCGTCTTCGTTTTTTTCTTTTTTTTGATATCTCCTTTTTACTTATCAAACATTTATTAGTGTCTGTTCATTATTAAGAGTTCTTTAATTTTATTCTCAAAGTCGAATGCAAAA
Organism: Elmis aenea; assembly: GCA_947652605.1. Lineage (NCBI taxonomy): Eukaryota > Metazoa > Arthropoda > Insecta > Coleoptera > Elmidae > Elmis > Elmis aenea. The sequence continues at coordinate 55,451,051 of OX393579.1, forward strand.
TAGGTTTTAGAAAACTAATCATTGCTTTTTTGATCAATAAAAAACTTGTTGCATTTCTGGGATAAAGCACTCTAGAATTGACGTATCTTTTCTGCTTTATTAACAATTTGAAAAGAATAAAAGAAAAAACATTATGAAGGTGTGTTTTAGCAGGGGTTTGGAGCGGAGCGCGGAGCTGGAGCGCGGAGCAGTGGAGCAATGGGTTTTTGCCCGGAGCGGGAGCGGAGCCCGGAGCAAATAATTTTGATTGCTCCACTGCTCCACTTTACTATTATTAATTACAGTTTTTTTTTATGAATTATTCTCATGGGTACCTATAGTATTAATAAAATTATAAATAAACTAAATTTGATTCTTTTGAAGTAAAATTAATATAATGTAACTTTTCTGAATATTAATTTTCATTATTTTGCAGGTATCTGAATTTTGAAAAATTTTAAAGAACTTTTTTTTTTTTTTTAACTTTTGAAGATCAATAATTTGTTCATTTATTTAACTTCATTTGTTTCTTAGGGTCAAATATTGTAATTTTTGGTCCATTTCCACATATCTCATAAAATTTTAGCTTTGTTTTAAAAAACAAATTTTTAAATAAAAAAATCTATTTTATTAATATTTGGAGCGCGGAGCGGAGCGGGAGCGGAGCTGGAGCAGGCATCTTGATGCCGGAGCGGAGCTGGAGCGGAGCAACTAAAAAATTGGACTGCTCCAAACCCCTGTGTTTTAGAAACTTTGTCACATCATTTGGTTCATCTTTTTGTAGTTTTTGTTTTGTTGCTGAACTGCAAACGTAATTTTCTCAAAGATTTTTTTCAACTTGGCCTAACCTAAATGTGTTTAGCTTTTAGATCGCCAATTCGAACTAAAAATATTCTTAAAAATGGTTTCGTTTGGGTCAGTATGTATTTTTATAGTGTCTTAAAATGTGTCATTGACTTTTCGAGTTTTAAAGTTATATTTGAGTTTACTTTGCTTCTCAATATTCAACTTATTTTAAGCAAAGTTTTTCTGATTCGATTTTTTTTTGTGATTGCTTTGCAGCCATAGGTTAGAATTAGCAAATTACGCAATGATTTTTTTTTGCTTTTCTTTTCTTTTAAGAATTTGTCTATATTCATTCTTAATTTTGCTGCTGAACCCATTTTTTCGTTTTTATTTTTCCATCTTTACAATTTTGGTGCACCTTAAGATATTAGTAGCTTTTTACTTATATTCCATATCCTATGTAGTAAACATTAATTTGGTTAATTATCATTTAACGAACATTTTCTCATACAATATATGAAGAACATAAACCTTACATCGCCAAACCGAATCATAAGAAACTTTTTTTTTAAATTGTATTTTTTATTGCACCTAGCTACTTTAGCCAACCAGCAATATGTCTTTATGATAGAACTATCATAAGAAACAGATTCAAATTTACCCAAAAATAAATAAATAAATTTTGTACCTAGACGATTTTAAAGTTTGGTTATTTTTTTAGTTCTCCTTCGAGGCGGTTTTCTTTCTTTAGTTCCTCAACAAATGTACTAAAACAAGTGTGTGTGTGCATAGTGGAGCGGTGACAAACAATATCGTAAAAATTTGAGAAAGAAAGCATTTTTTTTTGTAGTTTCCACTAAATTCTAGAAGCTGTTATCTTGGTTTCTTTTCTTCAATTAACCAGTTTGTTTTAATCACCCACTACTGGAGCTTGCTAGAAACTCAAAACCACTGTAAATCCTATTTTAGCTTCCATATACTTTAATAAACAGCTTGAAAAACAAATAAATCAATGTATATATTGAATAACCTTACTCTACAAAACGAGTTTGTTAGTGCTTCGATAGATCTCCATCGTTTAAGTGAGATATCACGTTGCTTGACAAGTAGATCCCGTGTTCCCATATGATTATAAAGTACGATTCATTTGTTTGCCGTGATTTAAGGTGATAAAGAAACCAAATCAAAAAAAGGCGGAGATTGTGTTTGTGTATCTCATAAGTTATACGCTCCCCCGACCGGTCGGGACACAAAAACAATTGTCTGGTAACATATATCAGAGATACGTTACAAGGACACCGATAATTAAATCTTGAAACAATGTTTACTGCGATGAGATACTGAAGGGATACGGTTTTTGTTGTGCAGAAGCAAGAAATATTGAATTAGCGTAGTACATTTGGTTTTTAACCATTTGGGTAAACTGACTTTGCTAATAGAAACGTTAATTGAACTGCTTCCTCGTGCCAAAAAATGGTTGCCTTTAGTTTTCCGAAGACTACGTTATGGTTTTTCGTTTTGGGAAGGCGGATTTTTGTGAACCCTTGCTAGATTCTTGTTTGGTAGGAGAATCCCAGTGTATTATGTCTGATGATGGAATAAGGAGGGGCATAACAGAATTTTGGTCGTTATACAAAACTCGGTTCTATAATGGGCTATAACACAGTTTTATGTTAATATTTTGCTTGTATTTTGGTGTCTTTTCATCGTTATCCTAATAAACGCTGTCTATAAAATTCTAATGACCTGTTTAATGTTTTTTAAATAGGCGTATAATTCGAAAACATATCCCCCATTATGTTAATTTAGTTCTTAATAGCTTGTATTGTATTAGTTTAAAATTTATTTTACATTTGTTGTTCGAGTTTTTCTCACAGTATGGAGCTCATTTTGTTTACTACAAAACTTGCGTGCGAATAATATGAACTGAAAACTTTGACCCTATTCGTTGTCAGCTATTACCTCATAGTTACAACTGTGATTAATGATCATATGTGTGCATATTTTTAGTTGGTTTCGTCGGAATTGAACCGGTTTTTAACATAATTAATTCCGAATTATACAACTCATTTAAAGTCATTGATTTTTTTGGTACCGCAGGCTAACAATTTTGGCTTTATGCGTTAGTTTTGTACATGAGGAATTAATTGTCTTAGTTTGTTGTACCGTCTTTTTTAAAATTAATCGTGGAAGAATGATTAATTGTAATGTGATTTTTGAAATTCTAAGTGAAGCAAAATTATATTATCAAAATTTGTCAAAAGGTAAATAAGCATTACTTCTGTAAACATTAGCAGAGAAATGAAATATTTCATACTTTCGCATTCCATGACATAAAAATATTTTTCTAGTAACAAAATGAATAACATCACTTTAAATGGAACAGGTAGAAAGCTTTAAATATTTAGGAGTGATCATTGAGAAAAATGGAGTAACGGACAAGGAAATAAGCGAAAGGACAGGAAATGTGGGGAAAATATTTAACAGTTTAAGAACAACATTTTTTGGAAATAGAGAAGTCCCAAAACGAACAAAAGTGGAAGTGGTAAAAAATATAGTAACTCCGGCGCTTTTATACGGAAGTGAAACGTGGACACTCACAAACAAAAATAGTGGCCGAGTGAATGAGCAAAAATAGGGTTTCTAAGAAAAATCCAAGGAAGAACCAAAAAATATGGAATCAGAAACGAAACATATAGAGAACAATTAAAGATAAAATCAGTTGAAACAAAAATACAAGAAAGACAGCTAAGATGGTTGGGTCACGTTTATAAGATGAAAGAAGAAAGGTTAACCAGAAAAGCCTAAGAAGGAAAATCACAGGGAAAAAATAAAAGAGGTAGACCGAGAAAAACTTGACACGACACGAAGTAAAAAAAGCAACAACGGATAGAAACATCAAATGGAAAGACATAGAAAAGCTAGCACAAGACAGAAAAACGTGGAAAAAAGTCTGCACAACACAACTCAACAGTCCCACACCTAACAGTAGAAGGACTCATGACTAGATAAATAAAAAATAAAATCAAAACTAAAGAAAAAAAGATGTGTACCAGAACTCAGTTACACCAGATATATTAGCTCTATTCACAAGAAAAGCGATAAAAGGGCATGTGAAAACTATATATAGAGGCATTGCTAAATACTCGGTGGTATCATATCACAGGAAGCATAGTCCAATAATGTTTCAGTATACAATGAAAGACATTTTGATGGGAAGGAAAACGAAAATTAACGATTTAGGAGTTATGTTTGACCCAAAATTAAATTTTGCTGAACATATACGTAAAAGTACAGAGGCAGCACTTAGATGATTGGGGTTCGTATTGCGGAACACTATTCACTTTAAACATGTGAGTTCTTTTTATTTTCTGTACAATTGTTTTGTGAGAAGCAAATTGGAATATGCTTCTGTCAAATGGAATCCTTTTTATGAAATCTATATAAAACAAATAGAAGCCGTTCAAAAACGGTTCGTACGTTATATAATTTTTAAACAGACTGGTCTTTATCCATATTTAACATCTTATAAAACTATGTTGACTGAATTGCAGCTTATATCCCTTGAGCGAAGACGGTGTTTGCTGGATCACGTGTATATTTTCAAAATCGTTAATCACAAAGTCTATGTCACTATAGATCTATTAAATAAAATTTCCTTTTTAGTGCTTCGATCAAACAGCCGTTGGGCTAGTACATTTTTTTTGAACCAACCTCGTACTAATTTGCTTCAGGTGTCACCTTTGTACAGAATGTGTAAGGTGGCAAATATTTTTTCAGACATTGATATTTTTTATAATTGTAGTGTTTCAACTTTCAAAAACAAAGCTTTACTGATTTTACGTGCACCAGTTCAATATGATTTATTTTTGTATTAATTAATGCACATATACTTATTTATTTGTAATATATATATTTTTTTCATGTTTTGGCTGATTAATAAAAGCATAGTTATATTATGTATTATGTATATATCTGAGGATAGATTTGTATGATACAATTAATTGATTTTTCTTAATGCACACATTTATAGTACCTATAATGTTACATATATTATTACGTATATTATATTATTGTATATCGCCCTATGATTGGGGTTTACCCCTGTTGGGTGTAATTTAATAAATAAATAAATAAATATTAGCGTTTTATAAACGATGTACAGGTTGTATGGACGTGTAATAGCAAACATTTCCAGGACCTTACAAGAACTAACCTAAAGTTTTTGAAATAATCGTATTTCGATGTGAAACTATCTCATTATCATATCTCAGTGGGACAAAATCGAAATTTCGCAACGAACCAATTAGCCTGCCATTATCTACAAGAACATACAACCGAGATGCAAACAAAAGCACAGCTTAAATAGCGAAACAACTGAACAATAAAATTTAATAACAAGAGATCTCGTCTATTTACGAAACACACGCAACATCCTGCAGCGTTAATATTTTAATGTAGCCTACATAATGGCTAATGCTAATTGGACCCTGTAACATACAAATTGTTTCATCTTTTTTATTCCGTGTGTTGCAAGTCCCTCTAAACGGCGCGAGATTCCCATTAGCACAAAAGAAAATATGCAAATTAATCTTCGACACGCACTGTCTTAAAAAGCCAACACGCAACCTGCCTATTAGGTCCAATTTCGAAATGGTTAAGACTTTTAATCACGATCCAAAATATATTCTAAATGAATACAAACTGCGCACCACAATTACCTAATTCTAAGGTCAAGTCTTCTGCGATCGAAACGAGGTAAAAAAAACAAAAACACCACGGGATCTAAGATTTGCTGCACGATCTGCTTTTGTCCGGTATAGTTCGCAACAAAAGTTTTAAAATAACTGAATATTTTTAAATCAATCAAGTCCTAATGATCCGGACGTTTAAAAAGGTGATGCATTTACATCAAGCGGGCGTTAAGTGTGCCGAATTAATCCAGCATGATTCCACGAACACTAATGAATTTTGACACATACGTAGCACGTCATTTGTTACGAAATGTATGATGAAACACTCGAGCAATCAAGCAACGCGCCATTCAAAGTGAAACAAAAAATTCCTTAAGTTTATGATTCCGATACCTAAAGTTCCTTTTTTCATTGTTAAACGCTTCATAAAGAGCTCTTTTGCGAAAAATCGTGGCCACTCAGCTACGGAAAAAGTTATAACCATCACTTAAACGATAATTTACAAACAGCGATCCAAAATAACAGGAAATCCAAAACTACGATCAAAAACAAAATTGTGTAATAGAAGAGTCGAACCAGAGCGAAATAGGGTAATTGTAGAAACGAAATTAGTGGGAAAAACAGATATTTTGCGTTTTTTTTTTTAAATTTGCCTAAGAAGAAAGCCGATTTTGCAACAATTTAAAAGTCAAAATTTGCTTATTGCGTTTCTAAAATATACCAAACAGGGGAGGGTCACTTTATGTTGTCGCTTAGAATCTGATCGAAGCTGTGTTTATTGCATCAAGAACATCAAAACTGAATGTTTTGCAGAGTTATACGTGCCACTGGCCATTTCCTTCGGAAAAATAGAGGAAACACTGAAAAGTTGATGATAAAAGTAATTTTTGCGATCGCATTGGCTATGAAACCGTCAGAGATAAAATCGAAAATTATTTATTTACCAATGGGCGCATCGTTTGCAAGTAAAATGGTGCAAGTTTTGGAAAAAATCAACTTTTCCGGAGAAAAACGTCAAAAACGAAGCACCTGCAAAAGCTCTATGATTTGAGAAGTTGTACTTATAACTAAATCCATGCGAATTGCATAGGCGTTTAAAATAGGGGAAACCGTTTTTACAAGGGCCTCGTTTTTCGTGATTACAATGGCCATCAAAAGTTTTAAGGTTATTGTGGAATGCCCGTTGAAAGTATTGCAAAATAGCTGACAATGCATGACTTGTTTATACATGTGGTTATGTAAAATTAAAATGTTAACGATCAATCAATAAACACAGGCACAGTACTTACATTTTTGAGTCTTATTTTTACACGAATAATTAAGAAAATGCACTTTGTAAGGTTGTCACTGTTAATGCTTACAAGACAGTTCTATAAACTTTCACGCTAAATCACTGTAACCTATAAGATGTTTTACATACATTTTAAATAGATGGCTGTTTATGAAAGGAAGAATATTTAAAGTATCCCATTTTATCAAACCATTTTAGCCACGGTTCCCAAACTTAATTTTTACCGGAATTGCAGAACCCTGATTCAACCTTTTCTGGTTGTGTAATGATATAATTGTTCTTAAAGGGTTCTTTTAAATATTCAATGCAGCGCCTCATGTGTTATGTAATTAAAATTTATCACTTTCAATTCTTGGCTTTCTTTACATATCGTTTTATAGGTCAACTGAGCATTTTTTTCATGAAACCTTATAGCTAGCTACCTGTTCGGATGTGTTTCATAATCATAACTTTATCTGTGTATGCATTGGCCGCGATAATGTTTTTGTAAGTGTATCATCCTGTAAAAATTTGTGGGAAACGTCAATAGTAGTTTTTCATTTGCTTTTATGCTATACTATCGGTTGTGTTTGACTCATCTTTTTAAATTGTTTCAGGCGGGCACAAATGGCTGAAGATGGCGAATCACCAAACAGAAAGGTGTTGCACCAGCAGTATCAGGTAGGATTTACAAAATAATAATTTCGTTTTTTCGAGCACGCAACGGAGAAGATAAATCGTTCTTATTTATATCACGTTGAGTTGTCACTTTATAAGTTTTGAAATATATATTTGATATTATTATGAATCGCGGTGGACAATGTGCATTCTTGGGTGCGACGCTATTAATTTAATAGAGAAAGTGAGAAAAATTATGTGTATATGCCTTTTATAGCGTTGGTATTACTGGCCTGTTTGGTAATATAATAATAAAAAATAGACGTACATTAGGTAATACACGGTTGCGAGTAATTTGAAACGTTTAATCTGCTTTTGTGAGTTGAGTGTTCGAAGGTGTTACAAGAATAAGCTTTGAAAGTTTGTTTTTTTCGAGGTTGTCCGGTTTTTTGAATGGTGTAATAAGTTGGGAGTAAAAAATTCGAGGGAGTTAAATGATTCTTAGCGAAATAAGAGCCAACCAAAGATATTAGGACACATTTATATTAACAATTGGTTCTGTTTTTACAGTATATCATTTTCAGTTTATTATTTTACATACATAGGACATACTTATCAATTACTGAGTGTCCCAACCATCAAGAGAAATTATTGGATAACTTTGTTATTAGCGAATACCGAATATTAAAACACAAAGTTTCATGTAAAGTTGATTGTGGTCATATCATAACCTATACAAGCTAAAATTATTTTCAATTACACAGACTGCTTTGATTTTGCTCACCGATACGTAACTTTGTTCCTTTAAATAGAACACTTTGTATATTATGTATTTTTTAAATTCCTAGTCAGATTTTTTAAATAACTGATAAACTGGAGCTATAAAGGTGATTGAAATTTGAGTTTAAGCATGGGAATCTCGCTTATTATAACAGCTAGAGTAAAGGTTTAAATTTGGCAAAGCTGCTAAATTTTGTGCTCAATAATAATCCAAAGAGAAATTGAAAATATCTCAAACGGCATTCGAAGAAATTAGAAAAACCCGAAAAATACGGTTTTTGAAAATCGTCTTTAACTCCTTTGGAGTTTGAAATATTTTAAATGTGTAAAAACATTGCCCAAGCTACTTTTTAAGCCGAATCGGATGGTGGTCACAAACTTTTCCTATGTCGATTCGTTTTTGTTTTATGATAACCAACTTTATTTTTTTTATGGGCGCAATTTTTGCTATTTGCATAATCAAATAGCATTTATTTTTCTGAATTCATTGATGTATCACACATGGTAGTTTATTTCTTTATTTACTGCCAAAATTAAAAAAAGGGTGTTAAACTTTAAGCATAATAAATCAAGTAGGCCGGTCGTTGTAGTTTATGTTGTTACCATGACAACCAACCAACAAACTAAAAGTTTTGAAAGCCTATTACTTGTCACATTAATAAATTCGTAAAAATAAACTTTAATAACGAAGAAAAACGCGATAAGCTGCGAATTTTTTATTCATTGTTATAGACGATTTTCAAAAATCTTATTTTCCGGTTTTTCCTAATTTTCTTGGAGACCGTTTGAGATATTTTCAATTGCTCTTTATATTATTAATGAGCACCAAATTTAGCAACTTTGCCAAATTTAAACCTATACTCTAGCTATTATAATAAGCAAGATCCCCATGCTTAAACTCGAATTTCAATCACCCTGTATAGGGTAACAAATCCATCGCTAGCCATTTTCAAAATAAATGTATTTGCACTTCGTTTCTTTTAAAATAAACGAGAAATTCTAAAAATACAGTTTACTACAGTAGCTGAAAAAAAAACCTGAAAATTTAAGAGTGCCATACAAATTTGATTTAGGACTGTACTTTGGATTAAATAAACGAAATGTTCTATAAATATAAAACCCAGTTCGTTTAAAAATTGTGCTACATTACACGCGTACACATTTGACCCAACATCAATCAATTATGACATTGTTTATAAATCTCTAACAATAGTTTATTAAACAATCGTGCCTTACTTGAAGCGATCACCATAACAAGGTTCTAAAATGGTACAACAGTAAATTATTAATTGTAAATAAATCTAAAAATAATAGCACCTGTTGTTATTTATCGCAAATGGCTACTGTATTTGAATGAATCGTTTTTAATAGTCGAGTATTGTCTGTGTTGAGGTGTTTCATGAAGGCAAACAGTATTCTAAAGTTGAATTAAACAGTTCAAAATTAAACAACAATAGTTTTTCTTTTTTGTTTCGATTTTTTTTGTTTAATTCATTTGTTTTTAAACATACTTGAAGACGTCTGTGGTTTGTTTTTAAATAAAGTAACGCCATTTTCGAATATTTTTCAACAGTTACTGTTGGGTTTTGAGAAACTTTGTTTAAAAATTAAGTAAAAATCAAACAATAACGAAACAAATGCGTTCTATAATAGTTCTTTTTTCTTTGGTTTCATTCATTTGTTTTAAGATATGATTATAGATGCTTGCAATTTGTTTCTAAGTGAGTGTTTGCCCGTGGTTAGACGAATTTTTAAGAAAAAAATTCACCCAACTCTTTTGGTATATTTAATTTATGAAAGAGGTGATAAATTCTGTTGTCTGCTTCATTTCTCTATCGCTTTTGATCACAAAGAATTGTACTTCATACGTCGTTTGATTGATTAGTCATGACGTATTTGTTTTACAAACATTACTGACTCATTTAACGGTTTGTTTTTTAAATATTATTATCTAAATGTTACGAAATGTGACCAGCGTTGCAGGTGCATGTAAAATATGCAGTAGCCTGTGCATTGTTGGTGTCCAGCGGACCGCAACTCCTGTTTCAAACGATTTTTCATAGTTTCCAACAGTTTAATTAAGGTTTATTTAGCTGGTAGCACAATACTGCTCGTGTGTGCGAACCAGGTTCAAGATAAAATTTTACATAGGTATTTCAGAGTGTCAGTAAAACACGGCTAGCTAACAAAAAAACGCTAGATAATGATAGTACTCGCCGTTTCTGTAAGTGTACGTATGGAAACGTGGTTTGTCGATTGTTAAACAGATAGTACGAATTATAAAAGTGACAGTTACTTCCGTATGCATTGCACAATAACATAGTAGAACTAGGAGTAATTGTAATTGTGAAATAGTAAGATTGTTTCGCAAGTTGGTGGTGTAAAACGTCGATTTTGCGTTTTATTTGCTCTTTATTGCTAGATAATCTTGATTGGAATCTGTTAATAGTTTTGCAGATAAAAAAAGTTGTATTGTGTCGTTACATTTTTTTTTTTTGCTGAATACGATGTGGTGATTGATTGGAACCGTGCATTAGAGGTATAATGCTGCTTTTAAAAAATATAATCGGAATATAGAACACATTTATATTTTACACCACACTCCATAACGTGAACAACTTACAAAGAAAGCAGTAGTTAATGTAAATGAATCAGTTACCTACTCTATTTGCAAATAAAGAAACCCTTTCTAGATTTGTTCACACTTGTTTAACATCAAACCAAACTTTGACCAAGCGTGTCGCATGTACTATAGCGATGATGGCGTCTAAGAAGCCAAATTACCTTACATTGGAAAAAAAGAGCAACGTCTATCAGAGATGAAGAAGGGATGTGGAGTGACTACTTTGTCAAAAAAATACGGGGCAGCCAAATCCACTCAATTGCTTTTAAACAGAAGGAAGCAAAAGTTAACTCAACAGTTGCTATGACATTTTCTGGACCAGGAAAATGAAAATCTTTGAGACCTTCAGAATTTACCTGGATGGAAAAGACATTCTATAAATGGTTGTTGCGACAAGAGAACAATTTGCTCCAATAACTTGTCTAATGGTCTTATTCTGAAAATGGAAGCATTTTTTTTTTTTTTTGAGAAGATTCGAGAAAATTAACATAGGTACATTTTCCGCTAGCTCGGGATGGTTAAAAAAAATTAAGAATCGTTATGGTATAGGTTTTCTGACTATTACTGGAGAAAAATTATCTTCACAACCAAAGCAAGTTGCTTTTTTTCTACAAAAACGCGAATAAAATTGAAGAGTGAAATTTAACCCATGATCGGTTTTATAATACTGACGAAATAGACTTGTACTAGAAGCTATTACCAGGAAAACTTACGTTTCAAGTGAAAAAAACGACAGAGAGATTTTTTTTTTCTAGCATGTTTAAAAAGTTATCTAATTTAATATTCAGTTGCTTTTATATGCATTGCTCCTGGTGATGGCTAGTGTTTATTAATCCACAGCGCTAAATCAGTTCTAAGAACTATCAGTTCAATAACGTGAACTCCTCGAAACAGTGAAAATCACTGTCCTTAATTAGTTCACGTCACAGTGACTGCACTGTATATAAATTCATTATGTTTTAGTGTAAGTCAAAACCTGCTCGTTATAATGACTGTTCTACGTCTTTTAGTTTACTTTCTTCTTCATCTTTGCTAAATTACGTTATCTCGAAATACAAACAAGGTTGCGAACTGCGGATTCTTTGAAGATGTGGCATACCACACGTTCAACATTGCTGAACCAAAGAAATTCCATGTTTATGCCACATACTTTTACCACTACCCGTTATCTGCTTCCTTATCTAAGCATATTTTTTGCAGCAATGAAGTAGAACTTTAATCGAGGCTTTAGCTATGGCTTACTGTAATTAGATTTTCATTGCATTATACCGCATCGGTATTTAACCATTATTAAAATTCTTGAGATGCGCAAGTCAAAGTAATAAAGTTAAGATCGAACATAATTTATACAAATCAAAACAGTTAGTTCATTCTTGAAGTAGCATAATCACATACTATGAAATTTTTGCATATACAGGGTGTCCAGAAAAAGGATAAACAGACTAGGGATATAAAAGATGCTAATATATATAATCTACTCCAGCATTATAAGCAAGCAAAGCTAGTTTATTAGAGAGCAGAACAACGAATTACGAAAACAACTAGATATGTACAACATGGGAAAATTGAAGAATGTGGAGCATCAAGAATAGACATCTCCACAATTGGGACAATTCAGGTATACCAGAAAAAAATAAATACAAGTATATGTCTTGAGGTAAGAAATAAATAGAAAGACGAATCAAAAGATGCAACTTACATTAAACGACGTAACTGGCTTTAAGCTCAAAACTTTCAGGATAATGATAAAGAAAATAAAAGATAAATAAGGTACGGACATGTAAAAATAGCAGACAGAGGCAGGAGAATTGGAAGGTAACCGAGACCAAGCTCGGTGGCTGGTTGTGTTAACAAACTAACTTGCAATCGGGAGGTCATGGGTTCGAATCCCAGGGCCGACTGTCATTGCAGAGGCTTCAGGGTCTACAGTTAAGGCAAATGCTGTGGCAGTACTTCCACCTATCCTTGCCCATTCACATCCTTACCCACCATCATTGCACCTCTAACGGCTGAAGAGGGGTCAATTCCCCTGTAGCAGTCTGCAGCGCGAGCAGAACACACATACACAGATGTGAACTACACAAGGTAACCGAATGGAGCCCGCCTAGATGAAAAAAAAGAGGCAGGCCTAGGAGACTCTGAAGTCGAAGTTCACGATGGAATTCAAAAAAGTTTCGAGGAAGGACGATGGGAAGGAACAATTTGAAAAACTGGCTTCGACAAGATAGTCAGTTGTATCATTATATGGTCTCCCGCATCCATTGTGGTTAAAGCTTTTTTCGGAGGATTTTAGAAATATCACCTGAAGTTCTCTATGGCTATTTTTCTTATTCGTAACGTACACAACCAAAATAAAACCGACTAGCCCTTTGCAAATGAGGTTTTTGAGCAAAATAATAGGTAAAACACTTAGGGATAGAATAAGAAAAGAACAGCATCCAGAAGGCAAAAATAATAGTCTAGTGCACCACTAAAAGTCATTGGTAATAAAATTCTTCAACAGCAGTGTATAGTGGTGAACGCAATTTGATGTTATGGCCAATATTTCATTTTAACACCTAATCAGGTACTTCGTTAAGAGTTTACAACAAACCATAAAACATATGTGCGTTTTTCATGCCAGAAGCATTTAGTTTATATCAAACTTTCCACACCCTTCGTGTTTACGATATATTACACATACACAATTCCGATGTTGCAACAGACTTCAAATACAAGAAGTCTTCAAGCTAACACTATCACACGCATTCATAAATACATTAAATGCTTCACATCGCGGATAACCTGTCAAAACAACAGAGATAATTATATGGAACGATGCTGGAGCGAAAAAAAAACTTAATGAATGCCGCAGCTAATGATGCTAAATACAACCAACATTCTAGTTACGTAAAAGGTGTTCGCCTCAAGTGGCCGAACGAAATAACACAGAAAATATCACTTTCTTTGTTAAAAATCACAAGGCCGACTCGATTCGTTCGGAATTGCATTCGTACAATGGTTCAACAATCGTAGACACCTATGAAGCGTTGAATTAAAAAAACGCTATTAGAAAAATGTAATTATCCCGCTTTCTACAAGGCTAGAAAATGGATTGGGATCGATTGAACAACGAAACGACTGTGTTTTGTTCAAAAATAATATAGTGCAGTGAGTTGTGAGCCATTAAAGTCAAAATAAGTGTTATAAGGTCGCTTATCTGTAGAAAAGAAATATAATTAGTCTGTTAATTAATAATAAATCGTTAAATTAATTAAGTAGCGGTTTATAATCGGTTGTGTTTTTATTTAGTTTTGTTTTTTCGGGAGATAAGAATGAGTCGATGGGGGCAATGTGGCGCTATGTGCTTGCGTTATCTCAAAAAAATATTACAAATTATCTGCTAATTTCAATAACGTTCTTTAAATATACTTTAAGGACAAAATTTAAATATATTTTTTTCGAATAACAAAAGCGTAATGAAAAACAATTGAATTGTTTTAAATGGCAAGGTACCCCTATATTATAGTCGTTTAATAGAGAATTTTTTCTCTTTTTAGTGATGGGGTCACCTTATAAATTAAGTTTATGCTAAGAGGCCAGAGAATATCGAAAATTTAAAAGATCGTATTAGAGAAATTACACCTGACATGGTTGGGAATGTTATAAACGGGTTTAAAAACCGAGTTTATCATTGCCAAGCTGTAAATGGTTCACAGTTTGGACACTTATCGTAGATTTCGTCAAAAAAATGTAGTTCTTATGATGTTTTTGTTAGATATAAATACTAAACAACTAAAATAATTTTTGCGTTTTTTCCAAAAATTTTTTTAAGTAAGGGGACCAAAGTTTTGCATCATTGAAAACAGAAAAAAATTCCCTGTCAATTGAGTATAATATAGGGGTACCTTATCATTTTAAAAAATTCAATTGTTTTTCATTGCTCTTTTGTTATTCGAAAAACAAAAATTTTGTCTTATGGTGGAAAACTAAGTACCAAACAACTTTTATTCAAAACATTTTTCTATAAAGTGGATATTTACTGAGATATTTAGCATATTCCATACCTTTTGGACACACTGTACATGTATGTATAATGCTTTTAAAAGCAATATACATACGTACGGTCAAGTTTGCCCCATTTGGGTGAAATAGACTATCATTATATTTTGTTTTTGTAAGTGAATGAGTTTAATATTGATAACTTCTAATGCTGCAGTTAAAGTAAGGATGAATTGAATACCCACAATATACCATTAAGAAATATTACTTGTATAGCGTTGTAGGGTTATTTTTTTATGGTAGCGTTCAAAATTGGTCGACTTCGCTCAATTTTACTGCACATCAAATAAAATTCCTACATCTATGAAATGTTTAGTTTAGATTTTGTTTGGTATCGTACCGACAACGGTATTATCTAATTTTTTAAACCAGATCAAACATAATCCATGTTGATAGCAGCGCATATTCAATATTAGTTTATCATTTATCTGGGTTGGTCTTTTGTCTGATACAGAATATTATCGGTAGGTGTATTCATTCCATCTTCACGGGCACACCTCCTTCCATATTTAGCCATAGCATATTTAAGTGCACGTGTTAGTCGGTCGATCACAGAAAATCAACTTATGAGTTATCGATATGAATCATGCCTGCTTATCAGATTCTGAAAAATCCAGACTGTTCGTTATCTCTCGTACGGTTTTCTTCGCTATGAAGGTGCAACATATTATACAGTAGCGGTACCAGCATCGCCATTGGGGGAATGTTGCGGAAAAAATTGTCTGCGGGCTCTTGGTTGTTGCTAGTCAGTGCCAGGTTGTGAATAACAGCGAAACATTACCGAGAAAAAAATTGTAGAGTGAACCGTTCGACGTACGTTGTTGCTTGATGTGGGCGGTTAAAATGATATTCAAATCCCGTGTATGTAAATATTTGCGATACGGTGACAGTTGACGATCGATATTAAACAAAAGTACAGCTAACTTGTCAATTAAATAACAATCCATGATAATCTTAGGGGGCGGTTCTTTTAAAAATTGCGGTACATTTTGTCTGTCATTTGCAATTTAAACTAACGCCACAAATTTGTGTCAACGGGAAAAAGCAACCGAGTGTCAAATTACCACGAAATCGGCACCAAATTTCGTCCCCAAGTACAAGCCGGTTAACACCGGTTGATTTTGTAAGTGTGTGCAGAAAACAACGTTATTGTTTGGTATTTAAATTAAAGTGTAGAGATTATAGCAGTAATGATCGTATCGATATGATTTACTACTAAGATCTGGGATCTGGTTACATCATTTTCTAGGAATAAGCCTTGCCGATGGCGCTGAAAGTTAATAAAACAAAGCAATTGAATATTGTATGATTGTATACGCAAGAATGCAGAAATAAATGCACTTTTTGCATGCAAGGTCTTTGGTTTCTCTAACCACGAATTATAACATGAAACTAATCAATGCAACGTTAATTTCAAAACGTTTTGGTGCCGCTATTGCGAATAAATAAATCAATACTGTTTAGCTTTCTATTCAAATAATGGTTAATTGCTAGCGATTGTTCATTTTCCCCCCAACTTTGCGTTCCTCAATTTATTCTGTTAGGTACTGTAATAACTTCAATTAGTTGTGGGTTTCACTTTTCAAAGAAAACTTTGAAAAAGTAGGAAATTTACTCGAAAAAATGTATCGGTTATTTTCTTTGATTTCTTGGCGACGAATCACTTCAGTGTCACTCGTTTTTTTACTAGCTTGAGTTGCATATTACGAGGGGAGTTTTTTTATATTCGCGGAATGGGGTCGAAAGCGACTGAAAGATTAGACATTTTATTATTTTACTTCTCAGTATATTCTTCTCGAACATGTCTACATTTGTTAGATCTTTCAATTAATTTTTCTAGACCCTCAAAATGCTCATTTACTGTTGCTTGCAATTACTCATACATGCAAAGAAGCATGGGAAAAACAACAAATACTTAGGGAATGGGAAAATAATTTACTAATACCAATAAACAAGAAAGGAGAACAGACCCAGTGTGAAAATTACAGACCAATCTGTTTAGCCCAAACTAGCTACAAACTATACACAAAAATCCTAGAAAAAAGACTAAGAGAGGAAGTAGAATTAAAACTAGGAGAAGAACCAGCAGCTTTTAGACCAGAAACACAGACAAGTGATTACATATATATTATAAGGAACATAATAGAAAGAAAAATAGAAGAAGGAGAAGAACTTTGCTTAACATTTATAGACTTAAAAGCTGCGTTCGATACGGTGGACAGAAGAGAAATATGGAAAACCCTGAGAGAAATGGAAATACCCAACATTTTAATAAACGCAATTAGATGCACATATCAAATGAATTCAGAATGTACAAGGGAATAAAACGAGGAGACAGCCTAAGCCCATTATTATTTATAATTTTCATGGACGATAGGTAAACGAATTAAAGAAAAACATAACCAACTAAACACGGAAATTGGATATAGAAATCTAGAACTTATTACACTGAATAGTCTATTATACGCAGATGGGTGGTACGTACTAATAGCAAATACTAAAAGCAAAATGCAAAAGTTAGTGAACGCATGGAACGAAGAAATCGAGGACATGAAAATGGAAGAGAAACATAAATGAAACAAAAACTATGATCGTAAACGAAAAACATGAAGACAATCAGAGCAACAAAAAAATTAAATGTAAAACAGTATACTGAAAAGATTAACCACATACGAATACTTGGGAAGCATAATAACAGAGGATGGAAAAATAGATGCCGAATTAACAGATAGAGCGAACATATCAACAAAAATATATTACTCATAAAACAAAACAATACTAGGATACAAAGTCATTGACGTAAAGGTGAAAATGAAAATACATAATATGGTAACATTGCCAACAATAACATACGCATCCAAAAACTGGACACTAAGGAAAGAAGACGAGGCTAAAATTAACACCATCGAAATGAAACACATCAGAAAAATTGCGGGGATAACTAAATAGGACAGATAAAAAACGAAAACATTGGAGAAGTAAAAGAACAAGAACCAATAATAGAAAAAATAAAAAACTGAACTGGTATGGCCATATGGTAAGAATAAAACCTGACAGAATCACGCGAAAAATAATGGAAATTGGAAAACCAGCCAAAAACAGAGGGAGACCAAGAAGAAAATGGATAGATAAAATAAAGGAAATAGGGCTAGAAAAAAAAAACAGTAGAAGAAATGAAAACACTAGCAAAAGATAGAAGGGCATGGTGACTCAGAACACAAAACCACCCTCCGACACCTGGAAAGACATGCTACTAACAAAAACAATATGCAATGTCATGCTACTCACAAGATTTTTATTGAACCCAAAAATATTTGTACGAAGTAGTATAACTATAATTTTTTTTATTGGGGATTTTAAATTAAATGAATGTTTTGGTTTGAAAGGTTATAGATTTAATTATTTATGGCTAAATTTAATTATTAATCGCAAATAATTAAGCTTAAATGCGATGGTGGGGATATTGTCCAGGTTATTTTTTCTTTGACGTTAATCTTAAGCATTTCAGACCAGAAATAGCTTGATGATTCGGACTGTTACAAAACGCGATTTGGCCAAATTAAAGTCAAACACAAATCAGTTTGTTTATGTAAATTCCCGTTGATGTACCGCTTCATAGATGACATGAAAACATGTTCAACTACATCCCTTGAAAACATCACTGGATTAAAAGTTACGTAAATGTGTTTTCTAACAAGGTTTGATCCAGAAATTATGTAGAAATTGACTGATTGCACTGTATTCCAAACTACACATTTTGAAATGCTGTTGCTATGGTATAAATATAAATATAATAATGTAAATATTATGCTATGGCCAAAAAACTGGCCGATAAAACACCTGTTTAAACTATTCGATCAAGTCCCTTAGCATAGGATGCGCGCGCATTGCGTCTCAGTTGTGAGAAAATACGCACGCTGTCATTATCAGCTTCAAACTGATTTACTCGTAATTAATGTAAATTTCGTGCAAAAACGATGTTGTTTTAGTGAAAATTGTTCGCGAAGTGTTAAATTATCGACAGGAAGTGTTTGCAAAAGTCGTGATATTCCGTGAAACGAAATAACTCATTTTACATAAACTTTGGAAAATCAGCTGACGCTAGCGTCCCTACGGGAGCCGGCCGCAGCCTCCCGATCGCAGGATAGCGACACTGGCCGCTAAATGCAGGGAAATGGCGGTGAATTTGTAATAATTATTAGGACAGTTGTGGAAATTATGAGTCAGTAACAATTTTTAAAGTGTTTATGGTACTTTGAGCGTGTACTGTGCGATTTTCGCAAGAATTGCTTGTTTTTTTTTTGGAAATGGCGTCCCTGATGGTTTATTCCGGATATTTTGATGAAAGGTAGGTCAATTTTGAGTTAAAAATTATTTTTTTAATTTAAACTTGCATTTTGAAAACGATTTCTTGATACAATCGCTTTTTAAATAAACAATTTTTACTTTACGCGAAAATTAAGAAGCGTCTTGTTTACATTTTAACGAGGAAAAGAAAAATATATTTAAAAGCTATTTTGTAGGCAGTTTAGGCCCAGAGCTTGGTAATGTTCTTCCACACTCTTCTGTCTTTCGCTTTCTTCCTCCAATTCATTGTTTTTCTCTCTTAGTTCTACCTCCACAGCTTCTCTCCATCTTTTTCTGGGCCTTCCTCTTTTTTTATTGTATGTAGGTTCTTTCCACGCTATATCTTTTATTATTCTGCTGTCCTCTCTTCTCTCAATATGTCTTAGCCATTTTATTCTTCTGGCATTTATGACTTTGTCTATGGTCGCTTCTTTGAAAATTGTATATACCTCCTCGTTCGTTCTTCTTATATATCCCTCATCTGTTCGCTTCCCTCCCAGTATTCTCCTGATTATCTTTCTTTTCCATCTTCTTAGGGCTTCCTATGCATTTTGGTTCCGTACCCAGGTCTCACACCCATAGATCGCTGTAGGTCTTACGGTCTTAGTATTGTTTTATACAAACGTAGTTTGTTGCTCCTAGATAACTGTTTTGCTCTCATTAATTTATTCTTTTGCATAAAAAATTATCTGGACATGATTTCAATTATGTTCTAGTTTGTTTGCACTTTGTTTTTATTTGGAAAGAGATTCACGATTTTAAGTATGCACAGGTGGACGGATGCATATTGATTGCTTATTAAAGGTCAGTCTCGTGAACCAAAAGCCTACAGTAATTGCAGTTTTCAAGGCCTTCTCGTGTTCCTATATTGTTTAATTTTAATTACGTATTCCATGATTGAACTTATGGATCAGCAGAAATACTAACGAACTTGATAGAGTAACGTATTGTATTGTAGCGTTTCAACTACCTGCAATTAAAATTAAAAAAGGGACTTAATAGAAGTGGAGATTGAATAGAATTCCCAGCTAACCTAATAACGATACAGCAAATATAATATTTTCAACATTTCAGCTGTATGAATCAAGTTTCACATGAGCGAAACTGGTAATGGAAAAAAAAGGTTTAATTGTGATTAAGGAGCAATAAATAGGTCCTGTAGAGATTTATATCGTTAGTTATTTCTTAAGGGTTTATTTTTCTGCTCGTTTTTCCCTTTACGTTGTAGCTTTCATCAAAGTTCGTAGCAAGTAACAGTTGAATGTCGTTACTTATGTATATCTCACAATAGAAAAACAATGTAGGCCCAAAAAAGAATTTTAAACACCTTACTGGTTCAATAACCCACTGTAAGGCGATTAATAGTTCTCAATTTGTTGATATGTATACGATTTTAATAGCTGCTACGATACAAGCAAAGTTTACAAGATCAATATTATTTATTTTTCGCTGATACCACAATCGTCAGGGTCTAAATTTAATTTATTAGGCGCCACTCATCAATCACGATACGAAACAAAATAATTCTGCTACATTTTTATGGCTAATACGCGAATTGCACGGTGATAAGGGTTATCAGTGCCGGCAAGGGTAATTATAAACTCAATTATTTCACTTGTAAACCGTTTTAAGTACTTTTGCCAATAAGGTGACGGCTGGTTGATAGCTCTGTTCTGTGTTTGTTTTAGACAAAATTGACGAGGTCAGAGTTTAGTAGAATAATAGCAGGCGTTGATTAATACCGCGCAAATAACAATTGAAATGAGTCGATAAATTTTAAGTATAATTGAATTAAAATTTGGGGAGATTTCATCACTGGACGGGAAAATGTGAAAAAAAATGTATCGTCTTGTGAGTTTACTATCTATCTTTGATATTTTTCTTTCCAGAAAGTTTTAAATTTACCATTTTTTTAAGCCTATAAAGTATCTAAATCAAAGTAATCAGTAGGTGCGAGGTCAGGAGAGTACGGTGGGTGAGCCATGACGGCTTGGCTAAAGTTCTGAAAGGTTCTTGGTCAATATTTTATGTGGCATTGTGCATATAAATTAAGACTCCATTTAAAATTCTTGGGCATTTTTATGCAATTTTGGATTGAGCAGTTATAGTTTCTTTGTAGCTAGTGATTGTGAATTCTCGACTTTTTTAGATTCTCGAGATTGAGAATTTTTTTAGCAAGTTTGTGAATCTCGAGAATTGGAGAATTTTATTTAATATTAGCATCTTGTCGGCTTAGGACCTTCACTGCTATTGTAATATGTTTCAGAGCATTGACTAAAGCTAATGTTATCGGTTTGTTTTTTAACAATGTCGTATTAATTATAAATAATTAAATATAAATAAGAATTTATGAGAAACGACGTATTTTTATGGAGCTCGTTCTTTGTTGATTTTTGCCAATTTTTCAAATTTATTTATTGCTTTTTTTAAATCCTCATTAGATATGATCATAGTTTGTATCTTCAGAGACTGGTCAAAACGCTTCGGCGATACAAAAATACCAATGAACTTATGGCCTGACCTGATATAATTCAGTTAAGATGAACTCAATATTTCTAAAATTTTAATAATGTAAAGAATTTGAATTTTAATATTATCTGGTCCAGTTTTTAAAATTTACAGAACTTAAAAAATCTGCAATATCTTTTAATTCATTCTGCTGAAGATGTTATCTCGATCCATTAAAACCTTCTACGACGTTAAATTCTTCTGCTATTAAATATAATTCGAACGCCAGCACTATCCATAAATAGTCAATAACAAATTATCAGTAATGATTGATGTAAATTAAATCAATTAAATCACGAATCGGTTGTGTGAAATAGAAATCTTCGGATGGAGACTCTTGCCCTTCTACGAGTGTGAAATGCGCTTCTCAAGTCAGCGTTATCCGGCACTAGAGATGAATTTGACATTCTAGATCAGATAATGAGAAATAACTTAATCGTAATATGGCGTGTAGCATACCAGAGATAGCGTAACAGAATCTTAACAGTAGTTGATGTGTAAATTGGCTAGGAATTTTGTTTATGTCTGTCTTGCGTAAGCAAATGATGTACATTTAAAGAAAACAAGTGAACATCCAGCGACCACATGTCACTGGATACATTTTGAATTTTAATGGCAAATGGAGTACTTACAGGATTTGAAATGATTGTTTTAATGCGAAATTAGCGGTGCAATGAGAGATTACTTGCTTGGATTTTGTTTGTTGGCTACGTTTTTCGAATCCAATTAAAGACATGGGAAATCGATTTTCTTATCCGGTTTTCTGTGTGTAATTTTCCTTCCTTTGGCATACTTTGGAAACAAATGAAGTAAAAATGGTTTATTGCGTTGGGGGTCTAGCAGAATATGGAAATGATTAGGAACTAGTAAGAAATTTGTGTGAGGAATATGAGAAGACATGCGATAGAAAATGTTTTGGGAATGCTAAAATTTTGAGTTTTATGCATTTTTTAAACTGAATTGTCCTTTCATGAGCCTCTTCTAGAGCGATAGTGGATTTCTATCTGAGTTTGTGATCGGTCGAAAATATAAATTTGGAGAGGGAATTAAATATTTTGGGCTTGATAATTTTTTGACGAATTTCGGCGACCAGTAGCGTTACTTTAATATAGATTAAACGACACCCCTGGCAGTACTTGTAAAATTTGACATAACGTACATTTAATTTGACAGATAGGTTAGGTGAAGGAAATTTTCTGACAAAATATAACTCGTGCATTGCAAATAATCTATAATTTTTGACCAATCTTCACTCATGCAAGTTGAATCAGAAAAAATCACTCGTGCACTTTGTGTACTCGTGTAATTTTCAGCTCAACTTGCATTCGGGCATATTTACCAAAAATGATCGATAATTTTTAATGCACTTGTTATATTACTACTGATAATTAGACGAAATTAAAACTTGCTTTTCATACCAATAACGCACTTCAGAGTTTTAAAATACTTTATCATAGAGTTATTCGTTTTTCATTCTTATGATGTAAAAAACTGTACTGAGGACCTTATTAAACATACAAACCTTCAGGATATAAAATAAATCCGAAGAAACGCTAGTCAATACATGCGACTTATATACGGAACAGTATTAAATATGCAGCGTACACCGCACACTTTTCCTATTATATTTAAACGAATATTTTAAAACCCGGAGTATTTAAATATATCTCAGAGCATTACAGAGAAAGTGCAACCAACGTATATGTACGGCTGTCAACGACGTCTACATCTGATACGACGGTGTAACCAAGTTATATTTACGACCAGCATGAATCTGAATCTTCACTAACGGGATCAAAAGCACTTCCTGGTGGCCGGTCCCATTCGCCTATGACCTTCAGGTCACCCGCCGCATCGAAGTCGTTCGAAAAAATAGGGTTTACGATCTTGCCGTGCTTAATTTATGCCCTTTGCGGTTGGCTAAAAATAATTTTACATGAATCTGGTTCATTACGAGTAACTTAGCAGCGACGGTATGAGAAGCTGGAAATAGCCGAGGTGTTCCATGAGCACGTTAACGCGTGAAACAATTAATTTCGTTAAGAGAGAACGTGACACAGAGGATCAAAACAGGTCAAAGTAAGAAAATATCTCATATTGTTTTAACGACTGAGCTTGCGGTCCTAAAAATTATGTTGGGCTCGAAAAATAAATAATACCAAAGGGTCTTTTTTTAAAGGAAAAGCTGGGGAACGCTTTGGCGAGCTTTTACTTAAGCCAATGCCAACTTAAAGACCTTTATTGTATTCCTTGTATCGTGTCTGCTTCCAGAAACATTATAAAGGAGTATTATGGATAAATTTTGGTGAAAGCAAGTTCCAAAACCACTATTAAAAATTTTATGTATAAAACCAAACTTCTTTATAATGATAAAACATTAATTTTAGCCATAACATAGCAACAACGAACGACTAACACAACGTATGCAAAACTAAAACACTTCTGAATACCATCCCGACGATAAGCCATCCAAATTGCATACTAGAGAGATCATTGAAGTCAATTCCTTTGTGCGTGTGCAAAAAGATTGGTTTAAAGCGCTTCCACCACTCATACGGAGACTACTTTGGGCAGAGCTCGCTAGACTGGAAATAATCAACACAGAAATACTAATAAAAACCGTATATCACGGCTTAACGAGCTGCGATTTAGATGGTATGGGGTGCCGATCATGACAAAGTTCCCATGGGGTACCACTAACTACAGGGGTAAATAAAGCTGTCGCCCCTAAACCCTGGGGTAACTCTTACATCACCCCTATTTCTCGGCAATACGCAAGGATGGTGCGATGTACGTAGAACAAGGGTTTCTTAAAAAGAGCATCAACGGTAGTCAATTTCTCTTTGGAATTCCTACGTCTAGATCTTAAAAATTAGTCGTTTATTTTCATTAAACACTTGAAGCCTTTTGTTTTCATCGAATACTGGCCTTCAAAAAAATATGAAGAGAAATCTTTAGATATGAGCCGTTGATTTTGAAAGTGGCATCTGCTATTTTGAGGTATTAAATGTTTTGCATTTAATGTGCATTAAAATATTTATGTTAACTTTAGAGAAATTTCACTTTTATTTATTTGTTATCTCGGTTGCATATATTTTTCTCCTAATAAGTACATCATTTCGCACATACTTTAACGAATCGCCATTTTTCGTCACTTAAGCCACTTTCAAAATTAATAATTTATAAAAACTACGGGCTTATGTTGATTCTGTACGTTTTTTTTTACTGAAGTGATGTTTGATAAGACAGTAATTTAAGAAAATTGATAAGTAAATTGTATAATATAAGTAATTTATACAATGTATTTCATTATAAGTTTATTCAAGTATTTTTTTATTATCATTAAAATTCATAAAATACATAAGTAATAAGTAAATTCATGAGTTCATTTCGAAATATTGGTACAAGTAATGCGCGAAAAGCAGAAAATTGCAACTTGGAGAGTAAATGTTCATTAATCGTTAATTTAGCGGAACTTCTTCCCTCATTATTAGTATGTTCTCTTATTAAAAACAGCAAAAATCGGTAATTACTTCTTTATTACGAATATTAGCGATGTTTTTCGATCGAACTTAGAAGCACATTTTTCGCGAAAATGGTAAAATAAATAAAATTTCGCGCCAAACGGTGACAGATACGAAGAAAAGTCAAAAGACACCTTTTGTTTAGAATAAAATGTTCTACCCAAAAACAAATTCGAGTTTGATTTTAAACAGGTTCGTACTAGTTTTTTATAAAATTTATTGAAACTGAACTCCTACAACTCCGCCACTGGTTGCTTGTGGGACTTGAAATTTTCTACGATTGTGGTAACCTGTAAGGTGGTGCTTTATACCAAATTTGGTTTAAATATATCTACTGGTTGAGAAACGGCGAAACATTATCGATATTTTTTCGAAAATTTCAACACCCTGTATCTTTAAAATTAAGCGTTTTTGGACCCATGTTGATCTGGAATATTCGCTTTAAAATAAGTTTTTCCATCGACTATTAAAGTCCTGCTACTAAAAAGTGGACCACCCTGTATAGGGAAGCTAATTCATCGTTATGCCATTTTTAAAATAAATGTTTTAGCACTTCTGCCTAACAATAACATTTCTATTGACGAAAATAGTTATAATTTTGAAAGAAATTGCAAGTAAAATGTTTAAATATGAAAATACCATACATTTCTATAGTAGGAAACGGCTTTTACTCGTTTTTCTCAAGAAGTGACTTATTTTTAAAATAAAAACTCATTCAATGCACTTTTGTTTGCTTAAGATTCTGAACTCCTTCACTTGTTAAACAAAATGGAATTTTTAAAAAAATCCAAACAATGCTTCTGTAGCCAATTTAGTTTCAAACCAAGGTATTTTGTTCATAAATCGGTAACCCCCAGACGTAAATGCAAAGTCTTACAGTAAATACCCAGGTAAAACGTGCCTACATCACAAAACTCCCTCGCTCTTTTTTTTCCAGAAACAATTGCGCACGTGCTATATTACAAAGAACGAAAAATTCTCGAGCCAGTTGCTTTGTCTCGGGCTGCTCAATTACCTAATTACCGATAAGGCGCTATCATCAGCATCGGGTGGACACCTACACTCGAAAACAGGAGATCCGTATCAAATGGCGATTGTTCGCCAACACAGACCTACCGCACGTGGATTATACCTGACCAGCACAATACCGTCTGACGCCTACCGGCCCATTCTGGTCGCTCACCGTCTGCTATAATCCCCAGACAATCGTTCTTGCAACCGACAAGATAGACGGTGACCTCGTCTTCCTTCCGGGGTCCTAATATGGTTAATATGCACGTACTTGCAGCGAGAACACGATAAAAATAAACTCCTCGACAACTTGTGGAAACAAATGACAATGCAGGTATGCCGAAGGTGTTACTATGAATTAGAATATAACGGGATATTACATGTACTACGTTGAGGAATAATTGCCAAGTAACACCGAAATTTATGAGCCCCATTAACATAAAAACACAAAAACGTGGTAGGGTTAACAACCTACATACGAATAGGAATATCTTTAACGACTTCCATAAAGCAAGCGATAATAGAAAACGAATAACTCACTTCGAAATTTTAAAAACGGTTTAAGGCGTCCAAATATTAAAGAATTAAATTAGGTAAAAGGATTAGAACAACTGAAGATCGTTAAGTAAGACAATTGAAGAAAGAGCTCCGATTATCATATGTCCACAACGAATAAAACAAAAGCTGAATACCTAAGAAGTATTAAGATGAACAAGTTTTTCATCAACATTAACACACTAAGAAGATGCAATATGAGCATCTACATAAACAAGAAAAGGCTATTGTTATAACGAAGAACCATGTTACGGTTTTAATCATGCTGTACCAACAAAGGATGGAGCAGATATCAAATCTTGAATATTTAGGAACGATTATGGCGAAGAATGGTAAAGTGGAAGAACAGTGGAATAACAGAATAGCTCCAGCGACGAAATTTTAATAAATGCTTGATAAGTAACAAGGAGATCTCAAAAGAAACTAAGATGCAACGTTTCAATTCTTACTTATAGTTCAGAAACTTGGGCATTAACAGAAAATCAAAAATAAAGGATACAGACACAGGGGAAAAGATTTTTGTGTAGAAAATAATGATGTAGGTAGATTAACATAAAATAAACAACGATACAATCCGAAAAAAAACCCTAGGAGTAAAAGACAAAAGGTGGAGACAGACCAATTAAGATTTTTTTACCACCAGTTCCCCAAAAAAAAAAAAAAATTTACATTGGGATGTGTCCAGTCCATCACATTTGACAAGAAAAATTCCTCAAGTATCTTAAAAGTTCAAAAATAGGTGCCAATAGGTTCCAAAAAAGATTCAAGATAAATTTCGTTCCCCATTAAATTTCCAATTAATCACTTCTATAAAAATCGGATAGATCGTACAAAATCGATAACTCATCAATCTAACTGGAAAGATTCGCTAGTTAAGAATGTTAACAGATCGAAGATTAACCTCATTTAAATATCAATCAGTCGAGTTAATAGGTCCTTAATTGTACACGTCCAAATTGGGATGCAATAGATTTTCAAGGCCAATAGAACATAACCGAAACAACAGAAAATTATTGAATTGGGCTTGCCAGAACAAGAGCTAGGTACTATTGAATGCTAAGCACTAGCAAAGATGTTAAAATTTTGAAACTGGTACATGAATATTTCGATTTCCTGCAATTGTTCCTTGGAAAAATCTGGAAGACAATGATAAAATACCACTTTTTGTTTTGTTTTCACGAGAGCATTCACACTGCATACGTCTAAACAATCAAACGTAGATATGATCTGATGGTAACCTAACGTTAGCTATTTGTACGGTTGTTTGTCAAAGAGTCACATCAATCAATGATATATTACAAGAGGGCCCTCCAAGACATAACAGGCCATCTACCAATCTTTTATCACAATAACATCGCTATATTACCACATAAAATTATAATGATGCGCTCATAATGTTCTATATGACTTGTCGAACAAGCCAACAAACTTTTCCATCGACAGATAACGAAAATATCGACTATTTTCGCAAGGTAAAAAACAAAACGTTAACTACTAAATAATAACTACAATATTAGTCAATCATTTTACTTCAGTTCAACTCCTAACGATCTAAAAGCACATGTGTATAATAAAAATACCCCATAAAAGATTTACCCCAAAATTCTCAATCAAAGCCCCATACAAAAAGTAACACATTATCGAACACAGAGCTATTTCACAAATATAATGCGACAGTTAATATACAAATAAACAGCAAAGAAGGGTAACAGACACCCAAAACTAAACATAGTAATTGGAACGAGGGTGTGAACTGTGAATGGGCCCCCTTGTATTTACACAAAGCGTTAACTATGTCGTTACATTTCAAACATGTGCAGCACACGGGAGCTAATTATGTAACAGCATAACTTTTTTCGTATTACATATGAGGCGCATAACAAAGCAGATCTGAAACAGACCGAAAACAACTGCCACCACACGCAAATATCGGCTTGGTGTGATCGTTTAAGGAGGCGACTCTCTTATTTTTTTTTGGGAAACTTGAAAAATTACGAACACGCGATGCTTGATCGATAAAGATCGAACATAAAGTTTAATTAAATTTCGACAGAGCTACGATGTAAAAATTCGTGAGTAATGGACGAGATAAACTCATTACGGTAGTTGACTTTGAAAATGTGGTACAAAAAATGAGTTAGTAATGACGTGGATATCAATACGTTTGACCAAATGTCAACAGACTATCGAAGACAACTTTTCTCTAATTTAATCTTATACCGTTTCCAAGATAGCAATAGTGAGCATCGAAAAATGCACCACTCTGTATAACACCCTATACAGGGTGTGTAAAAATTGGCGGAAGCGCTACACGTGGCGATGTTCTTCGTAAAATTTTAAGTCGAAAATCTTAATACTGTTAGCGACTGCGTCGCGGATTTTAGAAATAAAATAGATAATTCAAATATAAAGATATATTAACAATAATCAAAGCTGAACTGCTCAGTTTGGAATACAAAATACCAGCAGTTCAGCTTTGATTATTGTTAATATATCTTTATATTTGAATTATCTATTTTATTTCTAAAATCCTCGACGCAGTCGCTAACAATACGAAAATGTTGTAGGTACCATGCTTTCTGTGTCTGCAAGAGGTCCTCAAAGTTTTGACATTTAGTCCTTTAATAAGCGTTATTATTTAATACTTGCAAATGAAAAAGCTGCAATTTGGAATAAAAATAAATTTCGAATAATATTTTTTCCTACATATTGTGTTCTTCCTTTAAAAAATTGGTGTTGAAAATATGTAAATCACTGATTTGAATGAAAATAATACATATGGCAACATTGTCATTAGCTGTCATCTCTGTTTTCCTCGTAATTATTTCTAGTTTGTGTTTTACGATACCGAAAAGTTTGCAGCTATGTTTACGAACTGAAGGCTTTCAGTTCCAACAAAGATTGTAAATACCTAAGTAAAAATTGCTGATAAAAAAATGTCCAAACGCAAATCAATGTATGCAATGTTGCCAATTTTTTTTCTTTAAATGGTTCCTGAGGCCATAGGAAGCATGGTACAACATTTTCGTATTAAGATTTTTGACTTAGAATTTTACGAACAACATCGCCACGTGTAGCGCTTCCGCCAATTTTTACACACCCTGTATAACGTAGGTGCACAATTTCTTTATACAACTTTTATATTTTTATGTTAATGTGTAGGTATTTTGGTATTTTACACAGAACGTAGGATCTGCTTAAGTTTAAATTTTCAAAATAAGGTCGGTGGACAGTCTGTGCAGTATATATGTGTACAAAACCAGTACCAACTCTTTGTATTGCGTTAAGTTGAATAATTATGGTAATAAATTACAGTTAAAGATAGTACTGTCATAACTCGAGTGCTAGATATTCAATTATAATATTCTATAGCCCATTAACGTATAAATATATCATTGTTTATTGAATAAATTTTGTTTTTAAATAAGTTAATTATAGTGTAAATATTATTCAGCTGTTTTATCGTGGCGACGGATATCGAAGTGTTGAAATGAAGTGTGCGTAAAATTGTTCGGTTTTTGGGTCAACAGGAAGTCGGCAGTGAGTTTTAAAACGCAGGTAAAATGGGATAATCGCGTAGAAAGCGAGAAAACAATAAAACAATATTGTTTGGATTGTTTGTGAAGGAAAAGTGTGTGCATTCGGAGAAACGAAAATACAATTTGTAATTAGCGGTAATTTAATTGTTGTCGAAATTACAGGACATGACAAAACGCATTTTTTTTACCAAAGGATATAAAACTCTCTTAAGTCTGTTTTAGACTACACTAATTTGTAATTATTTTTTCGTTCAAGAAAATCGTATACGATTTTTGTACAAAAATTTCGTTCAAGAATTTAGCATGGAAAATATGAACCTCTTACACTATACTATTTTTTGGTACGAAAATGTTCAATTTGATCACAACAGAAAGCGAATCATTTTCAAATTTAACGTATATTTAACGCTTGTTCATATATATATTTATTCCTACAAAATAAATTGTGAGGGATTATAACGGTAATAAGTAGTATTTAACATCGTTTGATTGTTTCAGTTAACCTAACCCACAAATGACATGCGGTCAGATACAGTTGCAGTAGAATACGCATGCGCCCATGTCAATGAACACGCCCATTCTAAAATAGGACGCATATAGGACAGGTTCTAATTTCATACGAATTTTTCGTTCAAGATTTGTAATTTCTGATTGACACCGTACTAGAAAATCGTATACGATTTTCTTAAACGAAAAAATAGTGTAGTCTAAAACAGACTTTAAATTCTCTTAAAATGGTAAATTCCAGAAGGCGGAGAAGTTGATGAGTAAAAATGATTTCTTGACATTTATATAACAAAGAATTGTTATTCGTGGCCACTTGTTTTAGCCTTGAATAACGAACAAATGATTTCGCAGGAAAATATTATTTCTGTGCCTTATGGCAGAAGTTGATATGTCACTTTTTCATGTTTTTGACTTAACGGCCAAACTTAAGGAGCATGTTCCTTAAGTCAATTTAAGCAAAACATGTAATATAAACAAACCATAGTCCAAAACTCGATGGTTATCGAGTTATAGACCTTTAAAGTTTTTTAAAAAAAAAAGGTAAATTTTAACATAAAAAAGTTTGAAATACCACTTTTATCTTCTAAAATATTTATTTAACAACAAAATGTTTTTTTATAAAAGATGCAACGCTATATATTATGGTATACTCGATTTTGTTTTGTTTTTTACGGTTTATTTGCTATGGCAACCAAGCTACTTATTTTAAATATAACACTCTGTACATTATTACATTTTTGGATTCCTCTTTGAATGTATTTTTTATATGTGACAGGTCATATAGGCCTCAAATTAATCGTTTTCGAGTAATTAATTTTTTTCTCGAAAATTTTGAACAATGTAGCACTTTCAAATATGTCAAGTATTTCCTCCCATGTCTAATTAAATAACAAATACTTATAAGTAGATCGGTTTTTACAATGTTTTTGATATTTTGCAACAACTTCGGCGAAGAACTGTCTTAAATGTGTTTACAATTTTTTTTTGTCCTGTGCTTTGTAAAACGTAACTGTCAGCGCCGAACGAAGTTTCGAAGCTATAAAACTTTTTACAGTACTTTCTGGCGTGTAACAGATTTTCAAATATTATTAGAACAAATATTTGCCTCTCGTCCTAAATTTTTTTACATTTGCGCGCCGCTTAGCCGGCCTTCGTTCGCGAAGAGTTAATTGTGTGAAATATGTCGTGCGTGGTCATGAACTGGATTCCTAAAAAAAAGTACAAAGGCCACTGTTAATAATTAATTTTTTTTTGCAACGCCGCGAAAAGCAAAAAGTTCTGTTTTCACGTAATTTAAGTAAAGTGGTGATACCTCTGTGTATTTGTCGTGTGGTTATTTTTAGAAATTAAATTTATGGAAGAATTTGCTTGTTCAGCGAATTTCTTTTATACTGGATATTCAAAAAAAAAACATAGGTTCGACTGCTACTTAATTTATTACGTCGACTTTCTCTGCGCGATTGTTTAAATGTCGGCTTAGTATAATTTTGACAAAACAATGAACAAGTTTTGTGTTTATTTTGTGTTAAATAGCTTGCGTTGTCATAAATCGGTGGACTGTAAACAATGGTTTCAAAAAGTTAACTTTCTTTAGCTGTTGTGTTTATGACAAATGAAATATAGTGAGGATAACTCAAAGCTTCTTAGCCACAGTAGTTCGAGGTTCAAAAAAATTGTAATTAAGGAAAGTACTTGAGCTATATTTGATTTATTTTGTAACTTTATTAACTTGAGTAAAAAATTACTTATTATTAATTGTTTATTTAGTCTTGAGGCTAATGTAATATGACTTGAACCAATGTGTTAAAAAAATTTTACCCGCCTGCGATACCTAGATATAGGTATGTCAGGCCACAAAATTTTCGCGCTTCGCCATATATATTTTCATATTGATTTTTTCAATTATTCCTGGTTTAGGGTTTCTAAATTATGTTGCAGATTTTTTTTTTGTATCGGTGACTATGACTATGTCATCCGTTCTATTGTTAGGCGGAACCCAATTTGGGAAACTCTACACTAGCGTCGTTCTTAAGAAAATGATATTTTGACCAGCCTTGGATCGATTCATGAACATGATTTAAAACTTAACTGTCTTATCCATGAATCGGTTTATATTACACGGTGTACTGTTAATTACAAATTTTTTTCCATACAATATATTTCTCATTTCTAATCCAATCGATTATTTTTCACGCGATCTTTTCTCCTTACAACATTAAATGCAAATAAGCGATTTTCTAACTTTTCTAAGCTTTCTTCGCTCTTGTTTCACGAACAACCATTGTTCATTTATTCATATCCACCGAGTTTAAACCATATTTATCGCCGTACTCCGACAGCGTGAAAATGATCTTAATCTGAGCAATTTACACCGATTATAACCTAAATAAAATTACTTTCAAGATCGTATAAACGCGATCAAATATATTAATGGCAATTTAACGACGACACGATGTTATATCAACGATTGAAATATTCGAACATCATAACTACGAATTACTATTAATAAATTGTTACGTCGATGTCTGGATGAACAATGCCATTAGTCATTTTAACTATTAATATGACAAAGACGATTTTTTCGCCGTCCAAGTTGTGGCACGCCGTTGTTAAGAGACCAAACGTCAAGTCAGTAATTCATTGCTGTAAGTAATACAGGTTATTCTTTAATAACAAAACATAAACATAATTTTTTTATTAACTAATTGGTACCAATTTCAGAACTACGTTACCTATTCCAGAAAATACGCTTACAGTTTTGTTAAGACTGAAATTTTACACAAAAGTTTTGTAGAACTGTAATGGAGATTAGTCGACTGCATCATGAACAACTTCCCTTGTAGTCACAAACACTGCCACACAATAAATTATCATTTCATAGTGCATAGAAATTTTATGTGAATTCCTAAAATATTTTAACGTCTACAGAAATAAATATACCACTTAAATAACATCTTAATACCTTTAAATGTACTTAGAACCAAACCACTTAGCTTTTGAACAATTATTCAACAACTGTTCTTTTCTGACATCTGTACAGGGTGGGCAAATTTTGATGTTTTCTTAGGGAACTACAAGAGGTATCGAAAAACGGGACCTGCTTTCTCGATATCTTTTTTCGAGAAAAAATTAATGGTGAAAACTAAAATTGGTTATCGTCTTTTGTTTTCGAGTTATCATCGATATGGGGACTCATAAAAGACAATTTATTAAAAATAGTGATAATAATATGAATGAACTAAGAAAATAACTTAAGTTAATAATGTTTTTTTAAAGCCAATTTTGATTCATTTACAATCCAAATAATAATTGTTTTATTTGTGCCAATATTGAGCAAGAAACCATTGTATAATCTAGCGAACTGGCTTTGTTATTTTATTTATTTGTTTGTAAACGTTTAATTTGAAGTTCTTTCTGTATTCTACGGCGCGTTTATAAATGATGTGTGGTTTCTTATTCACCCTCTCAGGTTTATTCCATTACATACATCAAGAGGGATAACGTCTTCCCCTTTTCTAGATTATTTACAATTTCACGAGTGATTCAGATCTGCAAACGATAGTTTGATAGCTAATGGATTTTCATCCAACTTCTCTGACTCATGTAAGAGTCCATGTGTTTTGATCTCATGGTACTCGATATAAAAAAGGGCCATGTATCTTCCCATCATATTATAAAATAAGGACTCTCAGTTATTGAAAATTGAGTTGTTCAACAAGGCTTTTCCAAACCCTATTGGATACCCTTCGCTCGTGCGTCATTTTTTTTAGGATTTCGCATCTCTAAAGTAGTTTCTAGTCGTGAAATTTGTTGCATACTGAATTTTTCTCCATAGTTACGACTTGAATAGTTTAACCGCATGCTAAGACAACAATAAAAACATATTTTTACAATTCCTAGAAGTTTCTAATTACAGGTCCTGCTCACTTTCTAAAACAAACATCGTCAATTAATGGCTAATCAGCATTCATGGCAGGCTTTGTGTGACATTTAACGAATTAAAAAATTATTAATTGATGCGTTTTTGTACCCAATAACGTTTACTTTCGTTCAGTTTTTGTGCTGTAGGGAAGTGGAGCCACCTAGTTACCGCACGCCCGGTCATTGATAAAGCGCGACCAAGAAAAACAGTTGCCTGGCGTCATGTGATAACCTTGCGGGTTTGTTTCTTCGATAGGTTGGACGTTGTTAATTTTTTTTGCCTGATAATAATTGCGGTTAATGTGTGCGAAGTCAGGATATGTAAACGCATGCTAATTTTGTTTTTGCAACGTTCTTTTGTTAATAATTGATCGATAGTTATTTGTTAACGAGAAAAAATGAATAAAACATATGCAAATTTTGTTTTTGCGTCGTTCTTTTGTTAACCATTGATTGATCATTATTTGCTGTAATAAAAAACTAAAATTAAAGCTTGGTTGTAAGTATGTTACGTAATGGAAATTATTGTATCTAATGCAAGAGCTTTTTTGTTGAAATGGAGTTTAGAAATTCCAGACTTGCAATACAAGAGTTTTTCGCAGATGGATAAATTGTACAACATATGATAAGGCAATTTAATTGTATTTGAAACTTTTGAGTGGTAATCGAAAGAAAGAAATAATTAACAGCTTTGTATGTTATGATACAAAAGGTTTTCAGCTGTTTGGGTGTTCAAAATCGATCAACCGAAAGTTAAACTTTTTTTTGTGCTTTTTCGAAAATTTTCAATCTATTTGTAATCGACTTTGGGCTTAAATGAAAGGAATTTTGATTCTCTACAGGTCCTTCATACATAATTTTACTGAGATTTAGGAATCCAAGAGGTGTTTTGTCGTTTTACCATTTTAACTGTTTATCCACCGTACTTACTTGTCTGTTAGGCCTCAATTTTCTACTTGCTCATTTTTATACCCGATGTAATTGACTGGTGCTGGAGAAATTGAATTTGTTGATCGTGGCGTACAAATGTATCTGTTTTTTAAACGCAACAAACTGTCATGAAATGATTTGTTAACTTTCATTTTTCAGTCATTTTGTCGTCTGCTGTTCCATTTAAACTAAGTGCGTTTTAACGACCCATGCAGCGCGATTAATTAATGATAGGCCATTTATAATTTACTAGTGATAGTCTAAACGTAAAAGCAATTGCGCTGAGTGTTGGGTTATTACATGCATTTGTTTTGTGATTGGTACGACTGTCTTTTTGAGTTATTAACATATTTTTATGTACGTTTGGATTGTGTAGTATCGCAGCAAGATTATAATTTATACACGAAGTAGCATGATTATTATGTTATCTTTTGATATCTGGACCAAGTTGAATGTATTAACAATAAAATAAAACACTTAAAATTCACAATAATGTATCTGCCCATACGGCAGCTCGAACTCTCCAGTTTTTGGCTAAAAAATTTAAAGTAATAGAACTTTAGTCGTGCTCTCTTGACTTGGCAAATTGCGTCTTTTGGTTATTTTTTGGACCAATAAGAAATTTGCTTAGTATAATGTTCTTGTCTAAGGAAGAAATTCATACTGCCGATTGTCTTGCAAGTATTTAGTAAAACTATTGATCGGGGGCAGAGAGTTGAGACGAGGAGACCGATTATCAACTAGTTACACTATTCAATATAGTGCTTGAAAAGGCAATTAGAGAAAGTGGGATGAGAAGAAATAGAACACCACCTAATTGCAAAAACCAGAGCCTAGCTTGTGTGGACGTCACAGCCGTACTGACCAGAACTAGATAAAACATAATGGACGCTCAAAAGATAAGGAACTGAGGATCAATGAGCAAAAAACAAAATATATGGAACTAAGAAACAAACTCATTCAAGTAAAGATTTAAAACTAACAACTAAAGATGGGTTAGAATACAAGTTTAAACAAGTAGATAATGTTAACAACTTAGGAGTCACAATAAGCTGTAATTCAAAAGAAGAAATGAAGGGAAAGAAAGAATAGCTAAGGGCTTAAGGAGTTGGAAAATTGAGACAAGTGCTGGATCCAACAGACTTATCTCGAAATGCAAAAGTAAGAATATATTAATCGGTAGTAAGACCAGTACAGGAGCTAACTTTGGAAGATGAAGAAGAAAGAGATGGAAGCCCTGGAGGTATGGGAAAGGAAGGATTTTTTTTACACCTACGGTGTTTGAGTTATTAATACTGGTATAATAGGCCAACCATTATTTTTTTATAATAAATCTGAAAACTAAATACTTAACAACTAGAGTCCATCCCTTGATGTCTTCTAGATTGTTCTGACTGTATTGTATGCACTCTCACTCTCGCACTATGCTCTGCTTTTTACACACAACACACTGCACGAGTTCAAACGGCTTGGTCCTCTTCAAGCTTCGGACAAGATGTTGGTTGTCCAGCAGTTAAAGAGCTTCTGCATTCTCATGATGGTGAAGTCTGGCTTCGTGTTACCAGCAAACCTTATAATTTCGTCCTCAACCATTGGTACACCAAGATCTCGATGAAGATCACTGTTGTGGACGTGGCATGGGGAAAGCAAGGGCTTAAGAAAGATATGCGAAGGAAGAAAGGTCGGAGACATGTGGGCAAGAAGAACCAACCAAGAACTGATGATGATGTATCGACAACCAATAACCACAAATTTCATAAAGGTGCAAAGAATAAAATGACTGGGACACGTCCATATACTATCGACAGAAAGAACAGCCAGGAGAGTGCTAGCAGGTTGCGTGGAGGGAAGACGCAGAGGCCCAGGACTAAGAAGAAGAGAATGTAGACTGGAAGCAAGTGATACAGAAAAATGAAGAAGGTTTATGGAGAAACCATGGGCCAACTAGGCCTGGAAAGAAGAAGGGGGAGTCCCAGGACTAAGTGCATGGAAGCGGTGGAAAGAGAGAGATCTGGAAAGACTGGGAAGAAGAGGATGGAGACGGTAAGCGTGATAGAGAAAATTGAAGAAGGTTTGTGGAGAAACCATGGGCCAACTAGGCCTGGAAAGCAGAAGGGGGAGACCCAGGACTAAGTGCATTAAAGCGGTGAAGAGAGAGATCTGAAAAGACTGGGAATAAGAGAATGGAGACGGGAAGCAAGTGATAAAGAGAAATGAAGAAGTTTTATGGAGAAACCATGGGCCAACTAGGCCTGGAAAGCTAATTTTATAATATAATATTAATGAGTTTTAGCTACATTTATTTATATTACATCTTTCTATACGTTATTTCACGTCATCAATATATTTTAACAGCTAAATATGTCTGAAAAAACCGCATAAAAATTCTTCTAACGTTAAAAAGGTTAAGTTGGTGCCATTAAGAACAATTTATGGGTCTTTATTTCGGAGTTGTCGTACAAGCTTATGAATGTGCGTTTAGATTTGCATCTTCGGACAAAACTGTGTCGATTCGTATTAAATTGCAACAAGTTTTACCGTTGTATAGTGGTAACCTTAAATTTGCCCGTTACATCGTATAAAAACCGCGTGTGGGTGATGGTCCAACCGACTCAACCACGATATGTCGAATACATATGCAGGATTTAGTGTATCACCGCCATTTATCATCGATGTTAATCTTAATTTTCAATCATGAACATGAAATATGTGCTTGTAGTGCCATGCACTGTCAGTTTATCTTGCGTTAACCGTTTAACGGTCGTGGTTTTTATTTACAATGATCTTATTGTTGGTATCATTGCAGCGTCATCGTCAGTTCGATTTGTTTTAGATGGTGATGTAATCTTTGTGATACGAGAGATTGTTTATGGTATATAATTATGAAGAAAATTAAAAATCAACTGTTGCAACAGAACTAGAATTGATTAAACATAATTCTTAGTAATGGATATAATTTCTTGTCTAAAATATTTTTTTATAAGCATTTTCGCTAGTGCTATTATTATAGAACTGTACTAGACAGTATAACCTTGCCTAAATAGCCCCTTTTTCGAGTTTTGCCTAAAAAATTAACCGAGTTTTCCCAATTGAACGTTTCTATATTTTGGTAGCAAGTTTTAACTAACAATAAGTAAATTGTAATTTTGCTTTGCCTTAATTTTTCCACTTATTCATATTTTGCCGCAGAAAATTTTCCTTATAAATTTCCATATATATTATCAAAATTTGGCTCATGGAATACTTGCATACATTTTTCCTCTTATCTATATTTGTAGGAAAAAGTTTGCCTGACAAATTTGCATTCGGGTTGTCGATATATTGTCCAGATTGTTTACTTTATAGGTCACACCATTCATATTTTATTTGAGGAAATTTGCCTGATTTGCTTGTAGAATTTTGCATAAAATTTCCCATTTTTATATATTTTGCTTATGAAAATTTCTTTCACCTGTCAAATTTGCGTTTTCAACCAATCACTTATGTTAAATCTTCTAGAGACTACCAATATGAGCATTATTACCCTGTCAGATGTTGATCCTCTTGTCAAATTTGCGTTTTCAATCAATAACAAACTCAGATTTCCTAGAAACGACCAATAAACACTCATACACTGATAATATCCTTTTCGCAATTAACAGATTTTCATGCGTTTTATTGGTCATTTATAAGAAATATGAGTTTGTGATTGGTCGAAAATATAAATTTGGAGAGGGAATTAAATATTTGGGTCTTGATAATTTTTTGACGAATTTCGGCGACCAGTAGCGTTACTTTAATATAGATTAATATTTGCTTGACAACGTTTTATTGAAGTTATCGAAATTTTGTAAAAAGAATGCTTGCATGCATTGTCCCAGTAACTTATACTTTTTTGAAAAAAATTCTTGGTACATTTGCCTTGACCTAATTGAAATTTTACTCATATTATGCTTGCCTAAACTGTCTCACTATTTTATCGAAATTTTGTGCATAGAATCTTTGCCTAAACTATCCCATATTTCATGTCTTGACTGTCTAAATGTATATGACAAATTTTCATTTAATGAATCGAAATTTTCCACAAATTTTCGCGACGTATTTGCAGTTACATGAAATATTAAGGTGATCCAATTAAAACACTGTACAAATTAGACAACCCAATCCTAAAAATAATAAAAAATATATCCAGAAGGACTTTCTCAAGTTTTATTTTAAAAAAATTACAGATCCATA
Organism: Elmis aenea; assembly: GCA_947652605.1. Taxonomy (NCBI): domain Eukaryota; kingdom Metazoa; phylum Arthropoda; class Insecta; order Coleoptera; family Elmidae; genus Elmis; species Elmis aenea. Next base: position 55,490,899 of record OX393579.1, read on the forward strand.
GAAAGTTTTCAAGAGATTCTCGAAAGAATTACCATAAAAGTCGCGTGGATTTTTGAGGTTTTTTTTTTATAACAAAACGTGATGGCTAAGGTTCTTTGTATGCTTAATAAATCAAATTATTTAAGCTTGTCATTACCAAATTCGTTATTGTAACATCACGATTTTAGCGAGATTGTTTTCAATTCATCAAGCCGTGTTGAACCTAATCTTCGTGGATTTTTTTAATTGATAGCGCGCCTTCAGAATGCTTGTTAATCTGCACCATAAATTAGGGTTAGCTCTGAAAACGAAAGTTCAAATTCTAGTTTTGGCAACTCATTTTTTGACCACGAGAACGTATTCATCACCCGACGATATTTTTTTAATTCGTGATTTATATCATTGCTGCGGCCAAATCTTCGAAAGTAAAAGTCAGCCGGTCTATTTCTAATCCTAATTTATTTTGAATACACATTTAAAAATATTATTTCTCTAATATAATTAGTGAAATTTAATACACCTTAATTCGTCTCGTCACGACTCGTATTAGTAACAACAAAATAAATTATTAGCTGTTTGTTTGTTGTATTGTTGCTGAAAAGAAAGTGTTTAGTATAATGTACAGGGTGCTACGGATGTTGTTATCTCGTTGTTGTAATTTCTTGCTAACTATCATGAGTCATTTAAAACATTAATTTAACAGCATCGTGTAGAAAAATGGAAAACTGAGACAAGGCACATCTGTAACCATTGGACAGTGTGCAACCATATTTCAAGCCGAGGTGTACGCTATGCACTTATGCGCAGAAACACTATTAGAAAGAGATTGTAATAATAAAAGAATCTTCTTTAGTGTCAGACAGCTAAGCAGCGTTAAAAGCTCTTGGCTCGTTGGAAGTAAACTCAGGACTTGTTCTGCACTGCATCCGGACACTTAACGTGCTAGGAAGCAGGAATAATGTTTAACTGGTATGGTGCCCAGGGCACACTGATACACCAGGAACCCAGAAGGTAGATCGCCTAGCCAAAATTGGCAGCGAGACACCTTTCTTGGGACCAGAACCCGCAGTAGGTACATCCTATGGAACAGCTAAGCGGCGTCTTAATGACATATTAATACAAGGGCATAATGCTCAATGGAAAAAAGTTGCAGGACAAGCACATTCTAAGGCTATCCTGTCAATGGTCTCCAAAGAAAAGACAGAGAAAATGCTCAGGATGAGCAGAGTAGTCATCAGAGCAGCAACAGGACATCACAGGACACTGTGGGCTTAACAAACACTTCTACATAACTACATAATAGGGCTATTAGAAACTGATATAAGCAGAAAACGTAGTGAAGAAGAAGAAACTTCTGTTCACGTACTATCTAGTGTGAAGGATTCACACCCTATTGGCGTAGATCTCTAGGGATGGAAAAAGCCAACTAAGAAGAGTTAAGAAAAACATGCTTTAAAAATTCTTTAGTTTTTCAAGCACACAGGACTCCTTTGAGAGGCCATCACCAGAGGGTACAATAGACCAATAGGTCGCAGTACAGGAACCCGAAAGGGGGCCATCTTCACAATATAATAAAAAATAATAATAATTCTAACTCAAAGGAAAGAAACGTGTTTTGATGGCATTGACTGAATTTCAACAGAATCTACACGGATAGTGGAGGCTACACCACAAAACGATCTGGAATCTGGATCACTATTAGATCGATGTAACAAGTGCATTCAATCAAGGAGAGTTTATTTTGAATAAATAAAAGTAAAAAACTGGGGGAAAAAAAGGTTTTATCTTGGTTTTGCAGCACCAGTCTACAATTTATATTGTCAGACTGTGTAGTGTATTTACCGTGCTCACCTGACTTGGTAGTAAGCAACTTATGGTTATTTTTTGTATTTTGAAATTTTCGGGTTAAAAAGTTCTGGTCTTAAGGCGCATCCCCATTATGCCGATATATGCCAACTAGCAATGCCAGTTGGCACTGTCAAGAGTAATGTGGACGTGTTGGTTGGCCTATGCCAGTTGGCAAAATTGTGCCAACTGGCATGCCAAGCGGAACTGTGGACGCAGTGAACTGCGTGCGGTAGCGGAACTGGCTTTGCCAATTGGCATTGCCAGTTGGCATATATCGGCATAATGGGGATGCGCCTTTAGGATGAGATTGGTACTGCCATTCACCACTATTTCGAAAATATTCCGAAAGAAGACTGGTTGGGAGCGTTTAAGAAACGGAAAATAAGAATGGTGAAGTGCATTATTGCTGAAGGGAATTCCTTTGAAAATATTTCAAAGCATGGCAGGAAAAAGATATTCTAAAGGACTGGGAGGTATCTGTTATATTACCGATATTTAAGACTGGCGATAGTAAAAAATGCGAAAACTATAAAGGTATATCTCTACTTAGTGTGGTAGAAAAATTATATTAGAGAATTTTGGAGTAAGACAAGGAGGCACATTAAGTCCACTGCTCTTTATAATTCTTATGGATAAAATAATTAAAGCATGTAAGCAAAACACATAAAAGCCTACTGGGGTTGGAATAAACTAAAACCAATATTCTTAACAAAATTAGCCTTTGCAGATGATGTGGTGCTATTAGCTAAACGCGAAAAGGACTTGCAATTCAATATAGACGGATGGGCAGATACATTAAGTAGATATAATATGAATATTAATATATGGATAGAAAATGAAGATCAAGGGAAAAAGAAATAGAGGAAGGCCAATAATAAAATGGGAAAAAGACGTGAGGCAGAGACTAGAAGAAAAAGGAGTCAGCTGGAGAGACGTGCTATAATTAGCTAACGACAGGAAGGAGTGGAGAAACAACACAGAAATATAAAAGCATACCTCGACACCTAAAGGTACAAGAGGAACCGATTAAGAAGAAGATATTTCAATAAAAATCTTGGAAAATATTAACCGCGTTCTTCATTCTCAATAATTTCAGTTTCTTAAATCCAAAAAACCGGTGAAATTGTTGTTTGTTTGATAGAAGAAGGTGTATTTAATATAATGTTAAGGTTTTTGTAGCAAATACCGTTTCGTTTTTAGTCTAATCATGTCAGAACGACAGATCCAGTTACTCACGACATTTAAACCGTCCTGCTCGTCACAATTTAATGCAATTTTTTTCCCACTCAACTTTACAACTTTTCTACTATTTTTCAAGCACCGTCCTACGACACGACTGATATAAATCACGTTCAAATCTAGCATAGCATATCGAGGACATTATCACAGACTTACCAGTGTATTCAACACGAGGTCAACCGTGTACACAGCGTTTTTCTTCATAAATGCGTGCATATAAATTATGGGAACCCTTTCCGAAAGCTCACGCGCCCCATTTCACAATAAAAACACAAACCTTACAACTCCATTATCTCCTGGACACGAATGCGTGCACTGAAAGTCAGGATATTTCGTTACAAAATCATGTACCAAACATCGAAAGTAATGTGTTTTACGTCAAAAAGCAATCTACGGTTGTTTCCTAGCGCGATTAGAGTTATCACACGATTAACTTTCATTTTAAAACTTTCATGCGGGAGAATTGTGAATGAGGTACCTTTCAATGCATCTAAAAAGACACAATTAACCACAAATTAAACGAACATTGCCACCGGCGACATGGTTTCATTGCGATTCCAATTTCAGGGCTGTCAGAGGCAGGATTAAATTAAAAACGTACACAACGAAAAAGTAATTTCACTTAATATGATAGCCACAAACGGCTTGAATTAAAACAAATTGGACATGAAGTAACGATAAATTGAAAACGCAGGGTGCCACCAGGATCATTTCAACCTAGAATATGTCGTTTGTTTAAAAAAAAAAACTAACAACCCTTATATTTTATTAAAGGTCAGAAAAAACTGCACATATACAGGGTGTCTCCGTTATCGGTGCAAATATTTTAAGTGGCGATAGAGGACCTTTTTCTAAGAAAAAATTTCAAGTAAAACTTTTTTTTTAAATCAAATGCTAAGCAGATATCAACACTTACTAGATTTTTTTACAATTCTGTATTTAAAAGGCTCTGTCGCCGAAAATATCAATTTTATCGTAAACTTGTTTGTCTGCCGCAGTACCACACAATTGTACCGCGGCGTTGGATCGTGAGTGGCCAGCATAAGATTTGGCTTTCATAATAAGCGAAATGCCCATTTGGAAGACGAAATTCAACATAAAAAATTCTCTAGTGTGTTTCGTTTAAAACGGCGACATTAAATTTGCATTATTGTTATAAAACGGTTGTTAATTTTACGATTTTCTTGGTTTAGTATTCTCGAAGTGCTAACTGCGCATTTTCGATGGGCGATTTATTATTTATAAATGGCCATTCTTTGTCCAGCATATAATACATATTGATACATTTCGCCAAAAGCATAAACTCGCCCACCTGATATTGTAAATTTATTGTTCTCGCTCGGGCATATAAAAATTCGCAATAAAAATTGCCCAATTCCTTATTCGGCGCGAACGTTAATTGTTACTGCAAAAGTGCTTATTTTTATGTCCCGTTTCCAAATGGTTTTTTTTTTTACTAACGACCCGAAGAAACAAACAGCTATAAATCTAACTTAAGTTATAAATAAAGCCCGATTCTTTTGTTTTTTTAATGATGGAACGGTCTGACATTCGAAAGTAACCAATATTTTGCGTGATTATTTTCTTTATGTCGGTGGTACTAGCCATCACGATGCTAGACAGCCGCTAATATTTCTGGCGTTATTTAATCTTACTTTCATACTGATTGAAAACATCTTGAGTAAGGCAAGGCCAATGGGATGATGGTTTATATAAACCAGCGTTATTTTTTTTTGTCGGCTGCAATTGGATGGAAATTTTAGTACGCCATGACTTAAGCCGTTTATTTTAAAAGTGATGTACTTTTATTTTATTCTCAGATATTAAAGGTTTTGCAGTTAAATGTGCACAAAAATATTTATGCTAACGGTAAGCCATTAATATCTGGAACATTCAAATGTGGAATGTTCAATTCTGGAAAATGCACCTATAGAATCATTCAAATCTTGATCCTTCAACGCGGGAATCATGCAATGATTGTACCACGCAACACGGGAATCGTTCATCGCTGGAAAGCTCAAATCTGGAATCCAGAAATTAAGAATTTTTTCTGCCCTCTTTATTACAACAGCCCAAGTATAATACAGGGTGTCCCACAAGGTATGCCTTCGCTAATTTTTGCATAAATCGAATTTTTAGAACCTAGATAAAACGTTTTTACCGATAATAATTTTTTTTATGTGTCCCTTCATATACAGAGTGTCCCAAATATAGTGAACAGCATGAGAATCTCTTAAACGGTAAAAGATACGGAGTTGGTTAAATGGGTCAAAATGATCTATGATTCAAGAGCAACTGTTCTGTGAAAAAAAAAACTTGAAAAAATCAATAGTTTTTGTGCTATTGATGAAAAACAAAACACATCAGGTTTTTAATTTCTGCTTATAACTTTCTTAATTGAAATCACACTCAAAATATTTTTCGACATTATTAGGACACTTTTTTGTGTAGATTTGAAATTTGTCAACAAATTTTACCTATCTTCATTTGTTTTTGTTTTTTTAACATTAATTTTCTTATTTTAAATACGGCTGATGTTAAAATAACAAAAAAAAATGAAGATAGATAAAATTTGTTGACAAATTTCAAATCTACACAAAAAAGTGCCCAAATAATGTCGAATCATATTTTGAGTGTGATTTCAATTAAGCAAGTTATAAGCAGAAATTAAAAACCTGATGTGTTTTGTTTTTCATCAATAGCGCAAAAACCATTGATTTTTTTCAAGTGTTTTTTTTTTATAGAACAGTTGCTCTTGAATCATAGATCATTTTGACCCATTTAACCAACTCTGTATCTCTTACCATTTAAGAGATACCCATGCTGTTCACTATATTTGGGACACTCTGTATATGAAGGGACACATAAAAAAATTTATTATCGGTAAAAACGTTTTATTTTTTTTTTCTAGGTCCTAAACATTCAATTTATGCAAAAATTAGCGAAGGCATACCTTGTGGGACACCCTGTATAATTACTGAATACTTCGTTTTATATTTTGTGTTAAATATTGTATAGTGGCAGATAAAAATTGAATTGTACCTACCTCGAAAAAAGAGATTTTTGAAGGGATAATAAGGTACATGATTTTAAGCTTTTTATATGACATTTACAAAGAATAATTTAAATAATCCAAACTTGTATTCGACCACAATGTTTGGATCTATTTAGAGTTTCTTTTTAAGAAATTGCAAGGTAGTGCAAATAAATGCAAGTAATATAACACCTAGGGAATTATTAATTTGTTGCAATTTTCTACTGTTAAAAATATTAAACGTAATAAACTTCTCAACACTATTCAAAATCTTGATGTAGCTTCAAATGATATAGGTTCTGTTTCTGTCACAATATTTCTTAGTAAGTATTTTGATATAATATCTTTACGAGCATAATCTAGTGACAGAGCCAGATGAATATATCAAGCATTTTAAAACCTCTTTCCAAAATAGACTTCTTAAAATAGACGTACGCGATGCAACTAGAGTATTTTTCGTGTTTTTTTTTTCTCGCGGTTGCATTACCGAATTTAATCGTTCATAAACCGATTAAAATTTGCCTTTTAAAGTTTGGGCCTATGGCGATTTCTTTGGAGTTTTAGTTTAATTTAATTTTGTTTGATATTTTAAATCGCTCTGACATTCGTTAGTTTAAACGAAGTGTTGGCTTGTTTTAATGTTCCCGAAAGATTAATGGATAATGTATTTTGAAAACAGCATTAACTCTTCGTGGAAAGAGGATCGTAAGATATTTTGGACGTAAACAGTTTTTAATTTTGAAGCTGGCGTTTAACGAAGGAAATGTTTTATTGAATAGGGTTAAGATAATTTTTTATTTGTGTTCGGTTATTTATGAACAACTGAAATGTTTGAAATTCTATGTTTCGCTCTACTATTAGGTCATCTTCAAGGACATTTTTACTATTATCGTTAGTGTGTTTTTTAAAATATATTTTTTACGAGTATGCAAAATTTATGTTGTTTTTTTTTCTGTTACAGGTATGTGATCCAATGCAAATTAAAGTATTTGAAAACCATGTCGACTTAGGTAAGAAATGGAGTAACAGTTAATATTTTTATTGCTTATTTTAAAATAACTCTACGTAGTAAAACATGACAAGGCTAACAGACATTAAACAATTTCCACTGCTTTGTGTATTTTAACACATTTTTCGAGAATTTACCGTTTAAATGACCCTGCATTTAGTAATAGCTGGGATGTTTAAGGTTAGGAGTAGTTTACTTGTTTTTGCGTTGACTTTTTTATATTGTTTGATTCGAAAACAGTTTGCATATTTTATTAACTAAAATGCAAGCATTTTATAAGTAAGTTAATATCAGAACTAATCGAAAATTGCTAAAGAAGTAATTTTAATTATTGGCTTTTTGTATTTAATTAATATGTGAGTTAATAATAAGTTTATTGATTTAGACTAAACTACTTTGAATAGGAAAAACTTATTGAATCAGCTCAGACCTAGTTCTAAAAACATTATTTGTATCAATGGCCATAATGCAGTTTTGGATTGGAGTTAGAAGTAAATAGGTTTGTTCCAATAAGGCTATGTACGGTCCAATGTACTGTCAGGATTCTGCGCAGTATCGATATCGCGTTCCATCACAGTATCTGATAGTTCACCGGAAGGTTTAATCAGCTGTTCCATCTGTTACAAAATTCATACATGAAATAGTCAGTATACGTTCAAAACAGTACCTGAATGAAGGCATGTACTAACGCTTGGATTTTACACGCATGCGCTGTTCATAACTAACTCTGGTAGCTATGGATCGCCCTCCCAATTCCATTTGGTACCGGATTCTTAAGGTGTTCACCCTTGCAATGCGCACATTTCCTATGAACCCAATAGACACAAATGTCATTGACAGTTAGGCCAGTCCTAAAAGCGTTCCAACAACGGCTAATACTGGCCAATACATTTATTAGTACTTAGTTCACGCATGTGAATAAACCAGTTCATGTACTGATCCATGGATTGGTTTTAAATGGCTTGTTGGAACAAACATTTGTGCTTCTTTCCCCAATTTTTCCATGTATTTAATGATGGTGTCAAATGTTCATAAAAATGTAAATGTCACTAAAACAGTTAACTTAGGACCCGTACAAGAAATTTTATTGAAAGTAACTTTTTTAAATTACTTGAATACTGCATTTAAATTTTTAAAAGTCTGTATGCATTTAAAATTTGAGAATACGGTCTAATATTTTTTAAGTTCGAGCGTTTGAATTACATGTTTAACTGGTTAATTCTCAAGTAGAAATTTTGCTTTCACCACCCGCATTGACAAATCTATTTTTTTGCGTTTTTTTCCCGCGAATATATAATTTGCCAGAGTGATTGAACTCCCAAAACCGATTATAACTTACAATGTTGTTCGTCCCACGACCCGGTGTTTAAAATATACTTTCGTTTTCAGTCTGTCATGTAGTTCGACTCAGCCTTATCTCGGCGAGCCTTTAATCATAATTAAAATCGCGATTTTTTCCGCTAATCGCACGTCAGTTGTTTGATGTATTATAATATTTAAAATGTGTGTGTGCTGTTATTTTGTGGGCAAGTTCGCTCGTTGCCGTGTTTTTTAAATACTGGTTCGGAGCGATGTGTCACTTTCTCCCCATCTGAAGCTAAAAGAAAATTCATTGATGCTTTCGTTAAAAATATCGGTCGCGATTGACTTGCTCGTTACAAATATGGAAAAATGCGAGCACAGCCGGTTTGAATCCCGTCAATTATGCGGAAACAGATCGACTTTCATATATGTATGTTTGAAACATCTTGATTTGAATTTATTGCCCTGGAAATAGGCATAGATCATGAGTGCATAGCCCTGATTTGGTTTTTATAATGAGTTAAATGCTTTCATTGTTGCAATATCGTTAACTTTTGTGCAAAATATTTTAAAATTTAAAAGAATTCTACCTTAAAGCTGAGTTTTAGTCATGCGAGCTGGATCAACTCACTTGAATTCACGTGACATGAAAATATTTGTATATATTTACATGCTTTGAGATTGTATTGTGTTAAATGATTCAAGATGGCGAAGTGGTAGATAGTACACAGAGTTTTTTTTTCCAACAAGCGATTTAAATCCAATCCATGTATCATTACATGAACTGGCTTATTCGCATGCGTGAAGTATGTACTAATAAATGTATTGGCTAGTATTAGCCGTTGTTGGAACGCTTTTACGGGTGGCCTAACTGTAAATGACATTTGTGTCTATTGGGTTCATGGAAATGAGCGCATCGCAAGGGTAGACACCTTAAGACTCTAGTACTGAATGGAATTGGGAAGGCGATGCATAGCTAAACCAGAGCTCACGTTAGTTATGAACAGCGCATGCGTGTTAAAATCCCAGCAAGAGTTCGTTTAATCCACCACCAAAATTATTTCAAATTTTGTAACGTTGCAACTAACTCCCTCTTTGTTACAAATGCGTAAGAATTAGGGTTTCTCATATTTGACCATTTTGCTTGTCCCGGGATTCCGGGAAGAAATCGGCCTTTGTCCCGGGATTTCCCGGGATCCCGGGATGTAATAAATTATGTCAATATTTTTAAATAAATCTCCCACAAAATTAAGGGAGCGGTTTATTACTTAAAAACAACTCCAAGTCATATATGTAATACACTTTGCTCCATGATTATTATAAATAATTAAATAATATTGGTGAGAGAAACATACATTTGGGAAATATAACCTTTCTATTGCAGTCTCATATTTATGAACACAATAATATCATTTTTACAATGAATTGTGGTAGTAATGTGATTTAAGAAAACAAAGGTGATCTCTGCTTCAGTCAATTAGTCTTTTTCTTAATTTATTAACAAAAAGTCCTGCTGCATAAAATGCTCTCTAAGTCTTTATTGATGTAGGTGAAATTGTCTTAAGAGCATCTCGCAGCAAAGAAACATCGTTATTATCAATAAAATTTCATTTATAAGCTATTTTGCTTTGAATTATCAGGGTACACAAAAATAAAACTGTAAAAGTATTTTGAGATATTAACTTTGTAATGGAGACCGGGCTTCTTTGCGCCATACTAAAAGAGAAAAATTATTTTGAAATAAAAATAAAGTTTTTCCATAATTTACTGCTAGTAAAGATCTTTTAAGTATAAAATTCTGATAAGTTATGATAGTATTACAAAGATCTTAGCACAAAATAAACAAAAATAACACTTTTTTTAAATCCCGGGAATTCCCGGGACAAAAAGCATTTCCCGGGAAATATAAAATAGCTTAAAATGGACCGGGATCCCGGGTTCCCGGGATCCCGGTATCCCGGGAAAGAAACCCTAGTAAGAATACTTTTTATTTGAGAAGTTGTTGCTGGAAAATATTACTATTCTATGCTAAAATTGCTACCTTTAGCACATCGTTACACGCGTTTTTCAGATTCCTAGTAGCACTTATTACACTATAAAAACTTTGAATCTTGTATTTTTTTTAAAATCTTGTACGGCCATAAAACAGGTCATTAAAAGCTACTTGTTTCATCGCCTCGTTTCGCCTTGCTAATTACTAATAACGTATTGTTTCGCGAGTTCCGAAGAAAAATGGCGGAACCTCGTTCTGGTAAAAATACATAACAAACTTTGTCTTTCACGCCACGCATTTCTGTATGCCAAATTCGTTTTTAATGTTGTTTGATTAGCTTGTAGACACACTGCTAGCCTGAGTGACGCCAATGGACTGATGTCAGGCCACATCTATCGGTGTAGGGTTCGCAAAATACCGGCATTTTTAATTGCATACGTTAATGGTGTGATTTTTTTGGCCTGGAACGCCAATTAAGTTAGTGCAACATCAATATATTTCCCAAAATGTATTATTTTATTAAAATAAATAACAAAAACGTACTGTTCAACGCCCGTATTCATTTCAAACAAATTTATTGCCGATTTGAAGTCGTTTTTTACAAAGGTGTCTTAGATAACAAACGACTGGCCACTTTTCGTGATGAAAAAACGTACGTTTAACGATTATTGCAACTTCCTACTTATCCTATCCACCTACCTACTTCGTTTGTTTTTATTTAATGTTCACGCTTCGACGATTCCCTGACCAATCTTTGTAGTTTACTGATTTTTATTTCGATTTTATCGTCCGCGAACCCACCGCGTGCATTAATCCGATCTTCCGTTAGCAAATTGTGAGCTGATTGTACCTTGAAAACAAATGTACATCTATGAGTTCCCGTAATTACGGGAAGACAATGCTATCTTCGGTCTTATCTGTTTTTCGATTTGTTACCGTGGCAGGGAAATCTTGTTTACAATGAGACCTAGACAGGCGCAGTTTCTTTGGTTCATAAACATCGGGAAAGCGTATCGTATGTACAGGGTAGCCCAAATTTTAAGTGTTTGTAGGGTATAACTAAGTACATCAGTTGGCAATAATCTGATTTAGGTATGTCGAGAACTTATTTTTTTCGAGAAAAAGACTGTAGCCTCAGCTCTTTTTCCAGTTTTCACGAGAAATTAAAAATCGTATAGCCAACTTCGCGGCCCATAAGAAAAAACTAAATTAGGGGTAATATCTCAAAAATGAAAAGTGATAAAAAAAATCTAAAACAACAGTTACATTCTCCATTAAAAAGTACCTCTCGCAAGTATGTACTAATAAATTTGATCTAATGAATAAAATAAAAAAGTTATGAGAGAGAAAAAATCAACATTTTCATATTTTTTGCTGTAACATCTGAAGCACGAGAAATTTTGTACATTTGAAAATTGATTGTAGCTCCTCCCATACTAAGGAATAATTCATCCAATTTAAACAAACCTGTATCTCTTATAATAAGCTGTGCATTCTTATCTTGGACACCGATGGCCTTTGTACTTTTCCCATTTTTCACGAGAAATAAAAAATCGTAGGATGGGCTAATAATCCTTAATTTGGCCTAAAATAATTGGACAAGAAGCTCTAGGCCCTAAGCCGTTTGCTTTAGTTTATATATTTTTTGAATGTTTTCGGAAGTTCTGACAAATTTGCTCTTTCAATTTTTTTGGCCAAATATCGAGTATGTGCTTCCCACATTTTGTGCTCTTTCCCCTGCCATTTAATGATACGTAGTGTTCTTTGGAGTTATTACCAAAAACAAGCCGGATAATCAAGGTGGTAATTATCGCTAGTACACCCTGTATATGCACACATCAACGTAAGTGTTTCACGTTACTCATATCTGGGTCGTGCTGGTGATTTATCGAACGATTTAGGTCTTCTCCGCTACATAGCATTAAGGAACAGAACCCCGTGGGCGAGTTTTATTGTTTTAAACGATAATTAGGCTGTTATACACCTACTTTTATGTAATTTGCAATGGACATCAAGTTCAGCCGATGGATATGTACGTTAATTTTCACGAACAAGGTCATAAATTAATGTCTTGTTTCAAAATGTTAACGTTTAGCAATGATCTAGATCTGTTAATGGTCTTTTGTATATCAATTGTCGCGAAAATTGCTCTAACGGTTGTACATACAATAGGATTTAAGTGAAATATTGACCGGTTTGAATGCAAAGTCGTCCGGTTATTGGTCGTAAATTTCGAATTGATTATTTTTCCTGTTTTTTTAAATCGCTTTGTACACCTACTGTTCGAATTTTTTAGATTCTTGGCTATTTCTAAGTGTTTCTACAACTTAAAAGTGGCTAAATCTTTTTGGATGTTAGGCCGGACGTCCATGAAGTTCTGTTACACGTGATCTGTCATTATTGGGCTGTGATTAGATTTGGAAGTGATCTAATCCAGAAAAACTGTAGTGTAATGAGTTGCTAGTCTCCACAATGCCTCCCGCTAAAAATAAATATGCTAAATACTTCCGTTTTGTGTGAATTTAGTCACTTGAAAACCACTTCATATGTCACTTTACTAATAATTTATTAGATCGGTGTGCGCCCGGCGCAAAATTTTGTGTGTGTGTTTTGGGTAATAAATCGGACGCTATTATGTCGTTGCTATGTTTCTATAATTATTTTATGTAGCTGTTTGCTTCAAGTGGTAATGTGAGAGTTGGAATATATCATTTTCTCTCGATTTTTTTCTTGTGAGCGATGGCTGTGTTATTTATCCGTGTAATAAGCTGTTTACTTAAGTAATGGAGGATGCGAGCTGGTATTTTTAGCGCGATTGTGTGTTTGAAAGCGTTACTTAGCGAAAATGTAGGTTTTTATGTTTACGTTCTCGGAAGGTAGTAAATGAATCGTATCTTGCGTGAGATCTCTCGAAATTGGTTTTTGGAAAAAATTTATCTTACGACTTTCGCAGTTTGGAAACACTCCAATCCGTCATTAGATTTTATTTCGGTTTTTTCTTGTACATTCGTTGACTATTTGCAGCTACACCGAATGTGACACCAGCGCATACCCAGTTTGATAACACTACCGGCTCAAAAGGTCATTGTTTGATATTTTCAGAAGCCGAGACATTTTCACGCTACGTGCATTATAGATTTTCGGGTCAATCATTTAATAACACTGCCGTGGTGCAGTAGTATTTCGCTGGTTTCATTATTTCTGGCCGAAACGATGATCTATTGTTTGTAGAAGTGCGTAAAAATAGAAGCTGTTGGCCAAACGAAATATCCGTCAAGTATTTCTGCCCGAAAACAATTGATATTCCTTCGTGTCACTATGGTTACGCGTTTCGTAAAATACACGATTTTAAATGCTCCGATTACGTCAGGTGCAGTAATAAATTATTCCCGTTTGACGTGCAATGTGTGTGTTAATTTTAAATAATAGGGCAATCGCTTTGAATTATTTCGGAAAGTAAGTCCGGTGCTGGAGATTTCAGTATGATTTAGCGCCGATAAATAAGGTTTTCTCACTTGTGTAGAAGGCTAATGCCCGGTTAGACAATTGATGGGGTATAAACAATATAAGTAATTTGACGTCGACTCTTGGGTTTATTTTGGAAATGTTATGTTTTGCGTAAATTGACCGCAACAGGCACTTCATTATTTTTCTTATAATAATAAGACGTTAAAATATTGAGAGCAAGGATACTCGAAGGAGAAAATAAATTTTACGTGTTCGTCCTTTTAATTTTTTCCCCGTTTATTCCGAGTGGATTTGGTTAATTTTGGAGTGAAGTTAAAGCGTGATTTATACAAAATTCCAAAGTTTTTTACTTGGTTAGTAATATAATAGAGGAATAACATTAATGAGTGAACTAGGGAAAGTGGAAGGCACTAACATTTAACGGTTGTATAGGAGAGTTTTAGTGGTTTTACTAAAATAACGGACGTAAAACCGGGATTTAAAAAAAAAAAATGCAAGTAGGGGAGACCGGGGATAAAAGTAACACGGGTAGGTTGTAAGGTTGTAACAGTGCCTATAGTTTCTTTAATTTTTGTTTTATATCGCCCTAAACGCTTTTGCAATGTTAAGTTACATCCAGCTCCCTACCTACATTGCTAGTTTTCATCTGTCATAGAGGTTAACTTTTTGCCAGCCAGAGTCACTATTTTCCGCCTAAAAGTTACTGCGTTGTCTCATCCGTCGAGTAACTTTTAGGCGATCTCTAAAATAGGAACAAAAAGGTACCTATATTATTTTGTTCTAAATTTAGTTGGCTATTGGTGGATGCAATACAATTTGACGTTAGAATCGTGGTTAATTGTGGATTCCCTGAATTTTTTTTTGTGTACACTTGGGGTCAAAAGTAACAAAGTGTTACAACCAACCCCAATTAATGTTTTCACTTGCAAATGTTCACTTTTAGCACATAATTGGTGGCTTTCTTCGTAGATGAGAATATACAAGAGTTGTCGGAATAATTTTCCAGTTTGTTGTATCTTTTTGATTCACATTTTTAAATATGTAGGTACTCATAATCTTGGCAAACCTGGTAGCTGCAGTCCCAAATTATTAAATTATAAAACTCAGTATATAATATCGGTTTAATGATGGAAATGTATTTAAAGCTAAATCATTTCTTAAAAAGCATTTTAAATTATAAAACCTATGTAAATTGGTAAGATCTGGTACTTTTGGTTTTCCTACCAGCCGCCATTGTTTTTATTCTATTACCTTAATATTTATAACTTAATATAAACAAAGCTTTAACCAACCCAACTTAACCTGACCCTCTTTTACTGATTTAATGAATGACGGTCAGTTTAAGGGCGGTTAGATTTTTTTTAAATAAAACAAACAGTTATTATGATCCAGTATAAATTTAATAATTTGGGACCGCCCTTACCTGGTATGCCATACTGTTCACTTATCATTTTGTATTGTACCAAAGATGTTTTTTTTTATTTTTTCATTTTGCTAATGTGTATTTTTGAATAAAATATTAATTTTGTTGATGAATACTAATATATTTACTCACTACTTATGAGCTGTGTAAATTATTTTGCCGTTACAACTTACCCCAATCATTGTTACTTTTAGCCCCAACGTTGAGGTTGAAAGTAACAGCTGTCTTACTAAAGAAAAAATTTTTTTTCTAACAGTTGCTTTACGAAACACACGAAATAAATATCTTGGAAGCAAGACAAATGTCCAATCTATCATTAAACCAATTTGGATGTAAAAAATTTGTAATAATCTATAAGAAATTAAATAAAAACAAAAAAATGTTACCTTTATCCCCGGTCTCCCCTAAAGCTTAAATAACATTAACTGTTTGTATGGGATTGCAGTTTCTTATTAAATTGTCATAAATATGCAGTAATATGCTATTCTAAAAATATTCTTTGTGCGTTCCCTGTCGAGTTCGGCAAACAAATTAAAATATCGTACAACTTGTCGGTTTTCTGTTAAATGTGTCAGTTTATTAGGCAAAAGAAGGTGCCGACGAGGTGTAATTGAATATTAATTTCGAAAATTAATTAGGAAACCCATTAAAACGAAATTTCCTTTGACCTAGATAAATAAAAATGTGTGTTGTTGTTATCGATTTGAATAGTCGGGACCCAGATTTTTTGTGAAGGTAATAGTTGGCAGGATTTTACCCTTGAACTTAACAAGTCCAATACGTTTTAGTGCTGCGTGTCTAACCCGAGCTTTTCTATTAAGTATCTCGAACTTTGATATTTCCCGCGTGAGTTGTGGCGCGAACGTCCGGGTAGCGAATTTGGGTGTGTGAATTTTTGGTCGTATAGAAATCGGAAGTCGGGTTATTGCAGCAAAGTTACATGCTGGTACGCGAAATGAAACGCTCGGAAAATAATTTCTGCTTGTGCAACTAACGATCGTGAACAAGTTTTGTACGAAACATTTTTTTGTGTCTTTAGTTTTAACGAAGCTGTGGAAATATTTGTATTGTATGGGACTCAAAAATGTGACATTTGTGGAGAATGTGTTTACGTATTACCCAAAAAAGGATGATTTAGGTACAAAAACCTTGTATATGATTGATAAAAATTTGATTTAGCAACAAAATGATACTAAATATACAGGGTGTTTAATAGAATTTGCCCTTGTTCTAGGAAATATCGCAATTTTTTAAAACTAAAGCAAATGATATATAGGTACCAAGCTGAGGTAAATTAGAATGCATGAAGGGACACTTTAAACTTATCATATACACACGGGAATGTGTGTTAATTTTTTTTTAAACCTTGTTCACCCCAAGAATGCATTTTTATGTTTAGTTTGATTAAAAACGGCCTAAAGCAAATTTTTTATAGCTTTTTAAAGTTTTGGAACATATTTCAAGAGTATAGCCTTCGCAATGGTGTTTATATTTTTTGAAAATGTTAAAGAGGGCATAAGCAATGCATTTATACCTTTAGTTTGTTTAAAAATGGCCTAAAATAATTTTTACAACTCTTCAAAGCTTTGTAAAAAGTTTCAATTTAATTTGGCAGAAATTCTAAAGTTTTGAAATGGTCATTATGTTTTCTGAAAGTGTTAAAGATATTTAGAGCAATGCATTTCTACTTTTAGTTTTTTGAAAAATGGCTTAAAATAATTTTTATAGCTCTTCCAAATTTCGTAAAAAGTTTCTGGTATGCAACCTTGCAATTATTTTGATAACAAATCCCAAGGTTTTGCCAATGGTGTTTATATATTTTAAAATTTTAAAAGTGTTAAAGACATTTTAATGCATTTCTACCGTTAGTTTGTATAGATAAGACTTAAACAATTTTATACAGCTCTTTAAAACTGCGAAAAAGTTCCTATACTCTGTTAACTTTCATTATACATTAAAGTAGGATATGTTAGGGCGACAGATTCCACTCTGTTACAAAAAATTTGCCACATGTCCGACGTACAGTTTTTTTTTAATATTCTTTATTACATTTACAATATGTACTTTTCTTAAATTTATCTTCAAATAATTTTGGCATTTTTAATTTGCAACACAACTTTAGAATGTAACTAAAATGTCATATTGACTTTTGGAAATGCCTACATGACAAAACTAAAACACAGCCTACTTTAATGTATAATAAAAGTAAACAGAGTATAGTGCATAGCCTTGCATGTTTTAATTAACCCCAAGAGGTGTTCTTGAATTGATGCAGAAAAAGCTTCTGATTATAAGTTTATTTGAAAATGATTTTCTAAAAGTGTATACATGTTTCGAAAAACTGGTCGGCTGAAGAACCCAATTTCGAACAGATATATCCTGCTATTCACACAATCAGATCTACAAGATGTGCGATATTTTTATGTTTGATGGGACGATTATTTGAACATTTTTAGGAACCGGTATTTTTTCTCAGGGACCGGACCGGGCAGCTGCCACGATTTGGGAAGCGGTACGTTATGGGTTAAACATCTTATTTAGCATAGTCGGCATAGTGGGACAGTATAACCAACGGAAATCAGTTCAGGAACTTTATTGCCACACCTCGTGTACCCAGGAACTTTATTGCCACACCTCGTATACCCGGGAACTTTATGGCCACACCTCGTATACCCGGGAACTTTATTGTCTCACCTTGTATACCCAGGTTATTTATTTTATGCCCAAGTTTCGTGAAAGGAGGTATAATCATTTAGTTTACTTAGTCTTCTGTAAACAAAACATGATGAAACTTATCAGTAATTTGTTTTATCTATCAGTTGAATAATTTAGCATCAGCATGCCACGACCTTTTGGCCCGCAATTATCTCGTGTTGGTGGGTTTTTAAAATATTTGGCACAATACGTACGAAATCGTGACGTACACCCCCATTATTTGCCGAAAACTTTCAGTTGTAGCTGATACGTCTATAAATAAACTGCATGCAGGAGCGCAGGACATAATCCTGCTTGCATTGCGACTGTTTTTGCTTTGATCCATTCATAAAGATAAGGTGCACTCGAGAAACCATTAATTTTTTTCACTTGCGCTCCGCGCTTCGCGTAATTTATTTAATGTAGCGCTAATTTCGTTCCGATTGCGCCAGGTTTTTGCGCGAATTGTTTTAGTTTCGCTGGTGAATTTCCTGTTCGTAGCTGGGACCAGCTTACAGTACAAGCTCGGCAGGAACTTGGATTTAGAATCGCGGCAGGCTTCGCTAGGTCTGACGTGTTAGAGGGGATCCAGTAGCGCTACGGGCACGAGGCCTCGATCATTCCAGTCGGCTGTTGGTAATCGGCTTCAGTAGTCGGGTTTCAACTCACCTGTTCGCGTTTTTTTTTCGTTTGTTTCTTCGGAAGTTGGGACTCTTCTTTTGTTTTTCGATATTTGTGGTTCTCGTGCTTGTGTTAGACACTTTTGTTTTTCGCAACTCTATCGTTTTTCACGTTTGTTTTTTCCCCCCGAAAACTGTGCTTTAAATCTAGTGACCTTTTTTGGAAAGTTTTTTGATTATACTTTGTGGAAACTTTTTTTTTTGTGGATGGATTTTAAACACTTGGACTTTAAATTCTGAGGTGAGTTTTTCGGTTTCGAATGTGTCGGCGAAATATAGGCTAAACCGTTTAATGGAATTGTAAAGGTGTTAACATGGTTTATTGCCGCTTTTAGTGTTTTATTTCGTGGTTTAACTGTAACTTCACGGTGCTCTATGATTGCGAAATGTCCCGTAAAGTAGCCCAAAAGTTTGTGTGCGTTAGCCGTAAAAAATTCACGCTAGCTTTACAATATTATAAATGCTAATAGAGTGTTTTAGGTAATTTCGCGTTTACAGGCGATAAAAATGTAACTGTATATAATTTTTATAATCCAGTGCTAAAAAAAATTGTACATTCAAGTAAACAGGCAAAATTTCAGGTAAACAACATTGAATTGCGTGTTTATTTGTGTAAATATTTGGGCACAATCCCAGGACGGTCTCTTATCTTTTTGGGATAATTTTTTTAATTTACTTGTGATATAATAATGCCCTTTTTGCGATAAAATTGAAAATCCAGCCCCTTCCTTATCTGCTCATCTCCAACATCAAATATTTTGGATGTTCTCGGGCAAACAAATTTGACGAACCTGGCAGGTAGCTCCAGTATCTTCTATATTTATGAATTTAGCTTTCCAGTGAGTCTTTTTGGCTGTCCGTTTAAACAAATTACGTTTGCATGAATTACATACGCAACTTTGACGTGTTTTAACTTTTTATCGCCGTTTAAATACACTTAATGGCGTTATTTATGGGCTGTACATGCAAAGTCGTTGTATTTTTGGCTTCAGCGGCTTTTTATTGGGTTTTCTGTAAAATTCGACGCTTGTTTTTAGTAATTATTTGTACTGTGTTGCGCCTAGAAAGTGTCTTTTATTTCCTGCAGACAAAAAATTGTTCCAAAATTGGTTTAATTTTGAAAATAATTGGTAAAACTACTTGAGTTCGTAAATATTAATCTTGAAACGTTTTTTTTTTAAATTTTTAATGTTAAGTAATTACCAGAATCAAATTATTGTTAACACATCTTGGTAATAAAAAGTTTTTTTGTAATGTTATCAGGCATAAGATTCAGCAACTTTGCCTAATTGACAACTATATTTGAGCTCCAAGTTCGCCGGATCCAACACCCCCTGATTTTTCCTATTGCATACCCAGGAGCCGCATGAAAAGTTGGAACATGCAAATATGGAATGTTCAAATCTGGAAAATGAACCGGTAGATTCAAGATTTATATGATTCTATCGGTGCATTTTCCAGACTTGAACATTCCATTTTTGAATGTTGCAGATATTAATGGCTTACCTTATTAGGCATAAGTTTCAGCAACTTTTCCTAATTCACAACAATACTTAAGCTCCAACTTCGCCGGATCCAACACCCCCTGATTTCTCCTATTGCATACACCCCACTTTCTTGTAAATAGTTTTAGTTAAACGTTTTGCAGTAGGATTATGGTTGGGATTCTTGCAATTTTAAGCGTAATTTTTGTAAAATTCCTACGCTAGTAATTTATTTAAATCAATGTGTTCTTTGAAAACATGGCGAATGGGTTTCTTCAGCTGCTGCATTTGTTTGTAGCACATATAGGCATTGTTCTTTTTTCATCTTCTTACTTTAATTGTTTCAAGCTCGCGAGTACGGTTTGAGATTGCCACAATATTTCAAATATGCAGTCGTGTAAATTTCTAATGTACTAATCGGGCCGGCAATTAGAAGTGTCGGTTCCGTTTGAGCTGTTCGCTTTGTAAATTTAGATCACACATGGCAAACAAATATTAATTTCTCTCGAACGGCTAGCAATTTTTTCGAAATTGAACGTAATTAAATAATCCGCCGAAGAATTAGCTTTGCAGCTACGAGCGCGGCGAAACGAGAAAAAAAAAACAATGCTGTTAGGTAATTTGTTTTCTTGTAAGGAACAATGTTAATACGAAATTTATGGTTAAATAAAATAATTACGCCAAATTGCGTCACGTTTCGTTGTTTGCCTGCCGCTTGTCGTAGCCTACTTTGATTTCGTATGAAAAAGTAACGGCGCTTTTTTCTGGAGCTGCGTACGAAATTTTTTGATAAAATATTAGCATAACGAAGTACCTATTGTATTTACAATGAATGCCACACGTAATAGGCGAGTACTCGTGCGATAAACGTAGTCGGCTTTTATCGTCTTTTAAGGTTGCCAACCTAATAAATATTAATATCAGTTTTTACGAAAACCGTTAAAATTATGATTAACATATCGTGGCTTTCTTTTGAGTTTAAGTCAGTGATTAGTTGACCCCTCTACAAGCATCAAAATGTCCCCAAAGAGCAATAATCTTGTCCACCAATCATTAGTGATTAATTTTGTACACATGGCCAAAATTATTAATTTCTGTGAAAGACACCAGACTCCAGAAGTTTAAATAACATGTTATATGATACGTTTTGCGGTTGTGTTTCAAACGTATTAAGTTAAAAAATGTAGTACAAAAACTGCCCACCTGTCACAATAATTCGGATGATATGGACAAACATTTTGTTCAAATTTCAAGAGATATTCAACCCATGACACTAATATTTCAACATTTTTGACTTGCTTAATTTAAACTTCTAATGGCTTTTGAAATCCTTTAATAGAATTTTAGTCCATAACGGGACCTCACAAATGGGCATTATAACGGTATTAGAAATTTTGAGAATTAGTGATGAAGAAACGACCCTATTATTGACAAAGGTTTGATCCGTTACCTTAAATAGTGTTGATACACAATAACTGTTGAATTTTGCTGGTACTATATTTATGCGTAAAATACACAGGCCGACATTTCAGAACTTTGTAAACGTTGTTTTAATTTTGATAACTGTTCTTATATAAATTACAGGCTCTGAATTCAATAGAACACGCAGTTTTTCTCTATCACATCAAGTTTTTTAGGAAAATGGAAAAACAGATTATTGAGTTTTTAAACAAAAAAATTCAATTTTAAAACTATTTAAACAAAAACTATTTCTATAATTTATATTAAAATTGTTATTCTCATATAAGTAACATGCTCTGAATTTAATGGCACATACAGATTTTCGTTATCTCATCAAGTTTTTTTAGCAAAATGAAAAAAAAAGATTAATGTGTCTTCAAAAAACAAAAATATGGTAATTTATTTTTAAAAATACTTACAACTAAATACTAACAGGCTACATACAAATTTAAAGGGTTATTGTATTTTGACTGATTTCTAACTGTTACAAATCCGGGAACCCAGGACATCAGGTAAGAAGTAGCCTTCGGGCCAATATGCTCGGGTCTACAAGACGTCGCGTCGTACCTGCCCAGCTATGTAACTGATCCAATTTATTTAAAAAAAAATTGTGTGCAAACCTTATGTGATATCAAAAAACTAAAAGCAGATTCGTAATCAGCGCTACCGAATTAATAAACAACACCAAACAAATTCAAAACAACAAAAATCATGTGGGCCTGTGTTATTGTTGAAAAATTAATACTATAGAATAATAATAGAACACTAATCAAACCACATCTCTACAGATTTCTATATTTCACGCTTCTATTTCTTAAGTATGTTACAAAATAAAACAAAATCATTGATGACCGTAGTTCAATTATTAATCCTAGTTCAGATAATGGAAAGTCTACGCATAAGAGCATATTATTACTGAAAATCCGGTCTTAAGTAACGAGCAAGCACTTGGTAGTAAGTACACCTTATTCCATACATAAAGAGTTATGCTCGATCGAGCCGTTTTTCCGCATGAGTTCACGCGTTATTTGCATAGATTCGCGTTTTAAACAAATTAACAATGATTGACGTACGGAAGTGATGTGTACACTCACCGTTCCAGCTCCAAGAATCTGTCAACCATCCAAAAATTATGGGTAAAAATAATTATTAGGTCATACGGGAGTTATTTAAGTAAGTGACTTTGTTTTAAAGAGGGTAAATTTTGTCTTAAGTAATGTAGGTCGACTAATTTCCTAGAAGATGGGTTTAATTTCTAGTGTAGGCCGACTTTTCTAAAAGAAATCGCCTAATCGTTCCTAAACTGGCGTTTTACTGTTAGTTTTTGGATCGGAACTCTTTTTGATTTTTTTTTGTCTAACGATTTACATTTCATTACCTGCCTATATTTTAATTTTTAGTGTGCTTTTTCATTTGAGCTGTTATTTTCTATGAACTTATTTGCATTGAACAACGTATTTTTGTTGAATTTCGTAATTAAAAAAGCTTGTTCACTAACTCCATGACGTTTTGGTGGTTCGGGAAGTTGCACTGTCTCCTGCTGAGAAGCTGCAGGAAACCCAGCAGGAGTTGTTATACGACACAGGAGGGACCGTTAGAACGCGTGTGTGTTACGTGATCGATAAAAAAACTTTTTGTTCACGGAAGTGTGTTGATGCTTTTCTATTTTTAGCACGGTGCTGACACAAACCAAAAATCAATTTTGGCTTAAATAATGAAAAATTTTGGTAGTTCGCTATCGGTACTTGGTAAAGCAATTGCTATTCCATTATCGCGCTATTCATCTCAAATTTGGATAAAATGTGTGTTATAAATTGAAGTTACATATTACTTATTGGTAGGGTTGCCAACTCTATAAAATCTCAAAAAAGGACACTCCTCGCCAGAGCCCCAAAGCCAAGAAATTTTCGTACCTGAAACAAAAAATTAGCGCCCCTTTTCACAAAACGTAGAGCAAAAAAAAAAAAGAAAGCACAACTTCAGTTTTTCACCTGAGGCAAGTGCTTCATTCGCTATTATTAAACAATATAAATCCGTGAAACATATATTTCATACATATTGTATTTGTAGATAATATATAATTTATAACTATGTACAGGGTGGTCCAATTTTGATGGCATTATATGGGTATCTCGCTTAATGATCAAGATAGAGGAACAGTTAAATTGTCAAAAATGTGCAGATTTTTGAGACAAACACAGAACCGTTTTCAAAAATATTTGATCATTTCCGGTTTTTGAGTTATTAGCGAAAAACTGTTATTTTGTCATATTTATAATGTGTCATATCTCCGTTATTGTACTAAATATCGAAAAAATGTATGAAGATTATTTTGATATTTGTATGCAGCATTCGATTGTGCGTTTTTTGCGCTCTCCGTTAACTTACCTTTTTTTAAATGGAATTTATAGTGGGCTACGACTTATTTAAATTCCTTATGTTTTTCCCTTTCCAAATATATAAGAGTTGATTTACTTATATTTTATAAAAAGTACGCAAAAGACAAGGGTTTGTTAATTTATTTTATGATAAACATTATAAAAACTAATAGTAGGCTGGAAAAAAACAAAATTTGAACTTTTGTAAATACATCAACCCCTGTATATTTGGAATGAAAAAAAAGGGAATTTAATAAATCAAAGCCAACTATAATTTCCATTTAAAATTTACTAATAATATAAATTAATTTTCGTATTGATTTTTGTATTTTTTTCTTTTAAAAATATTGTTAAACATTTTACTGAAAAAAGGACAAAAGGCGTCCTTTTCATCTTTAAAAAAGGACAAGAACAAAAGGTGCCTACAAAAGGACTGTCCTTTTCAAAAAAGGTCAGTTGGCAACCCTACTTATTGGACACATAAATGAATGCCACTCGTTCTTGAGTTGTAAAGCGAGTCTAGGAACCTTGTCAGGCGGTGTATACAGATGTGGAATTGTTTTGGGTTGTACATTTTCGAAAATCGCAGGAAATATTTGTCGCACGTCATTAACAGCAAAATTCCCATCTATAAATAATTCGCAATTTTTCATGTGTCGCCGATGTAAATGATGTCTTAAACCTACCGTTTTATAACATATGTTATCCGTTTTATACACCGACAATTTCTCACAGTTTTATAACGAGCTACCAAATAATTCGCTGTCATTTGTACGCGGTGAGAATTCCTAAATTTACAAGTGTTGAAATCGTGTGATTTATATTTTTATATTTGTAATAAATATTTTCGTGTTTTGGCTACCAGGAAAAACTGATGGAAAAGTGCGTTAGTCATATAATTATGTTGCTTAATAAATGTTTTAG
This sequence comes from Elmis aenea, assembly GCA_947652605.1. Lineage (NCBI taxonomy): Eukaryota > Metazoa > Arthropoda > Insecta > Coleoptera > Elmidae > Elmis > Elmis aenea. Next base: position 55,515,815 of record OX393579.1, read on the forward strand.
ATTTTTTAAAAAGCTTGATGCGTTACTTGACATACAAATCCTGGATTTTAAAGGCTTGCCTATTGCTTAAACGTTTGGTTTGGTACGGTAACGTAACGAAATTTTCACATTTTCCTTTTATTTGCATCGTAGTTTTCTTTTAGTTTCTTTCCAGTTATTGTTCTACTTCGTGAATGATGCTTGATTTTCTTTTATTTGTAATCATTATTAGATGGCTCGACAAAATTATTGTCATACCAATATAGTAAATGCAGTTAAGTTGTTTGGAAGCTATTACTGCCGGATATGTACCAGTTGTGACAATGTGACGGCAGGAAATCAATAAATAGCCGGGCATTAAATATGCCTGCGTGAAAAAAATGTTATTCAGATGTTTTATTAATACATCTATTAAAGCCCGCGTTATAAATGGTGCTGGAATATTAATTAGAACTGCGCTCATCAGTTTTTTGTGTGCGTTTATGACTTAATACCGAAGTTGTTGGCATTTATTGTGCAAATATGGGCGGAGTTTGAGTTTTTTTCAGTCCGCCTATTTAGTGTATTCTGCAGTTGATATATTCAGTTGCGGTTTATTAAATCCTATCAGATCAGAGTCGACTAGATCAGACCAGACCAGATACGGTAGCGGATAAGGTAGAAACAGTTTTACTCCAGACAGTATATATTTACTATTCGTTTTCCGTTTATCATGTTCAGATTATTTTATTTACATTTTAAACGAGATCTGCAGATTAGTTTTGATGAATTGGACGTTCGTTTTATTGGAAATATTACAGCTATGCCGTTAAAAATATTAATCGGTGCGGTAATGATAAATAATGAGGACATCTGACATTGGAAATGTACAAACGCAAGTGTCTATTTTTTAATTAAAAATCAAAATTTTATATTTGTGGTCATCAGGACAGCGGTGAATCCAATCTAACAAGGAATGGTCAAGATATGTTGTCACTAGAATCTGATCAAGGCTGTGTTTATTGCATCAAGAATATCAAAACTAAATGCTTTGCAGGGTTACACGTGCCATTGGCCATTTCCTTCGGAGAAATGGGGAAAAAACTGAAAAGTCGAATAATAAAGGTAATTTTTGCGATCGCGTTGGTTATCAAACCGTCAGAGATAAAATCAAAATTCTTCTATTTACCAATTCGCGCATCCTTTGCAAGTAAAATGGTGCAAGGTTTTTGAAAAAATCTCAAACGGTTCCGGAGAAAAAACGCGAAAAAGAAGCCCTTGTGAAAACGGTTTTCGCTATGTTAAATGCCTATGCAAGCCGCATAGATATAGTTATACAGAAGACAACTTCTCAAATCATAGCGCTTTTGCAGAGGTTTCGTTTTTGACGTTTTTCTCCGGAACCGTTTAAGAGATTTTTTCAAAAATTTTGCACCATTTTACTTGCAAAGGTTGCGCGACTTGGTAAATAGAAGAGTTTCGATTTTATCTCTGACGGTTTCATGGCCAACGCGATCGCAAAAAATACCTTTATTATTCAACTTTTCAGTTTTTGCCCTATTTTTGCGAAGGAAATGGCCAGGCACGTATAGCTCTGTAAAACATTTTTGCTGTTCTTCATGCAATAAACACAGCCTTGATCAGATTCTAGCGACAACATATCGTTACCCTTCCTTGTAAGTAGATTCCTGCCAGCAGAATAGCTCATAAGATACAAGTTCTGATTGCTTTTTAATTTAGATATTTAAGACTAAAAATTTCACTTATTACAAGCTTTTTTTTATTGTATGCATATGATCGCAATTTTAAAAACTGTCATTTCTGAGATGGCTCGACTAAAATAGACCGGATCAATAATCTTTAATGATTAATCATGAAATAACGTCATTTAAGTGCTGTTACTTTGGTTAAAGCACTTTAAAAAAATCACCATTTCCAGTAATGATGCAACTTTTGTGGAATTTGCTGTACCATCGCTAATTTGTTAATCTCGCTCCGAGTCATACAGTGATTCATATTACTGTTACACAGATTTACATATTTGAACAGTGTAATTTATCTAAATTTACTGCCATTTCGTCTGTTTACCGTACCGATGAGTGCCCGCCCGCCTTAAACTCCTCAGGTTTCTGTGTTCTAGAAGAAAATTGTGGTCCCCCTCAAGGGTCAGTGGCACCGTGTCTTTGTTTTGAAGAATTTTTTTCGCCGGCTAATTTTTCTTTTCTCCCACTGATGGATGCGCGCCGTAGCGTATCCGGATATACGCTTGGCGGATTCAAAATACGACCATCATCATCTGCTACTCCAGTTTATGTTTGGTATCATTCATAACTTTTTTTTTTGAGTCGCAGCACGAGTTGATTTTTAGCGATCAATCAATTCACTGCGAGCTACTGGATTTTTATTACCAATTTCGCGTCTAATCAATTTTAATTTCGTACTTAATTGATCAATTACTTTTATAAGAATGTTTTTGGGTCGTGACTCTGTTTGGTAAATTGAAATGTGGAAGTCAATTGGTGCTTTGTAATTTTTGTTCTCGGTAAATATTTGGTTTAGAAAATTGATTTGCAAAACGGGGACATTTCTTTGGCCTTTATCCGTAGAGTTCCTATTTATTTATGAAGAATGGAGAATCTTTAGACTAGTCTAGGTGTCGTTAAAAGCAAGATTCTTGTCGATCATTTAACGTTTTGTAAGAATACTGATTTGTTTAGACTTAGAAATTTAAATTCTTATCCTAGATGGATATGGACTTTACTCATCTCAAAAACCTTTCGAAATTATATTTATTTCGCTATTTATATTTGAAAGAACGTAAATCTTATAACCAGCACACTTGTAAACAATATTTGCAAATTGATTAACTGCTGTATTGTGTTGTAATCAATTATTTTTATTTCTCAACGATAAGAATGTTGTAAAACCGTTTTGTAAAGTATATTTTGATTATTGTTACCTATACGCATTTGTTAAGTTATTTAATACTTTTAAGATAAGTTGGTACTTAAAAACTTGTTGATTGTACAGACATTTTGAAAAACGCTTTTTTACGTTTATATTTGCCACTCATTGGATTGAAAACTTCTTCAGAAGTTCATTTATTCGTCTTTAGCTTTCCTCAATGCGTATTTACAAAGAATTGAAACAAGTTGCTCTGTATAAAAGTTATTTCTGCGCAAACAAATTCAGAATTGATTTTTATTATAGTAGAAGCATGAATTTATATGTCATAAATTAGTTAATTAATATGTCATTATCATTTATTGCAATACCACAGGCAAAATCCACGTCATGGCTAGCTCATAACTTAATACAAGTAGTTGACCTAGGCCTAAGCTATCTTATTTTGAGGTTTAGTAATACAATAACTTTCGCAAGCAACACGATATGTCATTAATTTTGCATTAAGTCATATCCTGAAGGATTTCAGAATCGTTAGCACAACACTGCGTAACCAAAACAATAACAAATGGTTGCTAAGAAAAACCGCAGCTCAAACAAAAACGAAATAATGATGGTGTACAAAATAATTTTACGAACGTGATGATTCATTTGACGAATGTTCTAGATTTTGGACGCATTTCAGCTACAATTAATGGTCGTATGTTAGACAATGAGAAGTTGGCGTTGCTTCAAGTTGTGTTAGTATTTTCATGAAGCGAAACAAATAGACTTTTTTTAAACTTTGCCAGTTGTTGGTTTAAAGTACGGAGTAAAATTATAATATGTAATACATTTTCCTGGTACAATTAATAATAATCCCAATTACAATTTTGTTTAATAATTTAAAAATATTTACTGAAATCATTCTAGATTGATTTTAGCTTAGTAATTTTTTTGTCCGTCTAATGGTGTAAAAATTCAATATGGCTGCAATCTATATATATAAAAATGAATGTATGTAGTATGTATGTATGTATGTTTGTATGGATGTTTGTCCTTTATGCATTCCTATACCATTCATCCGATCCTGACCAAATTTAACACAGACAATCTATAGGACCATGGGAAGAAGATAGGCTATATAAGAATTCCCAAAAGTTCCAAAAATTCCCAAAAGAACCAAAATTCCCAAATGATCCAAATATCACAAAAGTTTCAAAATTCTCAATAGATAGAAAAATTCTCAACAGATACAAAAAATCCCAAAAGATCCAAAATTCTCAAAAGGTCAAAAACGTCCACCGGGCGCGAGCGCGAAGCGCGAGTAGTCTGTGATTGATAAAAAAATTCACCGAGCGAAGCCGGGTCACTACGCTAGTAAGGAATAAAAACGTTGACTATCGCCGCTGGAAATCTAGAAGGCTTAGAAAATTTCTGTCCACGTCATCCAACCCTGAATGGTCAAAAACAATTTGATTTAAAAAACGTCAATGGTACGGAAGGTTGATTTTTCAAAACTTTAAAGGGCCGTAACAAACTGTTGCCGGCATTTTTAAACAAAATTACGACAAAGACGCAGTGTTTAGGATGTTTTTTACAATCCCAGAAAATATAATTTTTTTTGCCAAAACAGAATGCAAGGCCTTTGAAATATTTTTCAACACTTTGAAATGCTGTAAAAAATTGTTCTAGTCCGTTTTTGAACAAACTTATGGAAGAAATGCATTTCTTATGGTGTCTTAAATATTTTCAGGTAATACATAAAGAATTCTGTATATTTGCAAAATTCTCAAATTTTGCCAAGAAAAATGCCACGCTATACGCTTTGAACATTAAAAAAAAGAGCTGTTCAATATTGTTCTAGGGCGTTTTAAAAACTGCATACGGCCACTTAACGTGCTAGGAATCAGGAATAATGTTAAACTGGTATGGTGTTCAGGGCATCAGGGCACACTAATATACCAGGGAACGAGAAGGCAAATCGCCTAGCCAAAATTGGCAGCGAGACACCTTTCTTCAAACCAGAACCCGCAGTTGGTATATCCTATGGAACAACCAAGCGGTGTCTTATTGACGTATTAATACAAGGGCATAATGCTCATTGGAAAAAAGTTGCAGGACAAGCCAATGCTAAAGCTATCCTGTCAATGGTCCCTAAAGAAAAGACAGAAGAAATGCTCGGGATGAGCAGAGCAGATATCAGGGCAGCCACAGGACTCGTCACAGGACACTGTGGGCTAAACAAACACTTCTTTCTACATAGTAGGGCTCTCAGATACCGATCTATGCAGAGGATGTGGTGAAGAAGAAAAAACCCGTGTTCACGTAATATGCCAGTGAAGGATTCAAACCCTATCGGCGTAGACTTCTAGGTATGGAAATAGCCAACCAAGAAGAGTGAATAAAATGTTGAAAAACAAAAAAGTTACAGGAAAAAAATTACCTTTTCAACCTTGTTCAGTTTTCTAGAAAACAGCTTTAGATATCTATAATCCGTTTGGAAATTTAGCAGCTTTGATTAATTTAAAATGACTTTCTAGAGCCCTCGTAATAGGCGAGTGCCCAATGTTGAAACAAGAAATTCAATCGCCCTGTTTTTTTTTTTTAATTCATGATAAACATTGACAAGCATCACATATAATTATAAAACAATTATTACGCAAGTTTAAAACCAGAACACAAAACAACACGTCATTGTTTAAGCGCAACACGATTTTTTCGAGTGGCCCATTTTTTCCCTCACCATTTCAATTCCTCGTTTTGAAAGTTCAAAGCAAGTTTCACGGTTTAAAGGTACCAACACGCGAACAAAAAATATCGTCGCCCCGGGCCCCGCTATTAAGCTAACGTGCGGGGGCAATACCTAATTGTTTTTATCGGTCCATAATAGCCTCCATAAAAATTACCAATTAAATAATAGAATGAACGGTAACACAAGTCAGCCGTGTAATTAAATAAATCAAAACAATATTGTTAAAAAGCGATCAATTTAATAAAACGATTATGCAGTTGAGTAAAAGCTAATAGGCTGGTCCGTTTTACTGGCCACACAAATAGATAACTTGGTACACGATAATCACTTTCTGGTCGTATAATTATACACTGAATACGTAAATAATTACTTATTAAGTGTTTCACAATTATACAGGGTGAGTCATTAGTGGCGGATCGGTCGATTGTGGCTAAACGGTTTGAGATAAAAAGTTGATTCAAACGGCAGTTCATACAGTTTTTGCTTCCGAACACGATAAAAATATTTTTAAATATACAGGGTGAGTCACCTCTCTGGAACCAATAGCAACTTTTATATTTCAAATACAACACCCCATTTTTTATTTCATATTCTTGACCGCCTTCATTTTAGCTTTACATCGATATAAAATAGTACAGGTTTTTATGCGGCCTTGTCACTAAAAAAAAATAATTTTCAAAATATTTCAAGGTTTTAAGTCTTTATTATAAAAATTATCCTGAAGCCATTTTTCGAAGCACAGAGTTGTAATTTGGTAAGGACATGCATAAAACATTGCTCTATTAGCTCGATACGAAAAAGTTTAAATCACGCATAAATAGGTGGCAACTTTTCTGATTTTCAAATGCTCGTAATTCAATTTTTTCAAATGCAAACCCCTGTATTTTCTTATGTCATCGAATTTGTCTTTAAGAGAGCTTCATTTTTTGTTAAGTATGTCCTATACCCAAAACTCGTACTTTTCGAGATATTCGACTTTTTTTTCTCTAATCGTTATTAAAGCAAATAGGATGCCGTGGAAATCGAAAAAGCTGACTGTTCACTTCACTATTTGACATGGTTTATTCACTGTTTCGTGTATTTAATTACTAATAGTAGGTAGATAGATACTTAGTATTGTGGATTCACTTATAATCAATAAATAACTTGGCAATCAAATCAATTTTATTATTGTTATGAACTTTACTAGTGTTTCTAAAACTTAAAGGTAGCGCGAAGAAAAATGGAAAATGAAAGAAAAATTATTTGGTGAAACCACAAAAAAAAATTAAATAAATTTTGTAAATAAAATAATACAACATAAAAAAATCATTGCTACATGAAATTGAATAAACTAGTTAGCCTATAAGTGCATATTAATCAAAATGTGCGTAAATCCTTGCCGCCAGCAAGGGATTTCTTTCGCCTTCTCTCAAGCAATAAACCATATCAATTTGCTCTTGTAAAGTGAAATTAATTGTGGAAATGCTATAATTCAAGAATTAAATGACAAGTTTTTGATGTTAGTGAAGTGAACAGTCAGCTTTTTCGATTTCCACGGCATCCTATTTGCTTTAATAACGATTAGAGAAAAAAAAAGTCGAATATCTTGAAAAGTACGAGTTTTGGGTATAGGAAATACTTAACAAAAAATGAAGCTCTCTTAAAGACAAATTCGATGACATAAGAAAATACAGGGGTTTGCATTTAAAAAAATTGAATTACGAGCATTTGAAAATCAGAAAAGTTGCCACCTATTTATGAACACCCTGTATGCGTGATTTAAACTTTTTCGTATCGAGCTAATAGAGCAATGTTTTATGCATGTCCTTACCAAATTACAACTCTGTGCTTCGAAAAATGGCTTCAGGAGAATTTTTTTAATAAAGACTTAAAACCTTGAAATATTTTGAAAATTATTTTTTTTTAGTGACAAGGCCGCATAAAAACCTGTACTATTTTATATCGATGTAAAGCTAAAATGAAGGCGGTCAAGAATATGAAATAAAAAATGGGGTGTTTTTGGAGCACCCTGTAGGATTTTAAAACAACAGTACCGTTTGTGCAAACGGTATAACGACTGACGTACATATATCTTTTGTATTTGATCGCTTTATGCTGCGAAAGTTTTTACAATTGGGGACGTGTCCGTTGTAAAACGAAAAGCATTAAAATTTTATAGTCTATAAATGTATATTATTAGTGATAATTTCTTGACGGTTGTAAAGTCACAGCGAACTAGCGTTAGGTACGTACCGACTGCACTATCGTAGGATTATTCTGCGTTCTATTTCAGGGAAAACAAATAGTAATTATTAAAATACAGTAAGGTAATTATAAAGTATGCACGTTTATTATGTGAAAAGTCGTTAAACATATCGAGTGATGTATTGTTCCGTGACGCAATCGCAAGGATTTTAAAATCACTGCACTGATTAATTTGATACCCCTCATTGATAGTATGACCGTTGCTGATATCATATATTTAGGCATTTAGTAAATAACGTTTTTTAATTAATTTTTAAGTCCAAGGATGCGATCATTATTTAGAAAGTAAATTTTTATGTTTGCGTTAAACACGTTTCATTTTTAGGTCAGTTTAAATGCTTATCTACAGGGCTGATGTTCAATGTTTCCGATTTAAGATGTTTTTCGATTTATTCTTAACGATTGTCATTAATTAGTTGCCGAAATGTTCATCTTTAAGCGCGATTACTCAACCTGAATTTATCTGTGAAGCTAAGTGCAAGAATCTTTAAAACGATTAATTGAAATTGCTAAAACTTTGGTTATTGAATCAAGTATGTAAAGTGCAAAAGGCAGAGAGTTTATTCTTTGGGTGTTTGCTTCAATTCTGTACAGTATAAGTGTCTGTAAAAATTTTGAACGCAGAATAGAAAAGAACTTTGGACCTCCTTGGAGTGTAGACGAATTTGATCAAAAAATTCGACAAAATATAACGGTTTTAGAACTTTTTCCGTGATATGCCATTCTAGTAGTCGTGAAACCTTTTGTAGGGGAGGGACAGGAGAAAAGTGGATGATGGGTCCTTTCCAAGGACCTCAACGCACTAGTTTAGATAAAAACCTGTCGTAAAATTGCGTTATTCTTTCATCTTATAATCTCTTGATAAACCCTAGCCATCGTAATCTTTGTATTCCTGCAATGGCTGTTATGTTTTTTGCTGACTTCCTGATCCGTTCTTCTTTCCCAGTCATTTTTCTTTGCGCCTCCTTGCATTCTCCTAGGTATTTTACTTTCCTTTACTTACAGTTTCGTCTTTAGGTTTAAATTAAAAATCACGTTTCGCATGAAAAGGACGAATAGCTGTATAATAAATTGTCATTTTGCTTTCCTGGACACTCCTTTTGACTAGCATCGTTGTTAGAAGTTATGTTCCAGCAATTCTACTTATTTTGGTCAGTTGCTTATTTATTTCATTCTCTTCCTCATTTTTATCTGTTAAAGACAGACACTCTTAGGCATTGGAAATTTCTGTTTTAAAATAATATTACTTACCACTCCTTAGTGCGTTTATATAATATGTTATGGGCAATCGGATATTACATCTGGGTTGCCTCCCGCAAATTTATATCTGTTTGGCTTCGACCTAAAGTTAGCACCAAATAGCCAAATCGCTTCTGTTACCATACAACTGCAAGCAACGAAATTCGATGTGTGCTACAAGCGAATAAAACACGCTATTGTTGTAAGACGATGACTCAACTTCCTACCGTTCATAACAAACCTTTAAACTTTAAAAAAAGGTAATATAATATTCAAACATAAATCAAATTCATGTAACTTAACGTCACACTATTGATTACGCGACCCTATGGTACTACTCAATATATTATGTTATATCAAATCAAATATACATAATGTGTACGCGACCTTTTATTAAAGGTTCATTACGAATCAATGCATGACTCATCGCTACGCAACAAGACTTAACTTGTGAGTTATTCCGACGACAGTTAACACGAAAAATCCTTAAAAGCCTACAAAAAAGCAATTTAAAATCGAGTCACACAGGCAATCTACGTCTGTTCGATTACTTGACGTCCAATATCCCACGAAAGTTGGGCTACTAAACTTAAGTTCGGCAATTTTATCACTGCTTGCCTGTACTTTGTATGCATGGAATTCGCAATTTGGTTCCTTAATTTTCCTAATGCGCAATGAGCATTGGCCAAACGCCTTAAAAGGTAACACCAAAAAAAGGTAGCGTCACGCAACGACGAATTTGCAGGGTTAATGCGCAAGAGTTTCATATATTACGAAGACATTTGTATGAAATGTACGTATTGTTGTTTAAGTCGTGGTTCTAAAATTACCTGGGCATGTTTAGCTAACATAGTCGAAGCCGTTTTGGTCAATTTTAACCAAAGACGCCCAAGCGTCGGTACCTCTTTTGCAATATATACCGCATATATGGTTGATAACATTAATACCCTAATACATAACCCCGTATAAGATACAATCACTAGAAAATTATTCCAGTCATGGTTCTAAAATTACCTGGACACGTTTAGCTAACATGGTCGAAGCCGTTTTTGTCAATTTTAGCAAAGGAAGCCCAAGCGTCGGTACCTCTTTTGCAATATATACAGCATTAATGGTTGATAACATTAATACCCTAATACATAACCCCGTATAAGATACAATAACTGGAAAATTATTCCGGTCATGGTTCTAAAATTACCTGGGAATGTTTAGCTAACATGGTCGAAGCCTTTTTTGTCAATTTTAGCAAAAGACGCCCAAGCGTCGGTACCTCTATTGCAATATATACCGCATAAATGGAGAGACCATCAATAATAGAAGACATCGCCCCGTATAACTAGAAAATTATTCCAGTCATGGTTCTAAAATTACTGGGGCATGTTAAGCTAACATAGTCCATTCCGTTTTTGTCAATTTTAGCAAAAGACGCCTAAGCGTCGGTACCTCTTTTGCAATATACAGGGTGTGTATAAATTGGCGGAAGCGCTACACGTGACGATGTTCTTCGTAAAATTCTAAGTCGAAAATCTTGACACAAAAATGTTGTACCATGCTTCCTATGACCTCAGGAACCATTTAAAGAAGAAAAACATTGGCATCATTGCATACATTGATTTGCATTTGGAGATTTTTTTATCAGCAATTTTTACTTAGGTAATTACAATTTTGGTTCGAACTGAAAGCCTTCAGTTCGTAAACATAGCTGCAAACTTTTGGGTATCGTAAAACACAAACTAGAAATAATTACGAGAAAAACAGAGATGACAGCTAATGGCAATGTTGCCATATGTATTATTTTCATTCAAATCAGTGATTTACATATTTTCAACACCAATTTTTGAAAGGAAGAACACCATATCTAAGAAAAAATACTATTCGAAATTTATTTTTATTCCAAATTGCAGCTTTTTCATTTGCAAGTATTAAATAATACCGCTTATTAAAGGACTAAATGTCAAAACTTTGAGTACCTCTTGCAGACACAGCAAGCATGGTACAACATTTTCGTATCAAGATTTTCGACTTGGAATTTTACGAAGAACATCGCCACGTGTAGCGCTTCCGCCAATTTTTACACACCCTGTATATTGCATCAATGAATGATAATATTTATACCGGAAGACATTACCCCGTATAAGATACAATAACTAGAAAATTATTTCAGTCATGGTTCTAAAATTACCTGGGCATGTTTAGCTAACATAATCCAAGCGGTTTTTGCCAATTTTAGCAAAAGACGCCCAAGCGTCGGTACCTCTTTTGCAATATTTACCGCATATATGGATGGTAACAATAATAACGTAAGACTGGTGTTCGATCTCAGGGGTCCATGGACCCCCAAGGGGGACGTGAAGCTTCAACACCGGTATGTGTCTAATACAAAGCCCGGAAAAAGTTATTACTGGAAAGCAATGATCGACAATTTTCGCACAATATTTTTTACACTATGTTCTATGCATAAATAAAGTTCTTTTGAAATTGACTTATTGACAAGGGGTACATGAGGTTTCGCAGTGAGGCCAAGGGGTACATTGATGGAAACTGATTCAGAACCGCGGATCTAGAAGAAGTAAAAGGGAAAAGCCGAAAAGGAGATAGATACATGAATAAACTGCCTCAATTTTCTTCAATTACCCCTACAAACTTTTTTACTTAATTAACCAGCGTTCATTTTCATATTATATATTTTCTTTTGGAATAAATTACAGTAGTCTTCTTACGACTATGCAACGGTAAACTCAAATGTACGACGTTTTTAAGATTAAATACCTCAGATATATAAATTTGAGCAGTAGCTTCTACTTATTTCGGTATGTCCAGAACTGGAAAGTTGTAAAGACGGAGCTCTTTAGCGCTCCTAACTCGTCCATTGTTATTGTAATACGTTATCATTTTTAAGTATGTTAACGCTGTCAGTTTGTATTATTTCCTATTGTGTGTGAGTGATTTGTTTTCTACATATATTTACCGTTCGGCCCGTAACCTGCTGTTTGGTTAATCTAGTTCGCTTTGTTTTACTTGTCAAGTTTTTGTTGCAACTAGAAGCCGACTTAATATCGAGATCCGCGCCTGTTAGTGTAATATTAAACGAAATCGTTTTGATGAGATCATTCCAACCAGCAGTGATAGTAAGATTACTTCATTCTATCGCGATGTTGTCTTAACTTCGCCCGTGCGATTCGTGATAGCTTTAGGAGATTAATTATGGAAAGTTGTGCCAAATTTTGCCGATTCCATATCTAATCGTCTGGCTTTGTTTTGTCTTGTGGACCTCAACAAAGGTGCGTTACGTCTCAAGTCAATTTTTTTTTTGAAAGCGCTGGAAATCGCGGCGCGCAGCGTGAAATGTACACTTGAGCAATCTTTGACTGCGTAAATATTTATTTGAGCGACGCAGAAATAAATACGTGTTATTAGCAGTTGCAAAGGTTAAGCAAAAAATGTGGATGTTTATTCTTGGAAGTTATTCCTTAGCGCGTGTAATGACTATATTATTTTGTTAGCGCGCTAATTATGGAGCAGAAAATGATGCTGGTTGTTGCATAAGACGTTTTATAAGGTGCGAATGGGTACTTGGAGTGTAGATTTTATTTGATGGAGTTGTGAGATAAGTTTGTGCTGTTACATGTAAGTCGATATTGTCTGAGCCAATGTACGTTTGAACTGATAAAATACAAAAATCGGTTAGGTAAGAGAAATAAGTACGGATAATAGATATCAGATTAAAAATAACACTATACTAGGCAGTAGGCAAAGATCAGGAAACATCCACTAGAGATATGTAAACCGCCAGTAACGTAATGCTCAACTGGACCAAACAATGGAAAATTAAGCTTAACGAGTCTAAGTCCATCCATATCAATTTTACAAATAAAAGGATAACGGATCCACCTACTTAATATAAATGAGACTATAGTGCCATATGAAAATCAAGCGAAATATCTTGGCATGACCCTTGACGCAAAATTGCGATGGAAAGAAAATGTTAAGAAGAAGAAAATCGAACTTAATCTAAAATACAGACAGTACTCTGGCTTCTTGGGAGATATTCCAAATTATCTTTGTATAATAGGATCCTAAAATACAAACAGGTCCTGAAACCGGTGTTGCTTTACGGTATTCAACTTTGGGGTTGCACCAAAGACAGCAATATTACATCTATACAGACTTTTCAAAACAGTGCTACGTAATATGGTAAACGCCCCATGGTACGTCCGCAACAGTGATCTTCATCGAGATCTTGGTATACCATTGGTTATGGAAGAAATTAAAAGGTTTGCTGGTAAACACGAAGCCAGACTCCACCATCATGAGAAGCTCTTAAACTGCTGGACAACCAACATCTTGTCCGAAGATTGAAGAGGACCAAGCCCTTTAAAACTCGTGTAGTGTGTTTTGTGTAAAAAGCAGAGCATAGTGCGCGAGTGAGAGTGCATACAATATCAGGACAATCTAGAAGACATCAATGGATAGGCTCTAGTTGTTAAGTATTTAGTTTTAAGATTTATTAGAAAAAAAATAATTGTTGGCCAGTATTAAAGACTCAAACACCATAAGTGTTTAGAAAAAGAAGAAAAAAACTACGAGGTTGCTTCAAAGTTGATTCTATGGAGAGCAAAATTGAAAAGAGGATAGCTAAGGTGCATGGGTCATCACACTAGAATGAAAGAAAGTAGAATAGTATGGAAAGGAGGGGTGATCAAAAGAAGAAAAGAAGAGGAAGGTCCAAAAGAACTTCGAAAGGAAAATAGCCAAGAGGCTTCAGAAAAAGAGCTAAACTGAAGGCAGGCTTAACGCTAGTGAGGCCGCGGGCCGTATAAAAATGCCAGAGAGCCCGCAGGTTGTACAGGCTTGACTTAGATCTCAGCTAAGCATGTTTTAGGAGGAATTAAAAGTCTTCCTAGTCGATTATAATTATTTTTCTATACATAAAGTGTAATATATTTCTTGATAAGTTAAATTAAAGGCAAAAAACAAATTTCCAAGCAAACAAGTGACAGTCGACCAACTTTCACAGCGCATAAAAAACAGACGAACGTCGCTGACTCAGTGCAACAGATTGTGCACGTCCGACGTCTCGGCATTATTTTCAAGACTCTCGACTTTTTGGCACTAGCACCGTACCAACAAAACAATATCCGTGTCACAACGCTATTAATACTCCTCCAGTGCGCGTTGCAAATTTACGGTACACGAATAAGTGGAGTGGCCGAATTCGTTTTAGGATCGCGGTACGAAATAAAAAATGTAAATGGGACATAAACGGTAGCGCTCCGCGCGTGTAGCATTGTTGCGGCATTCAATTTAATGTTTTGTGTGTCAACGTGCAAGTATAATTGAAGCATTCTTAACAGTTAGGAATTTGCATGGTTGGTAACGTACGCACGGCGAGATATTCCAAGGCTAGTTATATTTAAACGCGATATTAACCGGATTATTCCAATTTAATTAGCCATCGCCACTGTTCTGCGTACCTGGAGAGCCGCAGGTTGGGAGAAAATGTTCGAAACTACGTGATTTCGGTCGCATTACGCACGCCTACTTGACGAATTTCGGCGACAAGCGGGGGTGCCCAGTTGTCTAGACGTAAAAATATTTGGCCCGACGACCTAAGTACATACAGCGAAGTACTTTTAGTTTTTCAATCAATCAGTTTGTCAATAGTGAGACTAATTAGGTGTCTATTTATTCCTTACTCCTCGTCAAGTCTGTTTCGCCAGGAATTTTGCTACAAAACCGATTTGTTTTAAAAGATTTTGCTGCGTCCGTTCAGAAAATCAGTAGTTTCCGACCAATTTTTACGCTGGAAATTTAGATCATTACTGGGCTAGGCCAGAAAGTAACTGTATTTCATGGTAATAAGTTCTGGTACAAAAGGACCTGAGTGAGAAGAAGAAATTTAAAAATAAATTGCCATCAATTCTTTTCGCAAAATTCTCAAGTTAAGGCTGTATAAACCATACATCCATTTAAACTTTCTAGTGTTATTGTTAAGTCACAGAACATCCTAATAACAATTGCGCTGATGTCTAATAAGCAAGCGACAACATTTAAAATCGCAATTAGCATGCGAATCGTGCCATAAGTTGTTTAATTACTAAAACTGCGTCCTGTTATTAAAATTAAAATCATTTAACGTTCTAAGCAATTAATCGTTGAACTCGGAGCAACAAACTATCATTAAATAACAATAAATAACAACAATGTGCAGTCGATAACTAATTAAGCACACTGAATGTCTGGCAATTCACTTTACAACAAGGCAAGATTAATAATCAATAAATGTATGGGATATAACGAAATTCATTTATGTAACAAAGGCCTTAAATAATGAAGATAAATAGGTGTTTAAGGTAAAATGTTGCCATAAATACAACAGTTAAGTATTCAGAAGGTTCATAAATAGTGAGTGAAGGATCGTAAAGCAATTTGTGTTATACAACAGCACAAAATGTGATCATTTTTACCTTGAACTAACCATAAAAAAATGGAAGACAGGTGAACACAAATATAAAAAATTAAAACTTATGCTGAACAGCACCAGATTATACAGCGTGTCCAAAAGGAATGGAATATGCTATATATCTCAGTAAATATACACTTTGGGGAAAAATGTTTTGAATAACAGTTGTTTGGTATTTAGTTTTCCACGATAAGACAAAATTTAAAAATATTTTATCGAATAACAAAAGCGCAACGAAAAACAATTGAATTTTTGTAAATAGCAAGGTACCTCTATATTATACTCATTTGATAGAGAATTTTTTTCTCTTTTCAATGGTGGGGTCACCTTAAAAATTAAGTTTATGCTAAGAGGCCGGAGAATATCGAAAATTTAAAAGATCGTAAAAGTGGTACTTTACTGGACGAGCAGGCAGTTTTTGGACCGGCAAAGACAACTCATTACCGTGGCAACCAGTTACTTTCTGGCCTAGGCCAGTAAAGATGTACTTTCCAGCCTAAAAATTAATCGGCAACAACTGATTTTCTGGACGGACGCAGAAAAAGAATCTTACAGTACTGTATAATATCATATTAAATATCTTTCTCGATTTAATACAAAAACACATGCTAGTGACGTCTTTAAATTATATAAACGTAACGTTAATATGTAAGTGTTTAAAAAAATAATTAAGAACACAATACAACCACGATGAGTCCTGAAAAACTTGACTACAATAACAAAATTTCATTTCCCAGTTATTTGCGTCAGGGCTATCTCGATTCCATGCGGTTCCTAGACCTTCCCTGCCAACCTTAACAGAAAAAAGACGCGTCTGGCAATCACGTTTCACTATTTGCGTCTGCTACCGAGAAGTACCAATGTTTAAATAAACCGATAAACCGTGTTTTAAGTAACACCGATGTTTTTCCCGTCAGCGAGCGTGTTTTTCTTTCAACGATATTACCCGAATTGAAATAATTATCGTGAGTTTAAAATAAATATTTCATTGGCAATGTTGAGTTTATGTTTCTACGAGAAAACAAAGCGCAGAATTGTTGGAACAACGTGTATTTTCGTATCTGCGATCTTAATGTGTTCGCCGTTAAACGTGGAACAGAAATAGTTACTAATTTATTTTGAAAAATCATTACGTTGAGAAATAAAGTAATATTAACGGTTAGTGCAGTTAGTTCTGCCAGTTTGGACGGTAACAGGTAATTTTGTGACTTAATGCCACTTTCAAAACAAACAAACCTAAAAACACATGTAATGGGCGTTAAAGCATCCAGTAAACAAAAACTATTTACAGTGCATATAGTCCACGCCAAGTGTAATGGCGAGTGGTGGGGGTCATCGCGCAGCACACGGCTTTGGTCTTTAAATTTATATTGAAATCCCAAAATTTAGCTAATTCTATGCTACACAAATCTGTGTGTCCAAGATAGATAAATATGTTGATACGAATATTAATCATCTTTAATTCTTTATGATAATTAAGTTGTAAACTATATTGTTTACTTAATTCCTGTTTTTATGTCCAATGAGCAACTGAAAAGTATAGATTCATCAATTTAGTTTCATATTTTATGACAAAATTACATTATTAATTCCAATCATTGCCATTAAATTGATGTAGACAAATAATTACAATGCACATTTTCTTAAAAATTAAAAAAATAATTGTGTTTAACTTAACTTATAAAATTTACGGACGGTAATAACTTACACAACAATCACTAATGTCTTTTAAAGTCTTGGATCACACTTAAACACTCTGAACACGCAAGAAAAAAATAAAATGTGTACATTCTCCTATGTTCTCCATGCAAACTATTTAAAATCTGGAGGTCGCAGCCTAGTGGCAAGCGAAACTCGACCGTATATACACCTCAGCCAATAGAAAGTTGTCCAGCGTCTCTCCTTACCCTGTTATAGGGGTGCCCTACTTAAAACCATTGTCGGGTATACCAATACAACTAAGTAAGTGTGTTCAATTCCAATTGTGTTTAGTGCGCACCCGCACCGCTCGCAATTAGAACTGACGCTGACTATACGCTACTTTCAGTAGTACAGCTAGGATTATTCATAGAAAACCGGTACTGTTTCGTAAAATGTGTATTAAACATGCTTAAAAAAACAAATAGAAGTATACAATTCGAACAAAAAACGAATGTAGGCACACAACCAAGGTTACGCCAACAATATACAGCTCTATATATAAAAACGTATTTATAAATGTGCCGCTAAATAAAGACCAATTTTGAAATGGTAAATATTAACTGATGGCAAGCCGTTAATCTAATTTTAAGGTGATTCGAGACCACCAACAAACAACAGCCGCATGTCGAATTTGTTACCGATACCTGATACATAATTTACGAATTACTTACATAACACGCCTACTAAGTTCGGCGGGCACGTGGCAGATCAAAATTTACGACGGTAGCTTGTATTGTACAATTTTACAAGGCGGGTAATAGGATATTCTAAGGATTAAATAAACGAGGGCAAGGAACGAACGGTAATCCAGTTAGCGGTTGGATTTTTTTGTGATATACCGCAATAGCTAACATAAACAATTCGTTCTTTTCATGTTCGATTATTGTCAGGCGTGTAAGTTAAGTAGCAAAGCCTTAACTAGATTAAATTCAATTGAAAAAATACCAGAAGTGTATGTTTTAAATCAAAATATAATGCAAACGATTATTCAGAACATTACAATAGAAATATTGGCTACATTTTGTGCACCGGATCTAGTTTTTCGGACCAAAAATAAAGAAGTTATGAATATTTTTGTGGACCGAGATGTTTCTGTCTCCGAGCGAACTCCGCATTTTGCGGGGTTATCGTTTTTGGCGCGGTTCTCCGGAACCGTTAGGGATAATTCCAAAAAATTCGCACAGGCCTACTCGTAAAGGATGCGTGCATAAAAAAATGACGAATTTTGATTTTTTTCTAACACGGTCTCATAGCCAACGCGATCGTAAGTATGACCAATTTCAAGGACCATTTTCGGACGGCCGTGGATAATATCAATTTTTTTTAAATAGCGCTTTCTACACGTCAGACTATGCGTCCTTTTATTGGCTACATTTTGAGCACCGGATCTAGTTTTTCGGACCAAAAATAACGAAGTTATGAATTTTTTCGTAGACCGAGATGTTTTTTTTATCCGAGCGTACTGCGCATTTTACGGGGTTATCGTTTTTCGCGCAGTTATCTGGAACCGTTAAAGATAATTTCAAAAAGTTCGGACAGGCCTACTCGCAAAGGATACGTGCATCGAAAAATGACGATTTTTTTTTTTTAAACTCGGTCTCAGCTAACGCGATCGCAAGTATTAGCAATTTTAAGGACCATTTTCGGACGACCCTGGATTATATCTTTTTTTTTTTAATAGCGCTTTCTACACGTCAGACAATGCGCCCTTTTATTGGCTACATTTTGAGCACCGGATCTAGTTTTTCGTACCAAAAATATAGAAGTTATGAATTTTTTTGTGGGTCGAGATGTTTTTGTCTCCAAGCAAACTCCGCATTTTACGGGGTTATCGTTTCTCGCGCGGTTCTCTGGAACCTTTAAAGATAATTTCAAAAAATTCGCACAGGCCTACTCGCAAAGGATGCGTGCATCGAAAAATGACGAATTTTGATTTTTTTTTACCCAGTCTCATAGCCAACGCGATCGCAAGTATAACCGATTCCAAGGACCATTTTTGGACGGCCGTGAATGTTTTTTTTTTTTAAAGAGCGCTTTCCGCGTCAGACGATGGGTCCTTTTTGGCTACGTTTTGAGCATTAGATCTAGTTTTTCAGACCAAAAATAACGAAGTATGATTTTTTTTGTGGACCGAGAAGTGTCTGTCTCCGAGCGAACTTCGCATTTTACGGAATTATAGTTTTTGGCGCGATTCTCCGGAGCCGTTAGGGATAGTTTCAAAAAATTCGCACAGTCCTACTCGCAAAGGGTTCGTGCATCGAAAAATAACGATTTTTGAATTTTTTTTAACACGGTCTCATAGCCAACGCGATCGCAAGTATGCCCATTTAAAGGACCATTTTCAGACGGCCGTGGATGATATCAATATTTTTTTAAATAGCGCTTTCTTCGTCAGACGATGCGCTCTTTATTGGCTACATTTTGAGCACCGAATCTAGTTTTTCGGACCAAAAATAAAGAAGTTAAGATTTTTTTTGTGGACCGAGATGTTTTTGTCTCTAAGCGAACTCCGCAGTTTAGGGGTTATCATTTTTGGCGCGGTTCTCTTGAACCGTTGAAGAAAATTTCAAAAAATTCGCACAGGCCTATTCGCAAAGGATGCGTGCATCGAAAAATGAGGAATTTTAATTTTTTCCTAACACGGTGTCATAGCCAACGCAATCGCAAATATGACCAATTTAAAGGACCATTGTCGGACCGCCATGGGTGGTATCAACTTCGGAGTACCTACTAATGTAATAAATATCAACAAAGGTGGCCACAAAATTACATGCAGAGCACCCTGTACCTTGTGTCGAACAAGATTTTTCCATAACACAGATGTGTTTAGAAACTCAACATTAGGAACAATCACGATTGGTAAATCAATAAATTTTTATTGCCTTTTATACGCAAATGTACAACTACATAAATAAACAACGTATATTAATGAATGTATCTATCAGTCTATGAGGTGCAGTTTTAGTAGTAAACTTAAAGCAAATGTTCTGACCGTTTATGGTAAAGCAATCGTTACTTAACACACGTTTTCCATGATTCAACCGAACAAATAGCTTTCATGTTATCTTGATTAGTTTAATTGAATTTTAATTAATTTTGCTTGAGACAGTGGACAATTTGTGTGTGTGCTCAGAGTGTGAGTGAAAATGTCCCGACTTGTTTACAGTTCGTTTGCCCTTGGCGTGTACCGCTATTTCTGCGGCGCTTGTCAAGATTTTTGTTTGTTTTTTAACAGTTTAAGTGGATTATTTATTTTTAATAATTTTTGATTGCTTGAAAGCGAAGCGGAACAACTTTTAAGTATACACGAGTTAAACTGCAGAACGATTTAATTGGGCATGTTACGAAAAGAATCGTACATAAATCGAAAGACTACGGAATTGCTTCATCTAAATATTTGAATCTTTATCATTTATTTTCAAATTAGGCGATAAATTTGATATGGAGTTGATTTAAATGTGTCCTTAAACGATTAGCGATTGCGTACGTTGTCTATTTCCGTTGAAAGTTGTAGAAAATTAAACGAAAATGGTAACTTTTCCAGATTTTTAAACAAATTAAGTGGTTTAGAAAATTAATGTGAATTAAATTGGTCGTTTTTTTAGAATAGCTTACGAAATTGTAACAAATTTTTAACAGTTAATGACCCATGTTTGTTTATCTATCAATAACATAGACTTTTTTTAATTAACAACTTGTTTTTTTAATAGGAACTAGTTTTATTTTTTGTTTGGATTGAAATTTGAGTTTTATGTTTTATGCTTAAATGTTCTTACTTGCTAATCTCAACAAGTTTAGCTACGTTTCTGTGATTTTTGGCAGGATCAATATTTTATTTTTGCAACAAGCATCAATATCGTTAAAATATTTGTATGTTTTTTTATAATAGTGTACTACCGTGCAGCAATTGGCTAAGCATTAAGTAGGTAAATGTGAACATGCACTTACCATCAAAGCGAATATTGAAGTTATTTATTTTAATAAATGTTAATTACATGTTGCTGTTAATTTAAATGTGCATTTTTATACATATCGAAGGATATTTGCGTAGGTTTCGCAACACCAAGTTTTTTATTTGTTTATAATATCAAGACTATTCAAAGCGTCGATCATGAGAGGTAAAGAATTGGTACGGCCGATATTTATTTAGAATAGATGAACTACCGACTATGTTGTACATGTTACTTTTTACATAGTTCTTAATTATTAATATTTTCCTGGTTCTTAATTATGTTTCTCCATCCCTGTCTATCATTGGCTAACTGTTGCACATCTCTCCAGTTGACTCCTCTTTTTCTAGTCTCTGGCTCGCTTCTATTTTCCATTTTATTCTTGGCCTTTCTCTGCTTCTTTTTTTCCCTCAATTTTTATTTTCCATCCCATTTTTGTGTTTCTAAACTAATTTTAATAAATGGATTATACTTTAAGCTAGTATATCCTGTATTTGGAATTAACAAAAGAGGCACGTTGAAAATACGGAATCAATTGAACGATGATTAACGTGATCATTATTAAATATGCACACAGCTGGCTTCTGTTTTTTTTTTATGTCGATTGATAACCACAGCCTACCATTCAAATTTATTAAACATTCAAGTATGGTCATAGGAAATAACACCCGACCATCGTAAATAAAATTCAAACGCGTTGCCAGTTGATTTGCCAATATTTTCATTGTTAGAACCAACAATAACCCGCAAAAATACGCGCTGTTATTGACAGACAACACCCGAATTCGACTTAAAACCGCACCGGCAAAAAACAATCGAACAAAATCGAGGACAAAATAAAATATGTAAGAGATACGTGATCGTAATACGAACGACATGTAACCAGTACCTCCATATGAGTAATACGCCGCGCAAATATCAATTGCGTCATTTACAAAGGGCAATTTGCTGAAATGTACGAGTTTTTGCAAAAGTGCGTAATGCGAAAAGAGAGGCGAAGCGAGACGGACGTCGCCTATTGGCTCAGGTGGTCTGGTACTGTTACCTTTTGTTTAAACAACGGCGTTTAATTGTTGCACGGGAATTAGTGCAAATAAACAAACTAATTATTCACGCCACCGGTTTCATTGCAGATTGGAACCGAACTGATCGCGATTTTTTTATACCCCCCGAGCTGGTGCGAGAAATTGCAATGCCACACAGTGCTGCAGTCGAAGCTATCACCGAGCGATTTATAAATTATAAAGAAGGCTTGTTAATTGCTGGCAAAAAATTAATTTGCTTAATTAAATCGTACACATTCGATTTGTGTTAGTCGATACATATTCAACAGCCGATCCGTGTACGAGATAGCGCTGGGATTTATAACATTCTCCACGACTAACCGTTAATTCGTACAATGTTCGTTGATAACAATTTAATTTTGCGCTTGCTAAGAGCGATAAGAAGTCTTTTAAATGCAAAGTGTGCTGCGTCTATTACTTGACAATACAAACTCCTTCAAGATTGTTTTTATGATGTACTATGAGTTGCGTTTCTTGAGACCCAGATAACGTGTTGGACAGGTTCCCATTGACTTAATTTTGCAAAAAATACGAAAACAGTTAACTTCTGATTGGTGCAAGAATTTTTTTGGATTGCATTTCTTGTTAGACTGCCCTCAAAAATACCGGTCCTCATAAGTTATTAGAATAATCATCCTATGAAACATAAAAATATCGCTGGAGACCCGTTGAGTAAGAGCGCGCAGCGCGAGAAGTATGAATATCAATCTATTCGATTTTAAAAAGCAATGAGTGTTGTAAATAAAAATTCGAGCTAATCGATTGTTCACCTCCAAAGAATATGACCGGCATAGTTATAATCGATATATCTCGGGAACAGAGCCACTTACGGGGACATGGGACTTGCACCAAACTACGCGCAAGGCGGAGTCTAGCAGTGAAAAAGCGCCGAAGGGGCCACGAAATCGCTAGGTTATGATGGTAAAAGAAGATATGCAAATGTTCTGAAAAGTTAGATAATCGACATATGAATATCAGAATTGTCTGTCCAAGTCTTTAGCGTGTCTGATGACGATGATCCCTGATTACAGGCTTTAATAATCATACAATCCATAAAATATGGAAAATGCTATGACGTTAATGTGACTTTTTAAAAGTTCTCTTAAGGCGAAAGCGTAATTTTAATCCCAGATTGTCGTTGTAGAAAGTAGATCGTACATGTGCCAAAATTTATCTGTTAAATCTGCATGGGGCTTAATTAAAGTATTATCAACCCATAGGGCATGTCAGAAACACAAATACAGACGTACGTAAATATCATCTTGATAGCTTTAATCGCCGTAAGATATTTATCTCCGACGATGTATCAAATTTGGCTGCGCTTGCATAGTTCATGTGCCAATTCACACCCGCTCGCTGTGACCTCTCCAGATTTTTAACCATTTTAGGTAAGACTACTCTCACCAGAGCCGGCTGTCACCGCGAATTTGCTCGGTATGAGCAGCCAGGAGGGATGTTGTCTTAAATATTTACCGCTAATGTCGCCGATAAATAAACTGTGCACACGAATCTGGAGGCAGAGCGTCATAACCATCTTTATTACTAGAAGTGCATCTGATTACCGTACTTAAGTCTAAATGAACGCCTAATGAGCCTTTAATAACGTATTCTTAGCATAATTTAAAGCATCGGTTTACTGTTTTAATATGTTTAATATTTAAATGTGTGTAATGTTTATGAAAATTATTTTTCTGGTTATTGAAAAGAATGTTAATTAACTTGTGTTTTGTTTCAGGTAAGAGGCCAATAATTTAAGAATGTAAACATGCATTATGAGTCGGTTGGGTACCTCGTCTGTTGGCCACGGGACACCGAAAAGGCAAGTAAAATCTTGTAATGTAAGCTTGTGTGCGTTTTTATTGAAGCAAGAAGCTAAGAAGCTTTCGGGAATCGAATTTTGAAAACGAAAGAGCTCGCGATTGTCTTTAAGACAGCGTTGCGCAATGAATATCTTGCAACAGCGCAATCACTACGTCATTGAGGTGTTAAAATTTTTGGCAATCGGACTAAATGAATGATTTTTCTTAAGTGGCAATCATGGTTTCCTCCAGCACTATCAAAAAGATTCTTATTTTCGTTTTATCGGTGTATGGGTTGTATAATAGTATATTACATAACAAGAGTTGTAAGAAGCATATAATGCACGAGTGAAAAAGTATTTTCACGAGTGCGTAATTGCTTTACAACTCGTGTTATGTAGCATACTTTTTCTACGATCACACAATACCTACGATTTTATATTAGTACCTATTCGTAGGAAAAAATAATTTATGCTACTCTCTCGAACTTCATTCTGAAAATTTTGTAAAAACAAGACACCTATGCAACGCGTTTTATTCTCATCCGTTGCGCAGTAGCGCGCTAGTGCATCAGTCACCCATCCACTTCAAGTATTAACCAAGTAGCATCAAAGTAAGCAGAAAAAGTCTGTATTTAATTATGCACTTCATATCGATTTATATTTGAAATTCATTGCGAACTGACAGAGCGAACCGGATATGTCTTCGACTTTTACGGTTCGCGATTGTCATTTATGGACAGTTTTTTTTAAGGACTGTTTTCTAGTACTCGTGGGATTCCTTTGAACATTAGCGCAGTACATTCTTCAATGTCACTCATATTATAGCTTAACTTGCAAACAGATATGCATTAAATTTGAGTTCCTGTTATTAATTCGCGTGTATAAAAGCTTACCCGCTTGTATTCATTGACAACACAGGTCTCCGGTGTATGGTTCTGGAGTTTCTAAATCATTAAATCACGAGAAACCAGTACTTACAGCCTTTTGAAAACTGTTTTGTGTGTTAGCTAAGATTATTCAGCCGAGATTATTCAGAACAACTCGACCCTGTTTAATTATTCCCGTTTGATTCCGCCACAGCTGCATGTTTTCGGTTTATAAGGCAAATCTTACCTGCAGACGTCAACTTTCATTTTCTATACCTCGCGATATATAAATATTGACGCTGTTTTGTAACACTGTAACTATTAACGGTTATTTGTTTAGCGTTTTTGCCCGGTATTTGCGGAAGTGGTCCTGTAAAACGGCCGACTTTAAAAGGGCAAGAGTTATTATTTGTAATGGTCTTGTCATAAAACGCCTTCGCTAAAATCTTCTCGCGCTGAAAGCTGTCAAATTGTGCAATAGGTTCCGGCATGACAGTTAACTAGAACGGTTTTTAAACGTTTTAATTATACATTAAGTCTGCGTTGAGGATTCTGTGGCGTTGCGTTTTAAATGATCGTGGAATTAAAAGTTTTCTTGAGGACTTGATTACATGTTGCCTTTTTTGGAATGATAGTTTGAGTTTTTTTGTAGTGTTGATCGCCACAAAACTATATTAGATATAATTCGTGGTTATAAATACTTCTTCGGCTTGTAGCTTACAGCTTTTAGCGACAGTACAAAACTTTTGCAGAGAGCTTTGTATAAGTTTCACTGCATAAGGTTGTGACCTTTGTTTGGGGATGGGAAGTTCCTATAAGGCCACCATGGATTATAGTTTTGTAAGAGGTTTCCAGTGAAACCCAGGTCGCATCACCAACCACGATTCTCGAAAAATAAAAGCTAATCGTCCTGTAAGGCAGCGATTCATCGGGAGGCCGTGAAAGATTTTAAGGAGGGCTGCGAAAAGTTTATAAAACGTTTTTACTTTTTAAAACATTGAAATCTTTAAAAAGAATATTTTTTGCTCCTTATTTTACTCGAACCATCGGAGAGAGATATCTTCTTAAATAAAACGTAATATTTTTGTTACTACAAACTAGGGTTGGCCTGATTTTTCAGCAGATTTTTTAAATTAAAACCATGATTTAAATTATACTTTATTTATTTTCACGATTTAACGTCACACATCCCATATAAATTAAATGGACGTTTTACTTCCACCCGCTTAAGCAACCGCTAGTAAAATACTCCAAAAATATTGTCTATTGACTACTTATAGATCGGGAAGTCTCTACAGAAATTTTCTTGTTGGAGACGCATTCCGGTAGATTTACTTTGTACATTTTTATTTTTGGGGTCAAAAGATCTACAGCGTCATTCAAAAAGTCTGCAACATTGGAAAAGTTTTTTATTATTGATTTCTCAGAAAATGTTATGCTTTATAAAAAAGTTGGTGGATGAAATTAATTTTAAGATGGAAAAAAATCATTGCACTAATCCTTAACGATTTTAAAAATATTCGCAAAAGTAAAGTGCTCTTATAGGAGTATTATTTTAAGAGTTAAAAAAAAAATCAAGAGTAAACGATATTTTATTTAATAGGAGTATTATTTTTTAATCCAAAACCATTTTTTAAAAACTTTTTTATAATTCTTAAAATCAGGGCACTTTACTCTTCCTAATGTTTCTAAAATCGTTAAATAAATATTTATTGAACTTTTTTTAACTTAAAATTAGTTTTAGACCATGCACCAACTTCTCTCAAGAGTAAAATTATTTGAAAATCCAATAATAAAAACTTTTCCATTTCCAAATAAAAATTGAAGTTTTAACGTAAAACCGTTGGTCGTATTTTTGAATTCTAAACAATTTTTACCTATAAAGTTTTTTTTTCTGTAACTCCTAACAATCTTTTTCATCTGTAAATTAATTTTAGGCCTTGAAGCAACTTTTATCAAGAATAAAAGTTTCTGAGAAATTTTTATTTTGTTGATACTTTTTGAATGAGGCTAAGTAGAAGCTATAATGTAACGTGAATAATCAATAAATTAGTTGTAAAAAAGGAAAATAGTTAAGTTTCTTTAAAACAAAATCAAAAATTCGTTATTTTTTTATTTAAATCAGTGATTTTTGATTTTTTAAATAAAAATAAAATTTTGTCCAACCCTGCTACAGACTAAACTAGGGGGCCGCGACTACTAAAAGGTTAAGAACCACTGCTGTAAGGCATCGAAATTTTCTTAAGAAATTACTTTTCTGCAAATTTTCTCAAGAATTTTTTTTTCTAATCTTTATTGCAATTTTGAGCAATTTTTATGCTCATGAATTTTAGAATTTTTAAAGATCTCGATATAAGTTCACAGACAACGGTGTAAAACGTGAAATTCTATTCATTTCAGTTTTTAAGTAGTATTAAGTAGTTTTGATGCTCTGTTTTTTTAAGCAACGTTCATTTAAAGTGCTGTATAATTTAGCTCCAAAACCTAGTTATTTTTTGTTTTTCTTGCAATTTATTTCGCTACTTGTCGCTGACAAATAGGCGTACAAATTCACACCCAAATTAATCGTATCGAATTTCCAAACCAAGCGGAAACCTAATTCCTGCAAACGTTTTCGATTATATTTAATACGACAATCAGGGCCATCCATAACTCCCATCTTCATTTCACCGATTACCGGCAATAAATATCGTAACTTTATCGTTAATTTGTATTAGCTTGTACGCGCAACGATGTCGAAGCTGCATTTCAAGGTTCTAACTTTCTCTGGTACGACGAATCATTATATTTAATGGAATAGAAGAACTAATTTAAATTAACCCAAATAAAAATTCTTAACAGTTTGGTTTTGATGCTTTTTAAGCTTCATGAATTGTTATAATTCCAGAGCTGAGCATTTCAAACAAGATTATTTTCAGAATTTTCTAATAACTTTGTTGTTCCTTTCGCCAATTTTTTGATGATGACATAATCAACTTAGTCGTTGCGCGTTCTGCAAGTCTTACAAAAACTGCGCCGTTTCCAACACACCCTGGTATATTTTTTTACGCGATGTTACCTTATTAAAGGTCAATATGTTTATGCAAATATTTATTAATCTACATACATTACCATAATACACAAAAAACCAATCAATATCAACGTCAGAAAAAAAATTGTTTATAAATAGACGTTATATCGACATCAATTTTTCTTTCTTTGATCGCTGACCAGTAACGTAGGTGTGAATTAAAAAGTGTTAAATCCACATCAAAATATTTACCACGGGAGCCTAAAAATACTACAGCAAACGAATAGAACTTCTTGTATCATCATCCATAAAATTACAAATGTTTATTGCTTATGATGCCATTAGCACAGTAGTAAATACTTTCAAAACTGGCTATTATGACATTTAATTGGATTTTAAAGCGACTAATGTTAATTGATTGCCGACGGAACAATGCGTTTTACAACAAAACACGTTCCTAATTAACAGGAGTATTACAGAACGCTTGAAATATTGGGTAAGAGGCGAAGGTTCCGCTTCCAATTTGGAAATGATCTAAGATCTATTAACATTCCACAATTAATCAATATTAACGAGGTGTTAACATTGAGTGGACAAAAAAATCTACCATTTATAAAGAGCAATTCGTGCTCACGGCAAGTTTTTTTCCATTTGTGGATACGGTTCTAATCAGGGTGGATAAAAATCATGATTTTTTTTAAAAATAAAAAAAATCGATTTATTTGATTTAAATCAGATTTTTTTGATTTAAATCAGATTTTTTTGATTTAAATCAAATGTACCATATTATCGAATTTAGTGACATATTCACATGCTATTTCTGTTTTGTGCTAATATATTTAATAACCAATATATTTAATTCATTGGTGAATTTTTGTCAAAATGAAAAATTAAATATAATGATTAAGAATTTTGAAAAAATCAGTGCTAAATGGTGATGTTTAATTAATTATATACAGGGTGAGTCATTAGTGCGGGATCGGTCGATTGTGGCTAAACGGCTTGAGATATGAAGTTGATTCAAATCCTATTTTATAGTTTTTTCTAAACAACAATAAAAATATTTTCAAATATACGGGGTGAGTTACCTTTCTGGAACTAATAGCAAGTTTTATATTTCAAATACAACACCCAATTTTTTATTTAATATTTTTGACCGCCTTAATTTTAGCTTTGCATCAATATAAAATACTACAGGTTTTTATACGGCGTTGTAAAAAAAATATTATTTTCTAAATTATTCAAGGTTTTAAGTCTTTATTTAAAAAATTCTCCCGAAGTTATTTTGAAGTACAGAGTTTTAATTTGGTATGGACATGCAGAAAAAATTTCTCTGTTCGCTCGATATGAAAAAATTTGAATCACACATACAGGGGTGTTTATAAATAGGTGGCAACTTCCATGATTTTCAAAAGCTCGTAACTCGATTTTTTCAAATGCAAACCCCTGTATTTTTTTATGTCATCGAATTCGTCTTTAAAAGAGCTTCATATTTTGTTAAGGATGTCCTATACCCAAAACTCATACTTTTCGAGATATTCGACATTTTTTTTCAAATCGTTATTGAAGCAATAGAGTGCCGTGGAAATTGAAAAAACTGACTGTTCACTACGCTAACGTCAAAAACTTGTCATTTATATTTTGAATTATTGCATTTCCACAATAAATATTACTTTACAAGAGCAAATTGATATGGTTTATTCACCATTTCGTGTATTTAATTACTAATAGTAATACAATTTTGTTTTATTATAAATTAATATTATATTGTACTCATATAATCTGTGATTTAAATTGATAATTTTTTTTAAAAAATCACTTGATTTAAAACAATGATTTTTTTTTAAAAATCACTTGATTTAAATCATGATTTAAATCGTGATTTAAATCAATTGATTTAAATCTGCTCAACCCTGGTTCTAATAGAGTTCACAAATATATGTATGTGGTTTTAAAGCTCTTCTTCTTTTTCTACACCATGGGTTAGTGGGTTAGTCCCTCTATGACTGTTACGTCTTCATAATTTACCCTGTTAATGTTCCTTGATCGGCCTATTGCTGCATTTTCCAAAAATACGAAACAGTCAAATCGTGGAAAATGTCTTCTCAAAACTTTTTCTTGTTAGTTAAACCATAATTTTTGCTAGCTTCTAAGTAAACAGGAAGGTCTAGCATTAAATTAATTGACGTCTACACGCTAATAAAATTTCT
Source organism: Elmis aenea (assembly GCA_947652605.1). Lineage (NCBI taxonomy): Eukaryota > Metazoa > Arthropoda > Insecta > Coleoptera > Elmidae > Elmis > Elmis aenea. The sequence goes on from OX393579.1 coordinate 55,545,962, forward strand.
CTGATATTTGATACAGGCAAACGTTGATACTTTATTAACACATTTATCATTGCACATTTTTACAATTCAAACTTTCTAAAGTCAAGTACCCCAGATGACATATTATAACAATTACATGATAACATCTAGCGTACTGTGAAATTTGAGAAAACACGCGTTGCGAAGGTCAAAGCCAACCGAGTAAATTTATAAATATTAATCAAAACAGTAGGTGTCATTTGTAATGTAACACAAAGACATCCATGTTAATTTTAATAACAGATGTCACCCAGTGAAACAAAACTATTCGTGTGAATCATCGTTTATTAAATACATAATAAATTAGACATTTAAATTAGCGGGGGCGTTCTTCTAAACTTACTTAATGATAAGAACAATAAAAAAGTCTTAAAACATCGCACGATTTAACCGGTAACCAAATATGGTGTTCAGTTTATACTCTCGTGTAACCAAAATCCGTTTTAAAACGTATAAATAATGCCGTTTGTGCATATTTATCATCTCACGAACGCGTGAGCGTAAAATAATTGCCCGTTTTTGTTTTTTATTGGCGAGTTAACGCTTTAAACGGCCTTAAAGGATCAAGTCATCCGTGCTTAAATGAAATTACGCTAATCAATCAAACACCCAGTCGGGTAAGTTGAATAATAATGATAATAATGCGGCTGCATACGTTGAATTAAAGATAATTTCGCTGGCGTTTATATAATTATGATAATGATGGTAATTTTTGGTGAAGTATACATTTAGCTGGTCATACGGTGATGCCAAAGCTTTTGAAGTAACGTCGAATGCGAAGGATATATTTTTTAAAATTGTAAACCATAGAGTTTGTAAGAGTGCATCTGGTCTTTGAGACCAATGAGCAGTTTAGTTCTATCCTAAATTAATAATGTTCAAACTTAGTCCAGGGTTTACCTAACAGTAGTCCTTGGTTTGCTAATTATTAACGTGCACACTACCGCACAGTCTCTGCTCTTAAACTATGACTTAAACTAACTCAAAGGGTTTAACCCTCTTAGGTCTTCTTGCTAATCCTGTAGTGTCCAGGAGCTGGATCGCCTCGACGTTTACGTGGTGATGGAGCCTTTCTTCGTGGCTCTTGGCAAACTTCTTAATGGTGTTGGTTACAGGGTCCATGTTGAGGTCCCGATTTGTCATTGTTTCTGCAATACCGAGATGCATCAGCGAAGTTCCTTAGTATTTTGTTCTGGAATCTCTGGATGATCTGAATGTAACTCTGTTTGGTGCATCCCCATAACTGTATCCCGTATGTCCAGAGAGGCTTTAGAATTTGCTTATGAAGCAATTATGTAGGGGCAGAGAGGAATTCCTCCCGATCAGCCAGTACTTGTTTTTATATCTGACACCTATTTCATCCCTTTTTTTCTTGACAAGAGCCTTCCAGCGTAGCTTAGCGTCCAATGTAATACCTAAGTATTGGAGTATGGAATTTGTTTATTATTTAAGCTGATTGGTACATGTTCTATTCTCTTGTTGGTGAAATTGACATGTACTGAGTTGGTTTTATAGCCAGCTTCTTGTCCAGTTGTTGATCTGATTGGCAGCTGCTTGTAATTTCTTGGGTGATTCTATATTGTTTCTTCTTACTCCTAAAATGGCTGTGGCGAATAATCTAGTGACAAAAAAATTACAAGTAAGGCGGCAAAACTTATCGTGTGAGTAAATAAAGGTGAAATATAAAACATTGTTTGACTAAGAACAGCGTTTCCCAATTTATTTTAACCAAGAAACCCTTTTCTAGTTTTTTAAACAATACGGAACCCTATTAGATTTTTACATGCCCAACAGAGTACATACTATAAGGAAGCTACAAAACGGTGACGAGGAACTAAAAACGAAAAATATTTCGTTTGTTTCTGATCGGAACGAATAAAAAAAGTTCATTTTGGGGCTTTTTTTCCCACCCAAAATATTTTGTTTTCATAAACAAAAATTAGTTCCGTTCTTAGTCTCTGATGGTAACTGACTCTTGATAAAATAGTGAGTAACGAAATTGCTTTACTGTGTATTAGTATTAAACTATCAAGTAATTAAGTTTATTAATCCGTAACAATTTTCTGACGGAACTCCTTCTGTTGTTTCGCGAAACCCCAAGTATCTGTGGAATTCAATTTGGGTAACGCTGACTTGGAGCTTTTTAACGCTGACTTGGAGCTTTTTAAGGGTGACGTAGTATCCAATACGAAAAGCTTTGAAATTCAACCACAAATTTATTTATAAAAAAAAAAAATCTGTACAGCAATGCTAAATTAAAAGACCTGTGTCCTTTTTTCACGTTACATTTTAATTGCAGACTTAAGAATGGACGCAGAAACGTGTGGAACAATTACAATTAAGCTTTTACAACGCGGTTATCTTATTCGTGAGCAAGGCCTCGCGTAGGACTGATAAAATTTTATAGTAAGGTTTTACTATCGGATTACTATAGATCACGGTCACTGCCAATCAGTGATGCATAATAAAAAAAATACTAAATGACCTACGCATGACACATGCATATCGGAGAAATTGAATGCAGTTGTAAAGAGTCGCCTATGAACTTCATTAATAGTTATTTACGCAAGAAGTGGTACTTTACTGGACGAGAAGGCAGTTTTTGGACGAGCCGTAGGCGAGTCCTAAAAGCATACGAGTCCAGTAAAGACACTTTACGGGTATGTTACGTAGATTTTTGTTTCTGCGTCCGCCACTGACACCGCAATCACTATCGTTAACATCCATAATTAAACAATAACTACAGGTGAAAACTCGCTTGGTGGTGTAATGACGCTTGTTTGACAGCGCAAATCAACAAAACAACTTATCACCATGGCAACCAGCTAATTTCCGGCCTAGGCCGGTAAAGACAACTCATCATAACAACCAGTTACTTTCTGGCCTAGGCCAGTAAAGATGTATTTTCCAGGCCAAAGATTGATCGGGAACGACGGATTTCTTGGACGAACGCGGAAAAAAATATTTGTTTGCTAAAATGCGAAACCTTCTAAATAATTTAAACGATGGTTTTCCATCCTGAAACGTGCCCATCCATCAAAACCTGACCATCATACATCACCATCCAGCGCTAAGTAGCTCCAACAACATCAGCACGGACAGTAAATGAGTCTTACATTGTTGTCTTAAAACGAACGATTGAAAAAGCAATCTCCTGTGAAAGGATCACTTAACAAGCAAATAATTCCGTTTTATTTATTTGCTAAAAATAACGATTTTAACTCACGTTTTGTAGCCGGTGAAAGGATTCGAAGAATAGAAGCAATTATTAAATCGCCTATAAATTTGTTAGCTCTAATCGAACGGCAATTCTAATGACTTTAATTACCGGTATATAAAATATTTATTAGTTAACATTGCATCGGCTTATTCAGTAATCAACAATTAAATTTTTTTAGCGGGCTGAAAAAATCGGCGAGACCGTCATCTGTCTACCGAACCATTTATTACCAACGTACCTGGACAGTCATACTTTTCTCATTAGCGGTTTAAATTAATTTTAAAATAATCTCGGGAGGTTTATGGACCCCTGATAATTAAAGTCTGCCGTGAAATGGTTGTGGAGATTAAAATAAATCGGGTAGTTTGTAAGATAATAAAACACAAGTAGGTCTAACGGAAAGTATGATAATAAATTAATGCACTTTATTTGCATGCTGTTAGCTTTCTATTTGCACTGGAAATTACGCGTCGAAGCCGTCCTTATTTATTGAAAATTCCGTGGACGCTGAAAATTATTTACGGCGCTGGATGTTCATGAAGATGTTCGATAATTTTACAAGCCGCGTGTTGCCACTTTAATAATAATTTTGTAATTAATTTTCCTCTGCGCTTACATGGAAATTTATTTGCACGCCAGTGTTCTGAATATAATTAATAGTATGTAAATATTTTATTGGACAGACAGATTCACGTCTATACTTGCTTGCAGGGCCTCCTAGAGGTAAGAGGGCGCCCGGGGAAGTTAAAATTTGGAGACCCTTGTGAATGGAAAAATCTGTTTTTTATGAGAGAGAAAAAAACGCGGCCCATTTTTTTGCGGGCCAGAGCGTGAGACAAAAAAAATATACAAAATTTGGGGAGCCTGGGGATGCCTCTAAGACCCCCCTCAAGTAGGCCCTGCTTGCTTGGTATCGTTAAATTTTATCTCAAAAATGAGTCTCATCCTTCTGAAATATGTTTTTTTTTTGCAAATGCCTTAATGATCAATGTATAAAGCTGGATCCACATCAATAAAAATTTATGTTGTATTTTGTACTTCAAATTCAACACAAACATTTGCGGCGCAAATTTAAATCTGGTTAAGTATTTTACCACGCAAATAGTTATCTTGTGCGTTGAACGACCCAATCCGCTTGCACACGTTTGTTTATGCAGAACGATGCACTCAAAATCAAGTCCACTTTGACACGACTGTGTTAAGCAAGCCATGAATTAATAACGTCGGGTTTCATCTATTAGCTGATAAGAAACAAAAGAACGCCTTGTGATAGGTACCAGTGATCGTTATTGATCTTTCCATAGTTTTGGAATTGCAGTTTGTAGTCCAGAAACAACAGAAGATTTTAGATTCGTCTTTATCTCCTTAAATAATGGTGTTACCACATTCTTAAAAATCTGATCTAACCTGATCGAAGCTAACCTGACCTTACCTGACCTAATCTAACCTAACCTGGCCTCAAATTTTTTTTGTACCAAAACTGAAAATATTCACAGATTTTTTAAAATTTAAAACAAATTTCATTATTTCTTTAGTCTTTATTAATTGTGTACAGTAGATATTACTTAATGTTTATAGCAAGCTAATTATTTTCATAGCAATCATTATATTTTATTACAAAAAATATGTTTTATAGCAGTTACACTTTTTTATAGATACAAAAATTTTAAAAAAATATTAATATTTATCGAGCATTTAATCTGTACTCAATTTAAAGTACCTAACGTGTGTTATTAAGCAATATTTTATCTATTACACTTTCAAACTTGAGTTTATTATTTATTAGAATAATTAAGGCAACAAACAGCGCACAGTGGTCCCGCGTCCATGCCAACGTGCTTCAAAAATAAAAATAAATGAAGGACCTAATTCTGATGGTTTAAATTAACAGGGTTTTAGGTAAATGTATATTTAAAGTGTATATTTTTTAAAATCTTCTTTGCAGCATATATATAAACAAAAAAAATGTCATGTTAGTATCTACAAATAATAATAAAAAAATTATTTACAATTACTAACTTTATAATATTGACAGTAACATCTAAATAATAAATAATAGTTAAATAAAAAAGTCAACTAATGATACGGTGAGAAACCAAAAAACTTACATTGACTGAAAAATAGAAAACATTATTTAACCATTATTTATTATGTAGATGTTATTGTCAATATTATAAAGTTAGTAATTTTAAATAAATTTTTGATTATTAATAAACATGCATCTCTAAATTAAATTATATAATTAATAACTTGGAGTTTCTTTAGACAAATTCGATTTTTTTCCACAATAATAAGATGAGCCTTTAACGAAACAGAAAGTAGAATAACTCGAAAAGGTGGAAAAATATGAGCAAGACGGCAATGAAAACTAATACTTTAAGGTTTAAGGTATCATATTTTTTTTTAATATTCAAGGGCACGCGAGGGCACTCCAACTAAAACTTTAATTTAAAAATAATGGTGCAATACAAAATGACAAATAAATGCAGTCTCTTAGGACACTAGGGTTTGTCGGTTTTTAAAAATCGGTTTTGAAAAACCGGTTTTTTTGGAAAAAATTATGTATTCGAAAAACCGGTTTTTTTAACTAAAAAACCGGTTTTTAAGCCTAGAATTAACACGTAAAAAATAAATATCTACATAAAAATCTGTACACTTCTGCTTCATTTGCAAAATCCAAAAAACATTGTTACAAAAAAATCAAACGTATTTCCGCTGGCTTCAAGAACCGATGGATATAGTCAAGTTATCGGAAAAAAATATTATCTAGAATTTACCCAAATTCTGCTATAGAATTGGAAACAAATTTCGATGAAGATGAAGATATTATTAAGGGTTTTGGATTTGCTGTTTTTGTTAAAGGTTCCTCGATAAATCTAAGAATTGATTTCTCCATCTCTTCTTTCAAGACATTGTTTTTTTCATTAAAGGCAGAATTTGCAGTATTTGAATCAACTAATAAAAGAATAAAGAATTTGGGCACACTGTTTGAAGCTTTAAAAACAGTAAGACTCAGCTCAATAGTCATCGAACCAGTGTTTTCTGTATCTGGTAATTTTGTATCTCAAATACGAACCAGATTAAGTCATGATTCCGTAAATGTTTTGTGTTTTTAAAATCATGTTTTCTAAAGAAAAAAGCAAATTAAAAAAATGCTATTTATGGTTTGTTGGAAGTTTAGAGTTTTATTTTTATTTGTTATCTTATTATTTGGTTTTATTTGAAATTTGTTTTATATTTTATAAAATTATGAAATATAAATTATTTTATTACGTTTTAATTGTTTTTTTAAAACTATTCGAAAACCGGTTTTAACCGGTTTTTTGGAAAAACTGGTATTCGAAAACCGGTTTTTCAAAAGTCGGGTTTTGTATAAACCCTATAGGACACCAATAACTACTAAAATACATAACATAATTATTTATTAAATACATTAAATTACTATACACACCTCGGCCTTCAACCTGCATTACAAAGAAACTAAACAAAATCAGCCGTTTTTTTGAAAATAATTCACAAACACTGATCTTTTTCGAGCGCTATTGATAAGGCGGTCAATGAGTTCCATGCATTAACATTCGACGATAAAAAAAGTAATGAAATGTACTTGTGAGATAAATTTAATTATAAGTATGGTAATGTTTGGCTTTGGTTTTGTTCGGTAGGGAAGAAAAAAAAACAAAAATACGAACATAAATTTTTTGATTTTTGTCATAGGAAGGAACCACTGTGCAGCGCCTGCATAACACAAAATGTGGTTGTAAATGCAGTGCTCTCAGAAATTATAACATTTTTACGTATTTTTGTTAAGATATTTCAATGACCATACGTTTATAAAAGTTAACAATTTATTACCTAAATTTTGGAAAACTTTTCTGTGTATACAGTTTTTGCTACATCAACTATAGTTTCATTAGACGTCAAACAAATCGAATCATTTTCACTTCCGATGAATATGTTTTTAAAAGCAAAACCTAGTAACATTTTTTTTGTATAAATATAAGCAATTACGTATAACGCAGCTTCTGAGTCCATTATCTATGTTTAAATTTGTGTTTAAAATCGTCTATTCTAATTTTGTTAGTTAACATGCTCGTTCTGATGTCGGTGTTAACAGCAAATTTTGCAACAGAAAAGATAAATTTATATTTTGAACTAGATTGATCGTTCTAGACGACATATATTTGTCGTGCGCTATTAAATATGAAAAAAATTGGATTTTTGGCTCATTTCCAGCTGCAAGAATGTACCTAACCGTGTCGAAAATGTTGCAATTGGTTTATTTTAGCCACTGTTTTGTATTTTTTTTTCAAATTTTAATAGTTAAAAACGATAATTTGGAGCAAGATGATATATTGATCTAAAAAATGCACTTTCCTTGACTTAAACCAATTGTTTTTTGTACAGTCTGTAAAAATTAACCAAGATTGTTTTGTTTTTCATTAAAATTGCTACAGACCAAGAAACAAGAGTCACTAAACTGGGCTAGCATTTCTACAGTATTTTATGCTTTAGGCTTTTGCGGCCATTGTCCAAAAAGCACAGTTTTTTATAGAAAGTATCAAAATAGACTAACGTCCAACACTCCTGCATGCCTGGTAAGTGAGTTATAACGCACGGTAAGCAAAACGCACACTTGTCTAGAAATGTCGAAGTAGACTTACGTCAAAATTGACAAGACAACGTAATTACATTGTGTATATTAGCCAAAAAGCCGTTAAAATCGTAGGTATTATGTGTTCGTAGAAAAAGTAAGCTAGATAACACGAGTTGTAAAGTAATTACGTAATTAACATGCTTCTTACAACTCTAATTATGTAATAAATATCTAGGTATACTATTTTTGTATCAAGGTAGTCTATATTATTTTAGTAATCACGCAAATAATTCAGACATTTGTCAGTATTTTCTAGTTTATTAATTGAAAAAACAAACACACAACGTAGAATTTAATTAATTTCAATATTTTTTTCGGATGAGTTAACAAAATAACCAGCACCTGCGAACAATAGATGTTAACTATCATAAAAAAATAAACACACATCGGACAGTATAATGCCTCTTCCGTTTTTTTCCAGCCCAATTGATATTAGTTATGATATTTATCTTTCACGTGCTTAACATTGACCATGAAAACAATTAAAGGTTCCCACACCTAAATGACGTCTTTACCAAAATCAAGCACACAAGGTTACTATAACAAATAGCGAACGTGTATCAAGAATTTTTTGTTTAAGGACAATCACGATGTTCAACAAAAGCTACGCACAATGCCGCACGCTTATCCGTTTCGGGCTAAACAATGACTCCGTTCAAGATTCGTTTTGTAACCGATTTATTTTTAAGTATTACGTTAGCCTGACTTTTTCGTCCAAAAAAAATGTAGGTGCAAGATTATTCGCCTCGGGAGTTGTCAGTCCGCGTCACTCGCGTTCGAAGACGACTCATGTAGACACATAATTTGGCACACATTAATCATATCTTTGTTGTTTACGTCTTCCTTGGACGAATAAGCAAGTCATATTATGTCGCTTTCAGCAGGAAACGACCAACATCATTATTTTAAATATCATAAACGAAGATGACAACGTCAGTTACTAAATATCCGTGTAGCTGTCTTTGTAGTATGTCAAAGGTCCCATCGAATTACAGAATGTGCCTTCGCATTTTTGTGAAATGGTTATATGGCAACCGTACCTATGCATTTTTTGCTTTGGTTTTTTCAAAAATTTCTGTGTTACGGTCGAAAAATTAAAAGAAAACTCTTTGAAATAAAATTGTTTAACAGGCACCCAATCTTTACTTTAAAGACCTAGCACCTATCGAAGTGTTTTCACGCATAATATCATAGTAATCTGACAAATTTGTAAGCTAATTAAAAATTTTAAAGTTATTTGATTACTTTATTCATTTTATAGGCAAAAATCTGGGGAAAAATTTCCAATTTTTGACCACCTGTATACCTATAGTCACGGCAACCAATTAAATATCACATAAAGCACTGGATTATTTAATTCATTCGTGTAGAAAATTTCCTTCACCTGCCAAATTTGCGTTTTCGACCTAACAAACTTAGATTTCCTTGAAACGACCAATAAACATAATCACACACTGATTATATCCTTTTCGCAATTAACAGATTTTCATGCGTTTATTGGTCGTTTCTAAGAAGTCTGAGTTTGTGATTGGCCGAAAATATAAATTTGGAGAGGGAATTAAATATTTTGGTCTTGATAATTTTTTGACGAATTTCGGAGACCAGTAGCGTTGCTTTAATATAGATGAAACCACCCCTGACGCACCACTCTGCCAGTGCTTGCAAAATTTGACATAACGCACATTTAATTTGACAGGTAGGTTAGAGGAAGGAAATTTTCTGACAAAATGTAACTCGTGCATTGCAAATAATCTATAATTTTCGACAAATCTTCACTCATGCAAGTTGAATCAGGAAAAAATCAGTTTTTTTCAGCTCAACTTGCATTCGGGCATATCTGGAAAGTTGATTTACGTTTTTACCTTATTTTGAGGCAGTCATTAACAAGAAAATTGATAAATAGTGACCATCGCAGTGTACATGATGTACCTTGTCGGTTTTTTTTTTTGCACCTATAATAGCTTCATTTTAGGACGGTTCATTGTTACATTTTTAATATTATTTGGTATTATTCCATAACTTAAACATTGTTATGAGACAATTTCGGGCTTTTGTCATCTTGTATCATGTCGAAAAAGGTTAGTTGCAGCTTGATATTAGAATTTTCAGAATCTTTTACAAGCCAATTTTGGACTGAAAAGTATTTTATCTAAAACAGTTCACAAAGATACAAACTGAACCCATATTTTGGCCACAACACGTATCCACATCATACACCAATCGTTTGATTGGTGATTTCCTGCTTGTACTACAGACAGAAGAAAGTCGTGAAAAATGTCAGTGGCAGTTCTTCCTTGATCGCAGACCGATAATACAGGGAATTAAAGTGGAATTGTATATAATCAACAGTTTTTACACAGCTATCTCTTCTAAAATTTAAAACACGTACAATATTATTGCACTCACAGCAAAATCCAGCATTTTATCTTAACAACTTCGCTTCCTTGTAATGTAAATATGGCGACAAACTGCATTTTTCATTGAAAAAAAAAAATGACAAAGAAACGATAAAGCGACAAGGGAGTGGTACTGTATAATTAGTGTTTTGTTATAAAACACCTGACTGGGAGTTATCTGATGTTTAAAACAATATAAAAAAATGCGGATTTTATCATGACGTATTTTAAGAGTAAAAGGATAATAATTTTTTTTTTAATGTTAATAAATGAAGCATGTTGACGAAGCAATGACAATTACAGCCAATGCTCGACTATAAGCCTAATCTAATCGATAAAACCGGAGTACATGACGAGAATAAAATTTAATATACACACCAAGAGATTACCCATATATTTATTTACTGTCAAGAGTGCCATGATCGCATTCAGACAGAATTTAATATCCAATACATAACGTCTGCATTTACATTAGATATTGTGTTTACAAAAGCCGTCAACTGGGACACAGCTAGTAAAATGGAAACAAAAAAACAACCAAAGAGCGGTACAGCAAATGAACATCTGAGCTCGTTAACCTCGAAACTTAACTACGCATTCTTATCTCGGTTTAATTATTTTTTTGTTAATTTAAAAACATCTCAACGACCAAGACCGTTAAAACAAAAGCACCACTATTCTAATCCGGCTATCAATTAAGTCATTGTGGTAATGACTCTGCTGTAATGACCTATATTCGAAGAATTTCAGTAGCCTCCATATGTTCAAATAATAATTACGATCGCCCATAAACATTACGAGTTTATTCCAAACATTCACATAACATTTAATTATTTATTTACACAATCAGTGAGTAAGTGCACTCGTTTTTTATTGCTCAGGATGAATCATGTCGATCCGAATCGAACTGGACAAGCAGACCGTGATATGCAAACCAGTTGCAAATTATTTGTAATGATTTATAAGGTTATTTTTAGTTGTACAAGTGTTTTAAATGCGATCGACAACGTGCTGGTGGATTGGATGCGTAAGGTTTATTTTGATTTTCAATATTAAACAAGTTTAAATTGTGATCTATAAGGAAAAGCGTTTTCTTCTTTGTAAATTTACTCCTCTATACAGTTTGGTGCAAGGGATGGTTATAGATTGGATTGTATTCCAAAGCATCACTTTATCTCTTCACAGGCACTAAGAGGGGGGTATTGACTAAAAATCACCTCCAAAGAGGGTAGACGTAGAGAAAAGCACTTAACGATATCGACACGCATCCGACACAAAGTATGATCTCGCGTAGAATAAACAGGACGCGAGCCATTGTGAAAACCTTTGGAATCATAATTCCAACACGGTAACAATGGCAGCGTCATGAAATAGGGCTAAAAAATGGCCTGGTCTTGTATACGGGCGGGTCAAAAACGCAAAATGGCACAGGTTGCGAAATATGGGGAGCAGCACAACTGAGACAAGGGACATCTGTAAGTCTTGGATGGTGTGCAACCATATTTCAAGCTGAGGTGTACTCTATGCACACTATTAGAAAGAGATTTTAATAATAAAAGAACTTCATAGTGTTGTCCGACAGCCAAGCAGCGTTAAAAGCTCTTGGCTCTTTGGAAGTAAACTCAGGACTTGTTCTGAACTTAACGTGCTAGGAAGTAGGAATAATGTTCAACTGGTATGGTGCCCAGGGCACACTAATATACCAGGGAACGAAAAGGCAGATCGCCTAGCCAAAATTGGCAGCGAGACACCTTTCTTCGAACCAGAACCCGCAGTTGGTACATCCTATGGAACAGCCAAGCGGTGTCTTACTGACATATTAATACAAGGGCATAATGCTTATTGGAAAAAAGTTGCAGTACAAGCCCACTCCAAGGCTATCCTGTCGATGGTCTCTAAAGAAAAGACAAAAGAAATGCTCAGGATGAGCATAGTAGACATCAGAGCAACCACAGGACACTGTGGGCTAAACAAACACTTCTACATAATAGGGCTCTCAGAGGCCGATATATGCAGAGGATGAAAATGGAAAAACAGATGCTTTGGGCTTTATCTCTAAATACAGGAAATTATTAATTCACAAAACGCCTTACATAAATATGTTTGTAATTCGTTTCTTTCTGATTTATTATCCGTCTACCTTGTAACAGACGGCCCCACCATTAAACCATTATTGTACTGCAAATATTTTTATGGGTTCTTTAACGCTACTTGTTTTACAATAAGAATAAATTTCCAACACTCCCGTCAATTTTTTTTTAATACAGTCTAATGTTACTTTTACGTGTTTAATAAACGTTTTATAATCTGTTTTCTAACGGCTTTTTCCTTGTTTACATTGCAATTTCACGTTATTATCTCACGTCCGATTTAAAACCTAACGGCGATGCAGTTTTTTGATTAGCGGAACGTGACGCGACATTTCGAGAAGGCTAAATGCAGATTTAACAGGTAAATTTGTGCTTTTGGGTATCCTTAAAAGGAAAATGAAAGTGCGCCACGCGGATATTTGTTGAAGAGAACGGTTGAAAACGGATGTGTTTCAGATAGCGCCGTTGTTTGGAATTTTTAATGACTCTTTGTTTTTTTTTTAATGCAATCTTTCGATTTCTCATCTTATTTTTAAGCTGTGTGTTTAGCACTATTAGCAGATAAACGTAAAATTTCCCACAGTACATAAAGCTTTATTGCTCTATCGTTTATATTAGCAAATCATGACCTGCATGGATTATTTTTTTAAATAACGGAGTTCCAAATGTGTGATTATTATTTCTTTTCAAATACTTACCGCATTCTAGCAACCTTGCTTTTATTTCGCAGTGTATTAGGCAGGTAAATAGTAAATAATTTACATATCGTTGGAGCACGGTTGTCACTATCATTATGATAATGTCACATATATGCGACAGGTGTCATCGACATGCCGTAAATTTTCTTGTGGCAACGCGTATTCGCTTACGATGTCACTGAAGCCGGGTGCGTATGGTTCAGTGGGTCAGAGTTGTCGCTAAAAAAAATGCCAAAGCACCTGTTGCATCGCTATCTATTATTTAAGCAAATGTTTTGTGACTTCATGATTATTTGCGACGTTTGAAATTTAAGACGTAAAATTAGTAGTTTTTTTTTTATATTTATAAGACGCGAGGAACGCCATGAAAGAAATAGAAACGCTTAAAAAAATTGGTGGAAACAGTAAGGAATTTTAAACATTACGTCAGTCGTTCAAAACCTGTGGGGCGCGCTCCCGAGGAACACCAGATATCTCAAGGGGACACAATGAAATGAAAGGGAAAACTATTGAATAAATCAAGAAGTAGCCAGTGTGAAGCGGAACGGATTTAAAAACAATCTGAGGACCATTTTTTCATTCGTCACTGCATAAATAGACTAAAAGGAAGGCGCAATAAAAATTGATATGGAAAAGGGGGGCGCAAGTTTAAAAGAGTTGAGCAACTGGGTCATAAACACAAAATATATCAGCAAAATGGCTTGAAAAAAAAATTGTAATTAAAATGGATAGGGTTATAAATTTGATTTTTGTTATCAAAAAGAGTTGAAAAAAGTTTTACTGTTTGTAAAAATGTTAAACAATATAAAAGAAATCCCTAACTACTACCAATTTATTAGGAAAAACTTAAAAATTTTGTTTGCCTTTCTTCAAAATTATGAAAAATTTGCCTTGGATTTTATTTTGTTAAACATTCATAAAAATGTAATTGGATTCATAGTTTGTAAAAATATTAAACATCACATACAATAAATATCAATTCGTTAAAAAACAGTAAAAAATACTTGCTTATATTGCTAAATTTATATACCCTTAGTTATAAAAACAAACAACATTGAGCACGTAGTCTTATTGTCTGTAGAAATGTATAATTATATGTAGGCAATACAAAAATATCTACTGGTTAAAAATCCATTTGGATAAGATAACACAATTTTAAGTGTTGAGTGTTATTTGGGTGTTAAAATTAACACCGGTCTTTATACTTTGTACGCACCTTCGCCAAATTGTTGATTTTTCATGGTTACCAAAATTGCTCGACAATCCAAAGCTGAAGTGATTAGAATCGGTTGAATGATCGCCAACATGACTGTAATATTGTGTTGCGCCTTTCCTAAAACATAATGAAAAATAAGCATGGAAAACTTGTAAAACCACCAGGTTAACGTTTTATAATATCATTTTATATATTTTTTCAACATTGTAGCTTTAAAGCCCAAGGGTCTGTTTTGTTATTTTTTTATTACTATTTTGTTTTTACTTTTGTGGGCCTTTTACAACGTTGAGCGGTACTTTTGTCATAACAGCGCCGACAGGTAATAATTATTTTACAAATTCTCTCCTTTGCTCCGATCTACTTAGTCAAGATCAATTGCCCAAACGCCTATATTTATTAGTATTGGCAGTTCATTAACAAAGTTAGTGTAAAACACAGCTTGATGTTGTCCCTTGGGGCACTCCATATATGACAACAGCAATATACAATAAATTGGCTCGAAAAGTCTTGTGCGTTATTTATTATTGCAGGTCGTTTACGGCCTGGAAAGTGAGATTTATATAAAGATGGAATTACATTTCTTACGCCACATAAATTAATTTTAAAAAGTCGAAACTCATAGCTAAGGAGGTCATATTTATTAGAAGTAATTTAGATTATTTTGCTGTTCATTGGAAAACAAGCTGGGAGAGAAATTTATCAGGTTAGAACTGTACGCAGGATGTCCCAATGTTTACGGTATAACTTTTTCGAGGATCAAGTTATACAAAACCATAAACAATGGATAATAAAGCACATTCTGAAAATTCTTTACTTTTGAAAACCTGCAATCACTCATATCTGTGATAAAATTAATTTTATGTTTAGTTTCTTAAATGACTGTAATATCTTCTCATACTTTTTGAGCCCTTAAGAACTTGGGTCGTCCAAATACACAATATTATAATACAAAATCGTCATCGGGACACTCTGTTTAGTAGCAAATACTTTTTTGCACAATTTATTGACCTTTTCAAACCTATATTAAACTTTTTCCAGGTGCTAATACAGTAAATAATTTAAACTGCAGCGTTTATTGTGATTTCTTTCGCCATGTCAGGTCAATGCCATCACTTTCTCTCTTTTTTTTTGTATAAAATTAGAAACATTACGATCTTTATCAACTGTATCGTTAACAGCCAGACACTTGTTTAATCTTTGATCGTTTTCAGTCTGTTTTTTTCACATAATTCGCTAATAATACATGATAAATCAATAATTTTGTTGACGGCACTTTCCCCTTATCTGGTCGAAATTCTCCTAATTTGGTGTCAATTAGGTGGGTCCAGTTTCTCGTGCATCTCATTTGCATATTTTGGTGCGACCCGTTCGGACCGCGTTCGTCTTTTGTTATTGTGTGAGTCATGCGACTGTTTTATTCTGTAAATACAGTTAGTTGGCTGTGCAGGTGTTAATGCTGTACGTTTTTTCTTTTTTTTAAAGATTCGATCGTTTCAAATATCACGGAAACCGTAACCTACTTTGTTTTCTTAACACGAATCCAGCAATTATTGGTATTTTTTTGTTTTTGATCGTGTATATTACGAACCGATAGCAGGGCTCTCTGTGATTGTTCGTGAGAATACTGTTTTAATTCGATAGTACAATCCATTGTGGGGATTTTGGTAATTACAGAGTACATCCCAAAAAGGTGATATTTAGGGACATTAAGATGGGTGGTATTTTCTTTATTGACCCTTCGTGCGATTGGTACAGTGTCCAAGATTAATTCATACTTTTTTAGTGATAAAAAAGAGTAACTGTGGTTTCTGACAGATTTTTTACAGGGAAATATTAGATTTTTCAGTCTTTATTATAATTTTAGCACGCTCAAGAAAGAGTAATAAGTTAAAAAGTTGTATGTGGTGATAATGTTTGGGCAAAAAGTGAATTTTGGAAATCACTTACAGACAGATAAACCGATCATAGTAGAAACATGATTTTTAGCTGCAAATACGCAAGATTATTATTTCCTGTAAATTTTAAGTCTGCATCTATTGTAGTTTAAAAATTATTTGCTTTGAAATGATGGCTTTTTTCCGAGTTCGTTTGTGGTAATCGAACAAAAAAAGAACAAAAGTCTCCTTAAAGTAATATTGTAATAAATACATTTATTTTGATTAACATGTCGTGTTTTCAACGCTCACTTTCTATTTTTGTTCGCCGATAACGACTGCAAAAAAAACAAAAGATGTTTACGCGAAATAATGAACGTTTACAAGATATGTAATCAATTGCGGTTTAGCTGTCGGTAACGTATGTAGCCGTGTATGCTCTACAAAACCGATAGTTCGTGAATCAAGCTAGCGTTGCAGGCGATTTAAAGTGGTAAATATGTTAAGTGACGGTACATATATAGACAATGGCCTGCATATAAACCAATAGGCTGGAAATAAAATCATTTATCATAGAATGAGCCTGTATATCATCCTAACCATAATCGTACATAATTAATGGAAGTTACATACGAGACGGTAACTTATTTACGTCAAGAGTTGAGTTATTTATACATGGCCAGCTAAGATCAAGGCTGATAATTATGCACTGTTGGCCTACTGCTGAATATCGTTACTGTCTTGAGGAAAAATAAAAACTGTTAGGAAAAGTCGCTACCATGCTAAAAAAAATGCAGGTAGACAGCCTTGTGTAACAACGGATTTTTACTTGTTCACCAGGTAAATCTCCATGTTAATGCGGTAACCGAAACAAATGCACGTTGCATGAAAATGCCCTGTACTAATTATTGTAAAGATATATCGCTTCTAATCAAGCACATTTGTTTTACTAATGAGCTGGATTCTCTGACCTATGAACTTTTTATCAATTTACATAACCATACAAATTTGTTAATAATTGCGATTACAAAAAATTGTTTTAAGACGCAGTCGTCGTTTGTTTGTTACGAATTCGTTTGTTTGGTGTCGAGATGAACACTTGAAGTGCAGTTGTTTTACGTTTGTGTATGTTTGAATAGAACGTTTTTGGATTATTGTGTCGAGTAACTGATGAGTTTTTACACCAGCGAGGTAAAACAAAAATATCTCAAGTTAGTTAGATGTCTCTTATTTTTTTTTGTCTTGTGGATGGATTTTACTTGAAAGTCTCTCTCCTGACTTCATTTCATTTTTCTATTAATAGCAGCTTCCTTCGCCTTATTATTTCAAGTTTTCTTTTCCTTGGTAATTTATTTAGTCTTTTTCGTCTAGGGTGCGCTTCGTAGGTTTTTCTATGCATCCCCTGTTCTCCCTTTCAATGAACATGTCCTAACCATGTTAGTGGTACTTCTTTGATGGTGTGGTCGATAGTTTTTGCATTAAGTTTTTTTTGCATTTCTCTTTCCTTCGTTGTCAAATCACTGTTGATAAATATCTTTCCTTAACATTTTTCAGTTTCGACCTATTTGCCATGATAATTTCCTTGTTCCTTTGGCTATCCAGTTCTACCAAAAAAGTCCTTGTAGGTACCACGTTTATGCGCCCTTTTGATCTGCGTCTCAGTATTTAAAAGTTGATCCTGAAACTTGTTCTTGCTGGTTGTAAACCCTTGGAGTCGGTTGTGGTAATGGGTAGACCTTTTTTTTTAAAAATCTTCATTAAAATATTGTTACTAATCTAGTCTAGGGAGACTAACCTACAATTTTATTCTAAAATTCTTAAAGACTAGGTATTTTTCCAAGATGTCCCCATTGGTGTTTCTTAGTTTCTAAAACACAAGCTTCTCGTGTTACGCACAGGTTCACTGTGCTATGCTTTAGCACTGTATCGCGATATACACTACACCAGTTCAAAAGGTTTGGTCCTCTTGAGCCTTCTTTTCAAACCAGCATTAACAAAGAGCTGCAGCACCTCGGTGTTGCCATGGGAGTAAAGTCTTCCCTCGTGCTTTTCTGCGAACTTTTTGATCTCTGAAGCTTGGAATCTTCAGATCTCTGTGTAGATGGTCATTCCGATAGTACCATGGAGCATCGACAATACCTCGGAGCACTCTATTTTGAAAGACCTGGATCTTATCTATTTTGCATTTGGCTGCACATCCCCAGAACTGAACCCCCCTGTAAGTCCAGACTGGCTTTACGATTTGTTTCTTATTACTCTAGTCCTTCGTGCCAGACTTTGTTAAACGCCTGGGCTACGTCTAGGAATATTGCTGAGCATATTTGTAGACTTGTCACTATTGTGTTATTTGGCTTTGCATTTTTTTTTTAGCTGCTAGTTATTGATCGCATTCTGTAACTCTTTTCTAGTTTGGCCCTGTTTATTTTATGTGTTTGCGTTATCGTGCTTTAGTTCCTCATCTTCTCTTTCATTGCAAATCTCTTTTTTAAATTCCCTCTGTTGTTTTCTTACTTCTTTTAGCTCGGTTACCAATTCTTTTATTTCCGACTTTATCTCCTTCATTTCCTATAACAATTCCATTATTTTATCTAACTTTTCGTCATTCTAATCATACATATGTTTTTCAAAGTTGCTGAAGCTATTCCTTCGTCTATTTCACTGCCCATCTTTCAGTTTCTATGGATTTATTTACTATTCACAGATGATATTTAGCTATTTTATTATCTACAACAGTAATATATTTGCAGGAACGCAATAAACTGTACAGTTCTAGCATAAACGCCATAAATTTTCATGCACATGTTTCAGCGTGCCTTAAAATGCATTTAGTACCTGTCACTCGTACGGAAACTTTTAAATACCAGTTTTGAAATACGTAGTTGATACTTGAGCATTCCGCAAACACGTCAGTAATATCACACCGCCACCTACCTCTACTTTTTACCTCGATACGTTCATTTTCTAATCCACAAATCATTACTGGAATAAGTACAGCCTTCGGGTACATAATCTACTTGGAGATGAATGAACGTAACATACATTATAAGCGCTGAAGATTGTTGTTATTGAGTTAGTAGGTAGTTGTTGGTCGATAGTTGTTAATTCTACGTAAGAGCAGCCTTCTTTCTGTTCGCAAGCAATATTTTGTGCCAATTTTAGCGTAACAAAAGTTTATAATTCAGTTACCGTTATGGTTTTGTTCTGATGGTAAAGCGACTATGTAGTAGCGCTGTTGTATTATTTGCAGGCTCGCTCGGCTATTTATCGAAAAAAATTGGGTCATTGTATATTGTTATATTGTTGTTATAGTGCAACCTTTAAATTCAATTTTATATTTATTTTTCTTAAATTTAAACTTCTTTTAATTTACATTGTTCAATTATCACGTTACTTCATTATTTCAAAATTTCAGTTAATAGTTTTTTTGCTTTGTCATTTCATTGTTCATTGAACTAGTTTTTTTGCTTAAGTTGCACTTTGCAATATAACGGTACACGCGCCCGTCGATATTCAGTTACACATATCACATTCTTTAATCAGCATTCACATATTCAATTTCAACACGATTACTACGACAATTTTATTATTTACAACATCTAGTTTAAGTTATATTTTTCGTTTCATTTATATTATAAATTTTTCGTTTATTAACATTTTTCATTAAAATTCAGTGTTAAAACAAGTGTTTGTTTTTCTTTATATTCGAACCCCATAACAGAAAAACTGGTGTCAGAAGAAGAATTTTAAAAACGGAAGTGAATTTTGGATTCGATCATACGTAACCTTGTCAGGCCGGATCACCCAAAAGCTTCATACGTTTAACTAATAACTGGTGTGGATCATACGTAACCTTGTCAGGCCGGATCAACCGATTATTAGCCCAAAAACGACAAGAAAAATTCAACTTCAACGCTAAGATGTTTAAAGGAATAATTATTTTGCTGTGAGTAATCTTTTCGATTAATTTGTTGCAAATTTTCAATTAACTTTTTCTATTTTATTAATTTTAATTTTATTTGATGTACCCATCTCTAAGAGAACACTTTTCTTCAAAAAACAAGTCTGATCATGAACAAGATGTAAGTAAAAGTTCAGATAATCCTAATCCTAATCCTAATATGACTCAAAATCAGAGAATTTCAGATTCAAATTTAGCAATAAACATTCCAAGATTAACGTTATCAGATCTATTTAAATTTATTCACCCATTTGACGGAACTCGTGACGAACTCCCTTCTTTTATTTCTAAATGCAATTCTGCACTTATGTGTGCAATTCCCGAACAATATCCCATTTTACTTCAATATATTTTAACTCAAATTACTGGAAAAGCCGGAGTACTTGTTACAAATCATAGATTTTCGACTTGGGACGAACTACGACAGTTTTTACAATTAAATTACCAAGATCAAAAACACCATACTCAATTAATTTGCGAACTTACTAATTTACAACAAAAACCTAACGAAACAATTACTAACCTAGTTCAAAGAACTGAAACCTTGCTAAAGCGACTAACAACTTCTATTGTTCAAAATACAACCGATGCAAATTTATTACCTGGACGACTAGATCTTATGAACGAAATTGCAATATCTCGTTTTACACATTTTACTCATCCTAAAATATCTGATCGTCTACGCGGATCCAAAATTACTAATTTAAACGAAGCTATCACTATAGCATTAGCGGAAGAATCTTCTCTGAAACTAATGAATAATTTTCCAAAAGTTCAATTTAAAAATTTTAATTCTGAACGAAAATTTTGCCAAAATTGTAAAACAAATACGCACAATACGGACAAATGTTATTCTAAAAGACAAATATTTACGAAAGTTCATCAAATACAACCATCAAATTCAAATTCAAATTTTAATCCTAATTTTTACCCAAATTCTAATATTAA
Organism: Elmis aenea; assembly: GCA_947652605.1. Classification (NCBI taxonomy): domain Eukaryota; kingdom Metazoa; phylum Arthropoda; class Insecta; order Coleoptera; family Elmidae; genus Elmis; species Elmis aenea. Next base: position 55,567,037 of record OX393579.1, read on the forward strand.
AATATGCGCATACTGCAAAAACAAAGGTCATATAATAAGCGAATGTCGAAAAAGGCAATATAACGAAAACATGCGTAAAAATAGCAACAAAACACAAGGAATCAAAACTTTAAACGGATTCGAACTCCCTGTAGATGCCAGCACAGAGGAGATAGTCAATTTAACAATGGCAACAATTCAATAAATATTCAAACTTTTTCAATTTCACCAAATCCTAATAATTTAATTTTGACATTAAAAACGATTGATAAACACAACAAAAATAAAGAATTTCAATTTTTATTAGATACAGGAGCAACTGTGTCATTATTAAAAATTTCAAAACTCAATTCAAATTCAAAAATTGATTATAACGAACAAATAAATTTAAAAGGCATATCACAAACTGCCATACGTACTATTGGAACTATAATTTTACCAATGCAATTACAAAAACTTACTATTTTAATCAAATTTCATTTAATCAACGATAACTTCAATGTTCCCAATGACGGAATTATTGGAAATGATTTTCTAATTTCTAATCAAGCAACGATTTTTAAAATGAAAACATTGCATTTACATAATATTTCTATTTCTCTAAATTCAAATGCACCTGAAACTTACATTATACCCGCACGCACCGAAATTGTTGTGCCGCTACGAGTATCAAATCCCGAGATTTTACAAGGTATGCTACCTAAAGTAAATACATTACCTGGAGTATACTTATCTCGCGCAATCACTAAAGTTTTACCTTCTAATTTATGTTTAGCAACAATTGCTAACACTACTGAAAAGAAATACACTTATACAATAACTACTATTAAGTTATTACCAATATCGATGATAAATCAGATTTCAAGTATTTCTCAAAACGAAGTTCGAAATTCTAATTTTTGCTCAGACAAATCTTTTGCTGTAGCACAACAAAGTTCTCAGAACGAACTTACAAATACTAATTTTACAAATACTAATTCTACATTTAAAGGCTCACCGAAGTCTACAAATTCTACTAATTTTACAAATACCAATTCTACTAATTTTTCTAATATTAATTCTACATTTACGGACTCAAAGAAGTCTACAAATTCTACAAATTCTACCAATTTCATTAATTTTTCTAACTTAGAGCGAATAAAACTGCTTAAACAGAATATTCGTACACAACATTTAAATTCAGAAGAAGCAAATTCTTTACTGACTTTATGTTCTAATTTTAATGATGTTTTCCATTTACCTGGAGACATTTTAACACATACAAATAATGCTATCACGCATAAAATCATTACTAATACTAATTCGCCAATACATACAAAAATTTATCGGTACCCAGAAGTTCATAAAAACGAAGTTAATTCTCAAATTCCTAAATTGCTAGATCACAATATTATTCAACCTTCAAATTCACCTTGGTCTTCTCCTTTGTGGATTGTACCCAAAAAAGAAGATTCAAGCGGTCGAAAAAAATGGAGAATAGTTATAGATTATCGTAAACTCAATGAAATAACTATAGGTGACGCATTTCCATTACCAAATATCGAAGATATTTTGTCACAAATAGGACATGCTTCATATTTTACAACTCTAGATTTAACAAGTGGATTTCACCAAATATTGATTGATCCACAAGATATTTCAAAAACTGCTTTTTCAACCCCTACTGGTCATTTCGAATACTGATACTATTTCGCAACTGCAATTTATGACAGAAACATTAGATGATCAATTACAATCTATATTAAATAGCATCCTTTTTGCTAAACAAAATATTTTATCCCCATTTATTCTTGATCCAACAACTTGCATTAAAGAATTAACCAAAGCTTTACCTCGTTTACCCCCACAAACCACATTTCCTACCCCATTAATTCCACAAAACGGACATATTTTATTAGACTTTTCTACTTTAGACGTATTTTATCAAAAACCAAATTTAATTTTCATAATTCATATACCATTAGTAAGTACTAACTCTTATAATTATTATTCAGTTCATTCCGTTCCTATTACAAATCCTAGTGACCCCAATGAACAAAGATTTATCCAAATTTCAAATAAAGATTTATTAATTACTAATGACAATTTGCAACATGTTATTCTTGAAGATAACTCTAAATGCAAACTTATTATGAACAATCACTTTATCTGTGTGAGTCAACAGCTAAATATTAAATTGGAAGAAGATGCTTGTGAGATCCAACTTTTTCGAAAAACCTTAAGAACAATACCAGACATCTGCAACGTTATATCTTTACACGGACCAACATTTCTCTACGACCATTTACAAGAAAACGAATGGCTCATCTCAACAACCGATGAACATTTCATGGACGTGAACTGCGAAGATAAAACCCAGAACGTCAAAATTCCCAAAACTTTTATTCTAACATTGGACGCTGGATGTTCAGCTTACATTGGATCACTTCGTCTACAATCTAAATTCAAATCAAATTCAAATATCACTTTTCGTATACCTGAAACTCCCATATTCACTAATTCACCAATTGGAACATCTACCACAAAAGAAATTCATTTCGACAAAATAAACCCTTTACCAACTCACCTTAATCATTTACAATCAATCCAAACTAAATTACACAACATCAACGATAACCTAGATTCCCTATTATTTCATAAACACATATCCAGAAATTTACCCTGGTATTCCTTAACTTTAATATTAATCCTTTCACTCTTATCCCTTTGTCTTTGTCAATACTTTTGCGAATGTAACCCTTTATCCATTTGTTTTATGCGACTTTATCAAATTAAAATTTCAAAAAAAAAAAAAAACAACAATGCCCCGTCAAACCAGAACCTTCAAAACGATTAATCAAAGGTTCGACTACTAAAGAAGATGATAACAACGACAACCCATTACTTCCAATGGACATTTCATCACCACCCAGAGAACAACCTGGAACAACCCTTACAATTACAACCCCTCAACTTCAGGGATGGACAACAAATTAAAACTCAATAACTTTCGTTATCTTCGTCGGGAGGTGTTATATTGTTGTTATAGTGCAACCTTTAAATTCAATTTTATATTTATTTTTCTTAAATTTAAACTTCTTTTAATTTACATTGTTCAATTATCACGTTACTTCATTATTTCAAAATTTCAGTTAATAGTTTTTTTGCTTTGTCATTTCATTGTTCATTGAACTAGTTTTTTTGCTTAAGTTGCACTTTGCAATATAACGGTACACGCGCCCGTCGATATTCAGTTACACATATCACATTCTTTAATCAGCATTCACATATTCAATTTCAACACGATTACTACGACAATTTTATTATTTACAACATCTAGTTTAAGTTATATTTTTCGTTTCATTTATATTATAAATTTTTCGTTTATTAACATTTTTCATTAAAATTCAGTGTTAAAACAAGTGTTTGTTTTTCTTTATATTCGAACCCCATAACAATATATTTTACAGTGGCTGGTTTAAAAATTGACAAGATTTATATAGTTTTTGTAGTTGAATGCGTGTTTAAAAGCAATTTAATTTCAATGGGTTTTTAATGTATGAAATAGAAACAAAAAATTCTAGCGCAATTAATAGTGTACTTGTACTTATTTAAAACAACTATTTGTTTTAAAAAAACCCTATTTTGTTTATTTAGTCATAAGTACCTATAGGAAAATAACAGAATGTAGCACCAGAATCTTAATTTAATTTTTTTAAATACTAAAGCATATTTTAATTACTTAGATCCTGTTCCATTTCTCTATGTCAATTTGTATTTTCCTAGTTCCACTTCAATCTATGGTTGTCTAACTGCAACACAATTTCTCTAACTGACTTCTCTTCCTTCTAGTCTTTGCCCGGCTATTTTCCATTTTTCTTGACCATTTCTTTTATATTGGGTACGAGCGCGCAGCGCGAGTAGTACGAATATATATTTATTTGATTTTGAAAAGCAATAACGAATGTTGTATATAAAAATTTGAGCCAATCGATTGTTCACCTCCAAAGAATATGACCGGCTTAGTTATGATCGTTATATTTCAGGAACGGAGCCACTTGGGGACATGGGACCTTCACCAAACTAAAGATAATTTTTGCACAAATATAACTAATGGCGAAGAAGCCCCGAAGAGGCTACGGAATTGCTAGTAAATATTTTAATAAGGTTGCAATACTAAATAACATGCGCTGTAAAATGTCATATCCATAGAAACTTCTCGAGAATTTTGTTAATCTTACCGAGAATGACAGCTTTTATTGATTGAAGAACGTTTTATCGTCTTCAGGCAATAACAGTTTTCGTATTGTGAGACCACGAACTCCTAATTGAGGCCGGCGTGTGTAAATAAAATTATTATTTTTAATCGCTTACATTCCCTTTAGCCGGACGACTTTTCTTTTTATTTAACTTCGAAATGTTTGTCATTATTAATTGATGTGTGCACGAATATCGATGGGAACTTGACCGTGAAAGTACGCATATCGAGTTAATCCGTCTGATTCGATGGGCTTCACTTGGTCGTGGTGCCATCGGCAGGAAATCGCAAATTAGCCGGCTTAACGTGCATAATTAGATTATTTAATTATTGGCTTAAGTGACGACAAAATCAATATTTACACCAACGTATGTGTGTACTGAGGAGACTTGATAATCCATCAGGTTTCTGTAATTCGTAAGGAAAACGCTGTGAATATTTTCGGATTGAAAATAGTTCCTCCAAGTTTATTGTTTAGAATGAAGTTACTTACATTTTAGGATATGTTACACCATGTATTATTATTATTTGTTTTTAAACGCATTTTCTTGTCCAACCTGATAATTAAGGCCATTGTTTTAATGCTATTTTGAATAGTTTTTTTTGTTGTTGTTGTTTAGATTGTGTTTTGTATGTACTGCAAATTAATCTGTTATTAATGACAATTTTATTTAAAACGTGTACATAAAAAAAGCAATTAGACACACCGATCACAAAATACTAACTTCGTTGTTTGTTTCAGGAAACATTCCAGAGGGTACCGGAAACGCAAGTTGAGCAGAGGTTTCCGGTAAGCGACTAATTATTCCCTAGTCATATCTATTTGTGTATATTTTAAAGAATCAATTTACGCAATTCGCTTTCTTGATGTTATAATTTCAAATCGCACACGTGCAGATATTGCCAAGTTACAAAATCGTTTTTATTAAAAGCGCAACTTGCAAATATGGACACGATTTTATTAATTATTCACGCAGGTGTGATAATATGAGTAATCAGTTTCAGGTAGTAATTACTTCTGGATTCCAGGTATAATTAGTTTGTGTTTTGTTTTAAATTTCATGCGTGCTGGTCAAGCCACAATAGTATTGTTTGTTGTCTTAATTATAGATCTCGACAACGGTTATTGAAAATCTCTTTATGGCGATTGAAATTGTAGCCCAGTTTTGTCATGGTGACGTGTTTGCACGGGTTCATTGTTTGGAGTTAATTTTCGCTAAGTTTGAGTTAGACGAGCGTGAAATTGTAGCTGCAAGGGACGTTTTTTTATTATGTTTTAATTACTATTGGCGCATATGCACAGCATGACGATTAATTTCAGGGACTACTCCAATAGATTTGTTTTAAATACCGTACGTGTGATTTTTTTTTTTTATTGGTGACCCTTGAAAACAATCCCTTTCTCGATTAATATCAGGGTTACCTATAAGCAGAGCTGGGCATTACTTAAGTATTTTTGTACTTCAGTACTTTTTCAAGTACTTTTCCGGTACTTAAGACTGGTACTGCAGTACATTTCAAAATTAGGTACTTAAGACTTGAATCTCAAGTACTTCGGTGAAATACTGGTACTTAGTACTTGTATTAGTACTTCAGTACCACAAAAATTACTTAAGTACTTTGTAAAATACTGCAGTACAGTGCAAAGTACTTAAGTACTTTTAGTAGAAACAAGTACTTTTTAAGATATTAGGTTTTATAAGATAGGAACTGTGGTTTTCAACGTGTTAAAACTTGTCTAAAGTTTAAACACAACCCGCATTGGAGTGCATAGAATAGCTACAGTTAAAAGGGTAGTGTGTGTGTTGTAATACGGACAACAGTTTTATTAAATATTTTATTGAACTCACTCAAAAATATGCTAAAAATTTTGTTTGGGAAATTAGAAATTAAAAATGCTATTAAAGATATTAATACCGAATACTTAGAAGAATACTGCTTAATCATGGAACCTCTTGCAGCAACAATTGATCTATTGCAAGGAAAACAGTCAACATACTACGGGTGTATTCGGTATATATTATGAAGTTTAGTATAACTTAAAGTCAAATTTGAAAAAGTCAAATTTAAAACATACAACCATAATTTTAAATGCTTGTATTATCAACAGTTTACGCAATTTTTTTAAAACTATTATAATTTAAATCCAGAAATAAACGACGCAATTGTTGCTACAGTGACATTACCAAAGTTTAAGTTAAGATGGTTTAGTGCAATAGAAGACAATGTTAAAACCTAACTAGAAAATATATTCAAACGATAATAATAAATATCTAGGTATAGGTACCTACATAACATTTTATTTCGTTTATGTTACAAAAATATGTTGTATTTTGTGTGAGATGTGAATATTATATAACATTTGTTTTTTCGCAAGTACTTAGCACTTTCATTTAAAAATTAAAATTATATATTTTTTATTATGTACCAATTTTTTATTTGTTTATATAAAAATAAAATTTATATTTCGACATATTATTTTTTGTTTTGTTTTATATGTAAGTACTATAGCAATTCATTCACTTTGTATGTGACCACGGTTAAAATAATAAACTAAACAAAAATTTTAACTTGAATCGAAATTTTACAAATGATAGAAAACAATTCTAAATTTTAATCAAAACCCACAATACAGTATAAAATTCTTATCAAATAACAATTTCTTATATATTCTTTACCATAAACGGCAATATTTTTTATTGTTGTTGCTTGTTATTAATAAATAGATATGTATATTTCAACTTTTGTTAAAAGATAGCACTTAATTCATAAAACTTTAAATAAAAGTGGGTACATCTAAAGACTGTAGTTACAAAGCAAATTGTATAAGAAAATTTTATGTACCTACATATGCGTTATTACATTTTGTTTTAAATATTTTCTTGGACACAATCGCTAGAAATAGTTATACAATAATTTATTAAATAATATCTGCAAAAAGTACTTGAAAAGTACTTGAGAAATACTTAAGTACTTTTTGCAAGTACTTGTACTTAAGAATCAGTACTTTTAAAAATAGCGGTACTGGTACTTAAAATCCAAGTACTTCTCATAAGTACTTAAGACTTAAGTACTTTTTGGCCAGTACTTGCCCAGCTCTGCCTATAAGTAATCAATGAATTTTAATAAAGTATTTCTTCGTTGATTTTATTTCGATTATGTAGTGTAATAGTATATTACATAACAAGAGTTATAAGAAACATATTAAGCAGGAGTGCGTAATTGCTTTACAACTCGTGTTATGTAGCTTACTTTTTCTACGAACACAATAAATACCATTTTAACGGTTTTTTGGCTAATATACACCCAGTAATTACGTGTTTTGTCAATTTTGACGTGTTTACTTGTTGATGGAGCCTTTCCTCGTGGCTCTTGGCAAACTTCTTAATAGTGTTGGTTACAGTGTCCCGATGTATGTCACTATTTCTGCAATGCCAAGGTGCATCAGCGATGTTCCTTAGTGTTTTGTTTTGGAATCTCTGGTTGATTTGAATGTTACTTTGTTTGTTGCATCCCCATAGCTGTATCCCATATGTCCAGACAAGCTTTTTCTATGACATTCGTAATTCTATGTAGTTGGTCAATAGTTGAATGTTTATTTTTAAATCTATATCTAATTAAAAAAGAACTGAGAATTAAAATTTTATTTTTTCGTCCTATGACGGGGTATGTGCCTTCCAAATAACACTGATTTGTTGATAAACAAGGCGTCTTTATACAGTAGAAAACCACTTACTTTTCAGCATGATAAAGCCAGACGATATGCAATAACAACCACTGACAAAATAGGCAGGTTACCTAATTGGGAACTTTTTCCACATTCACTGTAATCACCAGACCTTGCTTGATCTGATTATTATTTGTTTGACTTGACTAGTTTTTTAAAGACGTTGATATACCACACAATCGAGTCGAATTATATCTACGGTATCTGGTTAATCGACTAAATTGGATACATCTCATATTTTCTATTAATATTAATCTTCGCGAATCCAATTCCTCATCTCCGATAGCAATAACTGGTTCTTTCTTCGCAGCCTTTATTAAGAGTGGACGCACCCTCCACACATATTTATGTTTCGTTCACGTTTAATACATCTTATAAATCCTCCCACATTATATCCATAGATGTTTCACACATTCACACTAATTGAACCGATGCAAATATGGATTGGTCTATGTATAGACTTTTACTAGCTCGATCCTTTCAAAACGGGAAATACGTGTTGGTTATGTCGATGGGCTCGCCATTTGGAGTTGTAGTAAACCGAAATCGCGTTACGCTCGACTGGCCACAGTTGTTTTTATTAATGAATGACTTATGCCCGGTTTCTCCGACACATCTTAAGATCGAACTTATCTAAGACCGCCTTATATTTAAGGCCGACTCAAGATACCGATGCGTTGCACAGAAAACATATTCCGGAATTTGTTAGACATCTCAGCTAAGTTAGAATTCGGTTTGGCAACGTTGCAAGAAGTCGGCACATTTTAGGGGCAGATTTGAATGGCAAATTTTCATTGGCCATTCACATCATAGCTGTTAAACCGGCTCCCTGTAAGTGACATCCTGTTGTTGCGATCAGTTGTTAGTCACGCATAAAGTTACAGTTATGTACTCCAACTCAAGTTCTAGTAAACAGCGACTTAAGATGTGCGCGCAGCTCAAGTCGAATATGTTCTTAAAATTGCTTGGTGCAACACATTATAACGTAAAGGCGAACTTAAGATTCAGCTAGATCTTAAGATGTGTCGGAGAAACCGGGCATTAGGCGCTTTAAATCGTAGTATGCAGGGTCCGGTATTAATTAATTTATAAATCAAAAGTCTGTACTATAAACAATGGTGATTAAATTACTTTTAATTAAAAAACTGGTCCAATGATTAACGATTTGTATTAGTTAAAGACACCACACTTACGTAGCTTCCAGTAAAAGTCGTTTTGAGTTCGTAAATTGTAATTAGTGCAAAATTTACCCAACATTGAATACTTAACAGACGTTTCCAAAAAAATTCGTGTGAAAATAAATCTTACCCTCCCTTCTGTTGATTTAATTAGAATGTCTTGCAACTATAGTGATGACTAATAAACAAGATACATTTTGCTGTTAATGTTCTGTATTAAAAGTAACAATATTAACCAGTTTTATGGATGCTAAATCCTGTAATTAATATTGGCTTCATAAAAAAAGGTTAATTCTTAGTAACGAAACTGAAACGTAACAAAAAAATTCTCTGCTGACAGGTTAGTAGTTTTCTACAACTATTTTTGATCGCCAATCAACTTTATACATGTAAATTCATCATTAACGCGATAAAGACTTTTTTCTTTTAGTATTTCGAAACGTTATTTACATCTGTGTGCTTACTAGCAACTTAAACTTTTCTCTCAAGCAAGACAATCTTGTGGAAGTGGTTCTTAAGATTATTTTAAAACAGGAAAAAAAATCAAGAACTACGCATTTAGATTATTATTCGTATGCGATCACCTAAATTTTTGCGTTTTTCCACACTTCATATGTGCATGGATGTACGAATCGGGAAAATATACAAGTAATTAATTCCGCTTCCGTAGATGATAGTGTTTACACGATAATTAGCAATTAAAGTTTTGAATAATTATTTTAAACGACCCAGGGATACGGGTACTTAAAGCTAGTACTAAATTTGCATGTTGATAGACAACGCTACGACCAAAAAGATAGATCTACAGGGTGTTTGATATATTATGCGGAAACCTTTTGGCACACAAAATAAATGAGTAACTGGAATTGGTTGGGCTGTTACCAAGCAATATGTTCTCCAGGAACAAGACACTTTTTTACGAAACTATTAATGCCCTTGAGACATTATAACTAGTTATAAGCAGCAAATATTGCCTACCAATTGGTAAAATTTGGATGTTCAGTATGGCTTACTATTGAATGTGGTGGGGTTAGAATCTTTAAAAAAAATTACCAAGATGTTTTGGTGAGAAATAGGGGAGCCGGGGATTAAAGTAACACGGGTAGGTTGTAACAGTGCCTATAGTTTCTTTAATTTTTGTTGCATGTCGCCCTAAGCACTGGTGCAATCTTCATTTACATCCACCCTACCTACATTGCTAGTTTTCTTCTGCTTTTTGCCCGCCAGAGTCACTATTTTCCGCCTAAAAGTTAATGCGTTGTTGTCACCGGTCGAGTGACTTTTAGGCGATCTCTAAAAGAGGAACAAAAAAATACCTAAATTATTATGTTCTAAATTTTGTTGGTCATTGGTGGATGCAATACAATTTGACGTTGGAATCGTGGTTAATTGTGGATTTCCTTCAATTTGTTTTGTGTGCACTTGGGGTCAAAAGTAACAGTGTTACATCCAACCCCAATCAATGTTTTCACTAGCAAATGTTCACTCTTAGCACATAATTAGTGGTTTTCTTCGTAGATGAGAACATATAAAACTTGGATTAATTTTCCAATTTGTTGTATCTTTTTGTTTCACATTTTTGAATAGTAATAATGTTCACTTATCATTTCCTATTGTATTTTTTCATTTTGCTAAAGTGTATTTTGGAACCAAATATTAATTATTTTGATGAATACTAATGTATTTACCCACTACTTATGAGCTATGTAAATTATTTTGCCGTTACAACTTACCCCCGGTCATTGTTACTTTTAGACAAACGTCCAATCTCTCATGAAATCAATTTGGATGTAAAAAACTTGTTATACTCTATGAGAAATTAAATAAAAACAAAAAAATTTACTCTCATCCCCGGTCTCTCCTACCCAAAAATTGTGCAGCCTGTAGTGAACAATTTTTTGTACATTCTATTTTCGTCGATACCTTGTAACATTTTAGAAATTTAGTATCTGTTGATCTACGAAACATCATTTTCAAATTTAACGAATTCTTATTGAAATAATAATACAGTTTCATGAACACTTTCCTCATTTACATTTCTAGAAAGTTTTAAGCAACTTTCATCACGTCAATTTCCAAAAAATCAAACTAAAACACTCGATAATAGTATCAGTAACACCCTGATTGATTGGCAACGGCCAAAACCATTTATGAGACTTAAAATAAAATCAGTTAATTATAAACGCACATATATTTCCTGCCGGTTATTGGAATTCGCACTCCGATGAATATTCATACAGAAAACTTTGTGTTTGCAACACGCCTGACTACGTTGGGTGGCATTTTGAATTATCGATTGCCACTATCTTGTGCTAACATTCGATTTAATTGGTCGACAATTACTTATAAATCCAGACGATGTAAATCATTCCATTTATAGGTTTTATTTAAAACAAAATGACGATGTGTTGACCACATACAAGGAGTAGAAAAAGAACGACATCAGCTTGGGAAATTGATTTGTTTCTAATTAATATTTAAGTCGGTTTTTTTTGAAAGTGTTATTTATAAGTTTATTTCTTGTCGAAAGATTTAGTGTTTTACCATTTTAAACTATTTAAAAGCCTTATTATTAAACTCTAGTACGCTTGCTGTATGTTTTAAGGAACAAATGTTGTTCCTTGATTTGGCTAATTTTATTTTCCAAGTAAAATAATGTTTTTGTTGAACGTGAGTAGTCTTACACTGTCGCAAAAGTGTGAAAATCTTGCGCAGGGATACACAATTCAATTTTTGCTGTTAACAGTTGCAGTGCTTTTTTGTTTTTATAAAACCATGATCATTGAGCCATATAATCCTTAGGATTATGGCTAACGCCGAGGCGCTTTTTAAATCCATTTATTGAGGTGAATCGGTACCCTCTTTGAATTTTCAAAGCTTGATGTTAGTCCTGGCTGCCTCCGTTATTTTCTTCCATTATTTCCTATCTTTGCATTTCGATTTCCGGTCATTTATTCTCAATGCCTTTGTATCTTCCTCCAGGACGTCTCTCCATCTTTTCCTTGGTCTTTCCTTGTTCCTGGGCCAAATAGGGATCCATTGTGTTATCCTCCTGATCATTTCGGTTGGTTTCCTTCTCATGATGTGTCCTGCCCATCGTAATCGTTGTGCGTTAATGTGTCGAACGATATTTTCTCCTCCAAGTTCCTCTTCTATTTCTTTGTTCCTTCTCAGTCTTACTTCTCCATCTCTTGTTACGTTAGGTCCTAGTATTGCTCTCATTACTTTTCTCTCCACTATTCTTAGGTCTTCCTTTTCTTTCTTATTTATTGCTACTGTTTCCATAGCGTATGTCATAACGGGTCTTATCAGGGTTTTGTATATTTTTATTTTTGTTGGTTTACTTATGCCCGGTTTCTCCGACACATCTTAAGATCTAGCTGAATCTTAAGTTCGCCTTTACGTTATAATGTGTTGCACCAAGCAATTTTAAGAACATATTCGACTTGAGCTGCGCGCACATCTTAAGTCGCTGTTTACTAGAACTTGAGTTGGAGTACATAACCTAAAATTATCTTGTATTTGCTTTGTTTGTAGTTAGTGTTCTGTGAGTTAATTGTTTGTTTAAATTGTGGTTTAAGTTTAAATATGGATATTGACTTTATAAATATGATAGATGATGACTTGTACGACCCTGTAATTCCTCCAATTCCTCGAAGGCGATTTGTTCGCGCAAATCCATTTATGGATTTCGAAGACAATCGTTTTTTTATGCGTTTTCGCCTCACAAAAGAGACGGTTATTGTGATCTTAGATCAAATTGAGCCTCAATTGGAGTATATACATAATCTGTAAGTATTTGTTCACACCTACATAAGTATAGCCTTGGTCAAATATATTAGCCAAATAACTATATATTTTATTTATAGAAATAACTCAATAAGTCCAATCAATCAATTGCTCCTCACATTACGGTTGTATGCTACAGGAGAGCTAATTAATAATTGTTTTTACTCCATGGTATAATTTATTCTTTTTTTGTCCGCCATTTCAACACAAAATAAAATAATAAACACCGAACTGTAACTTTATGTGCGACTAACAGCTGATAGCAACAACAAGATTGTCACAGGGAGACGTTTTAACAGCTATGATGTGAATGGCCAATGAAAATTTGCCATTCAAATCTGCCCCTAAAATGTGCCGACTTCTTGCAACGTTGCCAAACCGAATTCTAACTTAGCTGAGATGTCTAACAAATTCCGGAATATGTTTTCTGTGCAACGCATCGGTATCTTGAGTCGGTCTTAAATATAAGGCGGTCTTAGATAAGTTCGATCTTAAGATGTGTCGGAGAAACCGGGCATTAGTGTTTTACTCTTTAGTAGGGTTTTGTTTTTGACGTATGCCTGATTTCCTTTCAGAGTTCTCTCCGTTCTTTCCAGCTTGTTCCACTGTCACGCCCAAGTTTTATAAAATAGAACTCTTTAGTGTACTTTTTCATGCTTTTTTAACTGATAAAAGTTGCGTCAAACAGTATCGTATTCGTAGGAATGGCCAAACCACACAGTTGCAATTGCGGTTGTGACTTAATGCCCCTGCGTAAAAGCGATTTGTATATTTTACTATTGCGGTTTCTGAACCAAGCCTGTGAAACTATATTTATCTTTAACTAGACTTCCGTACAGTTTTGTATTATTTTCCAATCTTTTCTAAAGTAAAATAGCATGAAATTGCTTCGTTAAAAATGTATTATTAATTCAGACATACGAAGCGTATCTTAGCCATCTTTCAGTTTGGTGTATGAAATTGAAACGTAAAATTTTTATGCAAGAGAAGAATTAAAATACACTGCTAGGGAAACTAAACTATAAAGGAAATGGATCGAGAATATCTCGATAATGTAAGAAGAGCATTATTAAGTATAATATTATTTTATTCATTTAGTCATGAGTCCTTCTGTTAGGTGTAGGACTGTTGAGTTGTGTTGTGCTGACTTTTTTCCATGTTTTTCTGTCTTGTGCTAGATTTTTTATCTTTCCTTTTGATGTTTCTATCCGTTGCTGTTTTTTTTTTAAACTTCGTCTTGTCAGGTTTTTCTCGGTCTACCTCTTTTGTTTTTCCCTGTAATCTTGCTTCATAGGAGTTTCTGGTTAACCTTTCTTCTTTCATCCCAGTTGTATTTATTGTATTTTTGTTTTAACTGATTTTATCTTTTCTTGTTCTCTATATGTATCATATCTGATTCTATCTTTTTTTGTTTTTCCTTGTATTTTTCTTTGAAATCTCATTTCAGCTGCATTCACTCGGCTACTATTTTTGTTTGTGAGTGTCCACATTTCACTTCCGTATAAAAGTGCCGAAGTTACTACCGTTTTTACCACTTCCACTTCTCTATTTCCAAAACATGTTGTTCTTAAACTGTTCCCAGATTATCTGTCCTTTCGCTTATTTTTTTTGTCCATTCCTCCATTTTTCTCCAGGATCACTCCTAAATATTTAAAGCTTTCTACTTGTTCCAACCTAAGCCCATTTAAAGTGCCATATTATTTTTATTATCTTTATTCTCATTTAATGCATATGTAAATTAAAAGAAAAAACATCTGTATTTTATATTACTCATTGATTTTTGTTGCTAACTGCTTGGATAAAAAAAAAATAACAGTAACCTCTCGATTTTTACACCTCTAAAAAAAAAATATATCAGGTTTATGAACAAACAGAAGGTGGATATATTGCTTATCGTGTGTACCTATTTTATTAATTATTAAGCCAATCGCAAAAGTTTCGAACGTTTTCCAAAAGAAATTGCAGAAGGATGTACTTCGAATTGTTTTAAAAACTTTGAAACATGTAATATTTTTTAAAGAGGCCAACTGAATTAGACATGTTTCTTAAAGCAGCGTTCCTAGGTCTGTTAAGTTAGCCCAAATGTTACTATATTATGCTTCGTTAGTGCCTCTTTGTGCTCTAAGAATGATCTAATTTCGATTAACCGTTCTCCGTTTATAAATAAAAAACTGAACTCCGGGGTAACTTAACGTCATCTCGGACTTTTTCACCAACAACATAAATACTTTAGGTGCATCAATGAGGAAACTCAAAATAAGTAATGTACTATTAAACTAAAACAATAAAATGCAATAAAAAACGAAAGAAAAGGTTTTTTACCAGCAATTATCTACGTGAATCACACCATTTAGCTCGTATAATATTACTGGTCCAGTCATGTTAGTGGTGTACCGTATATGAAGAGTACAGAGGCGGTGTTCACACAAGGGTTAAATGCTCCAGAACAACAAATTGTGGAAAATTGCTTCCTTAATTTTATTTTTGTTTGTACGTTGCTCATCTCCAGCGAGTACATTTCGTTCAAGCTGCCAGTTTACCTTTTTCTTTGTTCTAAATGCATCGTTAGTTGCTTAATTCACTCTCCATGTTTGTCAAGCCGCGCTTGTTGACGTTTTTTCCGTTTTATTAACAATAATTTCGTGTTGATGTTGGGCGAGGCACTGCACTTATAACAAATCTCTCGTCTCGCTCCACGCATTCTTCTCCGCCTGCGAATGCCACCACAATTATGTACTATTATTACACCGGCCTTCGGCACGACCTTCACCCTGTCTCTTCAGATAACAGTAGGCAGTTCTGCGGTGTGACCTTTTAACCACTAATACATTAAATCGGGGATGTTCCCGTAATCTATCTCGCATGTTGCTTTTTAAACAAGGTCGGCTTTTACGCCGACCACTTGATAAATTAAATGACGCGCTGTTTGTAATTGCCTGTTCTTATCAAGTAAAGTGCATTGCTGATGTTGTATGTAGCGCTTGTTTTTTTTTGCGAGCCAATTAAAAAAACGTGCGAGCGTTTTGTATGTACTAATTCTGCTGTGCGTCAAGGTTTTGAAATCCATTTGCATCACACTGCGAGCAGTAAGTGAGTTTTAGCGGAGTTTTTTGAGGCGCATTAATCTTTGTCTTGTTTTAAATGGATTCAGACGTTTTTGCATTGCTTCTTATAAGTAGCGTTGCAAACTGTGTATGTATGTGTTGGCAGTGAAGCAGTTGTTCGTTGGATGTAGCAAAAAACTATTCTTCGTCTTACATCGATGACGATAGCTAAGTCAAAAACAAAACAAATCTCGTAAAACCCAACAAATTCGTTCATGAGATTTGTTGATAGTGATAGCCTAAGCCGACTTCACTCAATCTTTCTGTTGATGGCTGCTTCTTTTCTTCGTCCTTACCGGTCTTCCTCGCTGTATCCCTTCGATTTTTCTTCCAGCTGTTGTTGCATAAGCTTTTCTGGATAACCTGTCTTTTCTCAATCGATGCACGACCTAACCATATTGAGTGTGTCTTCTGGATGTTGGGTTTAATCGCTTTTGCTTTTAGATTTTCTTTGTCATCTTCTTTTGGATCGTCTTCATCCAGTTACGTCATAGTTTCTGCTAAAATTTACTTGTTAAAGAAGTTGTTTATATCTTTTGATAGCATGTACCAATGTTTCATTTACATTTTTGCAATAAATATTCTAAAACAAATTTTGGGAGAAATTAAAAAATTTGTAGTCCACTGCGATTAAATTGCATATAACAGAACCATTTTTTGATAAATCGAACTTCAAAATGAACACAATTATTGGTCCATGTCTAATAAATAGCTCTCCAGAATTGGTACTCATAGGAATTAGCAATAAAATATCGGTTTCAAATTAACCTTCCCAAACAAACAAAAAAAGTTTAATTCTTAAGGTCTTTTTGTCATAAGTTTGTAGAGGGAATGTGCTTTAAACGAACTACAAATTATTTTTGGGCTTCATTTTTGCTTCTGCCAAATCGCATTCCTCAACTGAAAGGTTTCCTCAGAAGTAGGCTTAATTTAAAATTGAATTTGTTTGGATTCTGTACTGGGTTCTCGTCAATTGTCTTAAACTACAATTCTGTTAGGGTTTTTTACACTTAGTATATTATTTTTCAAACGCAATCAATACAAGAATTACTTCTTGGCTGCATTTCCGCTACTGCAGAATACAAACAAATGGCTGCACCTTATCAGCACAGTTGCATGTGCGAGTGATGGATAAATCATTATTGAAGACCAAACGTTTATAATCCAAATACCAGATGTAAATAACTAATGAAGTCGTCTTGAATATCCGTCTGTATCTATGAAAAATACTCACAATCATCAGTCATATGTTGACTGTTCCAGATAGCTGCAACAACTGCAATGATTTATCATCGAATCAAGGCCAAAATATGTGCATTACGGCAGCAAAAATGCATTTTATAATCATTTATGCAATATGTTATTCAAGAATTTGCCGGAAATGTTGATTAACGTTTGAGAATGTGTGATATCTAGATGATACGTGAGGTTTTTGCGGTGCTAGAAACACCAATACATTATTAAAAAGAAAGAAAATTTCCAAAACAATCTATGATTTTCATAAAACAACACTTTTGAAAGCACATTATTTGAACAAATATTTAACAAACCTCCTTACTACATTTTGAAAATTGATCTGTTTAGATTAGACTCCTCCTAACTTTAGAATACCAAATTAAATTTGGGGGATAAAATTCTTAACAATTTGCGCTAACGAAAAATTTAGTATAACTTAATTATAATTCTTTGTATAACTTTCGTCATAATAAGATACGTCAAAAACGTATTTATTTACAGCGTATCATATTTATAGCCCATTATATTTATAGCCTACGTGGCGATAAATGACAATCGTCTTTGAAATTATTTAATTTCATTCATTAATTTCACAGTGTTTGTGTTGCAAGCGTTGGTGAAAGTGCCTGCTGCAATTTTTAAGGTCTTAACTTATCAGCTTTATTTTGTTTCTACGCAAGGACAGCCGCGGCTTAAGCGAGTTATTATCTAAAGTTCATATTGTTAATCAGCGCTAATTAAAACGTTTGTGTTCCTGTACTGTCGTTTGATAGTGGTCACAGAATGGCGCAAAAACAGGAACAGGCCATAACTTGTGAATATCATATTCGATTGCGCTGATAACAGTTAATTTGTTCAAGAGCTGACGTTTCCTCGCGGTTTTTACAAACGTTTTTAGTGACGATTTTTATTAAATATTTGCTTTCCAGTAAAGAGGGATGAATTTTTCGAAAAATTTTCAAACCGTCAAAGCATGCTTCGCGTAACAATTTAAAAACAAGTGACGCACGTTGTGCTATCGTAATTATTGTATGCGGCAAGTGTTTAGCACCTTCAATTGTTCACTAAACACATCCTTTATTTGTTTAATAATAATGTCATCTCAACAATTGTATGCAAAACTTTGACGTTGATGCAAGAACATTTTATTTTTTAATTCTTTTATGTTAGAAGTGCAAAGGACACATTTTATTTTTAACATAAATGATCTGTATTTTTCGCGATGTTGAAAAAAATATGGATATGTCTAATGAGCAATGTAGTTTGCTAATTTGTTTAGTTAAAAGTGTTTTATTTTTAACTCCGATAGCACCTACGTTAAATTTCACGCAGCTGTTTCTTGTCCTGGATTTGTTTTCTAGTAAACATTTGGTTTACAAGTCTAATATTTCGATCAGATTTATTAAACATATTGCTCTTCTTGGCTAGTATAGTATATTGCTTTATTAATTATTATGACATAAAATATAGAACTCGTTAAAACCAGCAACTACAAAAGGCGAAGTGACTTTGGTTTTAACACTTCAATGGTTTAGGTTTTGTTTCCTAGTTCGTGTATTGATTTATTTTGTGGTGATGAGTTTTGTAGTTAATTTTATCAGTTGTTTAATATTAAAATAAAAATGCATCGTTTATTAATAAATTGAAAACTGCGCTTGTTTTTGTCTGCTGTAAAAAAGTTCTATATTGTTTTTGAACGACTTGGAGGTTGATATGTACTCTTAGGAGTACCTATGTGTAACAATTTCACAAACTATAAAGCCATTAGAAATATATCAAATTTTTACAAAGAAGGGTATTTAACTGATGTAAAAAAAATTATGAAGTTTTTGAACAAACTGAATGTACTTTTAAAATTATGTTTAACCATTTTACAAACTATAAAGCCATTGAAAACATTTCTAATTTTTTTACAAAAAGTCATAGCAAATAATTCAGAAATTTGTGATGGTTAGTTTAAGTAACCTTTTTAAATAGCTAAATTTGTATTTGTTGTATTCAAAATTGTTTTTACTACATCTTCCTTGCAATTCGTACCATCAACTTCGTTAATATTAAATCCCCAGTTTAGAACAGTCAAAGAAATTTGAAAGTTAAAAATGTTGAAGACAATTTAAGCAATGTTCTTGCGTCAATTCTTTAAATTCCTCCCGCATGCATTAAGAAATATCTGAGCATATCTTGTCCGTCAATGCAAATAAACTGATTGAAAGATTATTTCTGTCATGCTAAGGTCAACAATCCAATTAGTAAACAATTCCGAGGGCTAGATCGCAAGATTATTTTTAATATTTAATAAAATAACCAATTTGCAAGCGATTTCGATAAATAAACAAAATTTAAAACAGCACACTCTGATCTTTATGCGATATTAAACGGATGTCAGCAACAATTAGGTCAAAGATGCCAATAAAAAGTTGCTAACGTAAACAAATATAAACAACATGGTCCCAGCTAGTTTAACAACACACAAGTCCATTATCACGGACAGTTGAACTGTAACAGGAATACTTATTTAAATTTATTGGTAAATGTTAAAGTTGAAAATTGCTAAAAAATTAAAACGCCATCAGAATTCCCCATAAATTGAATAGATAAACCGTGATTTATGGCGAAACAGTTCCTTTAAAGGACGAATACTGTTTAAAATGTAAGGTTTTGAACGGCGCTACATAAATATAAAACAAAATGACTTAACTAAATATGGAAAATATTACGAGGAATTTATGCAACTGAATAAATTTGCGATTGCAAAATTGTAGAAACACCAAACGAATTGGCAATAACTTAAAAGTTCAGACAATAACCGTTCAGAAACGTTTTTTTAATGGTATTGGCAATGAATTTTTGGTGTTACCTTATATGTAAAATTAAAAACGACAAATTTGAATTAAACGTTGTTTCAAATTTTTTAAATTATTTTTAAGTGTGTACCCTTGCACTTTTTTTTTCGAAAATTTTCCAATTGACTTGATAGTTTGTTTAAAAACCCCATAGCATTTTTTTTACAGCAGTTCAAAGTTTCTGAATTATTCTTGTTATATTTTTATTCGAAAGTTTTTTAATTGGCTCTTAATAGATATATCTACCTATACTTCGTTTAAAAACCTTAAAGAATTTATTTTGTAGCAGTTCAAATATTCTGAATTGTTTTTTAAGTGTTACGTTTTTTTGTTTTTTTTTTGATAAAATTCGTATCGTGAAATTTTCAATTGATGTTTCACGTAATATTGTTGGACTTTTTCATAGAGATTACAAAGAATTCTTCAACAAACTTTTACTTCTTGTTTTATCACTCTAGATAGCAAATTTTTGAAAGTTGATACGCCACGGTCGACTTTTGCCAACGTACGCTATAAACTACTTCAAAAGAAAACAGACTAACCATCAAATAATCTTTAAAAGGGGTGAAATTAAATTGCAACCAAGGTCGCCCGACCTCACGCCACTTGATTGCTTTTTATGGAAAACGAGTAAATGTTCACGAGTCATTTCACAAAACGCAGAGGTATTTCACAGCATTGTTTAAAGTTTTAATTACCTTTTGTTGTACTTTATGGGGCACGAGTAAATAAGCGAAAAAAAATTAATGCCCCTGTTTTTTTCAAATCAAATTACCATAAAAATTTATCCTACAAAAAATGGCATTGTCTTTCCCGTTTATCAGCGGTTTTTAACTTTTATATTCCTCGGAACCCTTATACGTACACCAAGAAGTCTTACAAGCTTCTATTTTAATTAAGGAATTCAGACTACAAATTTAATTACACTTAATAACAGCATAACTCTGCGTGTTATCGTGCATACTTATCACAAAAAACGCGACTTAATTTGTCGTAAGACCTTAAAAATAAAACCTCATGTTGTTTTGCATGTAAACGATTGTATTAATTGACAAGCGAATAAAATCGGCGGACAAAAATTGCCTTATCTCTTGCGCACAAGGAGCCAGTATTGTCTGATTTACTGCAGTATTCAGTTATTCAATTTGTGTCCGTCAGTGAGACAGGCTCGTAATTAAAGCAATGCTTTAAAATTGTTCTTCCGACAAGATATGTCTACGTTATTGCACAATCAAAATATGCATCATGATAAATAAACCAGAAGACTAATTACAGTACAATGATATTTTTTATTTAATCAACTCTTCAAGCCTAACTGGCCCTTGGCTTTGTCGCGTTTTTCTCCATTATTTTGTATCCCTTGTCAGTTTCGTCCATTCTTTAACTTCTAGTCTCCTTAGGTCCTTTTCCACCGCTTCTAATCATTTTGTTCAGGGTCTTCCCCTGGTCCATATTCCGTTACTCCTCTTTCAAGTGCTTGTTTCGTTATTCTTTGCGTTGAAAAACGGCAAGACACGAGGAAACGATAAAGTTACAGCAGAGATGGCAAAGAATATGGGAGAAAAAAACGATCTTATTTATGCTAAAATTTTTCAGTAAGGTTTGGATTTAGGAAAAGATACCGGAAGACTGGAAAATGGGTTTGATACTACCATTTACAAAAAAAAGGGACAACAAGAACTGCAACAACCACAGAGGAATTACTCTACTAAGCACAACAAAGAAATTATTTGAACAAATGATTAAAAAGAGACTACGTAAGAAAATAGAACCAACACTAACCAGAAACGCAAAGTAGATGCCGGAAAAGCATAAGTACGCAAGATCACGTGTTCACATTAAAAGAAATCATGTGGAAATTTGGCATGTTCATAAACAGTTTACCTAGCTTTTTTAGACATGGAAAAGGCGTTTGATAAAGTTCAGCGAACAACAATTTGTGAAAGCCTACATAAAAGAAATGTTAGCAGCAAACTAATCAGAGTCACTAAATGCCTTTAAAAGAAACTGTAGAATAAGTAAGAGCATGAAGTCAGAGGTTTTTACAACACGAGAAGGAGTGAGACAAGGAGGAAGCTTGAGCCCATTGCTATTTATTACTTATAGGGATGAACTAAGTAGAGAAACAAAACAAAGAACAAAACCCATCTATATATGATACAGACAACTGAAACCAGGGACTGAGAACGGAACGAAAACGAAAACGTTAAACGAAATTAACCGAAATTTTGTTAAGAACGAAAACGAAACCGAAAACGAAATTATTATTTTTCGTTCAAGAACGAAAACGAAATAAATAATTTCCAAAACCGGTTTTAACCGGTTTTCTAGCTATTTCAATTTTATTTGTTAAACACAAACGCGAATTTACCTTCTGTGCTGGGGAGACTCCACGAGGCAGTAAAAAATCTCACTTGAAATAAGTGAGCTTCACTTTTCTCCATATATTTACGTGAATATGTAATAACAACTTTATTGTTTAAACTTGCAATTTCGTGTAACACAATTAATGGTACAGATATTCTCTATTTCTAATTTGTTTTTTAGATCATCAATATAGAATATACACTTGATTGGATATATATTATCAATGTGTATTATTTGCGTTTAAACATAATAATAGTAAAATTTATTCTTACTTCGAAAAAGACTAATGTAAAAGAAGATTTATTGGAAGATGTGTTGCTAGTAAGATTTAACGGAATGTGAAAATGTATATGGTATGGTATGTATAAACTATAAAGTTAAAGTATATTTTAAGTTAATATAAGTTTTTTTTAATATCTTTTTTATTTATAACATTTAGTAAATTATCCACTTGAATTCATTCTTTTGTCTTTTTAAATAATTACAGCAAGATCTTATTTAATTCAAATGCATAGATTTTTAGTACTAAAACAAATTTAAAACAGCACTATTCTATATTTTCATATTTTTAGATAAAGATCGTGTGTCTAATTTAACCTAATCACGTTGTGTTTTTACACCTCACGGGTGCTAAACAATAAAATGGTTAAAAGTTAATGTGTTTAACGATTTGGTAAATTTATATGGCGATGGTTCGCCAGTCTAAAATATGCTGTCCGTGAGCATCAAACCCCATCGTCATCGTTTATATTTTACTTGAGACGCAAATATTGTTATCGTATTTATAGAGGGTTGTGGTGACTAGAAAAAAAAAAGATTTTTTGACCACAAAAGAATATTGTAAAACCGGTTTTAACCGTTATTATTTCGGTTCACGAAAACGAAAAAAGAATTTTTTCGGTTAGAACGAAAAGAACGAAAACGATATATTTCGTTTTCGTTCCGAACAGAAACGAACGGAATTTTTTTCGTTTTTAGTCCCTGACTGAAACGTATTAATATATCAGAATGCGCTTTAGCAGATGATATAGCTATCATAGCTGGAAGTCAAAGGGACCTAGAAGCAAACTTAAATATCTGGAACAAAGTGTTAATGGAAAATGGAATGAAAATGAACAAAAATCATGGAAGTATCAAAGGAAAAATATGTAATACAAATTAGAGTGGATGGAGAACTAATAAAACAAGCTAGCAGCTTTGAGCATTATGTTAGATGAAACAGGAAAGCAAGGTATTGAACTGAATAATAGAATACAAAAGGGTAATAGGGTATATTATGCAATGAGTAAAGGACTCAAAGAAAAGAGAAACAAAAATGAAAGTATATAAATCAATCTACAGACCAATTCTCACATATGGCTGCGAAACATGAGTGTTATAAAAAAAAAAAGACGAGAGTAAAATTAGAGCAGCCGAGATGAAATATTTAAAAAGGGTGAAAGGAGTAACAAAAAAAGATAGAATTAAAAATGTCCAATTAAGAGAAGAATTAAAGATAGAATTCATAGAAGAAGGACAACTTGGGTCGTGGGGACACTTACAAAGATTGGATAGCTCAATACCAGTTAAAAGAATATGGGAAAGTAAAATGCCAGGTAAAAGAAAAAGAGGAAGACCAAAGGAGATTTGGGACAACGCACTGGGAAAAATGTTAAAGAAAAAAGGAAAACGTAGGTAGAGGTAAATAATCTAGTACAGAATAGAAAAGACTGGAAAAACATTATAAAGAACAAATTTTGATTGTATAGAAAAACTGCCAAGTAAAAGGAAAATAGGTAGACCAAAGGAAACGTGAGACAACGTAATAGGAAAAATCCTAAAGAAAAAAGAACGTGGTTAGAAGCAACGAATCTAGCACAGAATAGAAAGGAATGGAAAAATTTTATAAAGAAATAATTTTAGATGTATAGAAAAACTCCACCCTTACACCCCTCCCTCCCTCTGGGTAAAAAAGGAATAGATTATTATATAGATGATCGTGAACCCAAAGGATTAAGAGCCACATCAAGTCTTGTTTTGAGTTAGTGGTTTTTGTAAAACCCCGGAAAACTAACCTCTCCGCCCCAGACAATAAACATATTTGATCCTTTGTTTACCTTCAACTCAATTTCAAATTCTTTTTTTTCCCAATTTTAATTATGTGCTACAATGGTACAATAAACGTACATTTTTCTTATTATTACTTTTATTAATTTTTTTTAAATTACTCGCTACGTTTTTGTTAATAAATCTGCAGCTCAATCTCCATCACAGTTAGAATTTCAATTATCTTACTAATATAATAAAAGTCAAGCGCAACACGCAATTAGGAATATTTCTGCAACGTTAGCATTTGAAAACGTAATTGTAGAAATAACATATTAGATATATTATGTGGAACGGTGGGAGTCTCCACAATAATAGCAAATAATGGCGATGAAAGTATAAGTTAATTTCAATCAGTCCGTGCCGAATTGAAATTACGCAATATCGTCTTGTACAGTCACGTAGTTTCATGTAACAATGATTGCGCTTTTAGTGTATTACTAGTTGTCATTCGTTCGACAACGTAAATCGACGCAGATTACGATTATCTTTGTTATCGCTTACTGTTTTATCTGTGTCATGATCAGGTTTTGAAATTGAAAATGCGAGGACGTGTTTGTAGCGTTCTGGAGAATTTGTAAATGTTGATGCCACCCCTGTTGTGCAAACAAGTCCATTTCGAGAATGGACGGAAGCCTGTATTGCCTTTTTGGGCTGGAAGTTTTAAATATTTAAATCAACGGAAGAAGAAGGCATCGTTAAAATAAACAACTTCTGCTCTTTTTTATCATTAAATTTATTTATTTATGAGTTCTTTTACTGTTAGGTGTAGGACTGTTGAGTTGTGTTATGCTGACTTTTTCCATGTTTTTCTGTCTTGTGCTTGATTTTTTACGTCTTTTCATTTGATTTTTCTATCCGCTTGTGCTTATTTAACTTCGTCTTGCCAGGTTTTTCTCAGTCTACCTCTTTTTTTTTTCTCCCTGTGATCATGCTTCATAGGCTTTTCTGGTTAACCTTTCTTCTTTCATCCTATAAATGTGACCCAACCATCCCAGTTGTCTTTCTTGTATTTTTGTTCCAACGAATTTTATTTTTAATTGTTCTCTATATGTTTCATTTCTGATTCCATCTTTTTGGGTTTTTCTTGGATTTTTCTGGGAAATCTCATTTCTGCTGCATTTACTCGGCTACTATTTTTATTTGTGAGTGTCCACGGTTCACTTCCGTATAAAAGTACCGAAGTTACTACCTTTTTGACCACTTCCACTTTTGTTCATTTTGGGACTTCTCTATTTCCAAAAAATGTTGTTTTTAAACTGTTAAATATTCTTCCCACATTTCCTGTCCTTTCGTTTATTTCCTTGTCCATTCCCCAATTTTCTCTATGATCACTCCTAAATATTTAAAGCTTTCTACCTGTTCCAACCTAAGCCCATTTAAAGTGATGCTATGCCCTTTGTTCTTTGTTGAAACGATCATAGTTTTAGTTTTTTTGGCATTTATTTTCATATTGATTTTTTCCAATTCCTGGTTTAGAGTTTCTAGATTATGTTGCAGATTCTTTTTTTTTTTCGCGACTTGGACGATGTCGTGTGCGATCATTAGCTCAGTGTTTATTTTTCCATTTTCCAGTTGCCTAGGTGAAACGGTCTCATTTTTTGTTTGATTTCTTTAATTACTCCATCTATAACTACTGAGAATAATAATGGACTAAGCGTGCATGCTTGTTTTAAGCCCTCTGTTGTTTTAAACTCTACCGATTCTTCATTCTGGGTTCTTACAATATTTACCGTTTTTTTTAACATCGCTTTTATTGTGTCGATTTTGTCTATTTCTATTCCCTTCCTTCGTATGCCCTTCCATGCGTCTTTTTCATCGTTCAATACAGAATTGAAATAATTTTCTTATTAGTAGATGTCCCAGCCATCTTAATTGGTTTGCCTCTCCATCTTTTTCTTTATGTCTTTCATTCCTAGTTTTTTTTTTTAATTTTATTGTTGCTAATGTTATCAATTAAACTACATCCTTCTATTTTTCTCTAAAATCCCATGTCCTGCGTCTGTATTCTTGTTTTTGCTTTTTTGTTGCCGCCCAAGTTTCTGAACTATAAGTAAGAATTTGTACTTACCCTGCGTTAAATACTCGCGATTTATACAAACAAAATCAATACTGTTCTTTATTTATTTGTACATCTTCCTAATCGCAGTATTTCCTTCATAAAGCAACGACAGATTTTTTACGCAGAAAAATTACGTCACTGAAATATATAATGCTCTTGGAAAAACAAAAATTACATTCAAATCGAGGTTGATTTGAATCTATTACAAAAAATTATACGTTGTGATTGATGTTTATAATCCAGACAGTCTATAGCGACCGCTCAGAATTTAAATTTAGCAATGAGCTCCTTCATTCACGAGCAATTCATATAAAATAAAATGAAAACAAACATGTTACTGCTTAAAATTACGCAATACATAAATAATTAAGCTCCATGAGAAATGAAGCGTTATAATATACACGGACGTTTATGTGTTTATAGAATTCGTAACGCCTAATTTACATCTCATTCTATTTTAATTAATCGACTTTTTTCCGCATGTTTGATCATTCCAATAACGACGCTCGAGGTTTGATTCTTACTGTAATTTGTAATCGACCAGAAGTAAGTGTAATTGTTTATATAATTAATGGTAAAACTGTAAATAGTAATTATTTTTTTGTGGTGTAACTTAAATATGGCTTTGGTTGGTGTTATTATAAGTGTTAGTATTAAGAAATATTATTGTCTCACGTGTAAGACTTAATAATCTGTTTAAAAAAGCTTGTAAAAAGAACGTTTCAACATAATAACAAGCCACCAAAAAATTATAATAATCGAGTATGTTCCAAACCAGTAATTACTCGGTATTGAATTAATAAACTGTTTATTTGTTCGGTAAACAATATTCGATTCTAGGTGATGCAGACCTTGGTATATAATAGTGTCAAATAGAGGTTACAAAAATAATTTTTTCGGCGGAAAAATTGCAGTTTCGCTCATAAAAATAGTCGAAATAAGTCAACCTTGCATGAATTTGTTTACTATCAAAGGCGCATTGTAGTCTTGTGCTAAAACACCGTGAAATTATCGTTTGTTGTTGTGAAGGTCTCTTTGATTCTTGTTGCTGTCGAACGAAATTCTACTGCCTTTTTAAATAACTTTAATGTTAAAAAAAATTTAAAGTGCTGTGTCGCATAAAATTTACACAAAAATGTAAATTTTACGAAAACGGTTGACTTTAGACCCACATAACCTTATACATTTTTTAAAGTAAATAATAAGAGGAATCCAAAAATTTAAAAATATACAGGGTGTTCTATTTAAAATTTCAAATTTTGAGTCCGTTTCCGGTTGAACCGGAAGTCGTATTGCAACCTTAATATTTTCATCGAATCCGAAAAATACCACAACGCTCAGATACTAAATTTCATTATTATATCTGCAATAGTGTTCTAGATATTTGTCTGTTTCCATACTTTTGCGCATCTCTGTATAAATTACTTATAATTATATAATTTACTCATAAATTTTCTTAAATTACTGTCTTATGAAACGTCACTTCAGTAAAACGCAGCAAACAAAATCAACATAAGTCCGTAGTTCTAATAAACCATTAATTTTGAAAGTGGCTTAAGTCTGGGACCATTAATCACCGTTTTCAAAATTTCGAAAAAATATCGGGAGCTTTAGTTTTTGTTTTTGAAGCCCGAAGAAGTAGCCCCTCTATCGTTTCGTGAATCGAGTTATTAATCATTATTTTTGCGGATGTTTTTGGGTTAATAAACGCAGAAAAAAACATATCTCCAGAGAACTTTGTTGTATGCTTTTGTATAATTAAAATATGAAAAATATTTGTGCACCTTGCACGTTTTTCACACCGATCATTATTAAAATTATGCACAGTGGGCGTCGTCACGGTTGTAAGTTTCCATATTTAGCTATCAATATAATAAATACACGCAGTGCCGGATGCAAATTTACAAAAATCACCGGTCAGTTGTTGACTAATTAAACAATGTTAAAAATAAACTCGGTAGAAAACATAAATTGTCTTGAATATTAATTCTGCGTTAAGAAACACAAAGGCAGGCGTACCATCAACATGTTCTCACACCATAAACATTAATTTAACCCAGCCAACTTTCTATTGCGTAAAAACTAGACAACGAGCGAGCTAATGATACTGGATCCAATCTATTTTTTTTTTTTTTACTTATCTGGTATTATTTTTTTTAAATCCAGTCGAGACGGCTTGGCGACATTGCATGTTTATTATTATTTAAATTACAATGACGTATGGAGGTTGTCTCAACGGGAAAGGTCGATAATTTATTGGTTTTCCAATTTATTTCGTTCACCTCGATAAATCATATGTATCGGTGCTTTGCATGATATCTACAAGTGTTTTTGGGCGGTAATGCCAATTAATATCGACAATTACCTTTTGTAGAGTATTGCGCCGCGTGCATGTTTAATCAACGACGAACAATTTCGTTTTAACAGAAAATTTGAGCCGAAACCAGATTAACATTCATTTGTTTACCACCTGAAAGATACAAGTTTTAATTGTTTTCGAGAAACACATCACATTTTGATGCGAAAAAAACGAGAAATAAATGATGGATAAGGGAGTAATGTTGTTTTACTGCATTATAATTAATGTTCACTAATTATTCTGAGTGTGTCAGAGATCATTACTATCTCAAGTTGCATTAAGATTAGCCCAATAACTGTAAACATGGTGACAATTAGTTTTTTTTTTTTTGAATATACAGGGTATTATTTAAATATTGCGAAAACATTTGGGTGTTGATCCCTTATCGAAAATTAATGGGGGTCTTTTATATAAATTTTTTTCCTTAGACGTCTCCTTTCGGAGTTACACCCCCCTAAAGGGGAGCGGTAAAATGAGGTTTTTATTTTATTTCTCAAATTTGGAGATGTGTTGTAGGAGAATGATATTTGGTACATGTCTTGTACGGATTAAAAGGTTTCCCATAGTAATGTTTTTAATCATCTCCCACCTTCACAGGGGCTGAAAAGTGCGACCCCTGTTGGTTTTTTTTATCAGAAGTTTATGGTGGGTTAAAATTTTGCAATTAAATTTTTGTGTTTGAAAGCTTGCTTTGTTTAGAAACTTTTTATTCTTTAGTTTTTCTCGTAAAACCTACAGTTTTTGAGTAAAAAGTAAAATAAATAAACATGAACCATCAAATATTCCAATATAAAACGAATGATTTTGGTGGTTGCCATGGTTTGTTTATATTCGTACTGGGTAGAATTGACAGGCGTCTTAGCGTTGTCGCCGCGTAAACGTCAAAATGAATTACACCCGTCACTTCTACCCAACTTGAACATAAACAAACCTTGGTAACCACTAAAATGATTCGTTTTATGTTGGAATATCTGATGGTTCATGTTTACTTATTTTATTTTTTACTCAAAAACTGTAGGTTTTACAAGAAAAACTGAAGAATAAAAAAGTTTCTAAATAAAGCAAGCTTTTAAATAAATATTTTTAATTGCAACATTTCAACCCACCAAAAAGTTCTGATAAAAAAACTAACAGGTGTTGCACTTTTCAGCCCCCGTGTGAAGGTGGGAAATGATTAAAAATAATACCAAGGGAAGCCTCTCAATAAGTATAAAACATCTACCAAATATCATTCTCCTACAATTATCCAAATTTGATAAATAAAATGGAAACCTAATTTTATCGCTCCACTTTAGGGGGTGTAACTCCGAAAGAAGACGTCTAAGGAAAAAAATTTATATGAAAGACCCCCCTTAATTTTCGATAAGAAATCACCTCCCGAATTATTTAGAAATACTTAAGAAACACCTTTCATACACTTAGGTACAACTTTTTCAAAATTTTAAAGAATTTTAAAAAATTATTTAGAGCTATTTTTGAACAAAACTAAAGGAAAAATGCAATGCCTTAATAGGCTGCGGTCATTTAAAGCTAAGTGCGACCATGCTTCTCAGTTATATAAACTTTTGTGGCCTCTTAATGCGAAAGCTAAATAATCTAATCCTATTTCAAATGTGCAATGGAATCAAAACAGTTAAACGTATAAATTTTCTCAAGAATACTTCCTCAAACCAGCTGAAGTAAATAATTATTAGTCTCAACCCACCATAACTTCATACATAAACCTATTTTTGATCTCAATGTTGGAGCAACATATAATTCTCCTCGCAGATTACAACATAAAAAGGGAAATCCCATGTACTAAGGCAACTACCTGATGTTTAATTAATCAAAGCATTTCGTAATGAAGAAACAACGCAAAGATTAATTACTCCCGGCTTCGTATTCAACAAGTTTATAGTTCTATCGCAACCACTAAATTAAATGTAATCAACATCAAAATATTCTTTCATCGTCGGCAAAATATATATAACACTGAAGATGTGAAAGTGTATATTTACACAAAATTTAACGCGTTTATGATTCGGTATATTGATACAAGTCCGATTTACGATGTTGCAAAGTGGTTATAAACGGATTTTATTTGGTTTACAATTTCTTATTACAAATAATTCGCTCGTCGATGTAGCCTTGTTCCGGTTTCTTTACCGGCTGCCGCTTTATTCTGCACTTGAAACTCTTTGAAGTGGATAACAGTTATCTTGAGAAAAAAATCCAAACCGCAGCAACTATCAATGCGAAGTAAAATTTCGGTAATAAAACATTCTATTTCCGTTATAATGAGTGATGCAATGTTGGGCGAATCGTTTAACACTATTCTTATATCAGCGGTTTGACGTCAGCAATGCAGATGGAACGTATTCTTGATGTATTTAAGTGGCGCTGGATGAGCTAAATAGACGAGATGGCTGCAAAAATTGGGCTGCTGCAGACAACGTGACGGAAAAAAATCGATCAATGACCGACTTATAAAAGAAAATCCGGAATGTATAACTGATTCATCATGAAGAACAGTGTGATCTTAAAATGTGAATAGAAGTTAAGGTTGAATTGCAAGGAAGTATTTTGTATGGTCTTAGTATGAATCTACACTATAAAATTCTCACCAGTTCCTGGAATATCCTGAATAAAACGGAAAAAAAATGTAATATTTTATCTGTAACTTTTTTGTTAGTAACTTTAGATTTCTAAAAGTTGGTGATCTTAGGTTTGACAAAGGGTCTTATTCCCATGGCGTTATCAAAATAAGTCTAGTCTTCCTAGTTTTAAAGATATATTAATCAACGTTTTCTATTGCTTGATGCCAACATGTTAGATTTTTATCCTATCAGTTATTAAAAACATTGACTATCTGATCTCAAAAATTAAGCGGACTTGGTTAATTTTGAACACACCGAGTGATTAAGGCTTTTATCTAACCTAGGAATACCAAATTTCAGATTTCTAATGTTGATAATAAAAAAGGCACCAAGAAAACAAGAAAAATTTTCAATTTTTTTAAAGATATTTCAGGGACTACGAACATTTTGTTTAAATTTATGGTACACATAATTATGAAATCACACTTCCTTGCTAATTTATCCAATGTTTTATCTCTAACGGTTTCTGAGATCCCCTTGTTCTTCATCTTGCATTTTTTGTTGGCAAAAATTCAAAAGTATTGCAATGGTTTTAATAATGTTTAGAAATCCCGAAGACACCCTAAGCCAATGTATTTCTACCTTTAGTTTGTTCAAAAACGGCGTTAAACAATGTTTTCCTTGTCTTCGAAATTTTGAAAAAAGTTTTTAATGTATAACTTTGCATTTTTTGTTGGCAAAAATTGGAAACTTTGGCTATGGTCTTCATATTTTTTGAAATTGTTAAAGACACCCTACGCAATGTATTTTCACCTTTAGTTTGTTCAAAAATGGCCTTAAACAATTTTTTACAACTCTTCGAAATTTTGAAAGAAGTTGTAAGTCTTACATAAACTTGCATTTGTTGAAGGCTAAACCGTAAAGTTTTTTAATGGTCTTTATACTTTCTAAGAATGTTAAAAACACCTTAAGCAATGCCTTTCCACATTTAGTTTGATCAAAAACGGCCTAAAACAATTTTTTTCAGCTCTTTATAGTTTTAAAAAATTTTCAAATGCATTTTTTGTTCGCAAAAATTGCAAGGGTCGTTATATTTCTTAGAAATGGTATTGTTTATTTAAGTAATGGAACATTATTTTGCCCCAAAATTAGGGCCAATTTTTAACCATTTTCAGAAATGAGACTCTGCAAAACCTAGAAACGCTCGATTTGTATGATACCAGAATTTTTCTATAAATTGCACGATAGAATTACATTACACGATATCTTATTCTTGTTTTTTTTTTCAAGCCTTCGTTTACCGATTTGATTAATGAGTTGTCCGCGTTGTAAAAATAATTAAACGTAGCCAACAGGAATAAAATTAATAGCACCCGATAATAAAGTAAACGCGATGAACTAAAAACGTCGTAAAATTGTTTGAAAACCGTTTATCATAAACCATAAGGTGTTAATGGAATTCCGTCATGTTAATTGCGTACTACCGTTGTTTTTTTTTCAATTAATACCTTAAAACACATCTTATAAATTGGCCGATGTACTACATACGGCCGAAGTCATTAAACTCCATCATAGACGTAAATAATGCCAGTAATTGATAGAAACAACAATAAAATCATTGAGTTATAACCGACTGTGATGTAATCTCGGTAAATTTAAATGCCCAACACATGGGTTGGTGGTCTTAATTGATCGCATTAGGTCTTACGAAAAGCCATTACAATTTGTACTCAAACAAATCGGTTTGGACGGGTTTTTGAGATAGGCGTTACTATGCAAATTGTTTAAAAGTAAGCTGTGATTAAATTTCTACGACATCATTAGCTCGAACTTTTATTGTTACGATCCTTCTAAAATATTCCAAATAAAGAAAATGAACACGAAATTGCATTTTAATGTTGTACATCGTTTTGAAAGAGCGTGGGCTAAGATAATCAAGTTCACTGTCTTCTTTGAACTACTTTCCCTTCAGAGTCTAATTGTCAGCTTCTACAAAACACGTCTTTCAGTCTTTAGTTAGTGTATAATTAATTGAAAACGATTTTGAAAAACGACAACAAGACGACCTTTCTTTGAAGCACCATAATGGACCATAGAAAAATATTTTTAATACAC
This sequence comes from Elmis aenea, assembly GCA_947652605.1. Lineage (NCBI taxonomy): Eukaryota > Metazoa > Arthropoda > Insecta > Coleoptera > Elmidae > Elmis > Elmis aenea. The sequence goes on from OX393579.1 coordinate 55,600,697, forward strand.
ATTACGAGGACAGCGTTTTAATGAAAATAAAAAGTTATTTACTTTCACTTCATCCATGTCGCCTATCTACCCTCACGGGTGTAAGGGTGCAGTTGAGTTTTCGTTTGTTGAACTTCGGGTAAATTAGTGACTGCACGTCACATCTCCTATCCGTTCCGGGATATTTGGTTTCCGGAGCGAGCATACAACGCGAAACGGCCATCAACTCCGGGTAAATCAGTGACTGCACGTCACATCTCATCCGTTCCGGAATATTTGGTTCCCGGAGCGAGCATACAACGCGAAACGGCCATCAACTCCGGGTAAATCAGTGACTGCGCGTCACATCTCCTATACGTTCCGGGATATTTGGTTCCCGGAGCGAGCATACAACGCAAAACGGCCATCAACTTCGGGTAAATTAGTGACTGCACGTCACATCTCTTATCCGTTCCCGGAGCGAGCATACAACGCGAAACGGCTATCAACTCCGGGTAAATCAGTGACTGTACGTCACATCTCCTATCCGTTCCGGGATATTTGGTTCCCGGAGCGAGCATACAACGCGAAACGGCTATCCTCCGGGTAAATCAGTGACTGCACGTCTCATCTCCTATCCGTTCCGGGATATTTGGTTCCCGGAGCGAGCATACAACGCGAAACGGCCATCAACTCCGGGTAAATCAGTGACTGCGCGTCGCATCTCCTATACGTTCCGGGAGATTTGGTTCCCGGAGCGAGCATACAACGCGAAACGGCCATCAACTTCGGGTAAATTAGTGACTGCACGTCACATCTCTTATCCGTTCCCGGAGCGAGCATACAACGCGAAACGGCTATTAACTCCGGGTAAATCAGTGACTGTACGTCACATCTCCTATCCGTTCCGGGATATTTGGTTCCCGGAGCGAGCATACAACGCGAAACGGCCATCCTCCGGGTAAATCAGTGACTGCACGTCTCATCTCCTATCCGTTCCGGGATATTTGGTTCCCGGAGCGAGCATACAACGCGAAACGGCCATCAACTCCGGGTAAATCAGTGACTGCGCGTCACATCTCCTATACGTTCCGGGAGATTTGGTTCCCGGAGCGAGCATACAACGCGAAACGGCCATCAACTTTGGGTAAATTAGTGACTGCACGTCACATCTCTTATCCGTTCCCGGAGCGAGCATACAACGCGAAACGGCTATTAACTCCGGGTAAATCAGTGACTGTACGTCACATCTCCTATCCGTTCCGGGATATTTGGTTCCCGGAGCGAGCATACAACGCGAAACGGCCATCCTCCGGGTAAATCAGTGACTGCACGTCTCATCTCCTATCCGTTCCGGGATATTTGGTTCCCGGAGCGAGCATACAACGCGAAACGGCCATCAACTCCGGGTAAATCAGTGACTGCGCGTCACATCTCCTATACGTTCCGGGATATTTGGTTCCCGGAGCGAGCATACAACGCGAAACGGCCATCAACTTCGGGTAAATTAGTGACTGCACGTCACATCTCCTATCCGTTCCCGGAGCGAGCATACAACGCGAAACGGCTATCAACTCCGGATAAATCAGTGACTGTACGTCACATCTCCTATCCGTTCCGGGATATTTGGTTGCCGGAGCGAGCATACAAAGCGAAACGGCCATCCTCCGGGTAAATCAGTGACTGCACGTCTCATCTCCTATCCGTTCCGGGATATTTGGTTCCCGGAGCGAGCATACAACGCGAAACGGCCATCCTCCGGGTAAATCAGTGACTGCACGTCTCATCTCCTATCCGTTCCGGGATATTTGGTTCCCGGAGCGAGCATACAACGCGAAGCGGCCATCAACCCCGCGTAAATCAGTGCCTGCAGGTCACATTTCTTATCCGTGGCGGGCTATTTGGTTCCCGGAGCGAGCATGCAACGTGAAGCGGTCATCAACTCCGGGTAAATCAGTGCCTGCATGTCACATCTCTTATCCGTTCCGGGATATTTGGTTCCCGGAGCGAGCATACAACGCGAAACGGCCATCAACTCCGGGTAATTCTTTGTCTTTACATTTTTTAATTAAAGTTATCTTTGCATAAATTATATAGATTTTTTTTGTATTACGCGCTGTGTATTTTAAATTACAAACATTTCTCATTACATTACGTAATTGATACCTATAAATATTGGTTCCATGTCTGTTTTTAGGTTTTGTTATCATTGTTTATCAATACACACGATTTTTAGACACCGTTTTTACGCCCTTCCCTATTTCTATCTATAATATAAATATCCTGTCACCGTTGTTATCAGGCCTTATCGTACAGAATTCGAGATAAACTGCATTTTACCTTACAGTTATAGTTTATTAACGGATTTAGAGCGACAAAGGTGTCATAAATTTAATTATCCGTACATAATGTACAAGTATTATAAGGTATGTAACTATTGCCTGTGGCAAAATGCACTTGTGTAATTAAAAGCTTGTAATTTTATTGTTAGTTGTATTTCAAGTCGTCACTACATGTGATACAGTAGTTGGTGTAATTTTAAATTGTATGTAGTTTTCTGTGAAGCTGGATGTTCTTCAACGATTTAATTTTTGTTACAGAATCATTCATCCGGGATAATATTCGTACCGCCTGGTAGTAAAGGACCAAGAATTTTATATTTAAAGAGACATGGGGACAGCTTTGGTTTCACTCTCAGACACTTCATTCTCTATCCACCAGATTCAGTCTCAGTAAGTTGTAATTTTATTTGTACTGCTTGCTTTTGTATCACAGTTTTTTGCTTCTCTGAGGATGGATTACGACTGGGTCGAAACGTACAGCGTATTTAAGAGTTTTTTCATTGTTTTTAACAGGCTGGTGGTGGACATGCAGCGGTTGGGGCGTTACTCATCCCCATGGACACAATCTTCGTGAAAAACGTGACTCCACATAGTTCTGCTGCAGAAGCCGGTTTGCATTGTGGTGATCGTATCGTTGGTATTAACGGTACTCAAGTAACTAATAAGTCTTATGCTGAAGTGGTGCATCTTATCAAACACAGTCCTCCATACTTACAGCTGCTTGTGGTGCCAAAAGAAGAAGACGTCATTCAGAAGGTAAGAAGTGGCTTATTAACTTATTGCCTGGTGCTAATCATGTAAAATACGGGCAATGCTAAGGTGTCATTTTTTTACAGTTTTTTCCTGAAACTGCACACAATCCTGTAAGTAATCAGGCTCAGAATGAAGCGATCTACAGCGAAAGAGCCTTAGCGCATTGGTTTGCTAATCAGTACCCTAAACCACAGCAAAGATTCGACGTCGACCAAATTTCTTGGGACTTCAACCAAGACCCGCGCTATTCTTCTTTACCTTACGGTAGATTAGCACCAAATAACGCTTACAAACAACAACAAAAAAGTGCTGATAATATATTTAGTAATGCTCCGTTAAGATATAGGCCTCAAGCATTATACACAGAACCTATCACTGATGAATCGTATCACAGGCCTAGGGCGCAACCCCAAGTGCCCTTATATAAAAAAATGGGGCGACGAGCCAGCGAAGGCAGTACTATACCCGACACAGATCTCGATTATCATAGGTTCACGGAATATTCAAGCCTAAACAGCGGATCTAGTGATATGGTTGTGAGTAGTTCTAAGATGAAAGGTGCTTCCAAAGTTGCTTATCCGAATTCCACATCTCACACATCACACGGTAACGAAGCTATGCAGACTTTTACGTACCCCAACACTGCGGGGTGTAGGTTAAGTATGGACGCCGGCAGAAGAGAATCTTCCTCTTCCATAAGCTCGTCACTGGCCGATGGAAGCAAAGACAGTCTGAGTTACTACGACTCGACGTCGACGCTAACCGGCCAAGAAATGGACGATTCGGTTATTATGAATCGGTTCAGGAAGAGCTTGCAGAAAAAGGAGGAGTTCCTGAGAAGGCCCAGCCAGCCTTTCGAACCGGCAGCGATCCAGCGCGAGTTTTACAGTCGCCCAAAGAAATTGGATAAACCATCATGGCCTCCGAATGAGCCGATAAAGGAATCGTCGAGGCACGATTCACCCACGCGAACGGCCAAACCCTTGCATCAGAATTTCCAAAGGGTTAAAACCGATATTGATTACGAACGAGACATGGTAAGCGATCCGCAAGGCAGAGATCTTAGAGCCATGCTCATGGCGGGTGGAGTTGTTGGGATTCCCCAAGAAAAAGGTGGAGTACAATCCCCGAAACAAGCTCTATATTATCCTTCAACTATGATGCAAGAAGCATCACCCGCGCCTTCACACTTTGCCAATTCATCTCACATGAACGGATCTGCCTTGTTAGACGCCAGCAATGAAGATAAAAGGTATTTAAGACCGCTTCCAACTCTCGAGCATTAAACTTTAACGTTGTCTTGTATTTCAGGGCGTATCTTCATAATCTCCAAGTGGTTTACAAGCGGGCCAGGCAGTTTGAAACGGGAAGACCCCTACCGGAGGACGATCCCATGCTGAACGACCGCACGAGCTTCTACAAGAGCGAGTTGGCGCGGCTCACGTCAAAACGGGCGGTTCCGAACGTGACGAATCTTGCTCACGAGTTCGAGTCCCGCTCGTACGAGCCCAAACGCGATACGAGCGGCAGTTCGGCGAATACTAATTCAGGGATGAGGAGGCATCATCGCGACAGCAGATCGGTGGACAGCTCAGGTTAGTTGATTTTTTGAATTTGATAACGCTTCGGCGCGCTTTGCCGTTGGAGTTGCGGGTCAAGTTGTTTGCGAAAAAAATTGCTTTCGTGATTTGCAGAAAATTATTTGAAAATTAGTGCGTTCCGGTTTTGGGAATTGTTTTTACAGATACATCGGCAAGAAGTGTTATCTTTTCGTAATGGCACTTTCTTCTAATGCTTAAATCTTTCAGCGCTCTTCAATCGACGTTCAAATGTTTTAAAAAAATGTTTTCGCGCGTTATTTAAGATCGAATACGTTCCACAACACAATCCTAGGAATTATTTTCGGGAATTGGTCGGGAGTTCTTTACCAAGGAATGCCATAAGTTATTTTACTTTGCATGTAACACTTAATAAATTTTGAAGTTTAATCTCTCTTTCTCCCTTGAATAATTTACCTATTTTGGTAGCCTGTTTTGGCCCACCGTTATTTGCCCAAATGGTCGTAAAGGCGCTCCTTGGCACCCCACAATCGTTTCATACAAAGTTTTCTCGTAAAAACACCTGCCGTGGTTTGATAGCTACAATCATTTAAGTTTCCAAACAGTAACGAAATAAAACAAACAGAAAACGTGAAAACCCTTTATCATTAATCATAACTCAGTTTAATGGGTCTTCTACAAAAACGTGTCGCTGTAGGTTTTTTAAAGTGCTTTATGTAAGTAAATAACGAAACGTCAATTCTTGGTAAAATCAGTAAATATTTTTGTTTGACCAGGAATGGGGTTTTTCACGCGATAAATTTTGATTGTCTATTTTTGCGACTTCTCATTCAAATAATGCAGCTTTGCTCATTGCCATATTTTCATTTACTTATATTTACTTTTAACTGGGAGCAGTTTGTGAACCCCATTATCATAAAATAAAGACAATACCCAGGATGTTTGCAGGTGATAACGCGGTGCTATCGTCTTGGTAACAACTTTGCATTTTTTAATTGCAAATTCTATGTGAACTGCGCTTGCATTAATGCGAAATTGAAGCAGGTAACGCCCTAAAACGTCTTTGTATTTATCTATGTACCTTTTCTTAATTTTAAACGATGGACCATTTGAGCATTTCGTTTTCCACAGCGTTCGTCAAAGTAATAGACGCTTTTGAGCCGCGTTTTTTTTGCAAAATTCTAGGAAACACTAACGCTTCAGCTTTACTACTAATGGAAAATACTCTTTTATACACTTCTAATTCTTTTTTATCTGACAGGGAGTAACGCTAGTCTCAGCAGCATTGGTGAAGGTGTGACAAATATTAAACTGTCCGGAAATTTAATGTTTCCCATTGGAAGTAAATACCTCCACGTGCCGCCACCGGCCGACTATAAGCCTTCGCAAGGTTGGCAAGCTTGAACATAACGAATGTGTTTTCTTTTACTAACATTTTATTGGGTCTTTCGTTCAATTTACGCGTCACGGGCGCGCGTCTCGGAAGTAAATCTTCATAGAGCGTCGGTGCGAAATTGTTAGTTACGCAAAATATGAAAAAGGAACTAGAATATTCTACAATGGTTTGTGGATTTCGTTATCTTATCTCTTTTATAACGAAAATTTGATGGTGTAATACATTGTCGCGTTTAGATAACGCTGTTCGTTGCGGTAGGCGTAGGAATTAATCATCCATTAATATCTACAATTAAGTGTTTGTGGAAATGCTAAAGATTATACTTTTTTTAAATTTTTTTTTAGCAGAACGCGCTCGCATTTGTAAATCATTTAATACCTATACCGTGATATCAAACGTTATCTTGGTCAAAGGTGGTCATGGAATGGCTTAGCTTATATCATCCTTTTCTAATAATTTTGTCAAAGTTTGTCAAGTTACGTCCCGTACCGACATCATCTGCAATAATGTGCAAATGTGCTATTAATTCTAGAGATAAAACGATAATAAACCCCAAGTTTGAAAATTAAAATAAGATACTATTAACTGTTTTATTAACAAGAAATCCAAATTAAAGTAACTGTTGAAATTGTCCCCCGGCTTGTTCAATGCACCATTGCGCCTCCTTACTCTATCAAGAGCATTTTGCAGGATTACTGGCGTTATGGTTGCATATTCTCCAACAATTCTTTCTTCCAGTTCTTGCAAATTAGCTACTGGAGGTCAAAAAATCCTATTTTTTAGTAGGGGAACACAAAAGAATAATGGTCCAACAAGATGACCTCGGAGGAAACTCAACTTGTGGATGCAAACTTTTCGGTCGGTCATAAAAACACTCGCGAAGTAAAGCTATCTAGTTTCTCGTATCGTGTGGGCTGTTGCACCGTCCTGCTTAAAATAGCCATGCCGAATCATCATAGTGTAATTGTTGAACAAATTCAGTCAAAATGTTGTTTCTGTTCCACTCGGCATTGACAATGAAGTTAAAAAAAAAAACGGGCCTAATTATTCTTCTGCGAAAATTTTTAATTGCTCCGCTCCGGCATCATAATGCCTGATTCAGCTCCGCTCCATGCTCCAAATATTGTTAACATTTTTATAAAGGTTTTTTTGTATAAAAACAATTGTTTTTAAAAACAAAGTTTTAATTTTATCGGATTGTAGGAGTTGGTCAAAACTAAGAATATTTGACCCCTAACAAACAAGTGAAGTTAAATAAATGTTTGAAAAAACATATTATTGATCTTCAAACGTTGAAAAAAGGGAAAACAAGTAGTTTTTTTAAAAATTGTACATAATAAACTGGAGCAGTGGAGCAATCAAAATTTTTTCCTCCGGACTCCGCTCCTGCTCCGGGTAAAAACCCATTGCTCCACTGCTCCGTGCTCCAGCTCCGAGCTCCGCTCCAAACCCCTGATCCAAACACCAATTTTCTGAGCATGTAGCGGAGATACAACAGAAATATGCGGATTATCAGTGCTCCACCCCGCATATTTTGAGAATTGACGTACCCCGAAGATGAAGGCTCTTGTTCCATACATTGACGAACGTCATTAACAACTTCATCTGTACAAACGGTTGGCCTACCAGCACTTTTTTTATGAGACAGAGCCAGTTTCGCGAAACACATCGACACAATTTGCAAGCCATGCATAAAAATCCTTTGGTATTATTGCTTAGTCTGGGAAGTGCTCCCAAATATCGTCCTCACAAAAACGCTGGCTGTATTCCCAAATTCAATTAGCTAGCACACCAGTTCGAAAACAGGCTTCAATCATATAAATTTTGTGCTCGGATTAAAATGATTCAAAAACTGTTTAAGATTACAGTAGAAAGAAAACTTCACCAGAAGAGCTTTACAAATACTAAAATCAAGAAATGATGTACATAAAAGCACGTTACTACCTTCGACAATTATTTTAAAGCCATGAGCACGTTTGACCAAGATAATTTTGGATAAAACGGTATGAGTTTTAAGGCAACGCAAATAGTTTTAAACGTCTATGAAGCTGTCAATAATTTTTATGATGTTTTTGATAATCCTCCTTTAAATTTTTTCCGGTTAATAGAATTCCAAAATGCAATAATTGTACGAATATTCGTTTCATTCTTTTTGTGAACGAAAATCTACCTACAGAGTCTTTATTTTCTAAATAACAAACACTAAATTAACCATGCATACGTTTAAAAGGTGTGTACTTACTAACTCGCTAACTTTTCACTACCAATTTCTAATTGTTCGTTAATTTTATTGCCTTTTTTCTAGGACCCGACCACAATACATCTATTTAGCTAAAGTTTAATATGGCCGTAAAATAATACACACATTTATTACGGAGTAGCTAAACTCTCATTCATCATAAACAATCTTAATAGTATTTTAGAAAGATCCTATATAAATATGGCAATAAAATTAATGTACAAATAACTTTCTCGAGATTATTCCGAATAGCTGATTGATTTACGATTGTGATCATTTTTACTACAGTTCATTAATAATTTATTATCAAGCAAGTTATTTATGATTGCATTTACTGTGCGCCTTTTTTTATCGATGCGATTGTTAAGTTTCTCTTGATGGCGTGTTGTTTGAAATTTGTGACGATTTTTTTGCTGGATTGTTAATGAATTGTTTTCAGAAAAAAATTGCATTAAATGGAATAATTTTGGGAAGCAATTTTCGTTATTTATTAATTGTAAATCACGTTAATGCTGGTACTTAATAGTTATTTATTGGTTACATGTACTTTTGCTGCATTTAAATTGCACCAATTAGTCAGTTTTTGATATCTAGTATCTGGTTTTGGAGGACAACTTTAATTTATTTTACGATTTAACAAGGGAAAAAATTAAAGCTGTATTTTTTTTAAACAGCGTAACTTAAGTCTTCTGTAAATGCATCTATTCATACTCTATAAAATTCTCATTGAAAACTTTTTGGACGAGTTGGCGGCTTACTTAAAAAAAAAAAAAAAACTAGTAAGACCATATGACTACATCGCAGTGTTTTTCATTTATTTTAAATGGACTGATGTTTACTTCGCGTATATATTTGGTTGTTTCCCTTTGAAAATATTACCATTTTCCACTGGGAAATCTCTTATAGGTATTTTCCATTCCCTGTTGTAGAATAACTCGCAGTGTGTGCCCAGAACCGTGTTTACATAAAAACTAAGTTAGCTAAGACTTAGGGGAACGATAGGTCCCATAAGTGAGTCGGCGAGGCGTCCACTCAGGCGCCAAAACCAGACAGTTAAATACAATCTTTACCAAGTAACTAAAAAATCAATATAGTTTATTTATTTAGTCATGAGTCCTTCTACTCTTAGGTGTAGGACTGTTAAGTTGTGCTGTGCTGACTTTTTTATGTCTTTCCATTTGATGTTTCTATCCGTTGCTGCTTTTTTATCTTCGTCTTGCCAGGTTTTTCTCGGTTCTCTTTTGTTTTTTCCCTGTGATCTTGCTTCATAGGCTTTTCTGGTTAACCTTTCTTCCTTCATTCTATAAATGTGACCCAACCAACCCAGCTGCCTTTCTTGTATTTTTGTTTCGACTGACTTTACCTTCTATATGTTTCATTTCTGATTCCATCTCCTTTGGTTTTTTCCTTGGATTTTTCTTAGAAATCCCATTTCTGCTGCATTCACTCGGCCACTATGTTTATTTGTGAGTGTCCACGTTTCACTTCCGTATAAAAGTGCCGGAGTTACTACCTTTTTGACCACTTCCACTTTTGTTTGTTTTGGGACTTCTCTCTTTCCAAAAATTGTTGTTCTTAAACTGTTAAATATTCTTCCCACATTTCCTGTCCTTTCGCTTATTTTCTTGTCCATTCCTCCATTTTTCTCTATGATCACTCCTAAATATTTAAAGTTTTCTACCTGTTCCAACCTAAGCCCATTTAAAGTGATGTTAAGCCCTTTGTTCTCTGTTGTAACGATCATACTTTTAGTTTTTTCTGTATTCATTTTTATATTAATTTTTTCCAATTCCTGGTTTAGAGTTTCTAGATTATGTTGCAGGTTCTTTTCTGTTTCCGCGACTAAAGACCATGTCGTCTGCGAAAATTAGCTCAGTTATGTTTATTTTTCCCATTTTTCAGTTGCCCAGTTGAAACGGTCTCATTTTTTGTTTTACTTCTTTAATTTCCCCATTTATGGCTACTGAGAATAATAGTTCAATGTATGACAAAATTCGTAAACTATTATGTGAAACATTTAAAACTTTAGAAGACTGACGTATTTGGATTTTTTTATGGTATATCCCATACTAAAAATATGGATAATAATCTATTAGAAATTAGAAATTTTGCAACTACTTCTACATAATCCTGAAGGTTGAAAATTAAGGAGTGTTATAGTTTAGAGGAGCTTAAAGATGCAGATAATTAAAACAACATCAGTTTTACTAGGGCTAACTATTAAATTATCTACCTAGCATAGTTTTTCCAACAATGTTATCCCATAAGAAAACAATTATGATAGGCCTGCAGTTATTAACTTTTAAACAAAAAATAGTTCTTAAATGTATATAATAGGTTTAATTGATTTTTGTGTTTCATTATCGCAATCGCTTATCGTATTTTGTAAATTCTTCTACTAAAAATTCTCACAAGGAAGGTTCACGATATGTTGTCGCTAGAATCTGATCAAGGCTGTGTTTATTGCATCAAGAACATTAAAAATAAATGTTTTGCAGAATTATACGTGCCATTGATCATTTACAAAGGAAAAATAGGGGAAACACTGAAAAGTTGTATAATAAAGTTAATTTTTGCGATCGCGTTGGCCATGAAACCGTCAGAGATACAATCGAAATTGTTCTATTTACCAATTCGCCCATCTTTTGCAAGTAAAATGGTGCAAAATTCTTGAAAAAATCTTAAACGGTTCATGAGAAAAACTTCAAAAACGAAATTCCCTGCAAAAGCGATATGATTCGAGAAGTTGTATAACTAAATCTATGCGACTTGCATAGACGTTTAACATAAGGAAAACCGCTTTTACAAGGGCCTCGTTTTTCGCGTTTTTCTCCGGAACGGTTTAAAATTTTTTCAAAAACTGCACCATTTTAATTGCAAAGGATGAGCGCATTGGTAAATAGAAGAATTTCGAGTTTATTTCTGACGGTTTCATGGCCAACGCAATCGCAAAAATTACGTTTAAAATTCAATTTTTCAGTTTTTTCCCAATTTTTCCTTTGTAAATCGTCATTGGCACGTATAACTCTGCAAAACATTTAGTTTTGATGTTCTTGATGCAATAAACACAGCCTTGATCAGATTCTAGCGACAACATATCGTGAACGTCCCTCGTCAGTATTTCACTGCTTCATCAGTGGACAAATAGTTTTGACTGACGAAGCAGGGCGAAGCTGTGACACCATTACATCGCATTGAAGAAAATCTTAACAATTACATAATTATTTTAATTAACCACTTAAAATAACCAATTAATAGCTTGTTTTGGTGTGTACTTTAAAGTATTTGTTTAATTTATTAAATAACACTAACACGTTTCCGTGAGAGTGTGTTGTTTCTCATGTTATTCATTTTTTTGTTCGCTAGATATGCTCCAGTATGTCGACAATGAACCCAGCAGGATGAGGACTCGTTCCAATTCAACTGGTTCTTGGGTGCTGGTGCCACAGGAAGTGCAGAATCAGAAGACTCCTCCACGCAAGGACACGCGGGTGATCGTCGAGAAGAAGAGGATCGAAGGTATTCGTCACTTTCTTTTGTTTTTTTTTTTCGTACCAATAATTGTTTAGTTAATATTTGTACGTTAACTGTGCTTTGTCTGTTTTTATTACTTTTGCATAATCTGTGCAAATTTTTCACTGGATTTCGCAACGATAAATACGTTTATGGAGCTCAAATATTTGTCGAGTGGTTCACACTTGTATTGTTATTGTGTTGGTTTAAACGTTGAAGTAAATTAATGTAGCTACTGCGAACTAGGAAAAAAGCCACAAGGTTACATGCAGTTTAGGTCCAGATGAAAACGCGTCGATTTTCGAAATTTTTCGTAGGTGGCACACGTGGAATACTGCAAAGGGCCAAAATCGGTCAAATTTGGGATGCGTCTTTCTATCCATCCATTCACACTTTCATTTTTTTCCCTGCAAATCTCAGTGTACTTATGATATAATCATTATCATTCTAACATTGTACCAAATATCAGTAAGATTTGTTGTATGATTCGTCATTACCGTTCTCAGGCAATCTCTGACGCATTTGCAGGAATTTGAATTAAAAAAAAAGGCAATTGCATATAATGAAACGTTAAACCGCGTCCTGATTACTCACAATGATTTATTAATAACACTAGTATTCAATTTTTTATGCTGATAATGGCCGGAATATTCTGGAAGTGTTGCTTTTGATAATTGCACCTAGTATTTTGGTCCAGTTCAAATTCAGGGTTTAGTAAAAGAGTTTGTTAGATTATTGTGTCATTTTGGAAGTCACGATTTTTTTGTTTAAATCGTAAATATACAAAATTATCAATATTTTATAGCTTATATACAGTGTGACCCATTTTAAAGCGGATCACTCCGATAAAAAGTTTATTTCTGGTCCGATTTTCATGATTATTTTTTTTAAACGATAAGGCATCAAAAACTGTACTTTGGCACCCTATTTTAAAATTCAGTTTACACTTACAAAGCCTACTATGATTTTTGTTTTTAGATGTCAAAATATGTTTAGCGATTTTTTAATCTAAAATCTGACTACACCACTGGATTCAAAATGCTCTCAAATGGGTTTGTACCAAATTTTATGAAAAAGTGTTTATTATTAAGAGATTAATTATAAATTCTATATTTGTGATTAAATTGGCAACGCAGTGATCTATGCTATGTAATAAATAAAAGTTGGAGTTGGCATAAAAAATAAAAATATTTGACGTAAGATCTTTTAAATAAGCAACAATTTATTCCTATCAGTATTAAAATCGCAACTTTTATTGAATGTTCGATTGGCGAACAACTAAATTTACAAGAAAATCATAGAAAAATACAAAGAAAAAATAATAAATATTTTATCATTTCCGGTTTTTAAGTTATTAGAAAAAAAGTGTATTTTTTTTGTCATATCAATAATGTGTCAGCTCCGTTATTGTTGTAAATATCGAAAAAATGTATGAAGATTATTTTTAGATATTTTTATATACCTAGAGTATGATTACACTTAAAAAAAAATTTTTTAGCTCGTTTAAAAGTTATGAAACAAACTTACCTTTTTTTAAATAGAAGCTATAGTTGGCTATGCCTTATTTAAGTTGCTTATTTTTTTCTCATTCCAAATTTATAAGGATTAATGTAGTTACGAATGTAAGTTACGAAGGTTTTTTAGTTTTTTTTTTTTTTTTAAAGAAAATTCTAGTAGGCTGTGAAAACAACAACAAAACAAGGTGTTAAACCTTTTAAAACTCATTTGGTATAGTCAAAAACCGGAATTGATAGGATATTTTTAAAAACGGTTCTGAGTTTGTCTCAAAAAACTACATCTTTTTGGTAATTTAACCGTTTCTCTATCTTGAATACTAAGCGAGTTACCCATGTAATCCCATCGAATTTGGACCAACCTGTACATGAGGGTTAAAACCAATCATATCGTCGAGGCCCAAAGATTGCTAAGAAACAAAAATAAGAATATAAATGACCTTAAAACTCGAAAACTCATCACAAACATTCTACTTCTACCACTGGATTACCAGAAGAACAAAATAATCACTCCAAATTTGTTTTTATTTAAAGATGAACTTTGTTAATTTATATATTATTGCTTATGAAGTATTTATAATCTGAATAATCGAATATTCGAATTCTTCTGTTGTATGAGTAAATTGTTGCAATTTTTTTTACCATTCTGACACATGACGTGCAGATTTTTTTGAGGTGATCAACTCCCCTTGGTTTAAGCTCAACATTTTTCCTTTGAGAGGAACGTCTGGGTGTAATATCTTTACCAATATGGAAAGCACTAAAACCTAATTTATGTTATCGTGATCCGTTTGGTCACGCCTTTGTTTACAAAAATACGATAATTTATAAGCATCTACAGAAAAGATTGCGAACAAACTGCACCATTCGAAGGTTAATCCCGTCACGCTCTCGTGGTAGATGCTTCAGATTATCTGATGATACTGAAAGTGTTTCAGGGCCACCTTGAAATATTTACACAGATTTTTAATTAAGCCGTTCGTGGCTTTGATTAAGGGGTTCGAACCGGTTTCAATCTGTTAAGGCTAAATCGATGCTTGTAGTTGATTTTTTCCCTGCAAGTTGAAGAATCGGTGTTGAACTGTAATTGCTTTGATTCGAGTGACGCCAGAACGGGGCATTCATAGTTAAGCCAAGATCACGATAAATTAAATTTGCCAAGAGCCACAGAAATCGTCAAATACGATTTGATGGCGCTTTTGTTTTTCGCAGTATTTATTTTTCGGTGTTTTATTAATGGGGTAATGCAAAAAAGATCGTAAATTTTGAAACATCTTGTCAAGAGTAGTTTATGGAGTAATGTAACAAAAAACGAACAATTTTGGAACAAATTGTAGGACCTTACAGACGTAAAATTGCTAATGTGTATCGGAGCTGTAATAATATGAATCAAATAGCGACTTTTCAGACATGTCTTAACTTTTTTTTCCTTCTCTGCCCGCACTATTTTCAACGATACACAAATGGCGTCCAGACGGAACATTTCCCATTTTTTTTTAGAACCTAAAAAATTGGGAAAATAACTTCGTCACGTTGAGTAAAATTCGAAAAAATACTTCATACACTGTGTAAAATTGAATGCCGTTGCGGGCCAGCATTTGCAAACCCCTGCTGTAGATGTAGGATGTAGGTATAAGCTTAGAAATAAAAAAGTCTTACAACTGATGAGCTTCGACGAGTATTTAGAGAAACACGAGTTTTATAATTACTAATTGGCAATTATAACTACATTTTTCGTTAATCAGGTTTCTATTTAGTCAAATTAATTGTTGACATCACTCTTGTCATTAAATTGAATTTTTGGCGTTGATAATACGATTGTGCCATTATCATGAGTTTAGTTAAAATCTTTCCCCTGTTCAAGTCCCCTACTTGAATTTCCATAGCTACGCTATCTGACAATAAGTTGTAGAATGTGGAAAATCTTTGCGTTATCTTCGGATAATTATAAAATAACTTCGTGCCAGTTACATAAACGTATTTATCGACTTATAATCCTTTACTGTTGTGTTATTTAATCCAGTAAACTCTATCCTTTTTTTTTATCTTCGTTATCTATTTTATGTTTTTATTATTTCCTCCCAAGAACGTCCCCAAAACGAAGCCATGGATGACCAAATGCCACGCAACGTTCCCGCGAGTTCGCTGCGTCTCCCCGATTCTCCTCCCCTTATTCCCGAATCTGTTGAATCTATGCACACGACCCCTCCCGTAACGATCACGCCGGCTATCAGTTTGACGAGGTCTCCTCCCGTCAGACCGAACCAGTTAGATTTGGGCAGTCCGACGAGGTCCAGACGTCTCATGCCCTATTCGAACGACTCGTCGCCCAGACGATCAGTCTCACCAGGTAGAACAATAAATAAATAATGGTCACCATAACCTACTAACTCATTAACACTTAGCTTTCGAAGCTAAAGGAGAAGGGGATAATTTATTGGATAGTTGAAGCAAGGGACGTCAATATCCTCCTTTGATATTTCCTGGCAACCTTTTGCATCTCGTTTTTTTTACACACTTGATTGGCTTTCTTGTGCATGTCTTGGCTTACCATATTCGGGGGTGTTAACTACATCGCAATTTTTAACCAAATATGATTGGAAAATGTCATGTATTACTTATTTTCTAACTCGTTCTTGGGTTGTGCGTTTTTTTGAACTGATTTTAGGTGTCAATAACTTCTTTGTGCTTGTGACATACATAGATAACATTTGTTTGTTTAGCATTTTTTGTTTTGTTGTAGCGGTTGATAATATTTAGGTGTGTACAGTACGCCAAACTGTTGTAAATATTTATCCACGGTTTTTACATATTTTTAATAGCATTAATCTAGTGTCTATATTTATCAGGTTGATAGTGCTACGTATGGAAACTCCGTTATTTTTTTTTAATTACCACTCCAATAACTTTCGGCTTCGTCGAAAAAATAAAAGGGAAGGTTTTATTTAATCGAAAAATTACGCTATGTTGATTTTAACCATCATCAATTAAATTAAGCCATTTTAAACATTGATATTTGTACCCAGTAATGTACAACATTTAAATAACTTCCTAAAAGTTCTATTAATGACCCAGCCCTGGCTGTCTGTAGCCTAAGCTCAAATCAAAATTTAAAAAATTGCTTTTGACCAAGCTATAGGTAAACAAGACACATTTATCATGTTTCAGTAAGCTATAAGCCCAACTTTACGTTCATCAAAGTCATTTTCATTTCAAGTCATCCTTATTTCTATAACATTTCCTGTTAACATACTAATTTTTCCCCATGTAGATGTGTTGCTTTTTTGATTACCTTCACGCAATTTTTTCCCACTTGCTAACCATTTTTTAAATCAGCTTTGTTTAAAAGGTTTTAAGGTGTTAACCACCGCACTTTTGGTGTTTTGAAGTACATCTTGAAGTAACAACTCGACTGATTACTAATTTTCACATTTCAGCTAATTTGGAAGACCATAATAAACCTGTCGTAATGAGGAGAGCTAAAAATACTAACCTGGGTAAGTTCCATAATCATTCTTTTAACACCGGTACGCTCAGACACTCAATACGACTTTTTTTTACCAATTTAATGTTGTCTCGATGTTCTTCCACGTTAATTATCTAAGATATTTTTCGTTTTCTTAGCGGATGAAGATCGTATTATGCGCCGCGAATCTTATCTAAAGGCTACTGGAAGTGGACGGATGCCGGTTGACGAATTTAGCGATGGTGAGGTATCTCCCCAGGCAACAAGAAGGTAAGATTTTTTAACTTTTACTTGTATTTTGTGTACATTATTGGTTGTTTTTGTTGGTGTATCGTACTTTTTGTGATGTGGTGTTGGTTGATCATATAATTTGGTTTAGTTCGCATCGAAAGTGGCGTCCTCCGTTGTTTCCTGGTGATATACAACAGCTTCGCAAGCTTTTTGAAGATGCTGCCTCTTCTCTGGGGTGAGCGAGCTTTTTATGTTGGATTAATTGTATTTTGGGTAGAAATGAGAATGTATTACGTAGAAGTCAGTATAGGTTGTGTATAAATGACTGTAGATTTTTTGGAAAACGTACTAATTACACGTAGTTCAATACAGCCACAGGTATCCATTTTCTTAAAGCTACATAACGTCTAAATTTTGCTATAACTTTGTTACATTGCTTCACAATTTTTTGTTATTAGAGCTTTTTACAATAACGTAGTGTTTAATATCGCTAAAATTAAGTACCTACTAACTGTACACTTAAGTTTTTTTAACAAGGGATTGTTATGGTCGATTTTCGTACGTTTTGTTTAGATAGAACACCGGGTGTCCTATAATTTATCACCCGATTTGTGTTAGTTATAACTTTGAAAAAGGCAATGATTTTTTGTGATAATGTCCATGATAAACTATCAATATATTTAAGTGTTTTTCAAAACTTCAGACGATAAAATTTAAAAAATTGTGTAGTTTGCTCGTAGTGTATCGAAATTTATTGACGGTGTTTTTGCGTCGTTATCCTGTTAATTTAAAAATTGCCGATTTGTGAGTGATAATTCGCATGTAATTTTGCCGAATTAAATTTTAGCTATCACACTTCGTAATTCTCATTTCATAACAAGCCTGGAATGCGCGCAAATGTGCAGTGTTGGTTGTATAAGCATATAATGCCGTCGAATTAATAACTTAGCTACTGTGAATAAATTTCACGGTGAAAAGAACACCTTATGGGAGGAATTATACTTGATAAGATACGATATAGTTTCGTTACGGTGTTTTACCGATTACGTTAAGAGTACTAAAGAAACTGTTACACATTAATATGTATAAAATGTTCAGAAAGCAATTAATTTTGTAACAACTGCTGGAATTTTTACATGGAGGCACCAGGTGACTTAATTCTTACCATGGGGGTAGCTTTTCCTTTCTACGGCGCGTGCCATAATTGCCGCGATCGTCAGCTGTTTGATTAACCGACGTTCTTTTGTCTTGTAGGAGGCAATGCGATGAAGCACAATTTTTTTGCTAGAGTTTTGAACGGAAATAAATTTTAAAATGGCTTATCACAACACATTAATTCGCATAATCAACATTTTTTGGCGCATTCTCACGATTCGAATTTGATCGATCCACTTTAGTTAAAACTAAAATTAAACAAGAAGTTAGTTCACACGCTTCAGTCTAAATTGATTTTTTTAATTAACATTTGATTGACTGAAAAGCGTGCAACTATTATCAGGTTGACCAAAGAGTAATTGCGTTTTTTTCTTTGTAAATGGGAGGTGATTTTTTCATGGGAAACAAAAACAATGTATTGTCCATTTTGTTTGCCATCTTTCAGGCAACTTTTTGATTCTGCGCTCTAAAAATTCTTGTTTTTTTCCGGCAAAAAATAATTCTATGGACGATTTCATATCCTCATCAGAAGTGGACTTTTTACCACTTGAGGCGTTTTTGCAGAGAACGAAATAAATGGTAATCTGAAGGTGCAAGGTCTGGCGAATATGGTGAATGTGGTAACACATCCCATCCACGCTTAAACAACTTTTGACGAGTGACCAAGCTTGTATGTGGGTCGAGCGTTATCATGATGGAAGGCAACAGCTTTACGATTTACCAATTCTGGACGCTTCTATTTGGCGGCATCATTTAATTTATCCAATTGTCAAAATACGTGATGAACTTACGGTTTAAAATGAAGTTACTTACATTTTAAGATATGTAACATCATGTATTACCTACAAGGAAAAAAAACGCAAGTACGTTTTGGCCAACCTGATGGACACTCAATTTTGGATTGACGACTTTTCTTCTGTTTTCAGCTCTTGGTTTTGCGATTATTATTGTGATTATCGGTTTTCCCATTGCTATTCGTTACAATTCCCACAAAGATCTCTAATTACATTATCCGTAATAATAAAATTAATTAATCCTCCCATTGTATCTAGTTAATTGCCTATTAAAAATTAGAATTGAGTAAGCTTTGAGAAGTAGCGATGCGCATAAGATTTTTTAGAGAAATCGGAAACGGAAACAGCGAAAGTGGTGCTAAACAATACATAATAATTCCGTCCCGGAATAATTACCACTTTCGGTTGTTTAAGGTCGTAAATTAAATTTCTTTTTCCAATTTATGCATCTTGTTGTTAACTCGTAGCGTTTATGTTGCTTTAAGTTGTAACTGTTTTGCTTAACCATGGAGAATTACTTAACTTCCCGAATTATAACCACCTTTTGTTTTCGTGCTTGTTGGATTACGTGTGGTTTTTCTCGTTGTCGTTTTGTTTTGGTTGTTTATTTTTTGTTTTTCCTCTAGGGGTAGCGCTAGCGGCGAGAGCAGCAGCAGTGTGTCTCTTGATAGAGAACGGGCGTCGCTTCCGAGTAGTCCACTGGAAAAGGATAAGCAGAATATCATCAAGGAGGGTCTTCTTCACTGCAAAATTGCGGAGATTGATGGAAAAGTAAGTTTCTTTAGTTGAAGTTCAAAAATGAAAAAGTTGCGTTGATTTGGCAAAATTTTGGAAATCACGCCCTTGGTTTAAATCATTTTGTTGTGGTCATTACCCAAAACTTTTTGGGAACCCAATAATTTTTTCCCATATTGATATTTTTTGCTTTGTTATATTTTGCCAGGATTTTCCCAAATTTCATTGTTGTCTTGTTTCTCTTTCCAGCGCGCTGGGGATCGTTCATGGAAGCAGGTGTGGGTGGTCCTTCGAGGTCCGAAGTTGTTCATCTACAAAGACAGGAGCCATCAGGTTAGTCATTCATTTTTATATTTTAAGGAAACTTCGTCTACAAATTCGATTTTTATGAAATATTTTGATTACTCGCGATGGTAAATCGGCGTAAGACTTGGAAGTAGATCAAGGGATTTATTTTTAATTATAAACAACTCAATTACCTGCCCTATTAGAATTTTCTTAAGTAATGTAACAATATTTTTGCACATTTTTGTAGTTCCTGAAGCAAGGTTTGCTAAAACTCCCAAAGAACTTAAAAATTCAGTTCAGATCAAAATTCCCAGTTGGAGGTTTTGTTAGTTACCTGTCCTTTAGGAATTTATTTAAGTAAAGTAACATTATTTTTGCACATTTTTGTAGTTCCTGAAGCAAGGTGCGTTAAAAACCCCAAAGAACTTAAAAATCCAGTTTAGATAAAATATTCCAGTGGCAAATTGCGTTGTATCTTGTCAAAAAAAAATCCAGTTGAAAATTTGTCAATTCGTAGTCTTGATTTTTGGGACTTTTTTTGGTCGTTGTAACTTTAGTATAGCAAGTTGATCTGCATTTTGTATTACAAAAACCTGCGGCCCGAAATCCAAAACGTGCCCAAACTGCAAATCGGCTTGCAATCGCTTATTTTTTTGGAAATGATTTTCTATTTTATGTTCGCTCACAAGAACGCGATTTTTACAGCATCAAAACTGCAACATTACAGGGACTTTTCGTCTTTCAAAATTGCTTTATGTTTTTTAAGGCTCTCGTAGACCGTATTTTAACCGGTATAGTTTTTTTTTTTGTTGAAATCGTTTATTTATTGTTGAGGGAACCCGACCCTAATTTTCACCGGAGCTTCTTCGATGTATAAAAACATATTTTAATGGAACACAAGCAAACCCCAACCTCCTTTTTGATAGTAAAAAAACCGGGAAAGCCCATTATTTATGG
The DNA here is from genome assembly GCA_947652605.1 of Elmis aenea. Classification (NCBI taxonomy): domain Eukaryota; kingdom Metazoa; phylum Arthropoda; class Insecta; order Coleoptera; family Elmidae; genus Elmis; species Elmis aenea. Next base: position 55,621,597 of record OX393579.1, read on the forward strand.
GTTTTCGATTCGTGCTAGCATTTTAGCCAAGAATTTTAGGTCAATAGCTACTGATTAGTGGCGGACGCGCTCTTAAAAGACTGGAAACTTCCTCATTGTGATTTTTGCAGCCAAAATTATGAACAGCTCCGTGAGAAAGGTTTAAAGGCCGCAGATTTTTCAAAGAACTTTGTTTTGACTGGAAAACAAATAACAATTTTCCCGCCAAACTTCTTGCCGTCTTTAGCTTCCTCAACTGTCTCCATCCAATTGGATTTCTAATTCTGTTAAGCCAACTTTTTAACCAGTCGCGGAATTCGGTCGTAATTTTCAGTATATTACGGTTGACATTACCGGCAGTTGGTCATAAAACCGTGAAGATCAAAGATAAAGACGTTTAGTACTAGCGGCATATGCAAGTCGGCGTACCATATGTCGTATTGAAACATTATCACACGCGCCGCTTGTTAATTTTAAATCGACTTCGCAAGGGCTCTTCTTGCTACGCTCATGATTTCGTAGGATTCACGATTACTGCATAAATGATACGTGAAAACTAGAGACCTGGAACGTGAAGCGAAGTCGTTTCGGTTCAGTTCCTCATTAACAAAATTTTGTGTGTTCCGTATCGTTTCGACTTTTCCACTTTCTTAAAAATTTAGTTTTCGCTCGGAAATGATAAAAATAGCGTTATTGTTGTTCAACTTTAACATATTTCACGCGTATCATAAGATAATTAACTACATTTGTTAACTATTTCACTAGAATATCGTGTAGAACTTGCTTAATTATTTAAAAGACTGCAAGAAGTTGTTTGAGCTGACTTAAATTATTAGTGGAAAATTGAAAAAGAATGAATGATTCCAATACAAAAGAAGTTTTGATGAAAATCATTTATTGTCTTTGAAGGAGCTCTTTTGAGCAATATTTGGACCAGTTTCTAGACTCACAATCTCTCTAGTAAATAGTTACCGACAAAGAGGGGGGTCTTTAATCTGTTGTAGTTTTTCTACAAGAGATTCTTTATGAAGTAATGTTTAATGAATCTTAATAAAATAAGTTGTTTTTAACCAAATTTTTTGCAAAATTTGAAATGAATCTTTTAAATAGTTCAGATACTTGTTCATGTTTATGTATAAAAGAAGTTTAAACGTCAGATATCTACTTCAAAAATAGCTTTTCGTAAACGTTTGAAATGGAACCAATTACTGGTATGGGAACCTGGGGCAGAATGGAGTTATTTAACGTGTCAAGATTTAAATTTCATTTAAAATAAAGCAATATTATCGTTTCTGTGATATCAATCCCGTTATTATTAAATGAAGAACTGGAAATGATTTTTGGCCAATTTGGTGATAATAATTTGGAAATACACAAGTTAAAAGAAATGCATAAAATTTTTCTCGTTTTGCCTTGCATTTTTTGTTGGCCAAAATTGAAAAGTTTTGCAATGGCCTTAATATTTTCTAGGAATGTTAAAAACACCCTAAGCCATATATTTTCATCTTATACTGTCCAATACATTTATTAGTACATAATTTACGCATGCGAATAAACCAGTTCATGTACTAATCCTTGAATTGGTTTTAAATCGCTTGTTGGAACAAACCTTTTATATTTTCTGAAAATATTAAAAACACCCCAAGCACGGCATTTCCATTTGTTTAAAACCACACATTATAAACCACTGGGCAATAGGCGAAAGTTAATCAAAATTTTACAAGTTAAAAATCATCTTACAAAACAGATACGTAGGTAATTACCTATGATTAATTATGAAATGGAAACTATAAACTTCCATAAACAAACAAATTTAGCGTCAAAATGTGTGAAAATAAGTTTCACAACGAATCTCATTAGCTACCGTAACTAATTCGTTTTATAAGCATATGCACTCAAAAATTATCTAATTACATCAAGTAATTACCGTTAATTAATAGTTTATACGTTTTTATAAGTAAGTCTCTTTAATAAACCATTTTTTGTTAGTTAGAACGCAAAACTCGCGAAATCAACGTGTTTTTTATTTTCTCCAGTTAAGTAGCTTCCAAAATTAACGGAAAAACTGATAACGATAAGCGTGGCTTGAATTCTATTTTCATTTAAAACTAAAGTAGTTTACTTATCTCCGTAAGATCACCAGTAGGCGCCTTTACTATCAAAATTGTATAGGATCTCTCATCAAGCAACATTAGAAAAATAAGCTGTTAAGATTACATTCCTCAAAAACGTAATTATTGTTTAATTGTTAATGGAAATGTTGAAGTATGAGATTTTTACAACATGTAAGGAATTTATAGTTCGAAAAGTTCAGAACTAGGTAGATATAAAAAGATATCATTCGGTTTTCATTGTTCGTAAACATTCTTTCTTACAAACGTACGCGAAGCTATAATCACGGGACACTTTTTCCCATTTAATTAGATTAAAATCTCGCAAGATTTCTATTGTGGCCCTGGAAAAGTCGACTCACATCTCGCGTCTTAATAAATCAGTGAATGGAAAACTCAAGAGATGATTAAGAAAGAAATCTGTTCAGTCGAGAACTGAAAATTACCATAAATTCCTAATTATTTGTGCAACGACCAATTCAGTTGTGAATTTATAAAATAATTAGTTCGCCACCTGGTGATAATTTATGGGAACTGTAGCGCAATTAAATGCTTCGAAGACTAGGAGAAATTTATGATTTTTGCTTTTCATAAATGCGAAATACACAACATTGTTCGCGTTTCTTCGATTACAATGCTTGTGTAAATTGTTTAAACATTCAATAAGATCAAAAATTAACAACCGTGCGCATTTTTAGAGTCGGAATTACAATGCACTTTTACTATTTTATGTAATCTCTTGTATATTATTATTAATAATTACATATTAACTTATTAACGCCTTATTGTGCGATAACTTTCTTTTAGCTTGCGCAATTTATCTACTAAAATTTAATTTTACGGTTTAAACAGGCGTTCACTTTCAAATTTTTGTTTTTAAAGCAATGATCATATGAATTTTGTTTGTAATATGAGCGAATTCTTTGATGTTTTTATGTATCGTCGGTGTTGTAATAACATTCAAAGCTAAACAACGGTTCATTGTATTCGTTGTTACAACAAATTGGTAGTAATTACTGTTTCACAATACATTGCGTTCATTAAACTATATAGATTATAACAAAATGCGTGTATTTTTCTCATAAATAAGTAGTTATGTAATGTTATCTATAAAATCTCTGCAGAGTTTGGTAGCTTCAAGGGTTACAAATAGAGTTTTTTTCTCTTGGAACTTTTATTTAAAATTTCGAGGAGTTTTAAAAATGTTTTAGGCCGATTTGAATAAATTGAAGGTGAAAATGCATTGCTTAAGTGTGTCTTTTACATTACTAGAAAATATTAAGACCATTGCAAAACTTTCCAATTTTTGCCAACATAAAATATAAGGTTATACACTTTTTTCAAAATTTCAAAGAGTTGTAAAAAATTCTATAAGGCCGATTTAAAAAAAAATCAGATGAAAAGGCATTGCTTTGGGTGTCTTGAGCGTTTCTAAAAAATATAAAAATCATTGCATAACTTTCCCATTTTTGCCAACATAAAATACAAGGTTATACACTTGAAACTTTTTTAATTAAATGGCTACTTTTTTGAAAAGTATTGAATATCTCAACAACTACGGGGTTTAGACATAGGACACCTCTCATAAAAATTGAAGGGGAGAAAAAAAGCTATCGAATAGTAAAATAAAATAAGGATGTTTACATTTGAAGAAAATGAGTTATGTCACTTTGAAATTTGGAAAGTTTGGCATTTTTTTGTGAACACCCTGTGTCAATAAATTTAAATTTTTTATTTTTAAAATGTTGCTCCCCAACACAACTAACATTATTGCTAAAACTTATTTCTTAACTTAAAAAAACGAGGCGGCTACGATTTTTTAAAGTTAAGCCTGCTTGTGTAAGATTATTCGGAAAAAAATTAATAAGTTGGCAACACTGGCACTAAATCAAAAAACAAACAGACATTCATGTAGAGGTTAAAAAATGACATCCGATGACCTAAATATATACAGGGTGTTCCATTTAAAAAAATCTTTGTTTTTGTTATAGCGCAAAAATGGGACACCCTGTATAGATGAAAATAATTTTAAGACGTAGATCTATTCAAACCAATAACTTTATGTACTTAAGTTTTTTTTCTATCTCCTACGGGCGGGGCGCTATGAAAGCCCGACGCACTAATAAATCACCCTGTATATGCACACATCCTGATTCCAGCTTCTAGCCGCATTTCTGAGTTTCTAGTCCATGAAATACAATAACGTTGGTTTTTGGAAGAAGCTATTTCAGAAATTTAGTGCTGCAATGCATATTTGGATAGGAATATAGAAATTTTAGCCAGTTATGAATAAAAATAGCTGATTCGCATTGAAATTCTTGAGACGTAATAAATGGTTTTCCAGAAAAAGAACCCAGTTACTTCTTTATTTTAACAGATAAATAAGTTTTTTACTTAATCTTGAGAGGGCAACGAGTTCTTTTTGAGTATGTTATAGCATTTTACAGAAATTGAATCATTTTTATGCATTCCATTTTGAAAAAATCTGGAATTTTCATAGTTTTTTGTTGGCATATCAATGAAAAAATCTTTTGCAAGCTTTTAAAATTTCGGAATCTCAATGTATAATTTAAATATCGTTTGCCGGAAACTTTTTTGTAAGAAAATCGAACGTTAGATCAATGGGTAACGTTATTGAGTGAAAGAAATATCCTAAAATTAACTGGGGAGTTCCTACTGGGACAATATCTGTGAAAATTTCGTATTGAAATTATGTAATTTTTAAATTTATGTCGTCATCTTCGTGTAGTAATTCCGTTTGATCAACCTTGTTCAATTTTTTTATCGCAAAAAACGACTGACACACGTTTGTTGTTCTGTAATCTAGCATAAGGGCGGAAGTTGCTATAATCTCGTGGCACCACTTCCTTCGCGCGAATATTCGCCGTACAATTTTTAATTGGCATGTGTGTAAGAATGATATGTGCTCTTGTGCAAGGTAATTAGCAAAACTGCACGCTCAAGCAATGTGGATGTGTTTTCTCTTGTTTTAGTTACGCAATTTGTTTCAAATGCAACGTCCGGAAATTTTATATATTATTCGAATGTTTTTCTAAAAGATGTTATCTCGAGATATCGTGAGTCAGATGTTTAACGTAAACAGACTTTTGTTTTGCGGTAATTCAACTGTTTATTAATAATTACCTTGCTAATTTTATAAATACAAATTCGTGACTATCAGAAAATAATCTTGGGAGTTTAAAGAAAATGCATTTCATTCGCTTGGCTTTTAATTATCTAGACAGTGGAATTTAAAATTTAAAGTAGGTATTCTAAAACCGTGACGCTCATCAAAAATAATTTCTCTAAAATATTTTAGTTGGAATAATGAGGAAGCGATTTTTAAACACTTTAAATTTGATTTAAATTTGGCAGTTTGTTAGAATTGAAAAGGAAAAGTTCTTTCGTAATATTTTGATTAATTTTTGTTCTGGATTCAAAAATGTTTATGTTGTCGAGAACATTTAATATTAGTTTGTTTCGGCGTTAATTTTACCTAAAATTGATAACCACTTGACAGATTGTATCAATTTTGGAAAATTAAACAAATAGGTGCGATTATTGCATCAGTATTTGTGATTGTAATCTTATCTTACGATAAGTACAACGGAAAGTAAAATTTTTCTTTAATTCGTTCATTGTTGGTTTAAATTGGACTACAATGTATGAATTTTGCTAATATTTTGTGCAGTATATTACTTTCAAAACTCAAAAATTTAAATACAATGAAAGCCAGAAACGTTTTTTGGCTACTTACTGGCTTTCATTCTATTGATTTTACTTAAAGCCAAGAGAGGTGCAATTTTTTATTAGCTGTACCCATTTTCATTGATACAACCCCAAAGCTGGTCCATACAGGTTTAACCCTTTGCGGTTCAATGTCGAGGAGCCCCCTCCGGCATATTTTATCGCTTGCTTTTTTCAGTTTTCAGTTTTTTCCCTATTTTTTCCGAAGGAAATGACCAGTGGCACGTATAACATTTAGTTTTGATGTTCTTGATGCAATAAACACAGCCTTAATCAAATTCTAGCGACAACGTATCGTGACCCTCCCTTGTTAGGTTTATGAACCCCCCAAATAAAGTCAAAACCGTTTAAAAAATGTTTTTATGAAACTTTTCTTGGTAATATTTAACCAGAATTGAAGCCATTTCTTTGGGTTTTTTATTGCTTGATTTAAAATTGTAATTATGTTGGAAACTTAAGCGATTTTTTTCTTGTGGAAGAATTACAGAACGTTATACTTTTTCTGATTCCATCTGTCTGTCCGCCTGTTGATATTAGAAAACCACATAACTCAATTTCATGCCCATATAGCGTACTCGAGTGCATGGGCGTCCACAAGGGAGGGCAAACGGGGCACTTGCCCCTGCCTGGAATCGAGTACTCCAATAATGACCAAATGAAAGAGGGTCAAGTTAAAAGTTCGTTAATATTTTAATGCATTTCTTTGCAAGCCTTGCCTCCCTGGATAACTTTCTGCGGACGCCCATGCTCGAGTGAAATTTCAAAACATAAAGCCGTACGTACATTTTTGATTGGTATTTTCGGTCACCTTGTTTCGTCTTTCATTTTTTTATCATCGGCACAAAAACTTCGATGTATGTTTCATCGGTTAAGTACGCAGTTGTTTGTGTACGTATTATTGCTGTGTAATCTGTTTTAATACCTTGCAAGGTCACACTGAAACCAATATTATTAACCTCTCTTGTAGCGACCCGTAACTTCCGCTGGTTTCTTCCAACACTCTTGTATCTATCTCAGCCTTATTGGCTTACTTGTGACGTAGATGTTAAGTCAATTATGTAGCTAGTTGCTCTAGTGAAATAGTTGTGGTAGGTAAATCCTCCCCACTCAGTTTATTTTAAGTAGCTAAGCGAAGCGCTGAACGGAATAGAAAATTAAGTGCACACCACTATTGTTTTGCAAGAGGACGCCTGTTTACCTTCCCTTTTAACGTCGTCAGCGTGTTCAGTGTTTCGCGGCACGCGCCCGTGATGAACCTCGGACCGATTAGGACTCCGATAATTAATATTTTAAAACGCTGCGTCGCACGGACGAAGAATTTTCGATGCACCAGTGCTGGTTATTGATGAATTAACGTGATTGAGTAACGAGTGCTCGCCGTATTTTTATTTTAATAAACCTGTGTGTGTGTAGATGCGCGCCTTGCAGTTTTATAAAAGTAGTGTTAACTTGAAAATCTAGTTCAACCTGTTGCAAAGTGGCATTGAAATATTAAATGCAAGGCTCCCAAGACTTCGTTCAACGCATCTCGATTAATGTTTGTGCGCGGATTACTCAATCGCACCAGTTGATTCATGCGAACTGTTCTGTTTAGAGCTGCAAATACTTGTTTATACGAGCATCTTCGTGTGTTGTGCGAATTTGTGAATAATTCCGCGACGCTTGCGGTTTTTTTGTTTTTTTAAAAAATGGGAGTTTAGTGAACTTTAAACTTGAAGTAACGTGCCAAATGCAAAATACGCTGATAATTAAATGTTCAGGTGTTGGTAAACTTCCAAGCGGTTCGAAAAAAACAATAAGTAGTGCTCTTTGCTGTTAAAAAAAGTTTGTGCTAGTGCTAAAACCAACCAAAAACGGATCGCTGATTTCTAAACCCCTCGATTATTTGATAAAATAGCTGTGAACAGCGCATAATTCATACACCTACCCTCGAAATTTTAAAATTTTAAAGTGTACATCGCCAATTTTCCCAAAAACTGGAATCCACCAACATCGCCGGCTTCTGCACCCCTTGATTGCTTCATAGAATAGCCGCTAACAGCGGGTAATTAAGACACATACCCTCGAAATTTCAAAATTTTTAAGTTTATATCGCCAGTTTTCCCAAAAATTGATTCCACCAACATCGCCGGTTTCTACACCCCTTGATTACTTGATAAAATAGTCGCTAATAGCGGGTAATTAAGACACCTACCCGCGAAATTTCAAGATTTTAAAGTGCTCATCGCCAATTCGCCCTAAAATTGAATCCACCGACATCGCCGGTTTTTACACCCCTTGATTACTTTGATAAAATAGCCGCTAACAGTGGGTAATCAAGACACCTACCCTCGAAATTTCAGAATTTTAAAGTGTGCATCGCCAGTTTTCCCCAAAAATTGAATCCACCAACGTTGCCGGTTTCTGCACCCCTTGATTACTTGATTAAATCGGCGCGTGCATTCCATTGACGAGTTACCATTAACATTCTTGATGTTTACCTGCTTAGTATGTGGCGCGCGTAGCAGACTTCGATCCATGTAAAGTTCTACGGCTAATTTTATCAACAGCATTGTTTTTGTCGTTCGTGATCAAGTTTGTGATTCACCTGCACGTCTCCCCCGTGCCAATTAGCAGTGCTAGGTCGTGCTGGTTTAATAATTTCATATTTTCTTCGTCCTTTTATTGCGCTGTGTGCATTTTTAGCGAACGATTAGGTTGTTCGTTTGGTCCGGCCGACGTATAAGTCCCAGCAATGCGGACGTGGATTGCCATTAACAAATGTAACCTTCTACCCACATAACCATTTCGCGAATCCGTTGTAGCTTCAGTCGGTTGCCTGGTGGAGATGTGGTAGATTTGTGACTTGTGCGTCCGTTTTGGTTGAGTTAATTGTGCGACCATGCTGGAACCATCGAGAGTTTTGAGCTACGAGCACCGAGAACGGTCCGGCACTGTTTCTTGCATCCCTCTGCAACTAAATCTTCATTTTTCGACCCATGGATTGTTCCCTCGACGTCTTCGGCGATGGGGATCGACTGGATCTTGGGTATTGTCACGTTTTATACATCTTTCGCTACAGTTTTAGCGTCGAGTGTTCCGTCATTGCGATATTTTGCGCCGGTGCTATTGTTAAACGAGATGGTGTTGTAAGGCAAAATTTTATTGGTAGTGAAAATTAGTTTCAAAAGCATTTACAACATCTCACGCTATACATGCTGGAAACAAAGCATAATGCAATCTTCCGTTAATTAAACAACTTTCATATTTAATTAATTTAATGCGATTCTGTGTTACTTTTTTCTATAAATGTATGTATTTAACCTTCCAGGTGGTGTAATTTGTTTAAAAAAATTAATGTGCGTTGAGGCAACACTGATTTCCGTTTAGAAAACACTGATTTAAAAGATATTCACTTGCGATTTATAAAATATGCGTTATTTTGTATAACATACATTAGATTAACTCTTAAACACTTGCCTTTTATTATAGAGAATAACTTGTAGATATGCTAGACCAGTTTCCAGACTCGACTCGTCAGTAGCAATCTTATTTAAGTTCTACAGCAAATCAGATTGCTACCGATGGAGAGACGCGAGTGTCAGCTGGTCTAGCAGTTTTACAAGGGATTTTTCACTTAAAAAAAGATAAGATTAAACTTACATATTACGTAACTGTATTGCCCAAATATTTCAAGCATCAATCGACTTTAAACTGTTACGAGCAAAATTTTATTTTCATAGAACCATACCCAGAAAAACGCAAGATGTGGTTTTTATTTTAAATTTCAAAGTTCAAAATACGAATTGTTTATACTTCGATAATTTTCAGTTCACATGCAATAATAACCATTTTCTGACGAACAATTATTTAATTTTTGTGTATGTATGTCGCTAAAGAAAATTATGTTTAGATTTGCATTAATTTTTTAGTTATTTTTAATACTTTATAGTAAGATTTTGTGAAATTTTGAAGCTTTGATGCCCAAGTAAAGGCGATATAGTGAAGTTTTATTATCGAAATCCAATTAATTCTTATTTCGGGGCGTATAATTTTAGGGCATTTTCTTTTTCGGCTTTAACTTTTATTATCGCATTGAATCCAGTTGAATAAATCGATTTAAGGTACCTAAATCCTCCCAATATCCAACAATAGAGTTGAATTAGATAACCCAAATTATTTTGTTTGTATTAATGATTCAATTTCGTTTCTTTTTCAGAGCCCATCTGATACTGCCGAGCAGTCATTGGCTAGTGGTGTTGATATGAGAGCCAGTTGTGTACGCGTAGCAGGGGATTACACCAAAAGAAAACACGTCTTCAGGGTTTCTTCCATCAACCCTTGCCGTTCTGAACTGCTGTTGCAAGCCGAAAGTACCACGGACCTAGCCGATTGGGTTAAAGAATTGCAAGAACAGGTCGCCGTTAACACGGATCTTGAGGCAAATTTGGTAAGTGAAGACAATTTTACAGGCTCCTTAAATGCTGTTTCGTTTCTCCAATGTGTGTAACGTCACATTTGTTGCGAATCATTTAGTAAGTTTCAGTCAATTTATTTCTGGAGTTCGCTTCGGTTTCTCCAATGTTCCCATATCAAAACTTTGAGCGCAGTTCTTGTTTTATTCTGAAATCAGTTTTGCGGTTTGTTTTTAGGATTAGGTTTGGCTTCTCCAGTGTAGGTATCGTAACATTCGGCGCGGCTCTTTTTGTAAACTTTTGCAGTTTCTTTCTGGTGTTACTTTCTGTTTCCCCAATGTACGTTTCGTAACGTTTTGGGCAGCTATTTTTGTAATTACCATCAATTTTACTGCTTATATAATCCTAGATTAGTTACACAAGTGCATCGCGTACTTGTGAGTTATTTAACGATTTAAATTTTAAAAAACAGGTAAGATATGCGCCTGTTTTCTTTTATCTAGTCGTAACTGATATCAGGAGTGTTATCACGCCATTACATTGATATGTCGTGTTTTATTTTGTGAGGTAGTGCATTTTTCGTTGCACATGCGGCTAAATTGTGTCCCAACGGTGTTAAAAAAAAATACATGTATGATGTGCTACAGAGGAAAACGCAAAAAACGCGATTCAATTGACAGCCTTGGTTTTCTATGGGTAAGCATGTAACTAACGCGTAATTAATTAAAAACCGCTCGTTTTTTTTTGTTACTGCATCGCGGTGGTTGGATAAAGTTATTATATTTCATAAATTCTCGCTGCTTTATAATAGCTATATCGCTGTTCATCAGCTATACAATCTCTTGTTTACGTAGAAAATTTCCTAATGGATTGCGAATTTAATTTTCAGTAGTAATATAACAAGTGCATTGAAAATTATCGATAATTTTTGGTAAATATGCCCGAATGCAAGTTGAGCTGAAAAAAACTCGAGTGCACGAAGTGCAAGAGCGATTTTTTCTGATTTAACTTGCATGAGTGAAGATTTGTCAAAACTTGTAGATTATTTGCAATGCACGAGTTATATTTTGTCAGAAAATTTCCTTCACCTAGCCTAGCTATCAAATTTCAGAGCGGTGCGTCAGGGGTTTTAATCTATATTAAAATAACGCTACTGGTCGCCCAAATTCGTCAAAAAATTGTCAAGACCAAAATATTTAATTCCCTCTCCGAATTTATATTTTCAACCAATCACAAACTCAGATTCCTTAGAATCGACCAATAAACGCATGAAAATCTGTTAATTTCGGAAAGTATATTAGTGTATGATTATGTTTATTGGTCGTTTCTAAGAAATCTGAGTTTGTTATTAGTCGAAAACGCAAATTTGACAGGATAATCAACATCTGACAGGGGAATGTAAAATTATTACCGTGTAATAGAGCTCCTATTGGTAGTCTCTAGAAGATTTAAGATTTGTGATCGGTTGAAAACGCAAATTTGACAGGTGAAGGAAATTTTCGCGTAAATTTATACCGTAACAAACAATTTTTCTTTTTTTCTAAGTGGTGAACTTGATGGTTCTTCCATTATTTTTACAGCCTCCTTATCAAATGCCCTTTGAGCTGACTTTTCATATCTCTAATCACTCATTTCTCATGGCGTGAACTTATCGTATCACGGTTTTTCGCGATCGGAATTTATTCCAAATTAAACTCCAACTAAAGCAATTGAAGCTGTATTTCTGCATCTTCACGTACTCTTAACCGGAGATGGATTACAACTTCGCAAGCAATAATGAATGTTGCAAATTTTCCATTTAGATGTGTTTTTCCTAAGATGAGTATGTTATTGTTCTATCAGGACCCAAATGGCACTACCAAACAGCAAGCCGTGCCACAGCAAGTGCCCGCTTCGACCACCATCCAAGTTCAAGGTTCGAGTCGCCTATCGCCACAGCCCAACAAACAAAAATTAACGACCTTGCGGAATAGATCACCAACCGGGCAATCCCCGGTTAGCAAAACCCGTAAACCGTCGCAGATAAGCGACGGGTTGACCAGCCCCAAATCCAAAACTTGGCGCGGACGGGTCGCCAAACAATTCCGCAAAATACAGGGGGCGAGTTCTCCTAGCTCTCCGACCGGCCCGGATGTTTCAACTTTCGGCGTAGCTTTAGAGCACTGTTACCCATCAATAAACTGCCAGTTTGTGCCTAGGATAGTCGAAGTTTGTACCGAGATCGTCGAAAGTAAAGGCTTGGACGTCGTCGGGATATACAGGGTCCCCGGCAATAACGCCGCTATAACGGTGTTAACGAATTCCATCAATCAGTGTTATGACGGGGTTCCTCTGTCGGATGTTCAGTGGAACGACATCCACGTGGTTACGAGTTTGTTGAAGTCGTTTTTCCGGAAGTTGCCGGACGCCCTCTTGACGAGCGGGCAGTATTCGCATTTCATTGAAGTGGACAAAATTGAGGCTCCTTACATGAGAATGGAAGAGATGAGGTCGCTGGTTAAGAATTTGCCGCCTCACCATTACCACACGTTGAAACATTTGATGCTCCATTTAAAGAAAGTCAGCGATCATTGGGAGGTCAATAAAATGGAAGGGAAAAATTTGGCGATTATGTTTGGTCCCACGCTAATTCGGGCGGTTCAGGAGGATATGGTGACGATGGTGAATGATATGTCCCATAATTACAAAATCGTGGAGTCGTTAATTTGTCATGTAAGTCTCTTTTTGTTTGTTTTGAATTTTTTTCTTGTTTGTAACGTTCAAAAAGCTACAGATTTTAATGATTTTATCTGTAAATCAGTTGAACACTACACATTCAATTCTGTAAAATCACGCAGTCAAAACTTAATAGTGATCGCATACCAACAGATAGAAAGACAAGCAGATAATATTGTTTGTATTTGATTTATTTGATTGATAAGTATTTCACGTAATTTCGCGTTGAACTAAGTCATTTATCTTTTTTGTTCTGCTTTGATTAAATTCTAATTCTTAACCAGTTTTACTTTACACTGCTTCATTAGTTGGAAAGGAATGAAGACAAAGGGAATTTGTGTTACTATTGAAGCAGTGAAACTTGAGGAAGTATAACTCAAGAAAAACAATAAATAATAAAATTTCTGCACATGATAATATTTTAAAAATGGTTTCCTGTTCCTTTTTTACTATTCTTGAATGGAAAAACATAACTTCTGAGATAACTAATACAAATAAATTATTGATATGCATAAATGAACTATTTTAAATGAGTATTCTTAGCAACAGTTCCTACTCTTATTAAATTACGTCAACAACTTTGTGTTTATTTTTGATACCTGTTATGGTTGGTGTAATACATGATATCATGTTGCAGTAACTCAGACAAGATGCTTCACACTCTGAGTTTTAATTATGTGACTTTGCTGGTTTTATTTTAAATTTAGAAGCTGTTGAAATACAATTCCTGAAAAGTGTTTGTTGTAGTTTTCAAAATAAAAAGGTTTTATTCAGTTCAAAATCATTGTAAAACTGCTATGATGATGCTCGAAAAGAGCTTTTGTTTTCTATCTGTCTGTCTTTTCTTTTTCAAAAGATTGATATCATTCTTCTACATTTATCCAAATTTGAGGAATTAAATATAAACCTAAATTTACCGCTTCCCTCAAGGGGGTGTATTTCTGAAAGGAGACATCTAAAGAAAATTTTTTAGATAAGGAATCACCTCCCGAATTTTTTCGCAATATTTAAGAAACACCCTGTATATGTCCAGAGACCCTATAAAGTTAATTTTAATAGTGTATTTCATAAAAAAAGTGTTTTTGTGAAATATTTTACATTAGATTTTGTTTGCCAATAATTTTCCAGTTTGTTGGTTCACGTGAGAAAACTTAGTATCCGGATAATTTTGTATGTTTAATTTTTTGCCAGTTACAAGGTTGTTTAATTATGATGCCGCATAAACTAATTCATATTATCCTACTTTATTCTTTACTCTTGTGTATTAGGTTTTTAAAGTCTTCTTTGTTTGTAGTTCATGAATTAATTCGTCTTGAATGAATCTTTGGAGCTGCTTTATGTTGACTTTATTTTCAGTATTAAACAAGGTTTTGTAATTGCAATTTTCAGGCTGATTGGTTCTTCTGTGAAGACGACAGTGTCACACTCAAGTTACCAGCTCCAATTTCTGCACCAACAGAAATAATTAATAATGAATTGGAAGCACCAAGCAACCGTGCTCTTCTCTTGGACAATATTAGCAAAGTTGAAGGTAGCTCTAAATTCGGTAATTATAAATTATCCATGGCTAACTTGTGTGTTTGTGCATAGGTTTCAAACCAGACCACAAAGAAAAGAAGGAAATTTTGTCTTCAATATTATTAGCAGCGCAGCGGAAAATGAGGAAAGGTGGCAAGTCATCGAGCACTTCTCAGGAATCCAAAGACGATTCGTCGAATGATATGAGGGATTATTCTTACCAACCCATGTCACCCACTGATCTCAAACAGGTGAATAATCATGGTTGATTCTTCAAGGATCATTGTTAATTTTTTTTCTTGTGCTAGGAATCGCCTGAAGTTAAGCACAGTATAATCCCTACCACGGTCGCTGATATGGAGAACTCGGTTAAACAAAATGAAAAGTCATCTTGTTACAGTTATAATGACAAAGATATTCGAAGAAGGGTGGAAAATTTTATACAGGAAACGAATGCCAATTTACAGAGGAATAGAAGGACTGCAGACTTCGGAAGTTTAGGTAAGAACATTTTTAGAATCACTTAAAAATTTACATTGACTTCTCTAAGATAAAGCAGGAAAATATTTAATACTGTAATTCACTAATTTTTGAAAAATCCATTCATATTTCTAAAGACATTTGATGCTGTTTTTTCCATGCATTGCAGTGATGTTATCCAGTGTTTCTCAAACTTTTTACTCTGAGAACCTCGAAAATTAAATTCTTACAGAGGACCCCAATAAATTCTTTTGTAGTCAATGGTTTTAATTTATTTTTTGATTATTATATTTTATTGCCATTAATAACAATATAAAAAGTTTCCGGGGACCCCTTCAGAAGGATTCAAGGACCACAGCTTGGGAAACACTGATGTAATCAAAAGTCTATTTATCTCAATTAATAATTGAGTTACGATTTGTAATTTGATTCTTTTGTTTTACCTTAATCTTGTCTTACCTCTTTTGTTTTACCTTAATCTTGTCTTATCTCTTTTGTTTTACCTTAATCTTGTCTTACCTCTTTTGTTTTACCTTAATCTTGTCTTACCTCTTTTGTTTTACCTTAATCTTGTTTACCTCTTTTGTTTTAGCTTAATCTTGTTTTACCTCTTTTGTTTTACCTTAATCTTGCCTTACCTCTTTTGTTTTACCTTAATCTTGTCTTAGCTCTTTTGTTTTACCTTAATCTTGTTTACTTTTTTTGTTTTACCTTGATCTTGTTTTACCTCTTTTGTTTTACCTTAATCTTGTCTTACCTCTTTTGTTTTACCTTAATCTTGACTTACCTCTTTTGTTTTACCTTAATCTTGTCTTACCTCTTTTGTTTTACCTTAATCTTGTTTACCTCTTTTGTTTTACCTTAATCTTGTTTTACCACTTTTGTTTTACCTTAATCTTGTCTTACCTCGTTTGTTTTACCTTAATCTTGACTTACACCTCTTTTGTTTTACCTTAATCTTGACTTACCTCTTTTGTTTTGAGAATATCTAAAATATGATTGGAGATTTTTGATACAGTATTTTAAAAGGATTATTACAATGGATTTATTAAATTTAATTTATAACTATTATTAAATGAGTTATGGTTATCAATTCAATATTCTTAATTTCTCGCTATCACTCAAATGACTTTCATTTGTTTTTTGATTCTTAGCACAAATTTTAGTGTTAAATAAATTGTGATTAATAAATTGTTGGTCTCTCTGCAGAGCAACAGGGATTGCCGGGTGCATTGGGCAGTGTCAGCCAGCAGAACGTCCTAGCATCACTACCAAAAACGAATTTCGACGATCCTCACATACTCTCGAAAACAAACAGTGCTTCCAATGTGTTTTACAGAACAGCAAACAGTGATAACGTCGATAAAAACAGTGGTTTCATCGTGCAATATGACAAAAGAAGTGATCTAATTAATAATAAAAATAGTAATTTTAATAGTGCACAAATAAATAGGAACGGACAGTATCAAACTGTCGATTTAAATCAAAATAAACAGGCTAATAGTGGTTCGCAGAGTGTTTATAATAATAGGTATATGAATAAAAAGTCCGGTACAACAAATCTTAAACCGTTTGTGCCTGAGAGATCGTTACGGCGAGGCAGCTCTGTTGAAAACATCAATACCGGCATGATCGACATTGGCAACAATGGAATGATGAAGAAAATTAAGTATGGAAATGAGGTAGGTAGACTTGAAACAGTTGAAAAAATGGCTTTCGTTTTTTGATGATACCTATTCAAATGTTTTAAGAAGTTACTCTTCTGTTTTTATCAAAACTATGATCCTATATAATACATAAAATTATATAAAAATTGGCTGTTAATTTTTTCATGTATCTGTCATAGTTTAAAAGGTATTGGCTTTTAATATTTTTTTTTTATATTTGGCTATGCTCATTTGCAATATTTATTAATTTTCTTGTGTAATTTTGCCCAATTTTGTTAAAGTAATTTTGTAAGTCTTGGATGACAAAAATATTCATGCAAAGGTGCTTGAATGTAAACATTTTAATTTTTTAATTTACAGGGTGACCACAATCCAAGAACAGGCTCCCTTGATTCCCTACACAAAATCCAGGACGAAGATGGTAAGACCCCTTTTTTGCTGTACCAATAACATCACGGTATTGTTTTTTTTTTGCATTGTCTCCCGTGAAATATTTCCATTTGGTGGTATTTATTGCACCTTATTTTGTTTTTTTTTGTGTTGTGAAAATTTTCGAACTTTTCTTTTATTAATTTTTCAATATGTTAGGCTTTGGAGCCCCCATGGCTCCGGTGAGAGGCTGGAGGTCTGTTCGTCCTCCGACAATGCCTCAACGTCCTCCTCGTACACGTATCCATCACAGACTTTAATTGAGGTACTTCGCTGTGCCTGCTTTGCACTGCTACGCTGTAAATACAATAAACCCTAACACCAGCACAGCACAGCTAAACTCTTTGAAAATGATTGTTTTCGTTTCCCATACATAACAAGAATAATAAGTCTTTATAAAACGTTCATGAATGTTAACTGATGTGAACTCGATAGCTTTTTGTGTGTGTTTTCTGTTAAATTGTACAGAAACGGATTTACAAACGAACTGTTAAAAATGTCCATATTTTTGGCATGTATTGTAACAAATTTTTATGTCAGTGAAGACCCTAGAAATTTTCTGTATTGCGTTTTTTCTGCAGTTTAAATACAGAAGTTATAATACTCACTCCAGAATATTTAAAAAAAATTATCTTCAAATGTACAGGATAGACCAAATTCGAATGTTCTACTGGGTACCCGGTTACCATAATAGTGAAAATCTGATATTGCTCTTGGGTTATTTTTTTAAGATAAACAAGCCTGTGTTATCACATTTTCCATATCACTTTCCATTTGGCACTACAGAGAAAAATGAAATTTCATCATTTTTGTAAAATTACTACAACTTCTTTATTTATAAAAACAGAACTAAATGTTATAAAGGTTTTTTATAAACAATTGAATGCTTAATTTAAATTTTTTTTATTTTTTTTACGACGTTGATTTTTGGGATATAAAGTATACATGTTCGACCCCGGCAAGAAAAGTGACAACTCAAAAGGCTAACCTCTATCTGTCTCTACCTCCAACTTTACTACAGTGGTAGGAAGTGACTGAGGCATTTAGAATATTTTTTTGTAGCATATAAGCAGTGCAGGATTTACTTATAAGCTACACAAGCCATAGCTTAGGGCTCCCACTTTCTTGGGGGCTCCCAAAAAAAATTGTCCGAGTGAGCAATTGTCATATTTGGCACTGACATATAATATCTGGACTTATAAAGGGCCCCATATCTCAAATAGCTTAGGGTCTTATCAAGTCTAAATCCGGCCCTACATATAATTCAAGGATTCGTTTTAAACATTACAAATTCTTAATTATTTCAATTCCAAGTTTTGTGATTACTTTTTTTATGACATACCTACTGAGAAATGTCTGATTTTAAGTTGTGTCACTTTTCTTGCCGGGGTGCGATTATATTTTGAAAATGAAACCTTACTAGACCATGACTTTACATGAGAGAGTGTTTTTTTAGTTTTTCAAAAATATATAGTTTTATATATTTTTTGCAAAAAATAACTGAGTTATGGCCAATTTTGTGAAAATTTTATTACCCAAGTTTGCCATGATTTCGTAAACAAACAAGTGATGTTTGCAATTAATAAACAACTGAACGTTTCATTAATTGCAAACATCACTTGTTTACGAAATCATGGCAAACTTTAATAATAAAATTTTCTCAAAATTAGCCATTTCTTGGTTATTGTTTGCAACAAATATATAAAACTATATATTTTTGAAAAGCTAAAAAAATGCTCTGTCATATTAAATCACGGCATACTAGGGTTCCCATTAAAAAAAATGCAAGTTTACTTAATATCTCAATAAGGTACTTGAAAAAAAATAAGTTTTTAAATTAAGTATAAAAAAATTTAGAAAATACCTTAATAGCATTTAGTTCTGTTTTTATAAATAAAGCAGTTATAGTAATTTTTTTAAACAATGAAATATAATTTTTTGTCTATAGTGCCAAAATAAAAAGTTAAACAAAAAATCCGATAACACCAGTGTGTTTATCTCAAAAAAATTACCCAAGAGACCTACGTTTATCAAATTTTTGCTTTCTGTTATGGTTACTGAAATACCCTGTAAAATATTTGGATTTGGTCCTCCACCCTGTACAAGATGTTAATTCCTGTAAAATAAAGACAAAAAGTTTTGTAATCAAAATTTAGTTTCTCCATTTAGATCCCTGAAAAAGTTGTAAGTCCGCCTCTGGCAAGAAGTTAATAGCCTGAATTAACAGCTTTATATATTTTCAGGAACAGACTTGCATTCATCAATAATGAAAATTTTTGATGAAAAAAAAAGGACACTGAATCCATTATTAGGAGAAGACATACCATTTGCAGATGAGTCACCAGAACGGCCTGCAATCGACGTCGTTGCATATCAAAACAAAGAAAACATCCCTCACTCACCCAAACTATACCGGAATCCGAGCTTACACAAGAGCCTCATCAGCAGTTCAAAACTATCGACAAGGGACAACATAAACGAGACGAAGCCCAAGGAAATCAAAACGACAAACTCAGACGAAGAAAAAGACAGAGATTCCACTGAAAGTGTACCTGATAACGAAAGGCACATATCAAATAACGATAAACTAACACTAAACTCCAATAACATTAACAATAATAACAATAAATGTAACACGAATGTAAATTTTAGCATCGGACCGAGTACGATTAAATTGAAACGATCGGAATCCTTGAATAAACCGGAACGGACCGTGTCCCCGTCGAACAACAAACTGAAACGGTCGGAGAGCCTCAACAAAACCAGCGATAGACTGAAGAGATCTGACAGCTTGACGAAAAACGAAAAAACCGAGTCCAACATCAACAGGAAACGCGAAATCTCTTCGGGGGCCCGACGCACAAACAAGGAATTCATGAAACTGAAACGGAAGAACGGGATGCCCGAACGGTCGATTAAACGTCGACACACGGTCGGGGGTACGAAGGATCTCGACAAGGTGCATTGGCTCGACAACCGATGCGAGGAAGAAAACCTGGACGCGAAGGAAAACAACAAAGAAAAAAGTTCGTTGCGAACCAGTTCGCCCGATCTGAGTTCGGCACGAAGGGAACGCCTTTTTTTCGAAGTAAATTTAATAGGGCCCCAGAATATGGTCGTAGCTCTTCGACAGCACTTAATTGGGGCCCGGCCCCAAAGCTTACCGGAGCCTAGAATATTTACTGTACCGTTAGAATCTCACGTATGAAAAATAATTTCGAGATACCTAATAGAGTGATAATGTGACTTATTTTAAAACTGTTACCTAGTAATAGTATGATTTGGTTTTCCAATTCGACGACTTATTTATGAAAAAAGTTAATCGCGATCGTCTACAAGCCCACGGCTGTAGAAGTGCCTTAAAAGAAATTGATTTAAAATCGCTTAAATCAGCCTCTTATATTAGAATCGCTGTATGTTAAACATACATTTCACCAGTGACGCTGTTAAGGGGGGGACATGGGGGGCTTAAACTTTCGGGTAGTTTATATATATTTCAGAAATATATTTCTGCTCGAGAGCTACTTTAGTGGCTAAAAAAATTGCCCCCCCTAATTTTTATTAAAGTGCACTGTCTTTTTTTTTTAATATGAGAAATTGTGGAGTCACGAAAGTTTTTGCAAATGTAAATATTGTTAGAAATTCGGATATGCTCGAAAAATCTTGAATTGAAATAGCTGCTATGAGTTAGTTGCGGTTGTTTTTAGCCTTTCAATTGTTTTTGAATGTGTATAGATTCATAACAGCTGAATGACAGTTTGAAAACAATCGAATAGGTATTTGATTGTTTTTAATTGACTGACTAATTCAACTGTTTTAAATTTCATGACATTTTGATGTTTTCAATCCATTCATCTGTTTTATTCGTATTCAAGTTTATAAACAGTTGAATATATTGGATTAAAAACAAGTGAATGAATTAAAACGTAATTTTGAATGTTTGCTGTAAAATTGGCATTCCCTATTATTGTAGCAAACAACCAATTCGAAATACTGTGGCATCAAAATTATTTAGCCTGCCAGCACATTCAGTTGTTTTTGAATGCTTACAGGTTCATAACAAGTGAATAAGTGACAGATTGAAAACAATTGAATAGGTATTTGATTGTTTTTAATCGGCCGACTAATTCAACTGTTTTAAATTTTATGACATTTTGATGTTTTCAATCCATTCATCTGTTTTTAATCGTATTAAAATTTAAAAACAGTTGAATATATTGGATTAAAAAGAAGTGCATGAATTAAAACGTAATTTTGAATGTTTGCTGTAAAATTGGCATTCCCAATTATTGTAGCAAACAACCAATTCGAAATACTGTGGCATCAAAATTTAACTGGTTTTTCTAAACTAAAATTAAATATTGGCAGTGTTTTGTTTTTGGATTTTTTAAGATTACTGAAATTTGGGCTTTATTGGCTTTTACCTTAAAATATAAGTGCACCTGATCACTATTTATAAAGAAAAATTTGCAACTTTAAGTTGTAATGTAATGTTTAGTAATTTTCAATTTGTTAATTGTCTAATTCGGACCCTGAATTACATTCAGCTAGAAAAGACTTCCGATTGAAATCATGTGCAATAGTTTTGTGCATTGATTCGTTTGTAATAATAATGATGAAATCCTTGGCATCTTTGCTTTAAGCATACATAACTTCGTTTCGCGTCGTTTTCATGCGAAATGAAATCATTCTGTAAGCATAACATTTAAGGCATTTACTGTTTGTTACTTTTTTTTTAAGTTGGCTTTTTTAAATGTGATTCTAAAATATTCCAATTATAAGCAGATAAATTTGTGATAATTACTTCTATGTAAATTAGCTATTAACTATTTGTATATAATTTTGTGTGTATTTTATTATGTGAAAATTATTTCTCCTTGTAAATTGATTGTTCGTGCTTCCCCTTAAGTATGTATTAGTATCGTTTTATTAATTCACAATTGAGTAGGGTCTTTTTAAATTTTGATTGCAGTATTTGCTTAATACTGTGCCAAATTTGCATAATAAATACTCTATCTGCACTATTCGTATTTTATTTTTCTGTATATTTGTTTAATGGCTTGATTATGGTGTAGAGAGGTGATTTTTTTATGTACTAGGCTGTTTAAATCTTGCCTGTTATTGTTTTTAATAGTCATAAGTACAAATGTATGTGTTGTTGTATTTTGTGAGATTTGTAAATATATTTTGAAGCTACTCTGTCATTATTAACACTTAAATGTAATACTGATGTGTTTATTTAGCTCAAGAAACACCGACGTTTAGCATGGACTTCCAAATGGCAGCTGATGGGTCTTATTTTTAATTTGTTCCTCTTGTACCTTTCAGTGTCAAGGTACTTGATGGGTCTAATTGAACAAAATGTTCCTATTTTGTGCAGCAACAGATATCAAAACTTAAGGTGCCCTAAAGGCGTGTAGATTCTTTAATTTATGGAAAATTTCAACTGCTTGATTTGGAAAGACGTTTGGTTGGTGTTTCAATTGTTTCGAGTATTTAGTCGTTTGTTTCAATGCATTTTCAACTGTTTGGTCTTGTTATTGGCTTGCCTCTTCGTCCATATCTCTTCCTGCCAATGGTTTATATTAAGTTGCGCGTTTTTCGTAAAATTTTCCCGTTTAAAAGGGAGAAAGAAGAAAATTTCAAGCGATTTTTCCACAGCATTTTCAAATGTACTTTGGCTGGGTTTTGCCCCGTTCATGGTTGTTAATTGGGTTGTCTATATATCTTCGCATTCGGTGGTAAGGGAAAGGGACCTAAACCAATGGAAAATCTAAAGAACCCCAGAGTAGGGCTAAGGAAGCCACTGGTACTAATCTCATAAAATTTTCGTCTACAAAGAAGGTGAAGAGTTTTGACTTCAACCCTTTTTTCATATAAATTTTACGAAAATTATTCCTGTGGTTGTTTGGTGAACCACAAAGATTGGTAATTCATTCTCCAACTACGTCTTATTCTGGTAAAATTTCCATGTTCCTTGGAACGTTATTTCGCAAAAACGTCCTCAAAAATGATTGATTGGGTAATCATATTTAACGTGGAAAATTAAAGCAGTATTTGAATTTTGCCCTGCTGAGAGTTCAACGATATCTTTTCTTTCAACATGTCTCCAAAGATCACAAGAATATGATGGGATCATGGGCGTCTGCAGAAAATGATCCAGGGGGAGGCAAACCTTGCAGAGAAATGCATTAAAATATTAACGAACTTGACGCTCTTTCATTTGGTCATTAATGGAGTACCTACTCGATTCCAGGGAGAGGCAAGTGCCCCGTTTTTCCTCCCCTGTGGACGCCATTGATGGGATCATTTACACTTAACTTCGAAATGTTTTTGGCGCCTCGTAGCGTATTTAAACTATTCTTTGTGGCTTCTTGGGAACCCTTGAGTAGATCCTCCAACCACAAGCCTTTAAAACCCACAATCAAATGACTTTAAACGAAAATTTGCAACACAATCGATAGTTGTAGACTGGATAAAGTTATTCAAATCTACCCTTAAAGTATTCTTCACTTATAACCACTTTTAATGTCTTTTAAGTGGGTAAAATTTTTGAAGATATTTATACCAAAAATATTTTTATTGGCAAAACTTTCCATATTCGAAAATATCTTTCAAAATACCCCAAAAATTGACACATTAAGATCAGTCTGAGTCTGCCTTGCATGGATTGTTTTTACGTCCTTTCGTAGTATAGACTACCATTTTGAAGGGCCATTTGAACACTTTCTAACAAGTTGTGCCCCAAAAAAACTTTTACCAGACGATCAAAATCCTACTAAAATTGACAAAAAATTGCGATGATATCAAGCCTATACTTCTTCAAAAACGATTTTTCCTTGGGTTCAAAATTTTTTCTCGTTTCCAAAAGCTAAGCAAAATGATCTCCAATTAAATTATGCCTTTGTTTCCACCGTAAACATACCACAATGTCGCCTAGCTGTGTCAACTGGCTGGAAAACACCTTTGTTGAACATTGCTTTAGCATAATTTCATATTAATAATCTCTACAAAAAGCCCTTTGTCACACAGTACATTATACTCTGGTGAATGGTAATTCGCCTCATATTTCGTACCTAGTATATGACCCATATTAATTTAATATAATAGGTACGACAACATGAGCTTATGACTAACGAACTGTGCCGTGTGTGGCATTTAATTTTTAAAAACACGATCAAAATTGGAATTTCTGTCTTTCGTACAGGCCGACATGGATAATCCTTGCACCAGTTGAAGATAGTGCGCATAATAACGTTCATAAAATTGAATACTTTTAATACATTTTCGGGTAAACCACAGCGGTTTCCTGATTTTTCCGGCTAACAATAGTAAAAACCACCGGAAATTGGGTTTGATAGGCATAGATTTGGTTTGAAATCCATCGGTTCTTGGCTTGGGTAAAAAATAATGTTAACGTTACGTAGATTCAAAAATGTTATTATCTGTTCATTTTAAATTGAGCCATTCCATTATACGCATGTACAAATCTTCCACAATTTTGAAGCTCGCAAACTAGTTTTTGCTAACGTTTTGTGCAAGAACACGTGTTAATCGCCGCAGTTCGATTGCACGTTTTTGCTACAATTTCTTACCGCAATATATCTGCATATCCATTGCAGTGCGTGTATATATGGCATGTGGTGTGTTTGTGGGTACAGTTTAAGGACTTAATAACTTGAAAACATCTCAAAAACTTGGTTTTAAACCAAAAGAACACTTTGTTTTCGTCATTTTGTGGATTATCAACGTGTTTGAAGCTTGGTTTAGTTCAAAAACAGCACGGGCGACATGTAATGTAAGTTTGATTTATCTTTCAATTTTCTGCAATTGTGGAATTTGCTATAATCGACCTTAAAGTTAGCACATGTGGTCATTTAAGCGACTTTTGGTTTTGGAATTTTGAACACGTACTTTTGTGTGCCGTTGCTGTTATATTTCGCTAATGCAGTGGACTTAATACCTATTTTCTAACATGAGCTAATTAAGCGCAGATATGAACTGGAAATTCCTTCGAATTTAGTACGCTGGTTCTTGAAAACTGGCTATGAAAATATGCTTGCATCTCGTGAACGTCCGTGAAAAGTGCTGAAATGTTTTCAAAGCCACAATTTTATTTCGAAACCTTACAAAAATACTTCGCCAGTATGAAATTTGAAGTTTGAAAAGCAGTTTAATCTTTCGATTCAGTTTTTTGAACTTGAATTATTTTCTCAACGGTTTGAGTAGACATTTTTCTAGAATTTGTTGATTGTAAAAGGTGTGTTTACTTTGGGCAATGCTAAAGTCGCGTTGTTTTAATCGAAAATCTTGCTACAAAAATTTAGGCCAGGGCTAAAAACGTTAACATAAAATTTTGCAGTTAAAGGACACAATTTTGTTAAAGTTTTAGTTGGGTATCCATTCCTCTTTTGCTGTCAGGCGTCGAGGTGTTCTGATTTGCAGAACTTTTTTCATTTAACTCTGTTCTTGGCTAATTTCGCAGCTTCGTTCCATGTGGTGCTCTTCCTTGACAATACTTGTCCCACTTCTTGGTTCCAGCTTCTACGTGGTCTTCCTCTGCTACTCTTTTTGTCCCAGCCTGCGTACCATTTTTTTTTTTACAGGATTCCCATCCTTCATTTCTGATTAGGTGCCCAAACCAATTAAGTTGTCTTTCTTCTATTTTTTGAATGATTGAATCAACTTCGAGCCTCTTCCTAATTTAACTTAATTGGTTTATGTTAATTTTATTTATAAAATCATATTTTAATGACCTCCCCATGGCCAACAATCCTTCGGCCATTTTTCTAATAAGTAATATTTTCGGCTAAGAGTTGTAGGTATGTATATGGGATCACGTTACTTGAGATTTTCTCCCAATTTATACACACACTGTATATAAGGCTTAAGGCTATTTCTTTTGTTCCAACTCCAACTAGTGGACATTAAATTTGACTGAATTTTAAGAAATTCAGCGCAGAGTACCATTGCTGTATTTTCACTAATAAATCGATTTTAAAACATGTGTGTTGAGAAAATGATTTTTCCACGTTAAACTACATTCTTGAGCTCTACTAAACTCGATTTTTCTTTACCCACGTGGACGAATTAGAAGAATATTGGAATAAAACGGTGATGGTACCAAAGCGTGCAGGCAAACATTTGTACTTTTCAAGGTTATCAAAATAGCTTGTGCTTATTCGTTACTTTGTTGTATAGCAACATATTTAGATAATATATCGATCGGCTGGTTAGCATATCTCGCAAAAAAATCAACCGTAAGAAATTTTAGCCACGTACGCAATATTAACACTTTTTTCACCTAACATGATATGTTCCTTTCTCCTAATCTTGTAAATACATTTTATCACTGGTGTGCTAAAAATTTTTGCCTATTTTTTTTTGTTCGTGTTATCACGTCTAGTGCAATTTTCATACAGTTTTTGCTAGATGCATATTTTAAAACTTAGAATAAGTAATTGTTTAAGCGGACGTATGTAGGCCAAGTATGATTAGTTTACTTGTAGGTATTTTGTGTTGTTATTATCAATAGCCGAGTATCAATTTGGTTTTTTGGGACGGACGCACGCGACAGTCCATTTTTGAAGTGTATTGGTCATAGATACTTATTTATGTAAATGAAAGTTTTGCATTTTAAGTATGTTTACGTAATTAATACACCGGTTTTCGACTCGGAAATAAGAAAATTTGTACGTGATGTGATGTTAGTTGTGTTCTTTTTTGATTGTAAATGAATTTTTGGGAAGCACGTGCGCCACTGATAGTTTTTGAAGTGTATAAGACAGTTTTTGGAATACATTTTTGAATAATAATTTCACTTATGCCGTCTTTGGACTCAAAATAATTGAAACTTTAATGTGTTTGTGTTGTTATTCGTTATTTTTTTCTTTTACTTGGTTTTTTGGGGCGCACGTACGCCACTGCTAGTTTTTCCCAGGCATTAATTACGGTTACTCGTGCATGGCAAATTATTTTTCCATTTTAATCACCTTTTGCGTAATTAATTCACTGTTTTTGGTCTCAGAATTATTGAAATCGTGTGTATTTGTGTTGTTGGATGTGATTCTTTTAATTTAAGGTGGATTTTTGGGACTTAACGTACGCTACTGCCGATTTTAAAGTGTGTAATACACAGATACTTGTTTATGCAAAATATTCTTTCATTGCAATTAGGTACGTTTACATAATTAAATAATTGATTTTGGACTCAGAAATAGTAAAATTGCGTATGTTTGTATTAACCTCTGATATTTTTTAATTTAACTTGGATTTTTGGATATACCTACACCACTGCTAGTTTTTAAAGGGCATTATTTGCAGATGCTTGTTTATGCAATTATACTTTTGCACTTTAATTACGTTTAACCTTTAAGTAGTCGCACGGCGCCGCAGAGGCGCCAAGCGTGTTTTAAATCGTTGTTACATTTTTAATTATTTTTTGTCACCAATATCTGTTTATGTATTCCTCAATTGTACTTTTAGGAATACAAATTGTATAGTATTATTCTTATTTCTCTATTTTACAGTCCGTAAAATGCAATTATGTGCTACTCGGCATGGACGCTGTCTTTTATGCCCTAGGGCTAAAAATCGACATTCGCAACAAATTTGTTCGCAATATCGCAATGTCATAGAAATATTTGTTCAGAACATACAATAAAATTGTGCAGTGAATGCTTTGCATCCAATGTTTGATTCCTATTAAAAAGAAATTATTTTATGTTTTTACAGTTATGTTTTATATACAGATATATATATTTTATATCTTATAATTTATTTAGTCATTGTTATTCCTTTTAAGATTTAGCTTATATTTTATGAATAAATCAGTTTAACACATTTTTAAGATTTTAAGTCAAAAACATTGTTATAAAACCCCAATGGTGCCTCCGAGGCGCCACGCGAGTAGTTATGTATACACAGTACACGCGACTAGTTAAAGGTTAAGTAAAGAATTTACTGATGTGGGGCTCAGAACTATTTAAATTTTGTGTCGTTATTGATTTTTTATTTGACTGTAAATTTTTGGAACATAAGTACACCTATGCCAATTTTTTAAGTGTATTGTTCACAGATATCTGTTGAAGCAAATATATTTCTACATTTTTATTACGTTTTTTTCATTATTTCAATGATTTTGGATGCAGAAATGGTGAAAATTGTGTATATTTATTGTGGGTTTGATTTTTTTTAAATTTAACGTGGATTATTGGCACGCACGTACGCCCCTGACGATTTTTCAACTGTGTTTATTACCGATGTTAGTTTAGAAAAGTATATACTTGCATTATAGTTGAGGTTTCCTAAATAATACACGGTTTTTGGAGCCAGATTGTAGAAAATTGCGTGTTTTTTTAATACCAATTTTTGGTATTCACACACGCCACTGTCGGTTTTTTAAGCCTTTTTTCATTGACATACGATAATGCAACACATTTTCGCGTTTTAATAACGATGCAGGCAATACTTATATTGTTTTTGATTGTGAATGATTAAAAATTGTGCGGCGTTCATGGTAATTTTTTAATTTTACCATTTTTGGAACGCAAATAAGCTATACTGAAGTGTATTGGACACACATATTTGTTTATTCAAATGTTCTTTTGCATTTTAATGAAGGTGTACATAATTAAATAACTGTTTTTTGCTGATAGTCGTTGTACATTGTGTATTTTGGCGTTGTAAGTTGTGTTCCTTTGTAATTGAATGTGAGGTCCATTGATTCAAGCGCGTTTATAACACAGGGAAAAGAGCGGGTAATCAAAATATTGTGACGACAGCCCACAGAACAGATAACAGCAGAAAACGCAACGCCCTTATCACTTCAATTACATATCGTTTGTGGTATTATAATACATTATCGTTCGTTAACACAACACATTAAATTGTGTCGCTGTTTAGCAGTAGTACAACGTTAAAAAATCGTGTTAAACCAGTACAATAAAGAAAAAACGACGAATCCGTCTTGGAGGTTTAGTGTTGTCGTTCAAGTTATAACAATTTTGTGGCGAGTAAAAAGTTTGAATGAGCGGTATTATGTAAAATTTAGACAATCCTGACCCTAAGAAGCAAAATCGATTTTCCAACCTACGCACGCCTTCGCAGGCAGAAGCGCCGGCGCTCAGCGTCGGTCTAGCTTCAGTCGACAACAGCTGGAAAATACGAAGACGGCCCAGACCGTCACGTAACTTGTGTCATTTTTGACAATCTATAGTGTCACTGAAAGTTTAGGACGTACGCAAAAGATGCTGTGATCAGCACTGGCCCCACTAACAGGTAAGAACCTTAGAATTTTCCGAAATAGCTCGTTACATCAGCGACGCCAGGCGTCTTCGAACACCCACCTGTTTGGACAATATGTTTCTTCAGCTACATTAATTAAAATTCACAAACCCTGGGTTTATTGACATCTACTGCTCCTTCAGAATCCTATAACTCTTCTTCCTTCGAGAAGAAGTCTTTGATATTTCGGTTCATACGTGTGCCTTTGTTGTTTCCTTGTAATCGCCCTAATGTGTGGCTATATCATAATGGTTTTCTTGTATTCCAGGCCATGCCGGGGCCCATCGCTGCCCTGTGCTCAGCCCTACTGCTCCTAATAGCAACGGTTGGACCTCCTGGGGTCCACTCAGAAGGAAATGTCGGTGAGTACCAGAATAGCATTACTATAATTCCATTACGCTCCGAAACAATAAGAAACAGCACGTTCTTAATAGATTCTTTGACCTGAAATCTTGAAGGAAATGTTTGTAACATGCGACCTAGTTGTTTTTGTTAAAACCTTATGCATAAATTTGCTTCGTGGCTGCGACAATTATTAGATAAATTTATCTACGGGTTTTAAGCCGTGGAAGCTTGTTAAGAAGTCCATTATGAGATTGGTCTTTTTTTATTATGTGTTTAGCCTTTACGTCGGCGTATTGATGGAATTGAATTTAATGAAAAAGTTAGCGGAATATCAGATTTTTAACCATATACGGTTCAAAATCGACCGGTGTCGATTGGTTTGGTGTACTTAAGACAAAATTTTTGTGTCTTATTATCTTAAATTTGACGCTCAATGTTTTTTTTCATTTGGAAAAATTTGTGGGGTGTTAATTTCTAAAAGAAAAGCACCGAACATTAGATGAATGCAATTGGCAAAGAACGCAGACAATTTTATCGATAGAAGTAACAAAACGTCACTGAATAAGAGACATTAATTTGTCTAAGAATTAATAAAAATGTCTATTCGAAATGTGTTCTATTTTGACACACAATCTTAGACAAATAATATCTCATTTTTCTTTAGACAAGAAGCAATTTTTAAGTGGAAGTGAAAGTCTTAATCCCGTGTCATTTTATGTTGAAATTGGCATCGTATTTTTTACTGTGCAGTAATTAATTAATGGTTTTGGCCTTCCTTGCTTCGGAGATAAACCCAGAACTTTAAATTCCCCACTTCTACCCTTGATATCTTTAAAGAAAGTTGTACCAAATAAAACGTTCTATTTGGCACGTCTTTCTTAAATCTCATCAACTTTATCTTTGGCCAAAGTGTCTTTTCTCTGTCGGTATTTTATTTTTTTGTTAAGTTGCCTCTTCTAGAATTTTTAACAGCTTAACTTCTAGGGATTTTTAAATACCCTGACTGTGATTTTAACAATAGTCAATAAGACCGTCTTTTACCAAGGCTAGCCTTAACAGATTTGTTTTATTGGACATACATAATTATGCAGTGTGTCCAAAAGGAATGGAATATGTTATATATCTCTGTAAATATTTACTTTAGGGGAAAATGTTTCGAATAAAAGTTGTTTGGTACTAAGTTTTCCAACATAAGACAAAATTTAATTTTTTTTTTTCGGATAACAAAAGCGCAATGAAAAACAATTGAATTTTTTTAAATGACAAGGTACCCCTTTGTTATACTCATTTGATAGAGAATTTTTTTCTCTTTTCAATGATCTTTAGTAGCCTTACTTAAGCAACTTTTTGAGAACAATGCAAAAATTATTTTAATTGATTAGTATTCCTCTTCACTTACGTCCTCCATTTTGATTTGGGTCGCCCTCGTCTCTTCCTTCCCCCTAGCGTGCTCGTCTTTACCAATTTCGGTATTATTGTTTCGGCCATTCTCTCCAGATGCCCTAACCTCCTTAGTCTTTGCACTTTTATAACACCTATGTTATTTTTTTTATTGTAGAGCTCCTTTAATTCGTCGTTTGTTCTTCTTATCCACCTATCTCCATTTCTCTTTTGGACATAGACCACTGTTAAAAAATGTCTCGACGGGTCTTGTGGGACTACGGTTCTGACCATGCTTTTTCAACTGTTTCTAGTCTTAGCTTTTTCTTTCTCTTGTTATACCTTCATCTGTTTTAAGTCCTTTGTTCCTCCTTCAATTTTGGTCTTCGTTTTTTTGTTGCTCCTTAGCCTGCTTCGACAACTGCTTTATCTGTTCTTTTTCCTCCAATCCTAGCTATCTTTAACGCTGCATCTTTGCCACTGTTCTTGTGCGTATAATTTCATTACTTCAAGGTCTTGTTCTCCATCTTCCACCCTATTTCATCCCTTCATAAATCTTCCGTAAAATTTTTCCCGAACTTTTAATTTTGTTTTGGGAGCTTTTGCTCAAAATCCATGTTTCACTTGCTTATAACCCGGACGGTTGTAACACGGTTTTATAAATTATCTTTTAGCGTCTCTCAGCACTTGATTTTATCTTAACAGCCTCAGTAACGCTGTCTTTTTAGTTCTACTTATAAGCCTTTTGGAAATTTCATTTTCCTCTTCGTCGTTGTTCGTTTTTATGACCCTTAAATACTTGAAGCTTCCGACCTCTTCAAAGAAGTACTCCCTCTTTCCTCTGTCTTTATCTTCATGCCTCCATCTATTAATTCTAGCGTTTCTGCCATTACAATACACTTGGTTTTTGTTCGTTTACTTTAAGACCATATTCCACAGCTCTTTTCATCTTTGAAACATTGCTCGTGGTTCTTTTCTAGAACTGTTAACTGTACAAAATCTTCAGCTAATGCAAGGCATTGATGTGTGTGTTGATATACAATTCATGGTGCAAATAAATTTATTAAAAACTGTATGCAGCTTTCATATTGCGTGTTGCCTTAAAACGAGGACACAGAAATTACACGAAGCTTTTTTGTAGTGCTCGTAGTTTTTCAATTATAACATGAAAGGCAAAAGTGGTTCGCTTGGCGTTAGATTTCTATACAAAATTGTACCGCCCTTATACTTTAAACGAAACATATCGGAAATAAGTAGTTGCATTTATAAAAAAAAAGATTTTTAAAAATGTTCTTTGTTACTCACAAGAAAGGGTCACGATATGTTGTCGATAGAAGGCTGTGTTTATTGCATCAAGAACATCAAAACTAAATGTTTTGCAGAGTTATACGTGCCACTGGCCATCTCCTCCGGAAAAATAGAGCGAAAATTGTAAAGTTAAATAATTGTTATTATTTATCTCTTCCTCGTAATAGCTGTTAGTAATTGCCTATTGATAAACGGATATTGCTCGACTGCAGCACATTTAGTAGATTTTGAAACATTACACAATTTCCGTTATTACTCGGTACACTCATTTTGTGATGCGCTCGTCCAAATGTCCACTACAAGCAAAAAAGAAATAAAAGAAGCTCTGTCCGCCGACAGTAACATCTTATCCGTTTTTGTGGAGAATCCCCTTAAGGGATTGGCAATTAGGTTTCGTCATTCCATCGACCGACTTATAGCCAACTTGTCCGTTCGGTTTTCTCCGACATTTTTTAAATTATTAAGTTTTGATTCATTTTAAATTAGGGGTTTGGAGCAGTCCGATTTTTTAGTTGCTTCGCTCCAGCTCCGCTCCGGCATCAAGATGCCTGCTCCAGCTCCGCTCCAGCTCCGCTCCAGCTCCGCTCCAGCTCCGCTCCAGCTCCGCTCCAGCTCCGCTCCAGCTCCGCTCCAGCTCCGCTCCAGCTCCGCTCCAGCTCCGCTCCGCGCTCCAAATATTAATAAAATAAGTTTTTTATTTAAAATTTGTTTTTAAAAACAAAGCTAAAATTTTATGAGATATGTGGAAATGGACCAAAAATTACAATATTTGACCCTAAGAAACAAGTGAAGTTAAATAAATGAACAAATTATTGATCTTCAGTTAAAAAAGTTAAAAAAATAAAAAAAAGTTCTTTAAAATTTTTCAAAATTCAAATACAAAATAATGAAAATTAATATTCAGAAAAGTTACATTATAATAATTTTACTTCAAAAAAATCTAATTCAGTTTGTTTATAATTTTATTAAATACTATACCCATGAAAGTAATTCATAAAAAAAAAAAATTGTAGTTTATAATAGTAAAGTGGAGCAGTGGAGTAATCAAAATTCTTTGCTCCGGGCTCCGCTCCCGCTCCGGGCAAAAACCCATTGCTCCACTGCTCCGCGCTCCAGCTCCGCGCTCCGCTCCAAACCCCTGTTTTAAATAAAACCTTGTGAAGCCAAAAATTGGGTTACGCAGCCTAGTTTATAATCAATCAATTTATAATCAACGTCATTGTTTTAAAATTGACGTCAATTTATTGCGTTTCTTTAAAGATACTTCTATTGTGTGGACCAGAAAAACATTAAACGGGGCCTTTCATTAACAAACACTTAAAATATTCAGTTTTGGAATCCTAAACAGATTGCTAAAATCCTTTGAGGAAACTACAAGTCTTTAAAAGTTTAAATTCATTCCAAATGAAGCCTACGTCAGGATTGTTGTGCTTGTACCTAATTCAGTAATTTTTTTGGTGCTTTGTTAGGAGTATTAATTTTCGAGTAAATGTCCTTTACTTTTGTCGAAATATTGTCACTTACTTGCTATTTTAATACTTGTTTCCGTGCCAAATAAAAGACGGATTTGTAAAAGATAGTTCCTACAATATTCTTCTGCTTCTAAACCAATCTTCCATCAGAAATTGACTAGCTATTTTTATTTTATTCACATCAACTAGAAATAAATCAAGGGAGCTACATCCACAATTCTCTTAAGTTCTTCCACCAAGACCTTCTTCCTACCAACACTTTAGCCATTTATATTTCTTTGCACGATGACTCTAAGTATATGTTCTTTATTATTCCGCCTTCTTGCCCTATCCTTTTGAGTATTTCGACATTCATAACCCTTTCAATCATGAAATTTTCAGTATCCTTCTGTAGCACGATATTTTAAACTCTTTCAATTTCTAATGTGCTATTTTTCATGGTTGGGATTCCGATTGCAGGCCATTTTCTTCATTTTAACAACCACAAAACGTTTAAGTTACGTTTTAAGTCATGAAATGAATTACAAAAGTATAAATTTTCGATTCAGTTCTCACACAGTTTTGTGTAACAATCTTAAATTGAAAAACGCCGTGTTTGCATAAGAAAGTAATAAAATTTTTCTGCAATATCACCAAGTTTTTTGCGTTGTACTTTCTGGAAGTTCCAGCAAGGATATTCATAATAGGAAACCTGTGATTTATGATTTTGTTTTCAGTGGTTGCTTTTAATGAAATTAAAAAGAGTGGGCTTAGCACTAGTGTAGGTGGTTTCTTGCAAAGCGTAGTTTTTAATTTGTTTGCTGCATCTGTTTCGCGAGATTGATATCTCACAGCGGTGATATATTCTGCATACGTGGTAGTTATAAAAGACTCCTAAACAGCTTTTATTCTGTTTAATATACAGGATTACCATGTTAGTTTAGGAGGTATCGGTTGCTGTATAATGTTTTTTTAGCATAAATTTGTAGTATACAGGCAAAAGGCAACTTCTAAAACACGTTTTTGCTCTAACAAGATTTTGGCAATCTTAATATATCACGGTACTTATGCAAGGGTTCCCGTTAAGTATTTTTTCTACTACCTCTTATGTAAATTACTCTTACCGTGCAGCCTGCATGCATAGTGAGTCCTAACTCCTAAGCAAAACGAACACTTGTCTAGAAAGATCGAAGTAGCCTTACGTCAAACACTGCCTGCATGCATAATAAGTGAGTTATAACGTACGGTAAGCAAAACGCACACTTGTCTAGAAATGTCAAAGCAGGCTTTTGTCAAAATTGACGAGACAACGTATTTACATGTGTAAATTAGCCAAAAAACCGTTGAAATCGTGTGTATTATGTGATCGTAGAAAAAGTAAGCCACATAACACCAGTTATAAAGCAATTAATATGCTTCTTACAACTATTGTAACGTAATATACTACCTATAAGAAAGTAGTAGCTTTCAGATTGTAATAAAAGCGTTGTATTGTTTTTTTTTTTAGTGGTTTTCCATCTACTGATTAAAAGACATCCGGTTTTTGCCCATTTTCCGGTTATAGTTGGCGTCTTAATCAAACGTTCTGTATTTTATTGAACATCACCACCTACTGTTCTTAGTTGTCAGGGCAGTCACCTATCATCCCATCGAAAAGCTCAGACAAATGTCAAATGCGAAATGACTTCGGTAAATTGTTTTCTCCCTCGAAAATGATTTTTATATCGGTATTATTGCCAATACTTTTCCAATTGTTCAGTCGCAGATATCAGAAGTTGTACTGCCCGCAGCTATAGACGTTGCTCGCAATGTTTTCGTCTTTGCTACTTTATTTGCTAATGTAACGTTTTTTTTTGTGTGTTAAGGGGTTCGGCTTTGATGCATTAGCGGAGGGAAAAGCTGTGAGGGTTCTTTGTACAAAGGAGTATCCGACGAAAACGTAGAAAATTCGGTCGCAAAATAAACTAATAAATATCTTTGCTCTGTGGAGTCGAGTTGCTACAGAAGAACGGGAGAGAAATCTTTAAATTTTAAGTTTAGATGAGCTTATTATAGCGATGCCTTTGGGCTAAAATGAATTTATTTATTATCGTTTCAATTTAAATTCGCACTTAATGAATGTAATTTTACGAGCTCATGGGAGCTTCATATTTTTATCAGTTTTTGGATCGAGTATCTAAACAATTTTTTTGCTATGATTATTTCTAAAATTAATATATTTCTCTATAGTGTATATATATTAAATAAATTTTAGAGACTAGCATTTTGTCTGGCTGTACATAGTTTTATCGTACATTTTTTTTAGCCATAATCCTAAGGATTATATGGGTCAATGATGATGAAATGGTTGAAGCAAGTTTTATTTTGACACAGAGTTAAAATAAAACTCCATAGTACATTAAAAGACAACAAACTAACGGATGAAGTAATGTGACTTGAATTATTTGAAATGGGTCCGTAAGTAATGCCAAAAATATAAACCATTATCACGGATAGTGTTGCAACTAAAGCGCATACAAAAATAAATTTATCTTTGTTAGTTCTTGACCAATGATTTTGCCCAAATTTTGTTGGTTATGACTGGCAGATATAGATACTAATAAAGTTGGGAGAAAATGGTTATTTATTATTTATAATTTCATTACTTTAAACGTCCCAGTGGCTGACTTTGCTTCGACCAACAGTTAGATGTTTAGAATTATTTAAAGGTACTTAAAAGTCCCCACAAATTTATAACCTCTGCGCATTTTAAATTCTGCAGCGATTTTTCTTTTAAGTTTATCAATGACTGTTGGATGAAGATATATCTTTACATTTTGGAGATCACACTCAAAGTTTTGTGCCTATCGTGATGGCGTTTGCAAAGTCTGCAATTGCAAAACACTTTCGATATAAAATTTTTAGAAAAATTGCCTTAGAAGTAAAACATATTTTGTTTAAAACCAAATTTTAATTGAGTTTGGCGAAGTTAACTGTAAAGTACATTTCTTAAACTTTTTGCGTTTGTTTGTGTATTATCTGTTATTAAAGTCACCCAAGTTGACGTAAATTTATATCAGAAAATCCTGTTATTGAAAAAGTTGATTTAACGGGGTCTAATAACATATTTTTTTTGTTATTTTGCGAAAGAGAGCTTAGCTTAAACTAATAAAAAAGATTGTATCGATGTAAATCATTCTCATTTCGAAGCAAACAAGATCTGTGATCACTTTGTGTGCAAAATGCAAAATCAACAATTTTCAAGTGGGAGTTTCATTCGCCCACACATTGACTTTCCGATTAATCAAAACAACGCGAAACTGGATATTTTAAGCTTACTTTTTTTTATCGGTACCAGTTTCGTTTTCCTCTGTTGCAACATTTGCCTACTTGTTAGTCTGATGGCGTTCTGTATTGACCTATTTCTGAGAAAATCGTTCAGGAATAAAAAAAAATTGAGAAAATACTTCGTCGCTAAGTACGTCTGAACTGAGTGTACATTCATTAGACAAATACTGAAAATACAAGACAGTAACTGTAGATCTGCAGGAAAAGTTAATCAAGTGAAAAAACAATGAGTTGTTGGTTTTTGTTTTTGATATTTATGTGTCTGGCGCGAATAAAATTCTCAAAGACCATCAAATCCAAATGATACGGGCAAAGTTGTATACACCAGCGTTTCCAAAACGTTTCTATGATGGAACACTTCACAAAACCTGAAATTCGAACGGAGCGCCTTGATTATTTTACAGGAAAATCCAAAATAGTTTTTAAACATGCAGGAATTTTTTTTGTTACTAGTGCTTGTCTATGCAAATCACAGTCTTCTGGTGGCTCGTTTAACTACTTGCAGGATACGTGTTACAACTCCCTTCATCTTCCCAACAATCGCACCATTGCACCATCTGTACAAATATCAACACACTCCCAACCCATTTCTTGTTTAGTTCGTATTAATCTTGATAATTTTTCACGGAACTTATCCATTTTCCGCAAAACACTTCAGAACAAACTTTGGGAAACGCTGGTTTCTTGCGTATGAGCACCATTTGATAAACTTGTATGACTATTTACTTGAACAAAAACTACCGTTTCCATTTCCATATATATTTTTCTTGATACGAGTTTTCCGATTCTTTTGGAAACTGTTTTTGTCTGTGAATTAATGTATAATGAGCTCGGAAGAGGTTCTTGTCGATTTTTTGAAAATCTATTACGCTAGAGAGGATGAACAAATATTAAAACCGTGTTTCCTTGTCGAATATGTACTGTCTAATGCAATAAAAATGATCGACTGTTTTCATGACGTAAAAATTCCGTTTGATCTGAATTTGTTTGGTGGCTTAAACTGTTTTAAATGACAGGGTGAATTAATTGCTTTAACAATGCATTAATTTTTTGAGAAGCTGTGGAAAAAAAAAGTTTTTCTGATCACTAATTTTAAGTATCGTATCATGAAAATCTATTTGCTTCGTTCAACGAAGCGATTGTCTTTCTAGTTTTGTAATGAAAAACAAATTGGGACTGCGTGCTGTAAACTTTGATATTAAACCATAAGGCAACAGTTAATTAAATGTGGAGTATCCACCTACGCTCTTGCTTTGCCACCGGTTTTATTATAGATTGCGGTAAGGCCGTTATATTTAGCTTTTGAAAGACCTTATCGTGTGTTGCTTCTAAAAAAAGCACTTTATTACACCTTCACTCAGGATCGTTATATGCAGAAATAATCTTATAAGGCGAAAAACAATACATTACAGAATTATATTAAATGATTGTCGGAATGTTGTGTTAAACTTGACATAAAATTTCGCTCAAAAATTAAATTGCTTGTTCAGATGATTCAAAATTTAATTCTGTAGCTTTTGCTTTGAAATTTCCTGAGACGAAGTGAATTATGAAGTTGAGTTATGAAGTCGAGACATGCCAATTTAATTTCTGCTCATTAGTTTTTCTTGATGAATCTGCCTTTGCTTTTTAACCTTTCACATTTTGTCGTCTATCGATTTGTGCATTGCCTGGGTTGTATATGTGATGTTTGAAATCTTTTTGTTTTAAAATAGTCCTGATGTCGTAATAAAGAATATTATTCTGAAAAAGTTTGTTGTAAAAATGGCTGTAGAAGTTTGTTGGGCGTCTGGATGGTTTGTTGAATTTCAAACAGCCCGACTAAACCGGGATATCTGCACGAAATTAAGGCGCTCAGACTGGATTAGGCTTTATATTCGTTCCCTTAAACCATAAGCAATAGCTATTCTAATGTTTGCTTAAAGAGTTTCACCATCAGTAGCATTTTATTTTGATATGAACGGTGCGATTAGATGCGAGAGTTGAAGGATAGTAACACAGTTATTGCCTGGATATAGTTAGCCTTATCACAAATCAATTATCTTGTAGAAAATGGATTTTTCAGCAACATTTTCAATGCTGAAACAACATTAGGGTATTCCTTGCTGTAAATATCTTTTTTTTAATCGGTTCCTCTTGTACCGAGGTATGTTTTCCTAGTTCTTCATTATGTTTTTATGGGTTTACTGTGGTACATCTCTCCAGCTGACTCTTTTTCCTTTTAGTCTATATTTCACTTCGATTTCCAGTTTTATTCTTGGTCTTCCTTTAATTCATTTTTTCTCAAACCTCGTTTTTCATTTCATTTTGGCGTACCTGCCTTATGCCATGTGTAGAAGAGGTACCAGTCATCTTGTTTGGTTTGTTTTTATGCTTTTTTTGATTTTATTGTTGCTAATCTTTCAATCAATTCATTGCTGCATTTTTAATATATCAAAACCATTTTTGTGGTTTGGTAAATTTTTATTTCCTCCAAGAGAATCTAAGGGAATTTCCAAAGCATGTTAAGATATTTCATGTTTTGGCACTGATCTGATAATTGAAAGTTGTACAAAATTCCTAAATTCTTCCTATGATTTGCATGTATTTTAAATTTGTCTTTTGGCAAAACAACTACTAAAATTTTGGACGTTTTAATATAGACATTTCTCTGATAGAACTCCTACTCTCAGTGTTATTCATTTTTCTGGTAATTTCATGGATTTTTCGTTAATTGATTTGGTAGAAAGTTTTGTTTTCGCCTTCAATCAATAGTAAAAAGTGTACCTATATAATCCATGGAACGAAGAATAACGCAGGATAAAAATTAAACCACCCATGTTTTAAAAAAAATTTGCTGTCTTTCAAAATATCTCTTTTGTTGCTAAATACTTATATTGCGTCGTCTTGTACAAATTTATAAATGTCTTAAGAATGCATTTAGTAAAGAAATGTTGGCATATTCATCTCTTCATTATAAAGCTCTGTCTCCTGAAGATTGTTTCTGCAGTTACTTTACAGCATTAAACCAGAAGAAGTTGTAAGGATCTTATTCCGGTGAAAATGTTTCAATATTCAATTATCAGTCAGTCATTAGCTAAGACGCGCTGAGGTGCATTGAGATTGTGCAAAATCCACTTGCACGAAGTGGTTTATATTTTTAACTTGCCCTTTAACGGCACTCGAAGTACATTTGCATAATAATCTCCATTAACACCCTGCCCTTTGGGTAAACGGTGTACATAAATTACACCCCATTTCTAAAAAAAAATGGAGAACCTGACCTTCCCATCCTCTGAGGCGTTTTTGCAAACAGCAGTCTTAGGCTTCGTTGTCTTTTTTATCACTGTTTGGGACTTTGGCTCCAGTTTGATTGCATTCTAGAAATATTCAAACATGTCTTAGCAAGCGCTGGTTATACCACACTGTACAAAGATTTTAAGGCATAACGTCAAACAGACCGGCCGTTTTCCAGCTGTGCGAACGATAAATGTTTATATCTTACGGCATATTCATAGTAAAATCGATATTTTAAAGACGAATATAATGTCTATTGGCTAAAATGATGTTTTTGCGTTGCTAAAAAGGACTCTTGTGCGATGCAGGCGATGGATATGAACTATTGGAGAAGGTTTTGTCGACTCACCAGGAATAATAGGGTGATAAATACTGAAATTAGAGAAAAATGGGATTTGATATTGATATAATAGAGCTTTGAAGCTAAAAAATTTAATGGGTAAGGACATCTCCAGAGAATTGATGAAACAGGATGGCCCTGTAAAATATTTAATTTCATCCACCAAATCGCTGGGAGAAGGGGACCAAGAGGAACATGGAAAAGGAGGTGGAAGAAGCAAATGAAAGTAAAGACCTTACAACAGTTGATTGAATGAACCGCAAGCAATGGAAACTAGGCTGCGAAAAACGGCGATTACTGTAAAAATTCGCATCTATCTATATTTGATATTTGCGTTGTATTTTTTTGCACATTTTTCTGACGTTGCTCCTCAGTATTCGGCCCGGATTACGTTATATAAATAACTGACACACCTCAACCTCATTCAAAGAATAATCAAAGCTTCTGCGTAAGATAATCATCCCTCAAACAACTTGGGGTAGTTACAGAGCTATTTTGATTTACATTCAATCTAAATTTAACTGCCCTACAAAATTTGAAAGTGAATAACATTTTTTGCGTAATGATATTGTTGTAGATTTTTTAAGGTTGCGTGTTTTATTTGCGACGCTCAACAAAGAGAAAAACAAAAGCTACTCGAGGAGAAATATTCGTCGAAGCACAAGCTTTACGTAACAATATTTTTAGGAGTTATTCTATGTTTGATTTGGCAGCTTGTTACCGCTTGAGGCAACTTAGTTGTACCGTATTTTGCTTTTATCTGGACTCCAGCAAAACGCTGTTTTTCCATTTCCAGAAAATTTCTGTTATTCTTAGCTTAATCTGACCGTAAAAATATAACTGTGGCATTGTTGCTTTTGTAGATTTTATACGGTTTAAAGCTAAACAGTCGAATCGTTTGTTTTAGTCAACTTTTCTACGTCAGTGTGGTGATATTTTTACGTTTAATTTTTGTGTGCTCAGCAGTAATTATGTGTCGTAATCTAAATTTGCTCTAACATCCAATTTTAGCGTTATCTATATCCAGCTATCGAAGATAAACAGTCCCTAAACTTGTATGAAAGTGATTTGCATGTAATGATGTTCACATGGCCGCCTGTATTGTGCGTGCCGATCGATGTATTGATTTTTTAACCTGTTTACCGAAGTTGGCACGGTGAAAATACTTAATACGTACTTTATGTAATAATTAGTTTGCCGCACCGTTAATTTAAAGTTGTATCGTTAAAATATTAACGTAATAAGGATGATAAAGGTCAAATTAAACACGCCAAGTTGTTAAGTTGTAATTTCACTAAGAACCTGACCGAAAAAAGCGATGTAAATTTGTAAATTACAGGAGCTGACTTATTCATGAGATTGTATATGCGTGCGAAATGAAAAGTGTCGAAAAAGCTTAATCAAATTCATTTTATTTCGTTGTATAACAGTGCTTAACTTTTGATGTTTGTCGAAAAAAATTACAAGGGTGTAGGTACACTTCAATCTTTTCCAAAAAATTTGAACAGCTGTTAAAAATTATCTGTGGAGTTTCTGAAGGAGTTTTTCTCCATCCCCTCCAATTTGTATTTCATCTTTTTCCTTTGATACTTCCATGATTTTAGTTCATTTCATTCCATTTTCCATTAACACTTTGTTCCAGATATTTAGGTTTGCTTCTAGGTCCCTTTGACTTCCTGCTATGATAGCTATATCATCTGCGAAAACGCATTCTGTTATATTAATACGTTCTAGTTGTCTGTATCCAACATAGATCGGTTTTGTTCTCTGTTTTGTTTCTATTTGGTCTATCCATGTAAGTTATTAATAGCAATGGGCTCAAGCTTCCCCCTTGTCTCACTCCTTCTCATGTTGTAAAAGCCTCTGACTTCATATTCTTACTTATTATACAGTTTATTGTTTCTTTTTGTAGGCATTTAGTGACTCTGATTAGTTTGCTGATAACATTTCTTTTTTGCAGCCTTTCCCAAATTTTTGTTCGCGAAACTTTATAAAACGCCTTTTTCATGCCTAAAAGACCTAGATAAACCGTTTTTGGCCTTGTCAAATTTCTACAGATGATTTCTTTTATTGTAAACACGCGATCTTGCGTAATTCTGCTTTTCCGATATCCACTTTGCGTTCTGTTAATGATGGTTCTATTTTCTTACGTAGTCTCTTTTCAATTATTTGTTAAAATAAATTTATTGTTCCTGAAGGATTTCAAAGTTAATAACTGTTCCTTTTAGTATATTTAGAATTTTTGCAAACTATCAACTCCATGGCAAAAGTTTCAGATTTCTTGCACATTTCAAATTGACTTGTAAAAATTTCCTATGAGCTTTTTAAAACAACTGAAGCTTGCTTGATCTGTGTTTTTTTTTAAGTGTATTTAACTGTTTCACTATCAACTCAATTGCAGAATTTCCTGTTTATTGTCGAAAGTCATTTCCAGATGTTTTGAGAAGAAAATTCGGAAGTAATTTTTTTCTCTCGTGATAGGTACATATTGCTTCGCTCGTCTCTTTAGTAAAACTTTTCAATATATCCAAGCAAACTTCCGATAAAATATCAATTTCCAGAGGTATAATCTCCAACACCGACTCTCACAGAACGGCTTGAAATTGAAACTGTTTTTTATTGAAAACTTAGTGTAACTTGGAGCGAGGAAGCACTTTATTCACGAAAAACGTGCATCTTATTTTTAAGCAGTACTCGAAAACGTTTACCCCTGGGCTGTCGTACGACAAAGGGATTCGCGAATAGATTACTTGAAAGTGAACGACGAACATTGCCGGTGTCTGAATGGCCTTAATATCCCAGTACGATCTAATTTATAAAAGGGTTTATTCCATACAGACGTATGTATGTTGGTTTATTTGCTAGGCAAACAAATTTA
Source organism: Elmis aenea (assembly GCA_947652605.1). Lineage (NCBI taxonomy): Eukaryota > Metazoa > Arthropoda > Insecta > Coleoptera > Elmidae > Elmis > Elmis aenea. Next base: position 55,665,227 of record OX393579.1, read on the forward strand.
GTTGCCACAATAAGGCAAGTCTTACGAAGCTAAACAAAGCAGTCATTTTGCTTTGTGCCAACTTGATTTTAATTTAATTGTTCAGCATTTAAAACTAAACTCTTTAAAAACCTTTTGATTTTTCACAATGGAACAATACATGTTTGTGTACAACTTTATTTCACATACGGGGGTGTTTTTTATATTCGCGGAATAAGACAGAAGATAAAAACAACAGTCGGGCTAAAAATATCTCTTTTAAAAACTTTGCTATTTAACTCTTAACTTAGCCAAACGAAGCATTAAACTTTCACTACACACAACATTGAGGGATAATATACATTTTTTAAACCATTTAGGTTGGTATTTAAATTCATATCCGCAATTTAGCGAATTTGTATGTAATGACATACAACGCAAAAGAAAGTGATAAATTAACAATTCATTCTAATTTGAATTTGTTACAATTTTGCGAGCGAAAACAGAATTAATATCTTTGGTGATAGATGAAAGGCCGAATTGGAAAACAAGTTATGCTTTAATTTACGACTGTGTAATGATAATTTTGCGAGTGTGGAGTCGAAAAAAAAATGCAAACGGCGCTTCTGTAAAATTATATTAGGCCTGTAATTAGTTTCATTCAGTGTTAGTCTACTCGAATGAGATTGAAAAAGAGCTGGAAGTGGGCCCTGTTATGCGAAAAAGGTTTTTTGTTTTGTGTCTGTGATTCTAGGGCTAAAGAGCGGAGAAATAAACGTAGAATTTAATTAGTAAACAACATTTTCAAACGAAATATACAAGTAACATCGCTGGAAAATTAGATTATAAAAATTTATTTTGAGTTTGATATTGTTGCCTTTTGTGACTGGTGCAGATGCTAAAGCTTCGAACATTTCTACCAGAAATTATTCACAAAAACACCCTTTTAAAATGGATTTGTTAACTATGTAAACACTCTGTTATAAGTATCAATCCTTGAGACGCTCATATTTGCGATCAAGAGCCCAATTACGTAAAAATATTCTTGACTTTATTTTAAAATTGCCTTTATTTTCAATATACTAAGCAAAAACAAATATTATCATAATAATATTCAAATACCACTTGGAGTCGAGCTAATAAAATTTTTATGAACTTGAACAATATTCTCAATATTTCATTTTCATGTACACATCAAGGTTTTTCTTTGGTACAATATCTTCATGCAATGTTTTAATGTTAACTTGAAAGCCCACCGTTTTGTTCAAATTTTAATATCCCTCTCAAATGTAAATTTTTAAATGAAAGTAGCTTGCGCTTAAAAGCTCTTTAGTATTCTTTTGAAACTTGGAAACGTATTATGTTAAAAAAAAGTTGTCAATGTCTCGAACTTAGCTTTGTCTATTGGGGCTTTTTATCTTGTGTTTTAAATATTTTTTTGGCTTTATATCTATGGGAAAAGTTTAACTAATACAGCTTTGTGTAGATAAAAGTGAGTTTGTTAGGAATTTTGTAATTTATTTGCCTGCTAGTAATGTTTTAAATAGTGTATTGCGTCTTTTTTTATTAATTAATTAATTAATTAATTATTATCTTACCTCTGCATAAAAAAGGAGACAACAAGGGTTGTATAACTTTGATGAGTATGATAGTTAGAATATGTGAGAGAAGATCAAAAACTGTCCAACGATTTCATAAAATGTAAATATTGTTATTTTTATTGTGGCTTTACTTACATCCCTTATTACGTACTATACAATATTAAACTACAAATCTCTTGGGCCATTGTAGCATTCGACTATACCCAATGGACATAATTAATAACAGCTTTGAACCACGGCAAATGCGGTATTTCGTCTTTGTAATTACTTAGTAGTTACAATTAAGTAGATAATTATTTTATTTATAGAATGCCTATTTCTTTTTTCTAATTAATATGATACCCTCGCTTTTATTTAGTATGTTAATTAGATCTAAATTTAATAATTAGAGCAGTGCTTATGCAGGAATCAGGTTTAAAATAAATTCAGCTGTTAATTAATAAAACTTGGAATTGTAATAGGATTAGGTACAGTTTAATGAACACTAATTTGGTTCTGTCTGCAAGAACTATTAAGGCCTAAATCTGTAAACGTTCAATATTGGCTATAACACGCCTTCTCGCGAATAAAATATTTCATATTTTTATAACGAATTTTCCCGATGCGAGATTTCAATTTCATGAAAGGAATTTGTATCCCTTGTCAGGCGATATTTCGAAAATGTGAACGTAATTTTTTATTGTGTGGCATTTTTCATCTCAGCTTTGTGTTGTAACATATCTTATTGTGTTTTTTTTTCGTTACATAAATATGCTAGCGATTTTGAGCGCTACGATTTGTCGTATTGTAGCACAAATTTAGATAAACGTTCGTCTGTAAAGGCTAAGAGATATTTTCCGTAAATTAAGGTTGATATTTATTTAGTTAACATGAGTCGTTCTACTGTTAGGTGTAGGACTGTTGACTTGTGCCGACTTTTTTCATGTTTTTCTGCCTTGTGCTAGCTTTTTTGTGTCTTTCCATTTAATTTTTCTTTCCGTTCTTTAACTTCGTGTTGCAAGGTTTTTCTCGTTCTACCTCTTTTGTTTTTTCCCTGTGATCTTGCTTCATAGGCTTTTCTGGTTAACCTTTCTTCTTTCATCCTACAAATGTGACCCAACCCCCAGCTGTCTTTCTTGTATTTTTGTTTTAACTGATTTTATCTTTAATTGTTTTCTATAAGTATCATTTCTGATTCTATCTTTTTTTGTTTTTCCTTCTTTTTTTTAAATCGCATTTCAGCTGCATTCACTCGGCTACCATTTTGATTTGTTAGTGTCCACGTTTCACTTCCGCATAAAGGTGCCGGAGTTACTACCTTTTTGACCACTTCCACTTTTGTTCGTTTTGGGACTTCTCTATTTCCAAAAATTGTTGTTCTTAAACTGTTAAATATTTTTCTCACATTTCCTGTCCTTTCGCTTATTTTCTTGTCCATTCCTCAATTTTTCTCTATGATTACCTACTGCTTAACATTCGAGCTTTCTACCTCTTTCAATTCCTGGTTTAGAATTTCTTAATTAAGTTGCAGATTCTTTTCTGTTTCAGCGACTAAGACCATGTCGTCTGCAACCTGTTCCCGAAACATTCTGAAAAAAACTGGGAAACTTTAATTTTTAATTTTCCTGTTATCGAAAATAGAAAATCGAAATTTGTTGTTCGTAGCTTAAGCAAAGTTTATCATATAGGATAATCCACCTTTTTATTTCTTTATTGGAAATGTATGCTTCTAGTTGACGAATTGTAGGGTAAATCCTTCAACTTCTTACGGTTTCTGAGCATCTAATATGCATCGCAATTAACTATACAACCTGTACACTGAATGTTAAAGACAATTAGCTACCTGTCAACTATTTAATAATACCACTTCTACCACACAAACCAAGTATTGGTTGATCTGTCTATTCAAAAGCACAATACGATTAAAGCTAATTACCTAGCACAGTATGACTAGATCGGCTTACACATCAAAGACATGAAATAAGATTAAATAAAACATGTGTAGTGCAATATGCAATACCGATATTACTTGCTGTTCTGAAACTGCATGTCACATATCTTGGTAACTGTAGAGAATAATTGATGTCGTCTTTGAGATTTCTTGTCATAGAAATGCTGGCGTAGCGAAATGTAAATCTTATAAATAATAAAATGCACGCTTCGACAAAATTAACACATAACACTTGATGTTGCTTTTAAAATTTTATGTCCAGCAGCTGCTCTGAAAGATATCGGGTATCTCTTCGACTGTAAAATCTGTAAAATAATAAAGAAAATGTTGAGTTATTTTACAGAAAATTTGTAACCATTTACAAAAATATGAGTAAGAAGGGTTTCTTAAAATAACAAAGTTATAGGGGTGCGACTGTCAAATTGAATCACCCGGTATACATGTTAAATAATGATTATGAATCCTTAAAGGACCCAAAATATGATTCACATATTTTTTATAGAAAATGCCAAAAGTACAAATACTATAGACAGCCTTTGTACAGGGTGGTCCAAATTCGATGGGATTGCTTAATGGTCAAGATAGAGAAACGGTTAAATTACGAAATAGTGCAGTTTTTTGGGACAAACTCAGAGCCGTTCTCAAAAATATTCCCTCATTTTCGTTTTTTGAGTTATTGGAAAAAAAGTGTTTTTTTAAAATTATATTTATAAAGTGTAATACTTCCCTTATTGTTTTAAATATCGAAAAAGTTTGTGGAGATTATTTTTAGATATGTTTAAGTAGATTTTGATAGCACTAAACAAAAATATTTTACGCTCACCATTAAAAAGTTGTGACACACACTTACTTTTTTTAAATGGAAGCGATAGTTGGCCATGACCCATTTAAATGTCTTATTTTCTTCCCATTCCAAATAAATAAGGGTTGATATATTTATTTTCAATATTACGCAAGTTACAAGGGTTTTTGAGTTTTTTTTTACAGACGAAAAACAAAAATGGGGCTGTGAAAACAAAACAAGAAAAACCGGAATATGATAGAATGTTTTTGACAACTGTTCTGAGTTTGTCTCAAAAAAGCTGCACACTTTTGGTAACTTAAACGTTCTATCTTGACTATTAAGCGAGATATCCATGTAATCCCATCGAATTTGGACCACCCTGCACGTGTTTGAAGGTAAAATCGAAACATTTTCAAACTAGAGCTGTAGCCGTAACATTTTATAGGCAGTGTACTAATAATAACGATTATTAACCCTCAAATAGTAGGTACATAAACTGTGTGCAAACATAATCCTAAATTCCCATTTTCGTTAACGCAAAAGTTGTGTAACGTTTGTGAACTTAACACTCGCATGTTGCCTGAGTAAACAGAGCTTTTGCTACAACGTTTAAGTTATATTCGCCAATTTATAAACGTATGTGCAACCAATTAATATCCAATTACGACATATTTGAATTACGTGAAGTTAAAAAAAAATCATTAATAAAGATTTAAATCAAATAATTTTACAAAATGCATGATAAAACGCCAGTTCTTTCAAGATTTGTGGTAGACTAAGCAATCATAATCAACTATGAACTGCAGAAAATGCAGCTTTATTATCTTTGGACGTAGGAATAGCGTAGGGTTAGACATAACCATTTTCAGCCCGGTTTTTGACACCCACACGCTTTCCAAGGGTTACTCTGACGTCAATATCGATATTAAAGCTTTACTAGTACTCCTAAATATTCTAAAACCGGTGCCATTGATAATACAGTACAAATAGCGTAGGTGTACGTTGTTAATAGAAGTAATGGACATTATTTATGTAGATATTGTGTCTGATAATCGTCTTGTAACGCAACTTTGTGGTTTCAGGGTGCCTATTTAGCCAGCGTCTCTGCGTTGATGAAGTAGAATCGTGCTACGATGGTAAATAATTGATTTTATCCTTTAATCCTTGCGACTTCTTCGACTTTTTTTATTTCTAGATTACGCGTTCGGGCGCTGCGTGCAATCAACTGGAGATGTTGATGAGGAAGATTTGTTCAGGTGGGTTTGAAATTTTCGTTTTTTTTTTTGTAGCAGATTGAGTGACGTTTGTGTTTTATGTGCAGGTATAACCTAGAGAAGGACGGTCTACACGCGTTGAGTCGCGAATTGCAGAGGCTTTTTGCGCTCGGTTATCGTTGGAGCCATGCCTACACCCAGTGTCGGCTCCAGGGGATGCTTTTTGCAGCGAAAAATGAGTAAGTAGAGATATTAGTATGAATTTTTCAGGCGCGATTTGCAACATTCACTGTTTTTATGAAAAAAATATGTTTAGTGTACTCGGGAAAGCTTTTTAAGTTGACGATTTGTTTTGCGTATCCATTTATTTTCCTCTGGATAGAAATACGCTATAAATGATCTTATTCCAGTTGTTTAGGGTCTCTTTTTTTACCCGTTATAACGCTCAAACCACGATGAACATAGTTAATAATTATTGTGTGTATTATTTATACTCCAAGTACAGGGTGTTTTATAAATATTGCGAAAAATTTCAGGTAATGATTCCTTATCGAAAATTAAGGGGGATCTTTCATATATATTTTTTTCTTAGACGTCTCCTTTCTGAGTTACACAAATTTCGTAGCTCTTAAGATGTCTAATTTGAGAACCGTAATATTCGTTCTTCGACCCAAGCCCAAAACCCAAAAGCTTATTTGATTAGCATTATTTTCGTCCTCAAATAAATGGTAAATTTTTTGCTCGCGAACAATTTTCTTAACTTATAACCAACTCCCTTCGCTTTTAAACACTCCCTGAAGACCAAGCTCCTACTATTTCCCACACCACCTATCATTTATCATTAAGTCATTTTTTCTCCAGAAATAGAACCATACACCCACGGGCTACGAATAATACGTTCAAAAAGGAACAGCAATAATCAGTATTGAACGACAGCCATTGTGTTTGAAGTAAACTTTGGGGATGAAAAAATGGTCTGAGATCAACCACCTGTTGTGCATAAAAAATGAAAGCGTTTTGTGCTACATGAGGGAGATTTTTTTATTACTACCGGGGAACAATTTGTTATTTTTTTTGCTCACCTTGGCTCGCTGTTGTGCGTTTAAGTTCATGTGTATTAATCTCACTTTCATTCTCAGAAATAACAGCAAATAAGTGCAGCTACAAATAAACCAAATATAATAAACGCACAGTGAATAATCATAATTTTATTTTTGAAAGACGGAATATTCCAACTAAGAATTACAATTTTTGTGAGACGAACGTTCGTATTGGTAATTAGCTATAGAGTTTTTTTTTTTGTGGTTCTAGTCCTAGTCTTTCATTTCATTGGCAGTATCCATTTAAATTGTAGCTTCGGGCAATGTAAATCCAATTCACCTGAAAATGTGCTGAAAATAATTGTAAAAAATTACTTAATTGCGATAGAACTTTTGTTTTGTTTATTCCTCTGTTTAATTAGGTTAATTGTATCATTGACATTTGTGTTAGTTTTTTCGCTGTTGGTTGTTGGCAATGATTATGTTTGCTACGAAATTTAATCCGGGTATTTTCATGTAGTTTGATAACATACTTGAAGTGTTTTTGCCCACTTTAACTTGTTCAAATTTTGTGAAAAACAGATTTAAATTAAGCAAATGTTATGACTTATTATAATAGGTATATCCGATAAAGATTTGTTATTGGGTTAAGTTTATAATTGTTCATAAAAAATAACCAAATTTAAAAACTTCATGTCCTAAATGCTCTATTGCAGCGGTTCTGAACCAGTTTCCATTAATGTACCCCTTGGCCACACTGTGAAGCGTCATGAACCCCTTTATTTATGCATAAACCATAGAGTGTAAAAAATATTTAGTGCGAAAATTGTTGATTCTTACTTTCAACCAATACATTTTTCCGGGTATTGTATTTGACACATACCCCTTGTAGAAGCTTCTAGCTCCCCTTGGGGGTCCATGGACCCCTGGTAAAGAACACCTGTCTTAAGGTGTTAATGTTCTCATTTATGTATGCTGTATATAATGCAAAAGAGGTACCGACTCTTGGGCGTCTTTTGCTAAAATTAACAAAAACTGCTTCGACTGTTAGCTAAACATGCCCAGGTAATTTTAGAACCATGACTTTAATAATTTTCTAGTTATTGTATGTTATACGGGGTGTTGTCTTACGGTATTAATGTTATCGTCCATATGTGCGGTATATATTGAAAAGAGGTACCGACGCTTGGGCGTCTTTTGCTAAAATTGTCAAAAACTGCTTCCACTATCTTAGCTAAACATGCCCAGGTAATTTTAGAACGATGCCTTTAATAATCTTCTAGTTATAGTATTCCATACGGGGTGTTGCCTTACGGCAGTGTTATTGAATCCATTTTCATGAATGTAGTGAAAATACTTTTTTTAAATTAATTACTTGTAGGCACGTAGAACGTGTAAAACAGTGGTAATCTAAAATTCTAATGATTCTGCGACAATCTATACACAATGTAGATGAAATTACAAAATAGGTCAGATTTGGGTCATCGGAAATTACCCCCTAGTTCGCCTCTCTGCATATTATTGCCTCGTTATATACCAGCTTTGAAATGTTGCCTGGGCTACAGAATTAATCAAATGAAAGCCAAACATGAATGAATGAACGAGCAACGATGAATGAAAATTCACTTTGTTATCAACGGGATGCTGTTCAAAGGTCACTGCAGGAAAAACTTCGCAAATAAAGTTGCGGTGCACTCAATTTTCCACTTCTCTTCGCCGTATATGCTGTACATTTTGTTTATTTTTCAGTTCAAAGTAATAGCAGTAACTTAACGTTATCTTGAGCTTTGTTAGAAACGCTGTTCACTTGTTTTATCAGTCGAATGCTTTTGTAACTAATGTACCGTTCGCGAAAGATAGGGTAGTTGAACTGTAGCACAAAATAAAACCAACGAAAATGAATGTATCCTGTACTGCTATCAAACTTTTTATTTGTAATTAACTTTCGCGGACCAGGGAAAATTACTTCGTAGCAAGTTTGGTCGTGTTGTATGTTTCAGGTTTTTTAAATTCAATTTTAATAATATAACAAGTAACTAGGTTCTATAGTAAACTAAAGAAATTAAGACCTAACAAGTTGCGCAAGTTGTAAGTCTCCTATTGACGTATGCTAACTATTCTAACTGTAAGCTGTAAGAGCACTACATTTTTGTGGACTAACACAAGCACTAAATCTGCTCTTTTAAATAAGCCATTAATGTCACATTACAGCATTACACCAACCAAGGGTTTTTTCCTCCTGAGTCTTCTTACTATGTTCGTGTTATCGAGAACCTGGATAGCGTCGATATTCATATTCTTCAGCAGTCTTCCTTCATGATTTATCGCAAAGTTCTGGATTTCGCAGTCCACAAACTAGTAAATATTTTGGTTTTGATAATTTTTTGACGAATTTCGGCGACTAGTAGCGTTACTTTAATATAGATTAAACCCCACCTCTGACGCACCACTCTGATAGTACTAGTAAAATTTGATATAACATACGTTTAATTTGAGAAGTAGATTAGGTGAAGGAAATTTTCTCTATAATAATAATAGCTTTGAAGTGGCTTGAAGCTGTGAAACTAGTTAAGAATTAGACCAAGAGAGGCACAATAAATAAAAGAGCTGCCATTTTAATAGAACTTAGAATATAATCTTATTTGCAGTTGATGGATTAAAAAAAGTTACCCTGCTGTAGTGTGATTTTTCGTTGGATTAAGCTCCTTCGTGTGTTGATCGTTTGTTTTAATAGGTACTGCGCGCCAATTAACATAGTTTGATGCTAAAGCTCACAATCTTCCCTTGTAAAGTCAATTGCCAGCTGCATGTACGGCTTTGATGTTATTTTGGACTTAATCTCCTTATGAAAGGTTCGCTAAATTACTTTGCAGTTCCGTTGCAGCGCAACTAGTGATTAATTTCGAAACCACTAATTAATTACGGAGAATTTGTTTGCTGCAGCGTGGGTGTTTAGTGCTACTCCATAATCCAAAGAGGATTTTGCATGCAAATTGTATTGAAGTATAAACAGTAATAACCCGAAACATGATACACTCGAAAATACGTAATGAGATCCCTTTGTTTGCAGTTTAGCTGTGTCAATATTTTGTTTGCGTTGTATTTTCAACGGATTTAAGTTGAAAAAAGGGCAGCAATTTTTGTCTAATCGATTCGGGTCCAGATTAGACTAAATTAGTCTGAATCAAGTTTTTGTTTACGCCAAGTTAAGTAGCGTTAAGTTAGGTAAGATTTGACGTAGATGCTATGCTAAACCAGTTTAAATTAAGTCGTACAAGTTTGGGCAAGTAACGCGAAAATTATTGAATTTTAAACCGATCTGGCATGCTTACTTTAAACTATAAATTTGCAAAAATCTTATGCCAATATCTAGTACAGCTTAACATTCCTGATTGGTTTACCTAAAGGTAAATATTCTACTTCAAAATGCAATAATAAGTACCTAATGGTGAAAAAACAAAATAAAATTTTGCTGTGGCTTTAATTGTAGGCAAATAGAAATGTTAAACAACATTTATGCAATTCCGTCACTACAATATTGTTAAAAAACCGATTCAAATCGTTTATACAGCTTTTTAAGAATTTAAAAATTTGTGTATACGCTTGGGATTGGTTTTGCCAATATTTTAGAAATTTTGCAATTGGCTTAAATGTCTGTAGAAATGTTGAATAACGTTAATGCAATGCATAACGGCAATTAATTTGTTTAGAAACTGATTTAAAATATTTTTTATAGCGTTTCAAAATGTAAAAAAAATTGTTTTGGGTACCCTTGAATTTTCTGTTATAAAAAATTATAAACTTTTAAGCTTTAGACCTAATTGTTTGCCAAAATGTTAAACAACATATATGCAATGCATGTTGACTACTATTTTGTTCAAAAACAGATGTATTTTTTTTTATATCTCTTCAAAATATTTAAAAAGCGTTAAATGTGTATCTACCCTTGAGTTTTCTTTGTAGAGAATTCAAAACCTTTGCTATAGGCCTAATTGTTTGTAGAAATGCTAAACTGCGTTTATACAATGCATTAAGACTACCGGTTTGTTATAAAACTGAATAAAAATATATTTTGTTACTCTCCAAAATATTTAAAAAATTACCCAGTTACCCTTAGAATTTTTTTTACCAAAAAATGAACAATTTTACAGTCAGCTTTTGTTATTGTTATTTCCGCGGAGGTGGTCTCCTTTCAGGTTTCTATACTGCAACCTATTGGTCTATTGTACTCTCTGGTGATAGCCCCTTAAAGAAGTCCTGTGTTTTTGAAAAACTCCAGGATTTTCTTTAAGGGTATTTTTATTAACTCTTCTTGGTTGGCTTTTTCCATCCCTAAAAGTCTACGCCGATAGGGTGTGAATCCGTCACACTGGCGTATTACGTCAAGAGGAGTTGCTTCTTCTTCGCCACATCCTCTGCATATATCGGTATCTGAGAGCCCTAATATGTAGAAGTGTTTGTTTAGCCCACAGTGTCCTGCGATGAGTCCTGTGGCTGCTCTTATGTCTACTCTGCTCATCCTGAGCATTTTTTTTGTCTTATCTTTAGATATCATTGACATGATAGACTTAGAATAGGTTTTTCTGCAACGTTTTTCCAATGAGCATTGTAACCCTGTATTAATAGGTCATTAAAACACTGCTTCGCTGTTCCATAGGATGTACCAACTGCGAGTCTGCTCCGAAGAAAGGTGTCTCGCTGCCAATTTTGGCTGGGCGATCTGCCTTCTCGTTTCCTGGTATATTAGTGTGTCCTGGGCGCCTTATCGGTTTAACATTATTCCTGCTTTCTAGCACGTTAAGCGCCCGTTTAGAACTAGTCCTGAGTTTACTTCCGACGAGCCAAGAGCTTTTAACGCTGCTTGGCTTTCGGACACTATGAAGATTTCTTTTATTATTAAAATCTCTTTCTAATAGTGTATCTGCACATAAGTGCCTAGCGTACACCTAGGCTTGAAATATGGTTGCGCACTGTCCAAGGCTTACAGATGTGCGTCCTGTTTATTCTATCCAAGATTATAATTACTTGCAATTAGCTTAATTGTTTGAGGAAATATTAAAGAACATTTATGCCATGCATAACGACTATTAGTTGATTTTGAACATTTTTTTAATTCTCAAAATATTAATAAAATTTTCAAGTGTATACACTTGCATTTTTTTTGCAACAAAATTTGTTATGGGCTCAGTTGTGTTTAGAAATGCTAACAACGCATAACAACTACCAATTCGGTCAAAAACCAATAAAAAATATTGTTTATAGCTCTTTAAAATATTTATGTATTAGCTAAGGTTATTTCCTTGAATATTTTTGTTAAAGAATCAAACGTTTTGCCTTGGGCCTAACTGTTTGTGGGAATATTAAACAAAACTAAACGCTACAGTTGTCACCAATATTGGTCGTACCCTGTATCCCTGTGGCTCATTACGACATTTCAAAATAAACAACCCGTAATTAATCTTTTTACTTCGGAGACAGCTTTCAAAATGAAATATACCCCGCAATATTTCATCAGGATAAAAATAAATCCTTTAGGTTGCGTGTTGATCGTCGTCTTCAATAACTTAACCCGCGACATTTATATTCTCGCATTGTCTCGTGTACATACCGAAATATTTCATTCCTTTAAGCAAATTCCTTATCATTATCGTGTCGAGTGGTCGTATTAGGCTAACAAGACTTAAATTGCGAACATTTCGCGAGAAATTCCGTTATGGAATCGGACGAAAAATCCATAATACTTCAGGGTTTGCACTTTCTGGCGAGTACGTTTTAATTATAGAACGAAAACGGAAATTGCAGGGGTCGTTACTGGAAGTGAGCAGTACGTTTTTGACGTTTATCGATGTTATCTTCTGTTTCTATTTATATCTTTAACAAAAGATCATTTTAATTCGCCTCATTTATACAGGGTTAGCCAATAGGCATGACGGGGTTTTAGTGGGCGAACAAACAAAAACCAATCATATGTTCAAAAACTAAATGTAATAGCTTAAATTATGCAATTTTACTACATACACCTAGTGTTTAAAAATAACTTCGTTCAAATGATTCCCATGAGAATTAATACATAGACGAAATCTCGTAACAAAATTCAACATAACACGCTGCAATTAAATACATCGCCATTGATATTCCTTACTTCACATTTAATTGCAAGTTTCAGTTCTTGAAGTGTGCGTGGTTTTATCCCTGTACACTCTTAAGATAGCTCCATAAATAAAAGTCAGGGGCACTCAGGTCCGGTGATCTTGCAGGCCATTGTCACCGAATCGTGAGAAAAACGTCGAAAAACGTCTGTACTGCGAAGATTAGTTGGCTTAAAGGAAAATGCGCTAAAGCTTCATAAATTGCGAAGACTCTCAAAGATCTTTTGGCGTTTATGAAGTTTCAGTGTTGCCTTTGTTTTTTATTTCCCTATAGCCTACCTACTTAAATCCCGTCATACCTATTAGCTAATCCTGTATTTCTTGTGCGGTATTATTGTAAAAATAAAGGGGCCTGAGAAACTATGAGAGATAGAGTTGGCTAAGTAGGCAAAAATGAACACTTTTTTAAACTACTCGGAAAAACAACAAATCTAATTTTTATTATCTCTTCAGTTTTATTTAGAACAATTTAATGAAAATTGTACAGCTATGTTATGGAATTCTTTATAAGTCTTGAGAATTCTAGAGGAATGCAAACTGATTCCTCATTTGTCGATAAATTAAAAATGCCAAGAAATTAGTAACATGGGATGCATTCTTGCAAAGAATTTTACCCTCCACCACATTTTTGAACAAAAATTTGATGCTACTGCAATAAAATTTCCATGAAAGTGTTTTTTCACAGGACAATATTAAAATCCTATTTTTACACAGTATTGTTTTGTTTAGATGTAACTTAATTAGTTTTGGAACACGCATACCAAACATACAAGTTATTTTGTACCAACCCTACGTATTTGCATTTTTATAGTTTTTTTTCTGTGGTGACTCGTTTGTTTTAGACATTTTTATGACCTTAAACGAAAACTAAAGCCCAACAACAAAAGTTCGCCACATCAAGCCAACTTAGAACAATAACTGAAGCTATGGTTGGACATATTGTTTGAACAGTATTTCTCTGAAAAGCTGTATTGTGTTGTAGATTTTAGTATGTGGCTTGTGGCGCTGTCTCAAACAGTCTTTTGTCTGTTTGGAATGCTAAATACTTCGTACCAGCTGTTGTTTTACTCTAGCCTACTGTGACAACTAATTACCAATTTAATTCAACATTCGGTTTGCGTTCAAACTCATTTGAAAACGTGTTTAAAGTTTTTTCGTATCTACTCAAATAACAATGCAAAAAAAATATTTTGTGTTAAACCTTTATTTTTTCGAAAAAGTTTAAAAATCGAAATTACTAGAGAAATATCAATTTTGTATAGGTATAGGACATGCTTAATGTTTTTTGTAGGCAATTAAATTTTCTACAAGAAAACGTAAAAATATACAGGGTGTTGTATTTAAAATAACAAAGTTGCATGTCGGTTCTCAAAAACGGAACACTCTGTATATTTAAAAATTATGCAGGGTTATGTAGTTTGTGATGCCAAACAACTTTTGTATTAAAAGTTTTTTCGAAGCTTGTCCTAGAACAGAGATATTAATTGATTTGTATTATTATATTAAAATACCCGGCACCTCCACCATTTTTAATAATAAATTATTAAAATTAAAATAACTTGAGAAATATCAATTTTAGGTATAGGACATGCTTAATGTTTTTTGTAGGCAATTGAATTTTCTACAAGAAAACGTAAAAATATACAGGGTGTTGTATTTAAAATAACAAAGTTGCATGTCGGTTCTCAAAAACGGAACACTCTGTATATTTAAAAATTATGCAGGGTTATGCAGTTTATGATGCCAAACAACTTTTGTATTAAAAGTTTTTTCTTAGCTTGTCCTAGAACAGAGATATTAATTGATTTGTATTATTATATTAAAATACCCGGCACCTCCACCATTTTTAATAATAAATTATTAAAATTGAAATAACTCGAGAAATATCAATTTTAGGTATAGGACATGCTTAATGTTTTTTGAAGGCAATTAAATTTTCTACAAGAAAACGTAAAAATATACAGGGTGTTGTATTTAAAATAACAAAGTTGCATGTCGGTTCTCAAAAACGGAACACTCTGTATATTTAAAAATTATGCAGGGTTATGCAGTTTGTGATGCCAAACAACTTTTGTATTAAAAGTTTTTTCGTAGCTTGTCCTAGAACAGAGATATTAATTGATGTGTATTAATCTATTAAAATACCCGGCACCTCCACCATTTTTAATAATAAATTATTAAAATTGAAATAACTCGAGAAATATCAATTTTAGGTATAGGACATGCTCAATGTTTTTTGAAGGCAATTAAATGTTCTACAAGAGAACGTAAAAATATACAGGGTGTTGTATTTAAAATAACTAAGTTGCATGTCGGTTCCAGAAAACCAAACACTCTGTATATTTAAAAATTATGCAGGGTTATGCAGTTCGTGATGCCAAACAACTTTTGTATTTAAAGTTTTTTCGTATCTACTCAAATCACAATGCAAAAAAAAAATTGTGTTTAACCTTTATTTTTTCGAAAAAGTTTAAAAATCGAAATTACTCGAGAAACATCGATTTTAGGTATAGGACATGCTTAATGTTTTTTGAAGGCAATTAAATTTTCTACAAGAAAACGTAAAAATATACAGGGTGTTGTATTTAAAATAACAAAGTTGGATGTCGGTTCTCGAAAACGGAACACTCTGTATATTTAAATATTATGCAGGGTTATGTAGTTTGTGATGCCAAACACTTTTTGTATTTAAGTCTATTATTAAAGATATTGGCATCAAGATCTTTGCACAAATTTCGAATTTTTGCCAATAAATAAAGTAAGGGTTTACATATAAAACTTTTTAATTTTTTTTTAATAATGGTTGTAAAGCTTCCGAAATAAAGTATGTAAAAAGACTTTTACTATAGTTCCAAAGCTAAAATTAATGTAATTTTAAAAACCTTCTCGCAAGTAACTCAAATCCGTAATTGATTTTTGAAAATTGTTATCGCTTATTCTGGAAAAGCTGTGTTTTTGTATAAGCGTGGTAGATGTACAGTTCCAACTTATTTGGACCACCCTGTACAGAAACATTCGTTTTTTTCTTTAAATATGCCCTTACAAATATATATTAAAACGTTCAAAGTTTATTAACTTTTGCAAACACAATCTAACATTCCTCTTTTATATTTCAGCTTGTCCTTCGAACACAACACCTGCTTTCATCTAGTCGATCAGGACTTGGAAGGAGCATTAAATGCTTTGGAGGACGACGACGTGATGGATCCTGAAAAGGTGGCAATCGTGAAGTTCACACCAAGTGCTGAAAATCCGCACGCAGATTTCGCTGACGAAGTTTATTATCCCCCAGTAACTGATGAGAAGTTGGCAGCTCGTGATTTGATTTTACCCCCAAATGCAGTTGATCGTAAGCATTAGAAGTTTTGTTACAATGATTCGCCAATAACAGTAGTTATTTACTTGGTACACTTTATTAGTATATTACATAACAAGAGTTGTAAAAAGCATATGCGTAATTGCTTTACAACTCGTGTTATGTAGCTTACTTTTTCTACGTTCACATAATACCTTCGATTTTAACGGCGTTTTGGCTTATATACACATGTAATTACGTTGTCTTGTCAATTTTGACGTAATATTACTTTGACATTGCTAGACAAGTGTGCGTTTTGCTTACCGTGCGTAAGACCCACTTACTACGCATGCAGGCTGCACAGTAAGAGTCATTTACATTAGTGGTTGTAGAAAAAATATGGCACTGTACTTTTCTCACAGTATTTGTTTGAAATTTGAATTTGTTTGGGGTCTAAATATCGAAATACACTTTGTAATCAATTGTTTTTTAAAAGGAAAAACATAAACTTAAAAAAAATTGTAAAACTTTTCAAATCTTTCTGTAATTAACTTGTTCAGAAAAATAACTTCGAGACGGTTGCTTTAAGAAGTCGATATAGGCTTTTATGTTGTTGTCTGGTCTAACTGCTGTAGTTTTATTACGAAAATATTTCAGGCAGTGTTCTCTAAATTTCAAGTTTTTACATGTCGGAATAAATAAATTGGTTTGAATAAATTTCCATAAGTTTGAGAAGCTTTTGACGAAGCTTTAGATCTCAGCTCACTTCCCATTAGCTTATGTAATATTTCAGAGAAAAATAAATGTCCTTGCACCTGTTTTACGAAGTTAACGCCAAAAATAGCGTGTAAAATTTATATTCCAGTAATTTTTGTACAAAAAGTAAAAGACAATTTTTTTTGTAAAGAATATTTTCGAAAAAGGCTAGACCGGTTTCAAGACACTCCCTTTCTTCGTTTTTAGTTATCGACATGCCAGATCCCTACACACAATACGAAGTCCAAAAGAGAAACTGGTTCCCACAGATGCACCGACGCTCTGCTCCAATTCCCCCCGTGTTCAGCAAATACTACAACACCCCTCTAGGTTTTCGATTGGGCAAAGAAAGCCGAGACTCGCTGGAGTTCCTTGAAAACAGCATTCCAAGCCAATACGAAGAAAACGCCGACGAATTCTTATCCGACGGAGCTCCCGCGACCATCAAGATCAAACCCCAAGACTTGGAAGAGTTTCTACCCATGATCGACTTCCTAAACAGAATGAACCTGTCCCCAGCCGACATAAGGAATCTTCTGTTGCCAGAAAATTTCGACAAGCTCCAGATGGTCCTGGACGAGTTCGAAAAATCCGAACGCTCTCAAGACACCGATATCGTGGAGTTGCTGAGGGAACGCATCGAAGGCACCGGACGGAACCAACAGGATATGGACCTGCCCGAGCGCTTCACCATCAAATACAACACGCCCGATGGATTCAGGGCGGGATGGGAGTCGAGAGACTCGTTGATACTAGACGATCAGGATCTTCCGGAATCCAGGATATACTTCGACGAGAACAGCGAAGACGACGACGTCCAAAAGCAGGAATACGGAAGCGGCGATCGGAACGAACCGGAAGAGATCTTCCGCGAGTTGAAACAGTTGCACGATAGGTACGGCTACGATTTTGATGTACCGAAAACGGATAAATATTACGTCGCGGGATTGGCTAGGCGCGTCGATGGTAACGGAAATTCTGAGGGAGAATCAGGAATATATACAGAGGGAGGCGTAGTTTACGTTCCTGACTCGCAAATAATGGGTAAGAAAATTTTTCAAGAGGAACAAATTTAGGTTTTATTCGCTTTGTTTCTGTAGGTGAAGCTAAGACGGAATCTGGTGATGAACTCGAAGAAGACATAGACGACCTTCTCAAAAAATACAATTTGGGCTTCAAACGCCCTGAACGACTCGACGTTAAAAAACCCGGGCCACCTTTCGACACCCAGAAAACAACTGATACAGTAAAATCTTCAGGTATTTTGAGCAAAAGTGGTTGTCGTTTTTTGTTTCCAAAAATATTTTTTTTCCAGTTTCAACAAAATTAAATGATAGCCCCACTGAAAAGGACATCCTTTTGCCAATTATGATCAAAAAGGAACCAAGAGGTGGTTACCCAAATCCTGCTCATGATACATCCAACGTTGACACAGATTTTGTCTATGTGCAATTCAAAGAAAGGTACTGTGATATTTTTTTACTTACAGTTTGCATTTTGCAGTTTTTGGGTAGAAATATTTGGTAGGTACTTATGGTCTTAAAACCCGATTTACTTGTTAAACAAGTTCTTAGATAAAACTAGTAGTTCCCAGTTCTGCCCTGTTTCGCCTACAAACAATTTTGCCACCCTTTAGACTTGGAGTAACCAAATTTCACAAACGCACTGCAGTTTCTACATTTGCTGAAGTAGAATAGAATAACATGATCCCATTGCTTTATATTCTGTCTGTACATTACAAAAAACTGGCCACTTACAGTTTTCCCGTTTTGCTTACAACATTTTTCACTTAGTTTCATTGTGACTAGGTAAAGAAAATTTTCTACCATCCAATAGGTAATCCTTTCCAATTCATTAACTTAGCAGACTTTTACCGGAAGAGGAATGGAACTAAAATCTTTAAATCAAGTCTTGATAAATGTCTAATAATGCAACGCACTTTGTTTAACCAAAATCGCTGTTACTAATTATGTTATTGTTTTAATTTTAGTGTGACTAAATGGCAGCAGGGAGATCAGATCATAAAAACAATCACTGCTCTGCTAAAATTAGATCCAAGCGCCGTTTCACATGGGCGGTAAGTAATAATTTTTGCCTTTTATATTTTCATTAGAAGTGTTGCAGAAAAATATAGCCCCAAATGATGCCATAAAAAATTTTAGTAGCTCCACATTTCATCTTTATTGTATAACGTTAAAATACCACGAAATAAATTCTTTATGTTCACAGTTCATGACCACAACTTTTTTTTTTTACTTGATTTGACCAAAATTTGTTTTCGCGTGTTTTTAAACGTCTGTTTTTAATTGTAGGGTTGATAGGAACGAAGTTGTATTTTCGGTTGATCCGAGGAAAGGTCTGAACGCGACAGAAGTTGCCAACAGAATAAGTAAGTGTATTAATTAATTATTTAAATCAGTTGTTCCGCTCCGCTTAAGTTTGTTGTGTTGTATACACAATGAGAACAATTAGCTAAGAGTGTACTTTTCTTGTTCCAGATGGAATAAAGGATGAAATAAAGGATAAGCTAGGTGTGGAGATTACAGCAGCTGGCGTTGGAAATAAGGTTAGTAAACATTTCCATGATGTTTATTAATTGTTTGCAAACTTTTGCCTGCTTGAAACACCCAAGGATTGTGTTTTAATCCTTATGGAATACCTACGCGTATTTTTTTTTTGAACCGGAGTCGTGGGCGAATGCAATTATAAAAAGGTTGTGTAATTATTTTGGAAAATGCGTCAACAACAATTTTAAATCTTTGTTTCGGCTATGAATTAAAAAATAATTAACATTCTACAAGCTTAAGTACGTAGTGTATGTACATATACTTTCGTCCAGCATGAGTTACAAATTTCCTATCCACATCCAAAATTTATGCACAATTTGGATGGTACATCCGGTGCTTCAATTCGTCATTTTTCCAAATTTATCCTCTCTGAACGTTACATTGTATGCTCCCGACTACACTTGATTTTGTAGTTGGTGAGAAGACTTGTTGACCATCAACAAACTTTTAAAAGACAAGTTGAGGACTAATCGTTTTGAAATTTTTGATTTGGTGGAGGCTAACTCCGAAAAGCTCTTATACCAAATTCTGTTTTAACTTCAGTTTCGAAGTTAATGCTTTAGAAATTCGCCATGTTTTTCTAAATTTATCAAAATGCGGCTACCGTTCGCAACTGTAGCTGTTGTGATCTTGTGGTACAAAACAAAAATTCAGTTCAGACTTCAACACACCTTGAAGAAGAAACCTTTCTGCAATTTTGGTTTTATGGACGTGACTTCCAAATTCTGTTTCTCTTAAATTCTCTTCTGTTTCAAAATTTGTTGCTGTAGAAAATCGTCATCACAGCATGACCGCAGAACATTTTTGTTGAGCCATAACTAACCTGTAGATGATGTAGATGTTTATTCAGGGACGGTTTCAGTAGCCTTATGATTCATGACCCGAACATATGCATTTGGCCGCAAAAACTTTGGGTATCTAAAAGGGGTGTTTGAGAAATCAAACCATACCCAAGAAATTACCAAATTTAAGTTTTCCGAGAGACAACGTTACCAAAATTATTTCTGAAGCCGACCCTGTGTGATCCTAGTTAGAATACGATTTTTGTACTAAAGATTTTCGTTTCTGTCCAGACGAAAATGCAAAGCGTATTCAGCAGCCGAATAAATGGCCAAAACGAGTTCTACATCGTCATATTTATGCTGTGCGGCATCCTTGCTGCTCTGGCAATAGCAGGATCTATCCTCATCGTAATACGGCGCCACATTTTATCCCGAGCTAAACTGCACGGGTTGAGTCGTCCCGATTCCGAAGCGAGCAAAGACTATCAAGATCTATGCAGGGCCAGGATGGCAACAAAAGCACAAACGACTTCCGAGACGGTTCACGGAAGAATCACATCGCTTTCCAGGGAATCGGAGCAGAGCCCGTCTAGCCGTTCGAGCACTTCCTCTTGGTCTGAAGAACCTGCCCTGCACAACATGGATATATCGACTGGGCACATGGTTCTTAGCTACATGGAAGACCATCTCCGCAACAAGGACCGTTTGGAGCAGGAATGGGTGGCCCTTTGCGCTTACGAAGCTGAGCCTTGCGCAAGCACAGTCGCTCTTACACCAGACAACGTGGAAAAGAACCGATACCCCGAGATTCTTCCTTACGACCACGCTCGCGTGGTCCTCAACGATTTATCGAATATATCGGGCGCGGATTACATAAACGCTTCGAGTATTACGGATCACGATCCACGGAACCCGGCTTATATTGCTGCACAAGGTCCTCTACCGCACACGGCACCAGATTTTTGGCAACTTATCTGGGAACAAGGCGCAGTGGTTATCGTCATGTTAACACGCTTGACTGAAGGGGGCGCGGCCATGTGCCACCGCTACTGGCCGGAAGAAGGTTCTGAGTTATACCACGTCTACGAGGTCCATTTGGTCAGCGAACACATCTGGTGTGATGATTACCTGGTCAGGTCCTTCTATCTAAAAAATACGCGAACCGGAGAGACGAGGACCGTAACACAGTTTCATTTCCTTTCCTGGCCAGAAGCTGGTATTCCGTCATCCACCAAAGCCCTTTTGGAGTTCAGAAGGAAGGTCAACAAGTCTTATCGCGGGAGATCCTGCCCGATTGTGGTACACTGCAGCGATGGAGCAGGAAGGACCGGAACTTATTGCCTCATAGACATGGTCTTGAGTCGCATGGCGAAAGGCGCGAAGGAGATTGATATAGCAGCTACGTTGGAACACTTGAGGGATCAGAGGCCAAGAATGGTCGCCACGAAGCAACAGTTTGAATTCGTTTTGACCGCTGTAGCCGAGGAAGTTCACGCAATCTTGAAAGCACTACCACCGCAACCGACTCCCAACCAACCGGAAAAAGAAAAGGAAAAACAGTAGATCTCATTTTAATTTAATGTAAGTTACTTTAAACGAAATGAAATGGTCGATACAGTTCTTGAAACTACCAGCCCTGTTTCTCGGAGTGTATGTTACCAGAAAAGAAGTATTTATATTTTCCCCTCCGAAATAATTTGACCTGACAGGGTTCAAATTTTGCTTCTAAATTCTTTTTTCTGCACGCAAAATACCAACAAGTAATTTGCTTTGACCATTGATTTCAAAAAACCAAAAACTAGTTACTTTGTACAAATATGTTGTGTTAAATTTGTTTATAATCGTGAAACGTATCATCGACATTGGTAACACTTAATGTCACTTAAACTATAATATTATTATGTTTCAAATATATGTCAAATGTAATATATATTTTGTGTATAAATGTATTTATGGAGTTCTTAAAATCTCCCGTATATTATATTCTAGTGTCTGTTAATTGTTCAATTACAATATTTATTGTTGTTAACAAACCCACACTTTATTTATCGGTATATTTTTTTAAGAAATTTACTTAAACTTTCAAATAAGTACTTATCATTAAGCATATTTGTCGATAGTGTAATGAAAGCTGTCCCTCCGTAGATACTTTTTAGTATAATTGTTCCAAAATTGTGTACTGGCAACGCTAGTGTATAGGGTTAATCTTACAAATGTTCCCAAAATTAATTATTTAAAAAATATATCACAGTGTTAATTAATTAAATTACGCCTATATCTTGAGAGTACGCTTAATTTTATTGGATTAAACGAAAAAATAATGTCAGTATTGGCTCTTTTGGAAACCAGCCTCCCAAAATTGCGTGTACTGATGTATATTTAACTATATTTTATTAGCATTTACAAAAAGGTGCATAAAGTTCAAAATGTGTATTTAAAAAAATATGTAATATCTACGTATACTTCTCAAATAAAATTGATAATAAATTTTGAAAGTTTTCACTTAGGCAACCGTCGTTACATGAAGGTAATTCATGCAGACTGAAATAACGTAGTGATTGTTTTGTTTGTTTCTGATTTGTTACTTCTCGAAGAATATTTTTCCAATGCTTGAACAGCGAAGAGAAACTTTGGTCTGAAAATTTTTGAAAAAATTCTTCCAGGAGAATTAACAAAAAAATATAAATATAATGAAGTAGTTTTAGAAGTTTCTCTTTTGGCTAAAAAAAAATGTTTCTTGGGTGCGTTAGTATAGTAGCAAAATGGTAATAACAAAAAGTCAATGTCAACTAAATATATTTTGCCAGATTAATAAATGTAAGAGAGGTGTTATCCTATTAAATAATCTACGATGACATTGTATTGAATATTCTTAATTAGAATAATGTAATGTAACTCTATATGTGTTTCAGCACCGTTTGTTTTCTTTGTTAATCCTTTAAATCCTTGCAAATCCCTGTTTTAAGCTAGCGTTTTATTTCACGGACGATTAATCGGTTTAAAAGAACCCTTAAATCTACGTCGTATTTATAAATGCTTTTGATTTCTTTGTTTTTATTAATTAAATAAGAATTCGTTGCACTAAACACTGTCAATTAGGAAATATTCAATATTCCTTAATGGGTTACATACAGTGTCCAAAAGGTATGGAATATGCTGTATATCTCAGTAAATATCCACTTTAGGATAAAATGTTTTGTGTAAAACTGGTACTTAGTTTTCCACCATAAAACAAAATTTAAATTTTCTTTTTTTTTCTTTTTGAATAACAAAAGCGCAATGAAAAACAACTGAAATTTTTTAAATGGCAGAATACTCCTATATTATACTCATTTGAAAGATTTTTTCTCTCTTTTCAATGATGGGGTCACCTTTTTTTTAAATTTTAGTAAACGTTCTAAAAAAGTTTTTGAAACATTAAAAGAATTTTGAAAAAATTTACAGATATTGAAAACTCGTCGAGTCTTAATAAACAATGTATGTGTAAAAAAGGAAGAAACTTTCCTAAAAATGTTTCAATTATTGTGAATCAGTCCCTTCAGTTTAATTCGAATTTTTGTATTTTGTTATACTGTGGAATTTTTTATTAATTTAATATATTAGCTTGATAATCTCTAGCAAATTTTGAGGCCTTAAAGCCAATTTTTCTTTTCATTCTTTTATAGATGAATCTTTCATTCGTTTATTTTGATAATTTCTTTTTTTTTAGCACTTGTATACTACGTAAATCATTTACTGATGTTTGTTTTGATTTTTGGTAATATCTCGTTCAATAAGGGTAATTTTACATAAAGAGTAACTTAATTTAAAACTACTTAATTCTTAAAATAGTTGGAATAGTCTGCTTAAAATAAAGTGAACGAAGGATCTACTTAAAAATACATGATAGTTTAGTTTTTTGGTAAAAAGAAAAGTTATTTGCACTATTATAGCAATTTTATTTAACAAAAAAAGTGCTCCTATGCCTTTATTGATTAAAGACATCAAATGCTGCATTGGTTGCCTACAGATCAGGCGAAATTTTGTACTAAATCGCAAGAAAACAATCAGTTCCATACAAATTTGCCAAAGTATCTTACCATTTTGGGCATAATTTGAAACAGCTTACAAAAATAATAAGAAAATTCGACATTAGGTATTAAAAAAAACACCAATCACCTTTCAAAATTGCAAACATCAGTACTAACATTTTCTTCGTCAAAAACATTATGTCACTCACAATAAATTATCACAAAATACCACATTTTAGAAACAATTATTTCTGGAATTAAGCCACCAGTAGGTTTAAACAATTTCAGTAAATTTTTTAAAAATTGGAATTATATTAAAGAATATTAAAAATTAAGGAGTCCTTTAAATACAAGCTTTTTTTACACTAACTGTTGATAATTTTTCACAAACAAATACACGAAGATATCAAAATGCATGTTGCAATAGTAGTTAATTTATTTGCAACTAATAATAGTTTTTACTCAATAAAAAACATGACAAATCAGGCTGTAAAAATGGCGTTAATGTCAGTGTATTTTTATCACTTTCTTTCTGATTTACAGGCCACAAAACACCTTAGGAATGTTTTATCAAGATGATTTAATTAGAGTAATAGAACTATAAAAGAAATTTACAGCTTACAAAACACGGTTCGGCTGTAAAAATTCACTTTGTAAATATTTCCAACCCTTTACGATTGTTTGAAATATGATTTGTTGAGCGTCTTCGTGTTTTTTAGAATGAATTATGACTTCCAATCCAAATTTAATGGTTAACTTTAGCAACAATAATCAGAATTTGTTTATATTTCGGTTGTAAAAAGTTGTGAGTAACAGAACATTTACACCTAAGCTTGTTATCAAGTGCAGTGTTGAAATTCTTACGAAAACTTTATTTGTGGAGACTAATTTAGTATTTACACAGACATTTAATTGTTTTTTACTTGTATTTATTTTTATAATTTAAATTATAACGCGAATTATGTTGTCCGTTATGAAAAGTTGGAGTAAATAAAGTGGAATACAACACAAAGAAGTTTGAACAAGGTAAGTAAATTGGTTTATCTTTGGTAATTACAACTTTTTCTTTGTTACTTTTATTTGGATGCTTTACCGAGGCGGTTCTTAGAATATGCAGTTTCGTATGTGTTCCAGTTTGCTTTCCACTTGGATGTTTTTAAAAAATACTAAAATGCAGCTATTGGCTAATAAAAATATATGTAAAGGGTTATGGAAACTGAGGAAATGAACAAAAAGTTTATCGATTTATAGACCGATACATTCAAGAGTTTTGGTGTTATTTGATAAAATTTCCGAATTATACAAACAAATTCAATTGCAAGCGACGCTATAAGAACTGTTTAATTATTAATTTGGAAGATGTAAACAAACACAGTGTAAATACAAGTAAACACCCCTTTTCATCTAGTTTGTTTGATTTTAATGCACACTGCATGAAGAGAAAGCGATCATTTTTCAATTAGGCTTTGCTTTATAATTGCTGTATCGTATCGTTTGCGTAAGATTAACATCGCTTAATCAAAAAGTTATTAAACTATCGAGGTAAATGCTATCTGTAAATAATAATAATTATGTAGGCTTACGTGCCGTCGAAGTGTAGTTAGCGTTCTTTTAGCGCACCAATTTTATAATTTAAAACTCGTTATAAGCAACTCGTATCTGTTTCTGCTGACAATTTGTTTGCATTGCTTGTAGTGTTTATGCTTAATAAATTTTATTGTACGCTTGAATTGGGTGTTTGACTGTGTGGAGGGGTTACAAAACATTTCCTCGTTAGCGTTCTGTATAATAAACCTTTTTTGAAATTCCGTAATAAATCATTGTACAGGAAGTCCCAACTAGAACTTACCAACTCCACGACATCTTTATTTTAAGAGATAAGGCTGTGGATGTTTTTACAAAATATCTAAAGGGTTGCAAATTCTAATATTAAATGTATTGGATTTGATTCGAGTTTTTGAATCGCGGCTTTTATTTTTAAGCACATCAATTGAAAAATCTTAACGAGGAAACTACAAAAATCTTTGGGTGGCAGAATTGGGGAGTTGTAGATGGGGTACCTCACTCAACAACCTAATAATACATCGTTATACGAGTATATTAGGAACAAACATTATAATATATTAGCTTGGCAACTAAGTTCCCGCCGTTTTTTTAAATTTGATAATTACGCAAGTTATTAAATGTTTTTGGCATAATGTTTTAAAACATTTGAAAAAGGAGGCTTTGTTCTACCGGAGACTATGTTTTATTTTTTTGTTTGAGTTTATTTGTCAGTTTGACAGATCATTAAAATGGAATGTCAAGTTAAGAAAAATGAACATTTTCGACATGTGCTTCTTTTTGCCTTTAATCAAGGCCATAAAGCCGCAAAAGCTGCTCGTCACATTTGTGCCGTGTATGGAGAGGGTGCCATAGCTGAAAGAACCGCTCGTGATTGGTATGCCAAGTTCAAAAATGGAAATTTTTGTCTCAAAGACGCACCTCGTTCTGGCCGTCCAGTTGAGTTCGATGAAGGCCGATTAAACCAACTTTTGCATGAAAATTCCCGTCAAACGACAAGGGAACTGGCAGTGAAAATGGAATGCTCCCACACTGCTATAGAGAAGCATCTTGACTTAATGGGAAAGGTTCAGAAATGTGGAGCATGGGTTCCGCATGCTTTAAATGATCACAACAAAAATCAACGAGCCACAATCTCCGCTGGTTTGCTTGCTCGTCACCGCTCAACTCATGGACACAAGCAACGATTTCTTTACCGCATCGTTACGGGCGACGAAAAATGGTGCCTGTACATCAATATGAAACAGCGCAAGGAATGGCTTAGCCCCTGTAGACAAGCAACACCGCGCGTGAAACAAGATCTTCATCCGCGTAAAACGATGTTGTGCGTATGGTGGGACTGGGAAGGGATTATTCATTACGAATTGCTTGAACGGAACCAAACGGTCAACGCGGAACTCTATGTTCAACAGATGGAACGACTCAACATGGCTATTCAAGAGAAAAGACCTAATCGGCAGCATGGAGTTCTTTTGCTGCACGACAACGCCCGCCCTCATATCGCCAACATGACCAAGCAAGCCATCCAAACGCATTGTTGGGAAGTCCTTCCACACCCGCCGTACTCACCCGATTTGGCACCAACAGATTTTCACCTCTTTCGATCGCTTTCAAATGCTATGCGTGGAGTTTCGTTCAATACTGATGCAGAATTGAGAGCTTGGTTGAATGAATTTTTTGAGTCGAAACCGGGTGATTTCTACCAACGAGGTATTGAAAATCTTGTTGAACGTTGGGAAGAAGTTGTAAACAACCAGGGTGAATACATTATCGATTGATTAGTTGTAAATTTTTGTTGAAAAATAAATTTTTAAAAATTAAAAAAAAAACGGCGGGAACTTAGTTGCCAACCTGATAGATACAAAATTGCATATTACAATCTTGAACAGTTCTATGCAAGGGGAAGATCTTTTGCGATTTTACCTCTTGCAAAAGTTTTGCTTGTAAGTGCCAACGCTTTGCGCCAAGTGCTTTTTCTTTTAACCTCTTTTCGCTTGAGTTAATCGTAAGTGAAAATGAGATAAAAAAAAAGAACCGGGTTAAAACATTAATTATTTATTTAGTCATGAGTCCTTCTACTGTTAGGTGTAGGACTGGTGAATTGTGTTGTGCATGTTTTTCTATCTTGTGCTAGATTTTTGATGTCTTTCCAAGTCTTTTTCTGTCTACCTCTTTTGTTTTTCCCTGTGATCTTGCTTCATAGGCTTTTCTGGTTAGCCTTTCTTGTTTCATCCTATAAATGTGACCCGCCCATCCCAGCTGTCTTTCTTACATATTTGTTCCGACTGATTTTATCTTTAATTGTTCTCCGTTCTTGTTTCTGATTCTACCTTTTTTTGTTTTCCTTGGATTTTTCTTAAAAATCTCATTTCTGCTGCAGTCACTCGGCTTCTGCTTCTGCAGGACAATTGCAGGGTCCATAAAGCACGCAATGTTGTTGTTATTCAAGAATGTGGATTTACTGAGCTTCGTCATCCATCTTAAAGCTCTGACTTAGCACCTTACAACTGCTTTTTGTTCAAAAATCTTTAAAAAAATCTTAGGGGCAGAAAATTTACCTCCAAAATGAGCAAGAGATAGCTGCTGTTGGCTATTTTGCGGAGCTCCCAAAAGAATTTTTTCCTGATGGGATACGGCAACTCGAGAAATGTTGGATTAAATGTACAAGTGTTGAAGATAGTTCTTCTTAATCGGTTCCGCTTGTACCTTTCGGTGTCGAGGTATGCTTCTCCACTCCTGCCTATCGTTAACTAATTGTGGCACATCTCTCCAGCTGACTCCTTTTTCTTCTAGTCTCTGACTCACTTCTTTTTCCCATTTTATTCTTGGTCTTTCTCTATTTCTTTTTCCCTCCATCTGCATTTTCCATCCTATTTTCGCGTATCTACTTTCTGGCATGCGTAGTAGATGTCCAAGTCATCTTAATTGATTCGTCTCTATCATTTTCTCTATTTTTCTCAGAAATCTCATTTCCTGTACCTGTATTCTTTGTTTTTGTTTTGGAGTTAGTGTCCAAGTTTCTGAACTGTTCGAGAGATTGGGTTCGTACACTGCATTAAAAACTCGCGTCTTTCTTTTGACATCTCCTTCTTACTTATCAAACATTTATTAGTGGCGCAGTAAAATTCGTCGCTGCCTCTATTCTGTTATTCAGATCTTCCTCCAATTCACCTATCTCTGCAATGATTGTTCCTAAATATTTAAAATTCACTACCTGCTTTATCATTTTTTGGTTAAAGATGGTTAAATAAGAAAAATATTTTTTTTTGTTTTCCTACGTGCTTTCATGGCTAGGAAAACTACATAAAAATACGCCCTTGTTATAAAAACAAAATTTAAAGATTCTAAAATTTCCTTCATTTCCTTTATCTGTTGCATTTGGAGCTTAAGAAGTTCATATAAATTTGTTTTGATAGATGCGATTCGAAAATATTTTACCCGAAAAAATTATGCATTTGGACCGCCTTGTTCTGTTTATGTGTTCTGTTTATAAGCTTTTTATGTCACACAAAGAAACTATGATTTATACAGTGTATTTCGATTAACACAAACATTCCCAAGTACAGAACATACTTAATCGAACACGTCCGGTGCCTCTAAACCTAACATATGTAAAATGCATTTACTTCCAGCCGTTGTCATTACCCCCAAGTTTATATGGTTCGCTTTATTGACTTGGGTAGGAAACGAATTTTATCTTTATCGGCGTTTTAAGATGCCGCATCATAGCTTGTTGAGTAATTGAATTATTTATAAACATTTACTGGTGCATTAAACAATATGGACGATAAAATTGTAGTCGTGTCAATAGAATTATAGTATTTGATGTTAAATAGTCGTGTTCTTACAGCGAAGACCGATTGGACAAGTCCAACTGCTTGAACAAAATCGTGGAAGCTTCTCTCCTGTGATTCGTTCTGGTCGAACATGGTGGTTGGCGTGTTTCAAACCAATGTTGGCGATTCTGGCTCAACTGCTAGTCTTTTTTCCGGCTCTTGTACTTACAGACGAACGTACGGACCAAACGCTGCAGTTCTTGACTTAATCGGTAAGTGAAACATACTTGATTTATAATTATTTACGGTTTTGTCTCTTTATTGCAAAATTGTTTCGAATACTTTGCGAAGAGTATTACAATGTGTATGTTGTAATGGAAAATTTACTAAGGTTATTATTTTTATGCAAAAATTAGCGAGTTAATTACACAGTATAAAGTAAGCTGTCAAAATGATATGGAATTGAGACTGTATGCACTTAAAAATTGTGCTGTTTTATCCAAAGAAAAGTTTTATATTATGTATTTGCCTTAGATTCTGTGTCAAATTGTAATAGTTTTGGAACAAATGTTTTGGTTAATATTTAGTAAGATTACTCCTACTTCCCAGTCTATAGGTACTCTTTCTTCGTCCTAAATCTTGTTAAATAATTTAATCAATAGGAAGCTTACCTCTGGATTTATTAATTAATCCATTTTTATGAAACTGCTAGGTAAATAGTTAAAGTTATTAGATAATAGACAAATGGCTTTAATTCAGTGAAGTTTTGCTACTAATATCGATAAAATTTGTCTACGTTTTTTATTGTTTACAATGTATTAATTATATAAATAAAATTAACGCAATTAGACAATTACTCAACTATTTTTGGTAATCGTCTTTTCTAAGTAACAAATCTGCCTTTAAAGTCAGATAAAATTACTGCTATCCCCCTTTTCTGTACTCGCTTATCGTTTGCTTGTCATCAGAAGTCAGATTTTATCGAATCAGCTGTCCTGAATCAAATCTTTAAATAAGATTGACATGGACAAATCCGTTCGAAAGTTATTTAGGGGATTTCATGTCACCCTATACACAATCCCCTAAGAATACGACAAAAATAGAATGTCTTGAAAGGGTGACAGTATTTAAAATAGAAATAGGTGTGTGATTTGTGCGCGAATGGAGACACTAATGTTGGACACATGTTTTAATTTCTATTTTAATTTTCATTACTGGTTTGAGAATGATTTCGGTGCAAAATTTGTAGTTTTTTTAAGGAATAAATTGAGAAGAAATATTTGATACCTTTGCCTTAACAACAGTATTATTTAAAGCGGGGTTCGCCGGAGTAATATTGGAGATACGCCTGTCTGTCTAGTAATAGATTTTTTTTTAAATTTCCTGTTAATGGAAATAGATGTGAACCCTTAGTTCAAAGATCTTATTTCTAGAACTAATTATGCTGATTCATTAGCTTTTGTTTTAAACACGACAAAGTTTAGAATTTTCACACAAAAACTTATTACTTCATACTTAAACAAGTCCTCATATTCAGTATAAGCCGCTATTAAGTGTGTTCTGTTCTGACAAGTAGCAAATAACCCGCCTTTAAGGGCTTTTTTTATGCTTGGCCTTTCAGAATTAATATAGTGTGTTTGTAAATGAAATGGGTGGTTTCAACATTTCTTTTGGGTTTGGAGTTCACAAAATTTTAAAAATATACAGCAAAAATATAGAGGACTATTTTATTAAGTCATGAGTCCTTCTACTGTTAGGTGTAGGACGGTTGAGTTGTGTTGTGCTGATTTTTTTCTATGTTTTCCTGTCTTGTGCTAGATTTTTATGTCTTTCCATTTGATGTTTTTATCTGTTGCTGCTTTTTTAACTTCGTCTTGTCAGGTTATTCTTGGTCTACCTCTTTTTCCCTGTGATCTTGCTTCATAGGCATTTCTGGTTAACCTTTCTTCTTTCATCCTATAAATGTGACCCAACCATCCCAGCTGTCTTTCTTGTATTTTGTTTCAACTGATTTTATATCTTAAATTGTTCTTTATATGTCTCATTTCCGATTCTACCTTTGTTTGTTTTTCCTTGAATTTTTCTTAGAAACCTCATTTCTGCTGCATTCGCTCGGCTATTATTTTTATTTGTGACGTTTCACTTCCGTACAAAGGTGCCGGAGTTACTACCTTTTCGACCACTTCCACTTTCGTTCGTTTTGGGACTTCTCTATTTAAAAGGGGGTGTAACACACTTCATTTACACCCGGTATATGTGAGGTCTTTTTATGGGACAGCACGAACAAATATTGGAATTATCAATTTAGATTAGCCAATAGTTCCCATAAATAAAACATAACATGTCTCATTACACATGTGCCAGGCCGGCTCATCAATAATTCGAACGAAAACCTTTTACGTTTTACATTATCCCCTGTTGTAAACAACACAAATGCTCTTCTTATCTATGTAAGTCACTACGTAGCGTAATATAACAACGATGACATAATGACTTGGTAGCTATGGCAACAAGAAAGTAGCTGGAGACTGAGAGTGCGTCGTGGATGTTGAGCAGGGCCACTGTATATCCACACACACCCTCACTTCAAGCCTCGCGATCTGCGTTATTCGAACGGTACATCCACAATTCTTGGCGGGCGCAGCGGAAGTTATTGTTTTTGTTAAGAATTTTACCAGTGTCGCGCTGTTTGTCATCCCAGTTAGTATCTGTCGTCCGCTCGGTCGAGTGTACGTGCGCCGAATTACCGGATTAGAAGGCCCAACTCCAAAACAAAAGGTAATAACAATCCGCACTTCGTTTTGGCGTTTATTCGTCCTGCTAATTTCGACTCTCGGTTAAGCGCACTTAAAAATGAAGCGGAGTAATTAAAATTTCAATTAACTCGGGGATAGTGCCGCATTGTATTCGAACTTAAAGCTCTGTGGATGCTCTCAAGTATGTTTTTTTGTGATGAATCTTCGCGTCAGACGCCAGTTTTTTGTTTCACAAGCGTTCGATTGTTTTGAGCGCGTAGCGTTTGTTTATCGAGTTGTTTTTTTTTTTTGAACATGTGTGTTTAAAGGCGATGAATTAAGGGTATTGTAAACAAACTTGGGCTGGTTTTAATGGTTTAAAATTTTGCCTCACATAGGCCTTTGGTGTTTAATGCAGAAGTTGTTTAGGGTGGCACAGCGGGGTTTATTATTTCGCCGTAGCACAATGGGCATCAGGTAAATACTGAATTCTGTGCACGGAACTTGCTTAAATCCAACAACGGGCTATTTTTAGTTGTAATGTGAGGTTTTAAAGTCAATTACATTCAACTTAAGAGCAGTTGCGTCTTATTTCTGTCGTAATTCTTAGAGTTTTAAATACTCTAACCATGGTCGTTTCAAAATTATTGTCACAGTTTATAATCGCTAAAACATTAATACACTAAATCTTCTACTAATCTTATTGCATTTCCATAAACAACTTTGCAGCTCTTTTTTCTTCGTGCGATATTTCAAAAGCGCGTTTTGCTCCTAATTCGTCAGCCTGCACCGCTTATATTTTACCCCCGGTCGTAAATTTATTAAAAATTAACAAGACATTATTTCCTCGGAGACTGTAGTGGTACATATTAGGTTCACAAATCTTGGTTGCAGGACACGTATCTTGAATTCTACCGGGTGAGTTTTTATCGAATTCTTCGTTGCCCAATTGCGATTTTGTGCTCCGCACAAAGCAAGGCCGATGACCTCTCGACTCGGGGGATGAAAAAATTCGTACAAGCCCAATTTCACACCCAAAAAAAATTAATTACTGTAGCATCGCCTATTAATTATGCCCGATTAGATCTCGTCAACGACTTGATTAATTAATAAATTAATTAGGTTAATTAGTTGTGTTAATTTTTTGAAACTCGCGTTTCCTGCAGGATTGGTTTTTAAGGATGCTTTTTTATTGGTGTTAATAGTTTGAGCGCAGTTGCATCGCGTTGTAAGTCGGTTTTGTGTGGTGTATAAACGTGGTATTTACCCCGGGCAAATGCCACACCCTACCCACATCTCTCCTGCGAGATCCCAGTTTAATGCAGGAGTCACTAGGGTAGCAGGAACAGGATTGCAGGATGTTGTGTACGGGGCAGATTGTAGTTAGTTTTAATTGCTCTTTACTCTCAGCTAACAACTTGTATAAAAGTAGTTATGAGGCACAAACTATTCATTATATAGAACCCAAACTCCCGTGACTTTATCGTAGATTATGTATTTAAATTTTCATGCGAAAGTTTTCATTTTCGAACTAAGCGAGCGACGAAAATTTGTTTTGAGTTTTGTTGACTTATACAAAAGAAAGATACGTTAACCAGTGTTTAAAGTGGAAAATCAACTGAATACTTATTAAAAATAAGTGAATGTTATGAAAATTATAAATAAAACTCGAAAAAAAAACTATGATTCTGTTGTTTTAACGATAATTTGACAGAAATAATCACGTTTAATTGTTGATTGTTTTTAATTTTGTACCTTTAAAACACGAAATGGCTTACGAATATTACGAAAAGTATTAAGAATCTAAGAATGTTTAATTCAAAGTAGGTAATAATAATTCTAAAGCTGCAAGTGAAACTTATTTTAATCGTTACCCAGAAAGAAGACAATCTAATAAATCTATTTCTGGAAGATTTAAACAAAATCTTAATTTGGGGTCACATTAAAGACAATTTATATAAAAATAGTAATAATAATATGAATGAACTAGGAGAAAATTTTATATAGTGTATTAATTCCTGACGCAATAAAATTAACATGTAACCACAAAAATACTTCAATAAGCATTCAAAATCATTTTCAGTTCATAATCGCACTCTCTTTAAAAGCATTTTTAAATACAAAACGTTATTTTTCGGATTTTTTTTACGCTCTGTTCCTTATTTTCAACTTTTCCGGAAAATTGGTTTGATTTTCCGAAAATTTCACTTGACCAAAGTTGTAGCCCATAAAATTTGCTATCCGGAATCGGCCGTCGGTTGTTTTGTACAACCTTTCGTTTTAAAGATACAGCGGTTGCAAAGTCAAAGAAGCAATTTAAGTTTTTAATTTTTAGAATTTTTTTTGTACAAACTGCTTTATAACTTTTAAACCATTGCTTGTAGACCAAAAATAATTATAACCAATTTTGTAGACAATTTCATACTCTATTAAAAAGCTATACGATAAAATTGATATTTTCGGCCACAGAGTCTTTTAATTTCAGAAGTGTAAAAAAAATCAAGTAAGTCTTGATATCTGCTTAGCATTTGATTTTAGGAAAAAGTTTTACTTAAAATTGTTTCTTAGAAAAAGGTCCTCTATCACCACTTAAAATATTTGCGGTGATAACGGGGACACCCTGTATGTTGGTGAAACTTTTTTTTCCAGGTTGAAAATGTCACAGCTAATTAATAGAATCAAATCGATATACCATTTTTGTGGCAAGGTAGATTAGATTACATAAAAATACTCCCTCGTACAAGGTGTTTATAATTATATTATGATTTGAAATTTTAAGGTAACATTGGTTTTTCCTTGTAAATCTTCTGTGTGAACTGTAAACTATGATATACAGTCAACTGCAACTTTTTATATTACGAATAGTCCACCATAGTTTCGTTAAAAAACTTTCCTACCGATTTAAAATGATACTTGAAATACTAAATTGTTATACAAAACACCGATAAGTAAATGTTATTATATCATTTCCTCGAAGAATTATTAATAACAAACAAATATAGAAATTGCAGGAAAAGTTTAAACCGATAATGTTCGCAATTTGTGCGTTCAAGTCAACAATAAATTCCTTCTCGATGTATGTTATCAAACACTGCCTTAAAAAATAGTTAATATCTTAGTAATTGTTTTTAACGGTTGTGTGCTATATTTATCGACCTACCATGTGTTGTGTCATTACGTTGGAATTATCCGATTTCTAATATTGCATAAATTATGGACGCTAATCATAGACAATTTGACTTCCGTTTAAATTCCGAACGCAGTGCTAATATGGGCTTTAGTGTCTGTTTCATTGCAAAAAAAAGTGTGATTTTGCAATTTGATTCTGATTGCTATTTATTTTGCTTTAATGACTTATGGGCGTGAAATCGCATATTCGCTGACGTTGCGATGATTAATAGACAGTAATAATCTATACTGTAATTTAAATTTTTTTGTGCGAGCGATTTAATGTTATCGTGTGATTTGCCTTTTTAAGAACCACGTGGTTCAAAGTTGTAGATTTTAAACCAATCTTACAGAATTACTTTTTGAATAGATTGGGCAAATTGGGAAAAGTTTTTGAATTAAGTGAGACAACCAGACAATAGCTAGAATCGTATATAGGTTGACATATTTTTCTTCTCATTTTTATCTACAGGGTGTTTGAAGTTCGAGTTTAAGCATGGGGATCTCGCTTATTATAATTTATTATTGTGACATATTGGGCGTTCAAAATTTTTAGTTTGTTCATTGGTTGTCATGGAAACGACTTAAACCACACCAAGCCGATTGGCACTCTTCGATTTTTAACTGTGTGGAGACAAATAATTATTTGTTGTTCCGAAGGTTCTCGCGATTGTAATTTGTTGATCTAGGTTCTCGGGCGCTGAACCGCGTCTGTTGCTGGTCTCTAGAGAGACCGAGTTCTTAACGTTTCGACGAGGTCACACTCGTCATCTTCAGGAGTCTGGATTGACTTTTTTAAATGAGCGTTATGCCCCTGTATTAATATGTCATTAAGACACCGCTTGGCTGTTACATACCCGTAGGGTGTACCAACTGCGGGTTCTGGTCTAAAAAAAGGTGTCTCGCTGCCAATTTTGGCTAGGCGATCTGCCTTCTCGCGTTCACTGGTAAATTGGTGTGCCCAGGGCACCATACCAGTTTTACATTATTCCTGCTCCCTAGCACATTAAGTGTTCGGATGCAGTTCAGTGAGTTTACTTCCGACGAGCCAGGAGCTTTTAACGGTGCTTCGCTGTCCGACACTATGAAGATTTATTTATTGTTAAAATCTCTTCCTAATAGTGTATCTGCACATGTGCATAGCGTACACCTCGGCTTAAATTATGGTTGCACACTGTCCAAGGCTTACAGATGTGCCTTCTCAGTTAAGCTGCTTCCCATGTTCCGCAGCCTTTGCCATTTTGCGTTTTTGACCCGTCCGTATACCAGACCAGGGTCCTGTTTCTCGAAACTTACAAGCCTTGTAATACATGTCCGTAGCTTAGCTACACGTGTAGTTTTCTATTAGTTTCCATCGAAACTACACGTGTAGCTAAGCTACGGACTTGTAATACAAGGCTTGTAAGTTTCGAGAAACAGGGCCCTGGCCATTCTTAAAGTAAATGTGTGGTAATTACAATAATTTCGACATAATTATTGGGCTGGTCAAAAACTTCATTTATAATAGGTATATCTTAATCAAATTGAGCCATGAATCTATTATATTAAAATGTAGCTTTTTTAAACAATACTTTCTTCTTACTACGTATGGTGACGATAAAAATAGACACCATCTTTTTTATAACTTAAGCCCATCTTCAGAGAGTTTAGCAATACCTAATTTAAAAAAGAAATTGACAGCTTTTTGTAGCTTTGTGAAAATTATAAAACCCACCTATTTTTCCCACTAAAGACTTTTAATTTTTTTTGTTATCAAACATCTCACTACACAATGATTGCTAAATGCGTTATCCCTAAGGTTTGATAAAAATAGATACTGCAGACTTAATTCACTTCGATAAACAAACCCTTTGATTAATTCAAGTTCCTGAAAGTTTAAACTAGTTTTATTTGATTACGTTTTGCGATGACGTCGGACCATATTTCATATAATACCGTATATCGGAAACCATTTGTTACTGGACAACGCTGACAAATGATTTATAATATATAATAAAAAATCTGAAACTAAATCGAAGAGGAAAATTTATTATCAATGTCTTTTTTCATAGCCCAAAGGATTTGACGAATTTCACTGCAAAACAACCGGTAAAATATAAATTGATCTCGATTATATTCAAAATAAATGTTAATAAAGGCAAACTTAAAATTGAATTTATTCGCGAAAGCGGAGGAAATAATACAGGGACAGTAAAACAGAATGCGGCGGAAATTTTTTCGTGAAACCGCGTTTTTATCATGGAAAACTCCGGGTTTAACGCGCATTATTGCGAAATATTATCTTATATACGTCGGAATATATTACATTTGCCTTGGTTTATGTAATGCACTTTAATAATGTCGTTGTGTTTGATAAATGTAGAAACCGTAGCCATTCCTGTGCTATTTTCGTTCAAGCGTTAAAAAAATATCTGTAGGTTGTAATGATATGTCAACAACATTGTTGAGGAAATGAGAATGTTGTAAAAACTTGGCTTTTAAAAGCATTATTGCTAGTTTGGCAAACATGATTTAGGTTATGTTCATAAAATATATAAGTGGGGAGACCGGGAATGAAAGTAACATTTTTTTTGTTTTTATTTAATTGCTCATAGAGTATAACAAGTATTTTTACATCCAAATTTTACATCCAAATGGAGATAATTACACTAGCCATGCGGTTTCTAGCGAAACTTAATTTTTTTGTTGAAATTTAACATTGCTTGGTTGATAACACTGTAACGCTATGGCCAAAAAACCGGTGGGCGGAACCCCTTTTTGGAATATTCGAGCATGTGCTCAGTGCAGCATGCGCGCGTATTGCTCATCTGTCAAGTACTCAACGCCATTTTACTATCAAATTGATTTACTCGTAATCAACGTTATTTTGTCGAAAAAATTGTTTTGTAATAGTGAAAAGTATTCACAAAGTGTTAAATTATCGGCAGGAAGTGTTTGCAAAAGTCGTGATATTCCGTAAAACGAAATAACTCGTTTTATATAAACTTACAAAATCAGCTGACGTTTGGCGTGCCTGTGGGAGCCTGCAATACCATCCTGACGCCAGGACAAACGAAATTGACCGCTAAAGGCAGCGTAACGACATTGAATTTTCATGAATACTGGGACAGTTGAGGGCATTTTAATAAAATCGCAAATTGCAATGCGTTTTTGGTACACTGAGCGCGTTTTGTGTGATTTTCTTATCATTTACGTGCGTGCTTTTTGGAAATCACGCAACCTGATGATGTACCCGGAATATTTTGATGGTATGTACGTTAATTCTCAGTTAAAAATTGTTTTTAAACTGTACTTTAAACTTGATAAAGTCGCATATTAAATCGAAAATGTTGCTAAAGAATTTTTACGTTACGCGAAAATTAAAAACGCTAAATAATATCGAAAAACTTAATTTTAGCCTCATTATTGGTATGATTTTCAATGTAAAATAAACAAAAGAGCTTTGCAAAATGTCCAATTAAGGAAAATTGCCTATCGCGAATTTCTATATCGACTTATATCGAATTTATCGTATTTTGAATATTTTAGCCACATCCTCATTATTGCTCGGTCAAATTTTGGTTTTCAGTTATCCTGTTTATACAAATCTATCATTAAAATCTTCAAATGTTTTCCGTGTAGGCATCGAAATAACAGTTATTTACTTCCATTCCTCGAAGTTAAAGGGAAACAAATATCTATCATACGTGATATGGTCTAATAAAACCTTTTTTTTACAGTCATATAAACGTTATTTGCTCACTTCAACCCGGGACAAAAACATTTCTCTTTTTTCTCATAAATTGTAAAGCAATGCCGGACAAAACGGGAGCTCGCTTTTTTGTTTCTAAATTTCTTTCCGTTATCTATCCTCTCGTCCTGAAATCTGGGTTTGACAATAATCTTGACCTAAACTTAGTCTTGGTAGGTGCTTCAGAAAGATTGATTGCTTGAATCATTAAGGATAGTGCCGGACATAAATAAGTTAGGAAATTCTGTGAGACGTAAATGTTTTCATTAGGTACTTAACTGAATTATTTAAATGATCTATTGTTATAAGATTATAGTCAATTCTTAACCATAACGGCTTTGTATATAGTGTTGAAGAGCCCTACTTCTTAGCCGATAAGGAAATTATTTTATAATACTTGTTTTGTACGCTTGAAGCGAGGAAAATGTTTTAAAATGTTTATGTAACTTTAAATACAAACAACAATGCCAGGAAAATAGTGCACAAAAAAAGTTCACATGCAACTCTTTTACCATAACGCAACTTCTAAGTAACTTTCATTTATTTATGTATCAATTCAAAGTAATGAGAAATGCGTTACTCATTATCTTAACAAGATTTTATGTGAATTTAAAATTGTAAAGCATATTCACGTAATATCTTAATCAAAAATTTAATTACAACTCCTTTTTAATCTTAAGCCCGTTGACTGTTATGTGAGACTTGAATTTTGCGTTAAAAAACAAATTAAATATGGAAACATGCTTAAAATCATCCAGGTTTATTGTTTGAGCTGTATCTCATAAAACGGATTTCGGTATTTTATTTCCGTTTTCACTGTTAAATTCCTCTAGAAAATTTTATAATGTGCTAAGTTTTTTTTTTGTCACTTCGTAAAAAAGTGAAGCATCCAACGGGAAGACACATTTAAATATACAGGGTGTTTCGTAAAAAATGCGAAAAAAATCGGGAGGTGATTTCAATATAAAACGATTCATTTTGGTGGTTACCATGGTTGGTTTATGTTCTTATTGGGTAGAACTGACGGGCGTTTTAGCGTTGTCGCCGCGTAAATGTCAAAATGAATTACACCCGTCAATTCTACCCAATAATAACATAACAAACCATAGTAACCACCGAAATGGATTGTTTTATATTGGAATATTTAATGATGCATGTTTACTTATATTATTTTTTACTCAAAAACTGTAGGTTTTACAAGTAAAGTTTCTAAATAAATCAAGCCTTTAAAAAAACATATAAGTTGCAAAATTTAACCCACCAAAAAGTGTTGATAAAAAACCAACAGGGGTCGCACTTTTCAGCCCCCTGTGAAGGTGTTAGATGATTGAAAATATTACTATGGGAAACCTTTCAATAAGTATAAAACATCTACCAAATGTCATTCTCCTACACATCTCCAAATTTGAGAAATAAAATAAAAACCTAATTTTACCGCTCCCCTTTAGGGGGGTGTAACTCCGAAAGGAGATGTCCAAGAAAAAAATGTTGTATAAAAGACCCCTCTTAATTTTCGATAAGGAATCACCTCCCGCATTTTTAACGAAACACCCTGTATATGTATAATGTATTATCTCTTAAAATGGTACATTCAAACTTAGCCCCCATAAGAAATAAAATTGTTTACCAGCCCATCCCAAAAACTAAGCATGCAGCGTCAGTTTTAACATGCGAGTGCAACTTTTGCCCAAACAAGATTGCCAAATTTGAGTTGGGAACTGAATTACTTCAGTTTTTCAGCAAATTTCAGAAACTGGGCTCAATATAAACATTTTCAGCTTATATATTTATCAAACACGTAACACACACTTCTTTGTTAATTAATACATCCTCCCTTCTCCAATGGTCTTCGAGAACCCTATGTTCTTTCTGAAGAATCAAACACTCTTTATAAATGGATATTTATTTTAAACAGAATTCACCAAATTTTGTGTTATGCAATTTTTAAATAGAAGTTAGTTGTTTGTTCTTATTTAACGTTGGTGTCTGTAAAAATAAACACTTATTAGGCATATTTGCGTACTTCAATTCAACAGATTCTAAAAGATAAAATAATTAAAGATTGTAAAGAAAATACCAGGAGAGACCACTGGGGAAAGAATCAAATAAAACCAACGTTATAAAATTTATTTTTATTCAACAATTTTATTCAGTCTAACTTAAAGCGACTCTATTAAACGAATTTCGCAAAAAAGTGAACGTTATTTTATAATTATTCACCCCCGATTTCACCAGAAGCAAAAAAAGTTTTTAAATTATAATTTAGTTCAGTCGCTCTCTCTTTATTAGGTACATAATGCTTCAGTTTTAAGAGACCGCGCTATTAAACATAAGCAGCCCGCCCTCAAAAGAACCCAAACATTTCGTATTTCCTCCTACGAACCTAATTTAAAATTCAAAAGCGTCCATAAATTCTTTCATAAAACTGCAAAAGTTTCGATGCTCTATTAACCACTGTTGGTACTTAACTTTCAGTTAAACAAAAGCCAAGCGGAAGTAATTCCTGTGTAGGTGTTTCGGTGGTTTAATTCTTGTTTTGTTTATTTATTTGTTTTCTGGACATCTGGTTAAAAAAAATTGCGTCTGTATAAAATATAAATTCCCAAAAGGTTAAATTTACACCTCTTTATATTTTCATACACAAAACATTCTTTAAAAATAACTTAGTTTTAAGGTAATAACCAATTCGATTTATTACGCGGTTCAATCAATGAAAAAAAAAACATCAAATTACCAATTTCAGTGTAACACACGAGACGTAATTATTCTATTTTCCACATCTGTTCGACTTTAAGTAAACTACTAGGTTACAATCGATTTGTTGAATTGGTTTCGTTAACCTATTCTGCCTCGTATTGTTCAACGATTATTTATGAAAAATTGATATCGCAGGCTATAGATTGCACCTTATTACGGCAAGACAAATGGAGGTGTATTCACACAAACGCGCGAAGGGACATATTGATCTTTTAAAACAAAGATTTTGGGCCGAAACTCGAGTTTTTAGGTGCAAAAAATTGCTAACGAAAAATAAGCGTACTATACCCTTATAATTCTTTTAATTAATTTTATTATAGCCTTAATAGTTTCTGGGAATATTAAACAACATTTAAATATGTGTTACAATTACTAATTCGTTTAGAAACCAATTAAAACATTTTTTTTATAACTCCTCAAAGTTTTTTAAAATTTGTCAAGCGTATACCATTGGATTTTGTTGTTGTTAGTGAATCAAAAATTGTAGTGCGTCCTTAATTGTTTGTGGACATGTTAAACAATATTTAAGCAATATACAGGGTGTCCCAGATTACATTTCCAGCATGGAGATCTCGCTTATTATAAGAGATACAGGTTTGTTTAAATTAGATGAATTATTCCTTAGTATGAGAGGAGCCACAATCAATTTTTAAAAGTACAAAATTCATCGTGCTTCAGATGTTATAGCAAAAAATATGAAAATGTCTAATTTCTTTTTTCTCTCATAACTTTTTTGTCTTAATCACTAGAACAATTTTATTTGTACTTTCTTAAGGCACTTTTTAATGGAGAATTTGACTGTTTTTTTAGATTATTTTTAACACCTACTATTTTCGAGATATTACCCCTAACTTCATTTTTTCTTATGGGCGGCAAAGTTGGCTATGGAATAGTTGAATGTGCTTTTTTTTTCTCTTTAAAATGAGATATTACTTGCTATGTTTATTTTTATAAATAGTCACAAAATCAAGAAAAACGTATTTTATCTATCACTTATCAAGCTAATAAAAACAAAAAACAACTAATTATGTGTCAAATGACAGTTACCATTTGTCTGCTGTATCATTTATTAGAATTTTATAGTATGTTGTGTAATTCGATAGTCTTTGTAGTAAATTTGTTATAATATAATTATGGGCACATTTACAACTAATTAAAAATTTTATATGTTGAAATGCCACATTAATTATAATAGAAAGTGTGTAAAATAAATAATTCTAATTAATTATTGATTTGTTTTGGATTTTTGGTTGGT
The DNA here is from genome assembly GCA_947652605.1 of Elmis aenea. Lineage (NCBI taxonomy): Eukaryota > Metazoa > Arthropoda > Insecta > Coleoptera > Elmidae > Elmis > Elmis aenea. Next base: position 55,708,297 of record OX393579.1, read on the forward strand.
TTGTGGAAAAAACCATATGCTTTTAAATTTATTTCCAAATTTTTGTAATTACGCATCCTTCGTTGCCTTTTCTCGGGATATAGCTCTAATTATAGTCGCTTAGCTTCTTCAGTTTTTATGGCAAAGAATGTAGCATCTCAACATGTCAAATTAATCGCTATTTTTAAATGTTGCCATCATTATAACAATTACTACAAAGATTATCGAATTACAAAACAATAATGTGAAATTCTAATAAATGATAGCGCAGACAAACGTTAACTGTCATTTGACATTTAATTAGTTGTTTTTTGTTTTTATTTTCATAGAGAACTTGATAAGTGTTGGGTAAAATACGGTTTCTCTTGATTTTGTGACTTATTTATAAAAATAAATGTAGCAAGTAATATCTCATTTTAAGGAGGAAAAAAAAGCACATTCAACTATTCCATAGCCAACTTCGCGGCCCATAAGAAAACATGAAGTTAGGGGTAATATCTCGAAAATGGTAGGTGTTAAAAATAATCTAAAATAACAGTTACATTCTTCATTAAAAAGTGCCTGAAGAAAGTACAAATAAAATTGTTCTAATGATTAAGACAAAAAAGTTATGAGAGAAAAAATAAATTGGACATTTTCATATTTTTTGCTATAACATCTAAAGCACGAGAAATTTTGTACTTTTAAAAATTGATTGTGGCTCCTCTCATACCAAGGAATAATTCATCTAATTTAAACAAACCTGTATCTCTTATAATAAGCGAGATCCCCATGCTGGAAATGTAATCTGGGACACCCTGTATAACGACTAAAAATTTGTTCAGAAACCGATAAGAAAGATTTTTTTATAGTTTTTCAAAATGTATTAAATTTTTTTTTTGTCGTCCAAGACTCCAAAACTTTAGTATGTTTTTAATTGTTTGTAGAAATGTTAGACAAATATTAAGTAATACATAACGACTACAAATTAGTTTAAAAACCGATTAGATACATTTTTTATAGCCCTTCAAAATTTTTAAAAAATTGTCGAACATCTAGGTAAAACATACCGAATACGAAGTTGTTTAGAAACAGGCTAGAATTAATTTTTATCGCCCTTCAAAGTTTTTAAAAATGTTTCGAGTGTATATACACATGGACTTTCTTCTGTCAAAAAAAAAGATGTGTCCTTAATTGTTTGTAGAAATGTTAAACAACATTATTGCAATCCATAATGACTACAATGTTGTTTAGAAACCAAACAGAAATATTTTTATAACTCTTTAACAAAATTTTAATCCGTCGATTTGGATTTCATTCGTCAAAAATTCAAAAATTTGCCTTTAGGACTAATTGTTTATAGAAATATTAAACAATATTTAAGCAACACATGACGACTACAAATTGGTTCAAAAATCGATTTTAAATATTTTTTATGGCTTTTCAATATTTCTAAAATTTTGCTGAGTAGATTTTTACTTGCCAAAATTTCAAATAGGCAATACATAACGACTAAAAATGTGTTCAGGAACCAACTAGAAATATTTTTTATGACCCCTTAAAATTTGTAACTTACAAACAGTATACCTCCCCTTATGTTAATTTGTCAAAAAATCAAAAATTTCACTTTGTCTCTAAATGTTTGTAGAAATGTTAAACAGGATTTAAACAATACATACAATTTTAGGTTTGTTGAAAAACCGATTAAATATATTTTTTGGAGCCCTACAAAGTTTTTAAAAATTGTCTAGTGTACACCCTTGGGTTTTTATTTGCCAAAAATTCAAAATTTTTACAATTGGCTTAATTATTTTTAGAAATGTTAAATAACATTTAGGTATAACGACAAAAGAAACGTTCAGAAACATATTAGAAATATTTTCTATGGCCCTTCAAAACTTGCCGACCGTATACCTACCCTTAGATTTTAATTTGTCAAAAACCTTACTTTCTCCCCAATTGTTTGAATCAATGTTAAACAGCTTTAACATGCCCTATAGATTTCAAAATGTTATTGTGTGCCGTTTTGATTTTATCTAAGATCGTAGGAAGGGAGTAATTTCATGAGTACTTGTATACAAATCTGCACATACTTATGCAAGAAACTCTAAAATGAGTTATTCTTTTTTTCTGAAATTTTGACCACATCTTGAGATACATTAGCTTAACATGCCCTATCAATTTCAAAATGTTTTAACGCGACGTTTTGATTTTATCTAAGATCGTAGGAAGGGAGTAATTTCATGAGTAGGTATATACAAATCTGCACATACTTATGCAAGAAACTCTAAAACGAGTTATTCTTTTTTCTGAAATTTTGACCACATCTTGAGATACATTAGCTTAACATGCCCTATAAATTTCTAAATGTCATTGTGTGCCGTATTGATTTTATCCAAGATCGTAGGAAGGGAGTAATTTCATGAGTAGGTACTTATATAAAAATCTGCACATACCTATGCAAGAAACTCTAAAACGAGTTATTCTTTTTTTCTGAAATTTTGACCACATCTTGAGATACATTAGCTTAAGCAAAACGTAGCATAGATTTGTTCAGAAACCGATTAGATATATTTTTTAGAGCCCTTAAACGTTTTCAAAAACTTGTCAAGGGTACACCCTTGGATTTTTATTCGTCAAAGGTCCAAGGTCGGCTGACGTCATTATAACTGCCGATTATTTCCATTTTATAACTAGAAACCTGTTTGTATAAGGGACTGTTATCAGTAGATGTCGTTGCAAAAAAAAAAAATTTATATTTTGTTATAATTTTGGTAAATTAGTGGGTAGAAGTTTGAAAAAATTAATTGGAACGCAAGGGTTGAATGAGTTATTGCGTTTGGTGTGGCAAACTTTTTGTATACACCCCGTACTCGGTTTTCGGTGCCATAAAGAAGGGATTGATTATTCATTAATCGTACTACAAGGAAATTTCCATTTTCCGACGCTGAACCACATAAAAGATCAGCTCTGGCCGTGTACAAATACATTATGTTAATGTATTCTTCAATTAAGGCTGCAAATCACACGTCCGCAATTTTATTTCCTTTTCCTTTTGTGTGTTCCTCTGTGAATGAATCTTTATGTCCCACCTTTTTAATAGATTATATTTGGAAGACGGTTTCCGTTCTTTACCGGCGTTTTCAATAGGTCGGGAATCCGATTGGACGAGAACAGTCGCCTACATTTCTATTTTTACTTTTAACTCCACGCTAATTACATTATTTCAAAGAAACGTGGAATTTAATTAATCAACCGATAAATTTTAATAACGAGGTATTAAAGTAGATGTGTATAGGTGGGCTTGTTTTATTTATTAAATAATTTCATGTTACGTGCTGTTAATGCTAAAGGCTGCGGTACTCAAATCGTGGTCTGCGGGCTCCTGTAGGCTCCCCAAATCTTTCCAGTTGATCCCCCAAAATCAAAACGACGGGACGATTTTTAAAAACCAAAGGAAAATTGCCTCTTTGGCTACCTTCACAATTTTTAAAAATCCAAAGGGGTCCCGGGATAAATATATGTTGAGAACCGCTGTGCTAAATAAAACAACAAGCGCTTGCTACAATCAACTATTCCCAAGTGACTTTATTTATTCAGGATTTCTGGGTTTACACCATTTTTCAGTTTATATCTTGCAGTGTAATTTAAAAAAGCTGTTATGTTCTGCAGAATTAACACAAGCTTTTTAGCGAATGGCTCGCTGCATAGCCAGGATATTTCGTTATGTAATTTCCGTCTATAAATTAAAGATAATTGAGTTTTTCTGGCAATGGTAATTTAGTATCTTCCGTATTTAAAACTCCTGTCCTGTATAATAAAAATTTTAAATAAAATATCAATAATGCCAGATCACATTTCTGAATAAAATAAGTAAAAATACCGTTATAATATATGCATACACATAACATTAAAACTTTTAAGCTCATCTCTAAACCGAACAATAGTTTTTTTTAACCTCTTTTGATAGATCGTTAGATCGTTTTAATCCTTTATAAAACAGGGAATTTTAATTGTAATTTCGTTTTCTGAATAGCAATTTAAATTTTTTTCTATTTGGATAATTGTGAATCTCAGAATTTTGGGTTATGCGTTTGGACAAAAAACTTGGAAACAAAGTTATTTATAATTTTGTAAATGAAAATAATCGTATTAAAAGTTGTATGTTGTTTGATACTGAGCCACTGTAAAGTATCTGGCATTACAGTAATTTTGGTGTACCGGGAACAGTGTAAAATAATTTTTATAGCCCTATTTTGCAGTTTTCGAACTCGGTTTTAATCGTTAGTATTCGCCAGAAATAAAATACTTAAGCAGTATTCCAAATGGGATGCTATGGTAGTTTTATATATTAGAATTCTATTCTAGTAAGAATTGGAAGTTTACTGCTCAATCTGCCTAGGAAACTAAGTTTTTGGAAACCTTTTTAACTAAATAATAGCTCATCGTGCTGAAATTCTTTGCAATGCATATAATTTTGTCTTTTTAAATTAATTAGAAGTAAGAGTATGGTATATTGTTGTTAAAGAAAATGGCAAAGTTCATTTTCTTGATCCTCGTTAAACTTTGCAAGCAAGATTCCAAACTATCATATTTTTGTAGCCTAATAATCTCTGAGATTTCAAGTTGTCATTCCAACCTGATTTTCTCGTAGTTGTTCGTTAATTTTACCAAAAAATATGCACTTCACTAGATTCCAATGTTTTACTAAACTAGTTTTTTTAATATCTGTGACACTTAAAAACCTTGAATGGAACTAGCACGGTTAAAAAGCATATTTTTGACTTGCATATACCGTTGTTTGTAAATTAAGGCTCATTGTTAGCATAATATAGCCCAGGAGGATTAACAAACTTTTATATGCAAAGTTTCTTGAGCTGTGAACGGCACCATTAAGCAAAATTATGAGTAATTGTCCGAAAATTCACAATTTGGTTACGTTTTTACAAAATACGTGACATTCAGAGCAAGTTCCAGTTGCCAGATATTGAAATTTTTAGGGAAGGTCATGTTAGACTTGCAAATATAACCTTAATAAAGTTAATGCCAATATAGGTTTATAAATCTTTGACACTTTTGACTAATATAGAATTATTTTAGAACTGTAGCAGGCGTGGAAATTAAATTTCTGCACACTGTTTTGTTGAAACTGCATATAAATTAATGATTAAAAATTTGTTGGCGGAGTTTGAGGGCTTTATTCTCTAATTTGAATAGCAATTAAATTTGCAATTCGTTTTATTAAATTATGAAGCCGGCGAGTGAATCTATGTCGGCACTTCCAATTATTATATCAGTTTCGTGCTTGTTCGACTAAAAAGTTGGGAACGTATCTAACAATTTTATGTCTGTTGTTTCCGAAAGTTTTGCGACCGATTTGTTTTTGTTTTTATCGTGGAATAGTCGCTAATATAAAATGTACCACTACACACTATGTTGTCGAGTTATTTATCAACAGTGCTCCATGGAATTTAAGCAAATTGTCAGAATTATTACGTGCTGTTTGCGAAATGTGTCGAAATGTGGTTGCTGTTAAATAGTTGGCTATGATATGCTGCCTCACTTTGATGAGTGATTAAAGTTAACGCGATAGTTAATTATGGAATGATGTTGGTTTAATTTAATTTGATGTTCTCTGTTTAATCAGTTCTAAAATTACATTGAATCGATATGTTTAAGCCCAAATAACATACATTTGACTATTTCTGGATATAATATTAGATTCCTCTCTCTAGAAATTGTTTTAAAATGATAACATGTAAAAATAGGCATACTAATTCTTTTACTCCACTCATTTAAATGGGCAAATTAATTTGTTGTTAATGTATATGAAGAATTTGTGTTTTTGCATTAATTTGCTAAAAATTGGGGAACCTTGGCGAGTTTTGTAAGCAAAATTATCTATTTCTTTGAATAAAGACTGTGACAGAGCCTACATTTGATGCAATTTTGGATTCAATTGACAAAAATGTATATTGCTGTACGTTTTTATACTGATTTTATGATTGGGGTAATTATAATTCCTTTGAGAATGTTTGCGTTGACTTGATGACCAAATTTTGATCATCGCTGTGTTGGTTAAGATAAAAATTACATTTGCAATATACAATAATAATATAGTAGGGGAGCCCAGGGATGAAAGTAACATTTTTTGTTTGTTTTTATTTAATTTCTCATAGAGTAGGTATAACAAGTTTTTTACATCCAAATTGATTTAATGATAGACTGGACATTTGTCTTCCTTCCAAGATATTTATTTCATGTGTTTCGTAAAGCATACGTGAGATTTTTTTTCTGTAGTAAAACAGCTGTTACTTCCAACCTCAACGTTGGGGCTAACAGTAACAATGATTGGGGTAAGTTGTAACGGCAAAATAATTTACACAATTCATCAAGTAGTGGGTAAATATATTAGTATTCATCAACCAAATTAGTATTTGATTCCAAAATACACATTAGAAAAATGAAAAATATTCAAAAATGTGAAACAAAAAAATACAACAAATCGAAAAATCAATACGATAAGTTTTGTATGTTCTCACTTCTCATCTACGAAGAAAACCACCAATTATGTGCTAAGAGTGAACATTTGCTAGAGAAAACATTGATTGGGGTTGGTTGTAACACTGTTACTTTTGACCCCAAGTGTACACAAGACAAATTGGAGATAATCCACAATTAACCACGATTCCAACGTCATATTGTATTCCATCCACCAATAGCCAACAAAATTTAGAACATAATAATCTAGGTACTTTTTTGTTCCTCTTTTAGAGATCGCCTAAAAGTCACTCGACCGGTGACACAACGAATTAAATTTTAGGCGGAATATAGTGACTTTGGCTGGCAAAAACTTAACCTCTATGACTAAAAATTAGACAGGAAGGTGGATGTAAATGAAGATTGCACAATCGCTTAGGGCAAGATATAACAAATATTAAAGAAACTATAGGCACTCTTACAACATACCCTTGTTTCTTTCATCCCCTTTCTCCCCTACGTTAATTTTGAGTAGTCACTATTTTTGTTCTAATTTTCATAATGATTAGTGCCTTGTTTCTTGACCTTTGATTATAATGGTATAAAACCATTGTACTTAGGATATTTATTTAGCAACAGTTTAGAAATGACTAAGTTAACATTTAATAAATACTAATTAGAATTCTTATAACATTTTTTGTGTATTTTCGGAAATATGATTAAAATGAAATGTTGCTTTTTGTTCCAAGATATAACGTCAACCATTCGGTTTACTAGTATTGTCTACACTAATCAAAATTCTTGTTGATAAATGATAGCTACAAGGAAACTTAATGATTGATACCAAAATAGCTTCGAGCTTTTTCAGATAGCTAGTGCGTCTTTATTTTTCAAAAGCTCCATATATAAAAAATTAAGGCGTCCTAGTTGGTCAAAAATTGATATAGGTAATAAGGTGATTGCTTTTTCTACTAACTGCTTAAAGTATTTCGTGAAAAGTCATTGAACCCATATGGATTTATTGTAAATATTTTGAATTGTGACACAGTTGTTAATAATAGGTGCTGTATGGCATACATTCTGGTTCAATGTAGGTCAATAATTTTTTTTTAAGTATTGTGGTTTAAAAGAGATATTAATTTAGTTTCTTGTACGTATTTAATTTCTGTTTTTACTTATACATTCTTCCTATAAATCTGAGACAATAATTCATGGTGAGACATCACTTATGACACCCCCACTTATTTTGTTATTTGAAAGAATTATCAAAAACGGTTTCAAATAAAAGTTGTTTGATGCAGTATTTCCCAAAATATTGTCATGTCAAATTTCGTTTTCTTTTGTTTTTTAGGAGTTACGACACCATATTTGTTTTTTTTTCTAATGGCACCATAAATATTTTTTTATACGGTTTGAAACACATTTTCTTTCTCTTTTTTTTTAAATCGTAAGCAAAAAGTGTTCTACGATAGTGGACACTTCATTGTTTTTTGTTAAACATTGATCATAAATTAATTAGTACGCTTTGCAAAAAAAAAGCCAAAACGAATCATGTAATGTCACAATTTGATCATAGTTTGACGTTTTTGTTTTTAGTACTTTTTTCAAATGTAGTGCAATAAATTCCTTTAAAGAACGCTTACAATAATGTTTTCAGCAGGAAGGACACCATTTTGAACATTTATTGAAAAGAGAAAGAATATGTCTTTCAAACCGTATAAAAAAATATGTGGTGCCTTAAAAAAAAACAAACATGGTGTCGTAACTCCTAAGAAACAAAAGAAAACAAAAATTTTACATGAAAATATTTTTGGAAATACTTTATCAAACAACTTTTATTTGAAACTTTTTTTGATAATTCTATTCAATAATAAAATAAGTGGGGGTGTCATAAGTGATGGCTCACCCTGCATAATGCAACTTTTTTTAAACTTTGTTAATTTTAGTGTAGATGAAATTTTAATAAGTTATTTATCACGGGATGCGCTTATGGCGTTTTCTTAAGCTACGAATACCAAATATCAGATTTTAACTGGTAATATTAGGAAAACTATCAATGACACTTGAAATAGGCATTTTTTGGATGGTGCAGGATATTTCAGGAACAGGACGCAATTGGCACATACTTTCAGTTTTGATTCCCTCTAGGTATATGAGAATATACTTTTTTAATTTAATTATCTTTTTATCTCTGACGGTTTTTGATATCCCCATGTGCCTCATGATTAATTAAATACGCGGTATCTTTATTTGCCGTGAAGTTATTTCGTAAATTATTCTGTAATGTTTACAAACACTAAACCACATCGTATAAACGTTGTTTCGTTCAGAAATAGTAAACAAAAGATGTAGATTAACGCTAAATATACGATTCCGTGCCACAATTACCACTTGTGGGAATCCAGTTCGTTCATCCACCTTTCCCTTCCCTATAAATAATAGTTTGAGCACATTTCATAAACTAGGAAGCGAAACTTTATTTATATTCGTGTAGCCGAGCGAAGGACGACGCTTATTGTGTCGTAGCAGGCCGATTTGTACGTTAAACAGAATTGCATGGCTATTAAACGATAATTAACATGCACTTTTACTTTTTGCAGAGCTTCTCTTGGACCTCATTGGACTTGATAGTTTGCCATGCGCCGGCCTAGCCGCAATTTCTCCGAGCGCCAAGTCAACTCTTGTACACATTCGACGTCCGAACTACCGAATAAACAAAACTGATTGCACCTGGAGTGTTTGTGTGCGTGCGACGTGGATGAAAATAATGCTGTAGAGCGTCGCCGACGAGGAATTCTGCGCGCGATTATTATAGCGGGACAAGTGTGATTTAAAACCACCGACACCGGTTTTTAAAATGTCTGCATTTAATGGTGATTAACTAAAATAGGTTTGTTTACCGCTTTTAGTGTGTGTGCAACAGGCGATTTTAATATTTTGTGCGCTTGACTGGGTTTTAAAAACAAGTCTGTGCTGCGAATATTAAACCGAGTGCTCCAGTTCTGCGTCGTTAGGAATTGTTTAAAAAAAAAAGACTTCAACCAGAGTGTAAGTGCGCTGTTTTGTAATAACTCACGTTTGCGCGAAATTTGAGTGTTAGATACCTTGAAAAACTCGAGTTCTCACGCAGCCACGTCTGAATCGCGCTGTTTATAAGTCGCTCGTAAATTATCTCTGCGCAGGATTAATTAATCAAGGGTACATAGCTAATTTAAAAGTAAATTACTTGTTCCCCCGGAACAGCTCGTTGAAAATCAAGGGTGCTAATAAAATCATTAACAATTCCGCGTATAATGGAAAGTAATTCGGTGTCGCCTATGCCGGAGTTAGCGCCCATTGCGGAGTTCGACAAGACCCCACCAACGCCGCCGGAAGAGACGCTTCCGATGGATGATCTGCCCCCACCACCGACCACTGTTAATATTCAGGAAGAAAAGGCCAAAGAAGCCGCCGAAGAGTGAGTACCTTTTTACAAAGTTATTTTACTAACACTTCTTTGGGATAACAACAAAGTTTATGGGTTTTGAAATATCTTTAAGGAGGAATCCAAAGATATAAAAATATACAGGGTGAGTCACGACGGACGCCCCGGAGTTTTATGGCCAAACGGTATATAATTTCAAACTTCTGTCGCTGTTAGATTATGTAAGTCAATAAGGGCCACATTTTACAAATATTTTCAAACATAGAGGGTGCTCCCAAAAAGAGTGGCATATCAAAGTTATACTTTTTCTTATGGAACACCCTGTATATGTTTACATTTTTAAATTTACTTCAAAAAATGTATAAGGATATATCGGTCTAAAGTCAACCGTTTTCGTGAAAATTGCATTTTCATGAAAATACAGTATCTACTTTCAAAAATTTTCAACATTTAAAAACTTGGTAAAGTCTGAAGAATTCGCTTGGAGATTAGATTGACAATAGATTATGTAACACTTTGCACCAATTACATTTTTTAAATATTATACAGGGTGTTTTTTACGTTTGAACCAACCCGTGAAACTTTAAACGTGGATAACTCATTTTTTTTAAATACAACATCCTATATTTTGTTACACCGTCTTATAGAAAATAATTTTCTTTCGAAATCATCAAGGCTGCTTTTCACCTAAAATTGATATTTTAAGAGATATCGCGATTTTATTTGAACACCTGGTATACTTTTTCTGTATCGATAAATTAATGTCAATTGCATTGCGACAAAGCTAATGCTCCCATAGGCTTTCTTTAGAACTAGTATCGCGGTAGCATGCCACTTTGTTAAGCTTTTTTAATAGTTACTCTTATTAGATTATTTGCATGAGGCGTATAAAGGATGTAAAACTATTTTAAAAAAATCCAATTGGAATAAATTATACACGTTAAAACCATTATGGCAAAATGTGATGAGAGAAAATTGCTAAAAGATTTTTGTCTTTTCGTCTGCCCAACTACAAAGTTATGACAAACTTTGCACCATAATTTTTGTGGCTAAACTACCCAAGGCAATGAACGAGAAAGGTATATTTTTAATACTGCTACTAATTTTATAAATAGAATTGAAACGATTAATTAGTTAAATATAAAAGTTTCCATCGAAAAATTATTGTACACGTTCAACAAGTGTTTGAACAGAGTGCTAATTTCGTATGTAGCAAGACACTATTGATTAACAATGGATTATAAAATAGGTCCTTAAAAAAATATTTCTTACTTAATTATAACACAGTTACAATATAGGTACTGAATTAATTGTGAGGAAAGGGTGCCCATTAAATTCAAATTACCTTTAAAAGCTTTTATACTAAGACTAATAATATATTTTGCAACACAATACAATCTCTTTTTAGATTAGAAACTAATAAAATAGCTGTATGCTACATATATTCTGTATTACCAAGAACATAAATAGCTAAATGTTATCTTAAAATCTTGCAATCATTCTAAATCTCAGAGTAAATTAGATTTTTGAAAAATTCGCAAAGTTTGTTACCTACATATCTGATGAAACCTCATAAAATATAAGCCAAACTTTAAACATAATATTTTTTAAATAAGAGAGCTCTTTAAATTCATGAACTGACCCAATTTTTTTACCTGTTCAAAATTAATAAAATGTCCAAGCGCAACGACATATTCAAATAAACCTTGACTTAACTGTCATTGGACGGTCAGTGTATACCTAATTACTCATAAAATTAATTCTAAACTCGTTAATTGAATAAACAAAACGAAATCGCACGCACAATTATCACCTGTTTAAAAATTAATTGTTCGACCGGCACATTAAAAAGTTTCTTTCAAAGCAAAGTATTTCGACCTTTACGAATGTATGCAAATACATTCAAATTTTTCAATTAAACGCGGAATATAAACGTAATACAGGCGTAGCCGATGCAAGAAGAAAAACAAAAGCCTATCACGTACGTTAATTAAAGAAATTACGGACAATCTAATTCAATAAAAAGAATTTTGAATAGAGTTAGCTGAGCGCGTTAGTTGATGGTATATTCGTAGCAAAAGTAAACATTTCTCATGTTCAAGTCAGGATAACCTTGGAATACATTTTTATTTAAAAGATAGGGCGAAAAATACTAAAATTTTGGAAAAGTTTTGCACCAAAACCCAATTAATTGTAGTCTTTGCTAGTAAGTTACAGTAAAGTCGTAGCATACTGAGAACTAAATGCGTTACGTTAATAAATCTTGGACAGTTGTCGTCCTAGAATTAATTAATTAGATTATTTTTCTAAAGTTTCAAGTTCATTGTAATCAAGACAAACGTAAAAGTCACACTATTTTGCTAATTACCAAAACCTAAATCTCTGTTCAATCGAAGTAGGTCAAGTGTCTCTAACAAAATTCACATTTGCTTTACTTAAATTTTTGAAGTGCGGATTATCGCATTCATTCAAAGCCTTTAAACGAAGGTAACCTATGTTTGTAAACCGTAACACGAGCAAAAATGTAAGATGATATGCAAAATAAATCTGTAAATGCATTGCCCAATAGCACAAAGCTCTGCCAAAAATTAATACGTCGTTAATTCAGCAACGTCTTTTGTTATAGCGTGCTTAAATTTCACAAATTCAACGTGTTTGGTTAAAAAAATAAGTATCTACGTTTTTATTGTATTTTCCTATAATTTTCATATGTAGCCAATTTCACAGCTTCGCGCTGCTTCGGCACAAAGATAAAATTACTTTCTACGAAGCAAAATGCAACTGTGAATCTGTTAAAGAACTGAATTAGAATGCAAACACATTTGATAAGCTAAAACGGTTTTTAATTAAACACTCACGAACTTACAACAACATGAACCGTTTAAATCAACAAACAATTTACAAGCACCAGTCTGGTTTTGTAGTAGGCTATGTCTGTATTTACAATAAAACAAATCATCTACATAAATTACGAAGTTAATGCTTTGTTATGACTCCATAATGTGCTTCTGGTGTTTGTTCATAAATCGACTCGCTTCAAGAAGTTTGTCTGATCGTTAACGGATGAACCGGGTACAATTAACATTCTTGTATCGTCTATAAATTGCAAATATGCATTATTACTACTTTATTGTAATTGAATTTGGTTGTTAGGCTGTTATTATGATTATAAAACGCACAATAAATTATACGCAGCCAGGAAGGAAGACGTGAAATGAAAGCAAAAATTCTTATATTACGTGTATGTCGATTTTGTAAAAGAAGTGTATTAATTTCAATTGATTAATAACAGATACACTATCTATTTATTAAATTAATGTATTCAGGCATTATTAACGGAAACATTTAAGAGATGCTGGCTTTTCCAGTGTATATAATAAGCTGTGACATTCTGATAAATATTAATGTCTTGGTTTTTCTTTAAATATAAATTTATTTACTTTGCACATTACAGTCAAAATCGTAACTTACACCGCGTTTGTATACAGGATGTCCCAATTATACACCGCCAAAAAGTAGGTGCATATTCCTGAGTGAAAATGATGACCATTTATCAAATATTTTGTTATCCGAAAATGCTTTTTTTCAAAGTTAGAGACCTCCAAAGTTGCAAGAAAAAAAAATCAAAAAATCGAATACGTCCTAGCCGTTTAAGCTAGTGCTATCAAACTTGGCCGAAATGTTTAGGTGTTTCCTATTGACTTTGTGGGATAATTAGAAAGAAAACTTGTAATTGGAAGTATGATTTATAGTCAGGTCATCCGCTTACCATCTTCAGATTTTTTTCAAGCATGACGTTAGCCAACTAAGTTTAGTAAAAATAATATTTGAGGTGTATAAACAGAGTTTGTCGATGCATCTTTAGCGCTAATTTTCTCGAAATCGGCTACGTTTACAGCAAAAAACAAAGAGGGACGAATGACATTTTCAATTTTATTCAAGAGTAACTTCGAAAGGAGAGGTCTAATGAAAAAAATGTATATGAAAGACCCCCCTTAATTTTCGATAAGGGATCACCACCTACATTTTTTTGCAAGCTTATAGAATAGGTGGTGTTATGATTGCCAATATAATTATTAAAAAAAAAAATTGTTTCATCTTGCTTAATCTCATCCAGTTTTTTTCAACCAATTTACAGTATCTCCGTCAGTTTTTTTTTGGAAATGCTTCCTTTAGAATCTTGGACAGCAAAATTGGATGGATAATTTTATGGGTAATTTTGAATATTCTGACTATTATTATAAATAGCAAAAAAGACATGAGTCTGTAACTGAAGCTAGTCTTAACTGATAATTTTTTTAAAAGAGATTTAAATCAGTCTTATCAATAACGGCTTGTTTAACAAATACTATAATCTAGTTTATTTAGAGATAAACGGAAACCAAATAAATAAGAATGAAGCCACATAGCCAACCCCCAGCTAATTTCGCTACAAATTACCCTAACCAGACCGGTGTTGTATTCCATCCTTATCGATGACTTCATTAAAGGATTAAGGTATCCTTACTAATATTTGTGTGCAGACCTAAGCCCCGGCAATATCGATTCTTGAGTACAGCCCGGACACCGAAAACGAATTCCAGAACTAACAGCATCTGGATATACACTTCTTATTGTCTTGTACACAACAGCGTTACCTTGTGTACTCAGTAATATTCCAGAGATCCTCTGAATAATGGATTGTATTCCGCAGCCTGGATGTCGGCTTGTGTACACAGGGGCAATTTAATATGTACAATTACAAGATATGAGCCGAGCAGATGCGGGATTTCGGTATTTGGTTCCGAATGCAGAAATGCAAACTTTAACGTAATAATCTATGGCATGTTTGCTGTGGTGTCTTCTGTTTTAAAATTTCCTGGCGTTGAAATCAGGTCAAATCTGAATCGGAAATGTTGAAGTATTTACCAAGAATGCACAGTAAAAACTTTATAATTACCAATGATTTGTAAAAAAAGAAAGTTAATGGTAACACAATTGAAAGCAAACTGACAAATTGCATTCAGTATGCAAACCAGGGTGGATAAAAATCATGATTTTTAAAAAAAAATCAAAAAAATCGATTTATTTGATTTAAATCAGATTTTTTTGATTTAAATCAAATGTACCATATTATCGAATTTAGTGACATATTCACATGCTATTTCTGTTTTGTGCTAATATATTTAATAATCAATATATTTAATCCAATGGTAAATTTTTGTCAAAATGAAAAATGAAATATAATGATTAGGAATTTTGAAAAAATCAGTGCTAAATGGTGATGATTAATTAATTATATACAGGGTGAGTCATTAGTGCGGGATCGGTCGATTGTGGCTAAAACGGCTTGAGATATGAAGTTGAATCAAATGCTATTTTATACAGTTTTTTCTAAACAACACAATAAAAATATTTTCAAATATACAGGGTGAGTCACCTTTCTGGAACTAATAGCAACTTTTATATTTCAAATACAACACCCCATTTTTTATTTAATATTTTTGACCGCCTTAATTTCAGCTTTGCATCAATATAAAGTACTACAGGTTTTTATACGGCGTTGTAAAAAAAAAATTATTTTCTAAATTATTTAAGGTTTTAAGTCTTTATTTAAAAAATTCTCCTGAAGTTATTTTGAAATACAGAGTTGTAATTTGGTATGGACATGCAAAAAAAAATTCTCTGTTCGCTCAATATGAAAAAATTTGAATCACACATATAGGGGTGTTTATAAATAGGTGGCAACTTCCATGATTTTCAAAAGCTCGTAACTCGATTTTTTCAAATGCAAACCCCTGTATTTTTTTATGTCATCGAATTCGTCTTTAAAAGAGCTTCATATTTTGTTAAGTATGTCCTATACCCAAAACTCATACTTTTCGAGATATTCGACATTTTTTTTCAAATCGTTATTGAAGCAATAGAGTGCCGTGGAAATTGAAAAAACTGACTGTTCACTACGCTAACGTCAAAAACTTGTCATTTATATTTTGAATTATTGCATTTCCACAATGAATATTACTTTACAAGAGCAAATTGATATGGTTTATTCACCATTTCGTGTATTTAATTACTAATAGTAATACAATTTTATTTTATTATAAATTAATATTATATTGTACTCACATAATCTGTGATTTAAATTGATTTTTTTTTTTAAATCACTTGATTTAAATCAATGATTTTTTTAAAAAAATCACTTGATTTAAATCATGATTTAAATCGTAATTTAAATCAATTGATTTAAATCTGCTCAACCCTGATGCAAACGACTCTAGTCTAATGCTAATGCAATATCATTGCCAACTCTTTTAATAATGGAAAAAATTACTTTAAAATGTTTCCCAGATGTTAATATTGCCATGTTAGTAATAGTTTGTTAAATTAAAAAACTGATTTCAATTAAGTAGGTACTACAATAATTGTCTTTGCTTGTTGATGAATCATTGTCCTTGTTACAAATCTGTTTAGAAGGAATTATTTAATTTAACTTGGAATGAGTAATAACCTAATTATTGTTACATAATAATTCACGTTTTGTACAAATATTTGGATTGTCATTTAATTAATGCAGTGTTCGCTGTAACTATGTTTAAAGTTTTTTGTTAAGTGTAATTTAATTTTGTTTCTTAGCGTGTCATAAATTTTTCCCACAAGATTTTTAAGTTTTCCAGGTCGGTTATAGCGCAAATTTATTTTTATGTTATGTTTTTACAGTAGCTTTTCTTTGTAGCACGTTACGGTACTAAAAATCCTTTTTTCGTTCAAACCTACTTTCGCGACATCCAAGTCCCGTTCATTGAATCGAAAATCAAATTTAACAGGTGAAAATTCAACTCGATTTTCGTCGCTCTGTAAAAGATAACCACATCACATGCACTCCAAAAACCAGATAATTGGAAAATGTAATCGAACGCGTCAAAATTAATAGCGTTATCGATCGATGAACGAACCTTGCAAATCATAATTATCCTGTATTGTTCTGTGGCAATTAAATTATCTCTACATGCTTTGGCATAATTAATCGAAATTGAGCAGTACCTATGTGGAATTAAAACATCATATATTTTTACCGCTAAATATAAAATGTTTCTATAGTGTTTGGACTTCACTTTTTATTTAATTTTCTCTTGTGAAAAAAATAGATTAAATGGAAAAAAATTACTTTTATACAGGGTGTTTCTTAAATATTGCGAAAAATTCGGGTGGTGATTCCTTATCGAAAATTAAGGGGGGTCTTTCATATATTATTTTTTCCTTAGACGTCTAATTTCGGAGTTACACCCCCCTAAAGGGCAGCGGTAAAATTAGGTTTTTATTTTATTTCTCAAATTTTGATAAATGTAGCAGAATGATATTTGGCAGATGTTTTGTACCTATTAAAAGGTTTTCCATGTATATATATCTTCATTCATCTCCCACCTTCACAGGGGGCTAAAAAGTGCGACCCTTGTTGGTTTTTTTATCAGACCTTTTTGGTGGGTGAATTTTGCCTAATTTTACCACTCCCCTTTGGGGGTGTAACTCCGAAAGGACACGTCTAAGGAAAAAAAACTATATGAAAGACCCCCCTTAATTTTCGATAAGGAATCACCACCCGAATTTTTTCAATATTTAAGAAACACCCTGTATAAACATATCAATTCAAATTTGACTAAAGAAAATTCACTAATTTTCCAGATTTATTTAGCTTTCATAGAATTATTTGCATCTTTACAAAATTGTGCAACTTTGCCAGTAACTAACCCACAGTACCTATTTTCTTTTAAAAATCAGCAAAAATCAAATGTTTACTCTCGATTGTAAACAAGCCTGTGCAATTAAAAATTGTTGATTAAACTAAATATTTAAATCAGTTTTTTGCAATCAATAAACGCATATGTTATTATAGCCGTCCATAAAATTTTAAAATTGTAAAACCAAAGTTAAATCAAATTCGCCAATTTTTTTTGTTTTTAATTAATTATTATTTATTAGTTTTTTATCTGTTGCCGTTGGACGTTCTATCAAATGAAATGCTCGCATTGTGCTGAAAATTAATTATAACGCTTTATATTCTATGCTGGTCTTAATTTATGCTCTATAAATTTAAATTTTGGAACATTTTCGCAAGATAAACTTGCTTTAGTGCAGCTACTTATCAATAACTTTAAATTTTGAATAAGTAATTACTGCTTTGGTTGGTTCATACTCATTGGTATTCAGATGGGAAACGACAAAGTGCTGCAACAGAATTTTGTTATTTAAAATCTTAAATGGCTCATTAATTTTTCAGCCAATAATTGTTTAAGTTTTAAAGTTTAAAGCAATAATAAATCAAGATATCCTGATGTGGTTTTTGTAGTATTTCAAACATTCATTTTCTGATACATTTAATTAATGTTTGGAATTGAGTTTGTATCTTTTTACCTTCAGCTCTGTAGGCATTATCACCTAACTCTTTTATTCATTGTAATTTTTGTGTGAATTTTGAATTTTTTTAATCAAAAACGGTTATTCTAGTTTTTGGTTTAGACAAATGAACTCTCACAAGACCTTACAAGACAACAATTAATTTTAATTAATTGAGCCAAACAAGAAACTATAACAGTACCCAGATTTCTTGCAAGAAGTTTCTAAATCCGACTTCCGTTCTTAAATTTATCGAAATATTTCGACTCCCATAATTCATTTGTTTTTACATGAGCAACTGTTTTTATCCGAGATTTGGTTCGTTATTTATAGATCATTTTGCACTTTGCTAACTCCGTTACAAGATCATGTTAGCCTTGCTTTTTAAAACGAGATTTGTGGGGAACTACGAATGCATTAATTCTATAAATGAAACTGTTTAAAATGGTAATTTTTGGCACCGATTTGGATATAATGGCGCATGGTCAAATAAAATTAACAGACCATCGCGTTGAGAATTCAAATTTTAACGTTTGTGGCAATAAATTTCAAATTGTTTTAATAAATATTTTATATTTAAATTTTTTGTAGCTTCAAGTTTAATAAAACAAACTTAAAATATCAACAACATACCAAATATAACAAACTTGTCAGAAATATGTCAGCTCAACTGTTCTGTGATCGATGTGAAAGATCAGTAGAGCCTGCAAAGCTAATTAGCAAATTTTAACGACACTGTTAGTAATTAAGTAGAGAATTTTTCGACAATAAAGTACTGCGAACATGTTAGAATTTCTTGTTCCTTATTATAACTGAATTGCATTGTTGAAAGCTAAGCTGAAAGTAAAAGAAATCGAAGAAGACTCGTTTATACGCTGAATAATAATACAAGATTATGGGAACGTACATTAACCTACAAATAGTGAGTGCGTCTAAGACTCTGAAAGAAAGTGAAATTTAAATTTCAACAAACGGTCGAATTATATACGCAAATATGGAAACTACTCCCACTGGATGTTAGAAATTTTAAATTGCTGTTGTTTTCAAGACGTGCAGTAAATTTATTCGTCGAGTTACGGTATTTGCATCGCATATTTTTCGACCCAAATTTGCCAGAAGGGCGTTGCCCACTTGCTCATAACCTGTGATCCGTAAACTCTCTACACCTACAAGCCCTAGAGTGTGTAAAAATGTTTATACTTTTGCTTGAATATTGCTGTAGGTTTATTTAAGTAGGTTTTAGTGTTCACACTGTTAAATTATTGCTCGTACTGTTTTTAAAACGTTAGAGATCTAGTTGTTAACTTTGAGCTAATACTTTCAAGTAGGCAAAATATGAGCCTTTTAATTTCAAAGTGGCATTTTTTGTTTTAAGTTCTGAACCCTAATAGAGTTTATAACAATGCTGTATCCCATATGTCCATACAGGCTTTAAAATTTGCCTGTAAAGCAAAATTTTATTATGTAGGGACAGCGAGAAATTCCTCCCGATTACACAGTAAATTTTTTAAATATTTGATGCCTGTTTCTTCCTCTTTTTTCTTGTCAAATTTCTCAAAATAACAGAAAAGTTACTTATGCCACTTTTAAAATAAACGGCTGATTTGTATCTTTAACTGTTAAATAAAATATTGTTTCGTAGTAATAGAACTGTAATATTTATAAATTCTCATAATATTTCTTTTGGTACAACAAAGTGGACAGAAGTTTTCACACCATTTTGAACGAATTGTCATATTTTGTATACTTATTTCTTAATACATTTTGATATTGCAAGTTTTTACCCAAAAAATGTAGGTAAATAAACACATTTAATAAAATCTACTAAAAATGTTTACATTAAAATGCTAAATTAAGCTCATTTGTTAAAAATAGTTAGAAATGAAAATTGGAAGTTGACGAACTGCCAATATTTTGGGCCTTAAACTACATACTTTTTTTTTAAGAATAAATATTTACGCCAATAAACTTCATATACAAATAATTTTAGTTGTGGTAACAGACAGACGCAACGACATTTATTAATATTACTTTTCATTAGACCAAGTATCTTTTATAGTAATGTAGAATTGTAAGTTTTTTATATTTTAATTTATTCTAAGCAGTATATAGTGCTAGATTTTTCTCATTGCAAGGAGACAAAAGCTCCATACATTCTCAGAACTCGCCGAGCGAGGGCGTTTATTTATTTTTGTAGCTTAACTGTGAAACAAATGCAATACACGCTTTTAGCATTTTCTTTTTCCTTATAAATCTTCTCAAAGTAATGTAGTTACGCCAAGTTTCCATCCACGGCTGTAAATATAGTGGAAAAAAGTAGATTTTTTAAAATCGAAACTTCCAAACCGTTTTAGCTTTGTGACCTAAAATCTTTGCCTGCAGTTTTTATTATTATTCATTTGTTCATTGCGATTGTGAATGAAAGTCTGAACGTCATTTCAAATAATTTATACATGAAAATCGTTTTAATTATTTATATAAACAGGGTGTCCCAGATTACATTTCCAGCATGCGAGATCCCCATGCTGGAAATGTACTCTGGGACACCCTGCATAATTATGAAAATGTCCTGATCTATGAGGAAAAATTCGGTCTATAAAAGAATCGAAATATAAACGGTAGTTTTCAAAATTTATGCTGTTTCACGATACTCATGAATTTAAATTGCTCTCCACTCAAACTGTACCTAATTTACATCCTCATTTGCGTTTAACCGTTGCAGTGAACTAACTAAATCAACGCCTCGTACATAAACAACGAAATCGAAAGTTTTGTTTAATTTGAACACTGTATGGAATCACTTTTCTATGCCAATGCCAAGCTGTGTGCTGCTCACGTCTAGGAATGCGTGCAATGTGTGTCGATGCCTACTTTGATAACATTTCCCCTCACTAATAAGGTGCTTAGAATTAGTTTCTATAAAAATGCACTGATAGTGAAAAAGACCTGTTATGGAAGTAAACGCAGATTTGTAGAAATGGGATTACAATTAATAAACCTGTTATTTTTGGGCTCAACAATTGAGTTATTGCCTGTCTTGAACGTCTAGATTAGCTCGTTCTAGTAACGACCACCTAGTTGCAATACTTTCTTGTCCATAGCTATCACCTCTTGCGCAATTTTCTCTATCGCAAATGCATTTAGCGACTCTTCGCTAGGGGAGTGCTAATTAAGTTTCGAAAGTTATCAAATTTGCAGTTGTTATGCTACGTTCATCCTCTATTTCGTAACTAAAGTCGTTAAAAACGTTGGCTATACTGAGTTGGTGATACTTTCGTAGTGCATTCGTTTTCGTGAGCTGTCTAAGTGCGACAAAATTAATGTGCATTTTTGACTGCGTTGCATGCCTGTTTTGTGCAATATTTTTGCACTGTAATTGAATAAAAATCCTCCCATCTGTAACCCGTGCTCCAGCAATTTGTATTCATGTTTCATACAACACAATTCTGCCTGGCCCAACACTAGCCACTGATATTCATCGCTCAATCCACTGATCTAAAATTCTCCACAAACACCAGAATATTAAATTTTCTGTGGTGTAGCCATAGTTTCACATGTAATAATTTCTCCTGGCCATATATCTGTGCCAACGAAAACAAGACAGTGATAAATACACCTAGAATTATGCCAGGATTATGTTAACTAATCTCTGAACCGTAAACTTGATCGTCAGTTAATACGTTTCTAACGACTATTGTTTTTATATCGTTGCTAAACCGTTGCATTTTTGAAACAGGAACTTGTAAATAATCGTTTTTCAAGAAGTCGTGTTATTAGAACCGTTTCTTAGAGAAAGTCACTCATACACTGATGATATATGATCGGGGAATTCAATTTAGCTTCTATACGTTAAACTGCAATAAATATAATAAATTATTTCTTGATTAACTGAAGGTTTACGTATATTCTTTTGTAATTTAAGAGTGTTATGTAATTATAAAGGTCGGGTAATGTAATTAATTGTTGTTTAAAGAGTGGTTAGGCAATTTTTCAAGGGGTAAATGGCAGTGAGCTATTTTCTAGGACAACTTGCTGTGATAAATTACTGTAAAAAGGAAAGTGTTTTTAACAGATTTGTTACAATTGCTAAGGTTTCTTGGAGACCTTTTTGTTTAATGCTAAGCTTAAAATACAATTTTTATGGCGAGATAACTTTTATTACTGTAAGTATAATAAATTGCCTAAAGAGCTAATAGATATGTGACTTGATTTTTCTGATGTTTTGAGGTTTAGAAACAGGATTTGCTAATTTAATGAGTAATTTTTGTAATTAAAATCGTGCAGTGTATTACGTAAACTTTTGTATTCGATTTAAATTGAAAATAAACTTAAATTATTGTAGCAAAATTACGATAAATTGGATTTTAATGTTATGAGCTGCCAAGCAATTTTTTTGCTAATTTAATACCAATTTTACTATCAGAATTCATTGGAAAACTTTAAATTTTTACCTAAATAAGTAGCAATTTATTGAATTATGTACTTTTCGTTACAGAAATATGCAAAATAGTTCAGTTTGTTATTGGTGCTTGTGTCGTTCTGTGTATTTGCAATATATTTGGTTTTTGGGGCTAGATTTTTTAATAGATTTTTCTTTATATACAGAAATGTGATAAGAAAACTACAGTGCCTTTAATTTTTAATTAAAATTCAAAGTAAAAACTTGAAATTGTTTCTGTAAAGCTTCCCAAATGATGCACATTTTGGTATATGCGTAAGCGTCAATTAAATTGTTTATAAAAGCTAATTTACATACAAAATTTTTCTAAGCTTTATGTCCAATGTAATCATAATAAATAAAATTTTATGAAGGTATATGCTTTTTGCTATAGCGATATGGAGAAAAGTTTAATTTTTACTTACTAGTTCGCCCGCACGGTGTAAAAGCTCTGTACAGGTACACTACGAAATAGGCAAGATCGGGAGCTTTTACGCACCCCTCTACAATCCTGCTCGGAAAAAATCTCCAAACATATAGAATGATCACATAACATTCTAGCAGATATTATAAAACAATTTTGGCTTATATTTTAGCAACATTGACCGTAAAAACTATGTTTATAAATTGATCTCTCAATTCTTCGAATGCAACAAATGACATAGTCGTGCTTATATAAAAACAAATCGTGTTTTAAACTGCATTTTAATATTCTTTGCTAAAACGTATTGTTAATATAAGAAAAAGAAGTTGTTTTATTGCGAAGTTGACTCAAATTCTACGTGCATTGGTTTAAAATTAAACCACCCACTATTGTTTTATGTTAAACACAGCTTAATTATCGCATTGGCTATATTAACAAAGGCAGTTCAGAACTTTTAATTTAATAATTTTAAAGGCTTGATATGTGGGTAATGAACAGTTTTAAAAGTAAATTTTTCAATTGTAAACAAAATTAATGAAGCTGAGACATTTTTCACGAACAGTGAACCAACATTTTTTAAGTTGCAAAACGTAGCAGCAAATATTTAACAACAATTTTATTGTAACTGTATTTTTGCAGCTAATTTTGTTACTAATTTATCTTCTTCTTCTTAATCGGTTCCTCTGGTACCTTTCGGTGTCGAGGTATGCTTTTCTATTTCTGTATTATGTTTCTCCACTCCTGCCTATTGTCAGCTAATTGTGGCACATCTCTCCAGCTGACTCCTTTTTCTTCTAGTCTCTGCCTCACTTCTTTTTCCCATTTTATTCTTGGTCTTCCTCTATTTCTTTTTCCCTCCATCTGCATTTTCCATCCTATTTTCGCGTATCCACTTAATAATTCATAAAAAACTTAATAAATAATTATAGACATAAAACATTTATGAATATTAAATTAATTTTTACAAGATAACAAATAAAACTGTTTTAGTTTTTAAACCCAAAAGCAGTGACGCAAGTTATAAGGTAATTAATAAAAAACCTACTGAGGCAATTAATCCTAATTACTCTAATTCGCTCTAATTTGAATATTGCCCAAAGCCTAATATTTATTTAGCAAAGTTCCTTGTAATAATTCGGATGTTACTGTTTGTGCAACTCTACGGAACTCGGCTAAGCCAGGAAACTCACTCTAATAAATAAAATGTGAAACAATTTTATTTATTAAACCATGGCTTCATTGTTGATACAACAAACTTAATAACTTACAAAGCTTTTAAAGCTGGTGCAACACAACACAATATAAGCACAACATTTATAATCATGATATCGATTTCGTGAACTTGATTCTTTGTTGCGAGCTCCCGATTGTTTTTTGTTACAAAACAAAACATACAACTGCAGGCATTCAACACTAATTATATAAAACTGTTACATCGGAAATATAAAACGATTCTGCTCCCAATTTAGTCACGCGAGTAATAAACGGTGTCGCGATAGATTCTATCGTAAGCGAAATTTAATAAAGTAGACGTTCACATATTGGGAATGTATTTCCGGCCCGGATGTTGTAAATATCTGGCGAACATTTGTTACTTGTAGAAGAACAAGTGAACTCTTTATGCCGCAATAATCAGAAATATGTGTGGACTAGTTGAGTGACGGGGCTGAGTTTACTGGAAAATAGTTCATGCGTTTGGCCACGTGCTCGCCAGCAATTGTAGCTATGAGTGGTTAAAATGTCACGGAAATTAGTTGTAGATGTCTATCTTACGGTACATTAGAAACCTAAATTTTAAAAAGCTATTTTTGGGCCCAAGTTCTTAAGCTTATTTACACCTCCCTACTATTACGTGTGAGTTTTTGGATGTGATTCCTTCGTTTATCTTTAGACCCTTCGTTTATCTAAAATTTAAAAAAAAAACGCCTGCGCCGCTTTTTTCTCTCAACACACTTTTTTCTGTCGATCTCTGCTTGCTTTGAAATAATCAAGAGTTCACAACCCTTATTTACAAGGGCGGCAAATTCAGGGACCGCCTCGGTTGGATAAACTCTAGCTACGCCACTAATCCCACGTCTTTCTTGGTCTCTTTTTGTCTGTTTTTCTTAGCGCTCGCTACTAACTTTTTGGGTATCCTGTATTTTCTTACAGTATAACAAAATTAGATTAAACCGTGACTTTGTTTTAAGAAAATCTTCAAAAGCCGCTTTGTCCATCAGGGCAGTTTTATGTTTGTGTGTTATCCTTAACTCTTCGCACGTTTTTCAGTTTTTCCCCCTGCTAGTTTTCCTAGTCTCGTGATATTTTCTAAAGCCCACATCACCGTAACGCATTGTAAAACGTCTCTCCTAACGATAAAAATTTTAAATCGGTTTCATGAGTATTGTTTCATGAAAATTATTTCAGCGAATGGATTTTGAACGTCCATTTTTCCTGAAAGGTTTACGGGAGTGATTTATCCGTGACGTTCTGTATAAAATATATCGCGCGAGGCTGGGCCCGTGAAATATTATACAACGTAACACCATGGGAAAATGCGAACCGTGGCCAACTTGCCGTACTGTAAATTCAATTTGATCGGCGTCGCGGAAAATGCAGAGTTTCGCTACATGTTCGGTGTAAATCAACAAAAACTTTATGCAGCAATCGTTTCTGGGAAATATCGGGGCATTAAAAATTTATGTTTGTTGCGAAATAATGTGACGTTACTGTTGCAGTTAATTAATTGTAGTTCAATAAAAATAAACCCTTTTAGGATTGTGAACAAAAGAATGTAAAATGTTTAATACAAAAAACAGTAAAAATCTTTTAATTAATTATGGCGCTACTATAATCGAACAGATGAAATTATTGGCTCCGATATATTGGAAACCACTCAAATTTTCGAATTTCATGTACATTTTCATTGCACAAATAGAAAAAAAAAATGAAACAATAATCAATTTTTATTTTATGTATGTATGTATATGGAATTGTTTAGAGTAGATTATAATTGTTTACAAGTTTACAACCCAACAATGTACAACTGATAACCAGCCAATACAAAATAAATTAATTTGTATAACAGAAAATAGTTTTGAGTACAGGGTAAATAGTTTTTTAATGCAAAAAAGTTTCTATTGCCTATGTAATCGTAAAACTTGCAGTTTCCAACGAAAATATCAATTCGAATATTCTATGTTTAAACAACACATCTTATTTGTAAAAATGAATGCTTTGGGTGATTCTAAAGAAAGTTTTTGAACCTTAAGTTTATTTTGGGTAAATCTAGTGTTGGCATTTTTTTGTTTCCTTATATAACTGTTACACCTTGTTTTTTTTTTTGTAGAGTCTATCTATTGTATTAAGATCTTTAAAAAAAGCTTTATAATTCTCATAGTTTGTTCAACTTTGTCAAAATTGATAGCCAAGTTCCAATTTATTAAAAACACGTTTGCAGAACTATCGTCTAAACGTCTAAAGGTATGCCTGACTGATTATAGCTGTCTTTAGTATGTCAATAAATAATTGAGGAAGCCACTGACGAAAATAGTGAGGTGTTGATGCTGGCCTAATTTTTTTACAAGAGATTCTTCGTAGATTATAGTTTAATTGATTTTAACCAAGCTTATTTATGTTACGAGATAAAATCATGTTGTTATCGTCATAATCCTGACTTACTAGGGAAGGTCACGATTTGTTGTCGCTAGAATCTGATCAAAGCTGTGTTCATTGCATCAAGAACATCAAAACTAATGTTTTGCAGAGTTACACGTGCCACTGGCCATTTCCTTCGGAAAAATAGGGGAAAAACTGAAAAGCTGAATAATGAAAGTAATTCTTGCGATCGCGTTGGCTATGAAACCGTCAGATATAAAATCGAAATTCTCCTATTTACCAATTCGCGCATCCTTTGCAAGTAAAATGGTGCAAAGTTTTTGAAAAAATCTTAAACGGTTCCGGAGAAAAACGTCAAAACCGAAACCCCTGAAAAGCGCTATGATTTGAGAATTGTATAACTAAATCTATGCGACTTGCATAGGCGTTTAACATAGGGAAACCCGTTTTTACAAGGGCCTCGTTTTTCGCGGTTTTCTCCGGAATCGTTTAAAAAAGTTGCACCATTTTACTTGCAATGGATGCGCGCATTGGTGAATAGAAGAATTTCGATTTTATCTCTGACGGTTTCATCACCAACGCGATCGCTAATATGACCTTTTTATACCAATTTTTCTGTTTTTCCCCTATTTTTCCGAAGGAAATGGCCAGTGGCACGTATAACTGCATAACATCTAGTTTTTTTATGTTCTTGATCTTGATGCAATAAACACAGCCTTAATCAAATTCTAGCGACAACGTATCGTGACCCTCCCTTGTTAGAATCAAGCTTTATGCTAAAAGCAAAAATGATACTCGATAAAGATGTTTTGTGTGCTTAGCGCCGATATTTTCCATTACGATTAATTTAAATCCATGTTTGTGTTATGCTTAAGAAAATGCTCCCCTTAAGCTTGCATGTAGTAACTTGTTTTCATCCCCATTCGATTGTAATATTCAGGGGCTTATTTATGTGTATAGCTGATAATATTGACACGGCGTTTCTAAACACACCCTTTCAGAACCAACTATATTTCCACGTCTAGACTGTCATTCATGTGCTACACGTTAAACACTTGCTTATTTAAATAAAACGTGAAAGTGTTCCTGTATTTACATAAAAACGTAATTTGTTACCAAATTAACAGTAATTTTCGTCGAATCGGGCACAATATTTCACCAGTCAATACGACACTCGCATTTTGATATCACTTACAAATTCCCTTTGTTTCAAAAGCTGTCGAAACAACTTATTTCAACTGATGTTTGCAATTCTTTGAACCTCTGCTCCAGATCCTAACCGTCATAAAAGAGTCATTGCCTGTTACACTTGCTATATCCATCACAGCAGTCTGCTGTAAGCACATGAGTGTTTTCAAGTACATTGCCAATTTCAAGGTTTCACTACCGTATCGTGGCTATAAGTTATTAATAGTTTTTAATAGCTCATTCTACTGTTTTTTTTTATACCCTGCAGCTGTTTATTTCGCTTCTATTTAATTACATTACGTAAATTAACCATAGAATTAAGTTTAGCAAACAACAATGCACTTAAATTATAGCTATACTTTTGCGTGACGGTTTGAAAAAGCTTGCAACAGTAATTAGTTGTGTTTTCTCTTGTTTCGTCTTGAAATATGTGCTCTAATTTAATAAATTAACACTAAACAATTGTTTTGTAAGAATTAAGACAAACATTGTTAGCGTTTTAAACAAATTTGTACATGGTTTTTGATTTGTAGCTAACAGACTGATAACGAAAACGTGATTTAAAGTAGGACGTTTGTTTTATTTGCATAATTTAGTCATTCTTCAAGGAGGTGCAACTGTTGTAAAGTTGTTGATCTCTAAAATGATTTATTTCGGACGTAATACGCGTTGATATTTATAAATAATGTCATAGTCTTGAGTGTAATGGTAAATATTTCGGCGGATTTAGTATTAAAAAATGCTGAAGGTAATCAGGAAAATAATCGTTTGAAAGTTTCTCTCCTATCAAGGCAATGCTGGATTTTTATTAACTAATTATTATTTATTGTCGAACTTTATTTGCTGTTTTTTCGTTGCAAAATGGAATTCCTGAAAAGTTTTGAATTTCATTGTGGATTTATTTAAATTAGAGGCGTGTGTAAATAGCTTTAAAAAAATGTTTGGGTTTAAATGTCTGCAAATAAAACACAACATTTATTGACGGTGTAAATAGTGCATGGCCTTTTGTCAAAATATTTATTGGTTTATCCTTAGATAATTTTTATTAAATTTAAAAAATGTATAGTGAGAATTACGAGTGAAATTCTTTCTAGAAAATTATTTATTTATGCGAAAAATACAAATAGAATTTAATCATATTACTGAAGTTTATAACATTGATGGCACCAAAAATGCAAGTTATTGATACATTTTCGCTCTTCAATAATATTTGGGAGTTGCTTTAGGCTTAAGCATACACACAAACAGATGAACCGGAAAAATTTTAATCGTTTGAAAAATTGGTGAAAGAAAATAAATCAATTTCTCTTTGACCATTTTCTATAAATTTGCCATATTTGGAATGGAAAAAAAATAAGGAATTTAAATAGGTCATAGCCAACTCTAGCTTCCATTTAGAAAAAGGTCAGTTTGTGTCATAACTTTTTAACGACGAGGGTAAAAATTTTTTTTTAGTGCTATCAAAATTTACATTATATCTAAAAACAGTTTTTATAAACTTTTTCGATATTTAAAACAATAAGGGAGATATGACACATTATGAATATAACCAAAAAAAAAAACAGTTTTTTTTTCTATAGGTAACTCAAAAACCGGAAATGATAAAATATTTTTGAAACCGGTTCTGAATTTGTTTCAAAAAACTGCACATTTTTGGTAATTTAACCGCTTCTCTATCTTCACTATTAAGCAAGATACCCATGTAATTCCATCGAATTTGGACCACCCTGTACGAGTGATTTAAAAAAAAGAAATAATTTCAGTTGTTTGTAAAAAGTCACACATACAGAAGTTTGCATGATAAAATATTGGTAAAGATAAAGTAAAGATATTATTTAAAAGTAGGTAATTGAATTTATTTGGAGGTTTTCCAAAACCAATTTGTAAAATCTAGTCACTTTTAAGTGATCATGTTAACGAAAAGAAAAACGAACTGGCACCTATTGGTTATTCCAAAGGATCTTATTAGTACAATGATACAATTTAAAGAAATACGAGTCAACATTTCTCAAAAATCAACCAATCTTTCAAAATTCTCATAAATACTAGTCACTTTTTGGTGATCTTCAAAAGTTTGTTTGTGAAAAATAAAAAACTGTCATGATGATTTATATTTAAGGACCTTATTAGTACAAAGAAAAAACCAAAAACTTCCCAAATTTTCGTAAAATTTTGTCACTTTAAGTAGGTAGTGAAATTTTTTGGAAGCCAAATAGAGAAAAATTGTGCTTTACTAATATTGTCTTAGGACTTAATAGTGCATTCGTTTAACTTAACAACTCTGGAATAATTTAGAGAATTTCCAAAATAAAAACCAAAAACTGAAAAAAAATTGGCAAAGTTTGGTCGCTTTAAGAGGCCATGAAAATTTTTGGGAGCCTAACAGGGAAGATCTCGAATGCCTACTTTTAAAAATGGCCTTCTTGTTGCTGTTGTTAGACTAAAACCGTTGTATTTTCGAAAAATTTGCCCGGAAAATGCTAGTTTGTTCCACCAACATTGAAAATTATTCTACTTCAGCTGACGGTTGTGCAAATTTTACGACAATCTCCTTATCATTTCGAGCAACCTTTGCTAAACCTCAATTAATTAAATGTTCCTCGACAATGATGAAAGACCTGGACGCCCCATAAATCCAGAGAAAGGAAAGGGTGCGTACACATTTAACATTAAAATACCCAGATATCTTCCTCCCTAATTATTGCGTTTACTCAAATTAGAAGCGCGTGACCGACTTCTGATTCCAACGAATAGGAAATTAATCAAGACAAAACCGCGATAAAATCTGCCCAAGAAAAACGCGATTGTCAATTTTTATTAAGCGTGAATCGAAAACGTGAATTACTTACCCCGCTTCCGTCGGTCATTTGTTGATATTGCGCGCAGCCCGCCAAAAATTGCTTCTTGTTGTTATTAGCTGTATCCACGGCAACCACGCACAGGTGTAGAATTCAATATTTCTAGTAAATATCGTTTTCAATCATTACCGGTTGATGTTTTTGTATCTTATCCGTGGATACTCAGAGGTCGGTAACCTGCTGATTACAATGTACGTCCCCTGAGGGTGGTTTTTGTGTTATTTGTGATCGGTAGTCGATGAAATTAGGTTTTTTATTCACCCATAAAAGTGTCTATAGAAATGTACGATTCATTCAACTTTATTTTAAGCGTTGATCAATTTAAATAGTTCCAAATATGAACGGAATAGCTATTTCAGAGCTCATTTTGTGTTACAACGTATAAAACGTTCGTTCTTCCTTCAAATTTTGTGTAACAGGAGCTAAATTAATCGGCAGGACTAAATCATTTTTTATTTTGTTGTCGAGGTGTTGATCATTAAAATTTTTCAAACGGTAGCGCTAGTTTAGTTAATAATTTTTGCCTGTGAACTCAAAAGTCCTAGGTTCGCCACTGAATGCATGTTAAGAAAAAAGTGGAAGTGATATTTTTTTTGCTAACATGCTAACATTTAAACAAAGAGATATTTGAAGTTAAGAAAGTCAACAAAATTTTAGTAATTAAAACATTATGATTACTTTTAGGAATAGCTAAATGTTTCCCGCTCTGCAAACATTAAAAAAGATAAACGTTTTAGTTTAATTGAAAAATAATTACTATTGTCTTCAACAAAACTTTAAAACTACCTAAAAACACAAGAAAATCTTAGGTTTCTCTCTATTACAAAAAAAACTCTTAAATAATTACACTTTTACTTTTGTTAAATAAAAATTATTATTACACCATATCCTGATGCGTTTTTCTTTAAGTGCCCCATAAAATTCCCGCGATTTTAAAAGCTCAGTGACACACAAAACATTTAAGAGAAGGTTAACCGATAGAATTGATTTTAGAGACGAACTTCTTCAGATTTGTCGCTTGTACAGGAGAGGAATAAATATTTAAGTGAACAGATGATGTTCATTGCAGACCGTACTTGGGA
This sequence comes from Elmis aenea, assembly GCA_947652605.1. Classification (NCBI taxonomy): domain Eukaryota; kingdom Metazoa; phylum Arthropoda; class Insecta; order Coleoptera; family Elmidae; genus Elmis; species Elmis aenea. The sequence continues at coordinate 55,740,119 of OX393579.1, forward strand.
TTGCATAATCCGAAACTTCGCAGACAGCTGCTCCTATTTCTAGATATTTCATTACTTAAGCTTTCAATTACTTATTCAAAAAGGTAGTCAATCCCAACTGAAATTCAGAGAGACTGCATGGAACACGGATTTAATTTGTAAAGCAACAAATAATGATAACTAACAACTAATTGACGTGTTGAAATAGGACTTTTAAATAACTTTCAGTTAAAGATATAACTTCAGATGCTGCACCGCAATTTTTTATACTTCGTTTTATTACAAATATATCTGTCATAAATTGGTTGATTAATTAAGCAATTAATTTTTATTCTAAATCACCTAAATTAAAAATCACTTATCTTGTTTTGGGAGTATTTCTTATCAAAGTGCAACAAAGTTGTCGTTGATAGATTCGCGAAGTATACAGGGCGTATAACTTAAAATTAAAAACTTTGGGGCACCAGAAACCATGAGATTGTAGGATTGTTCAATTTACTATAACAAACTTTACGTGCTTGTTAAAAATCTAAATCAAAATGGTGCAAATTGTATATAGTTCCTGAAGGATTCTAAAAAATCTGAATAACATAAATTACAACTAATTATAACTTTTTGTTTATCTAATAATAATAATAATAATAATAGCGTTATTTAGCAGTTGCTATTACATTGTAAATATGATAAAAATAAAAATAGAATGAAATAAAATAAAAATCTAAAAATCTTCTAAATTCTAAATATCTAAAATAATAGTTTAATAGCGTTCTAATACGTACTCCTTAATTAATTTAATACCCTTCTTATAATTATTACATATTTTGACTTGATGCGGCACATTATTAAATATTTTAAAACCTTGATAAAATAACGAACGAGCTGTTTGACTTTTAGTACATTTCTCTATAACGAAATTAAGCCTATTTCTAGTTTTATAAGTGTGGATCTTATGGACTAATTTTACATTTTCATACAGATATTTTGGTGTTTTTTATAATTTAATTTTTAAAACCAGCTGTTATGTTCTAAATATTATTCTCTGATTAATACTCATAAATTGAAGTGTATTTAACATAACCTTGATAGGGGAATGAATTGAACACTTTAAAATAGTGCGCATGGCACGATTTTGTAATTTCTGTAATTGTTGAAGCTCATTTTTATTTAAATTAATAAGTAATGAAGCGCAAAACTCAAAATGAGGAGCTATTATTGTTTTATACAGTAAAACTCTAGTGTACATACTCATGTGTTTGCTACATCTTTTGAAGAGAAAACTCTTTTTGGAAATTTTGTTCATCATGTATTTTGTGTGTAACTTAAACGTTAAATTTTCATCTAATATAACACCAAGGTATTTAATTTCGGTTACTCTTTCTAAACTAGTGTTGCTAATTTTTATATCCAGATTAGCATTATAAATATTTGTTTTATAGATAATGTGTTTGGATCCCAAAATCATAAATTTGGATTTATCAACATTAATACATAAATTATTATCGCATAGCCATTTATAAATATTACTTAGATTTAAATTCATCTTATCTACTAATTCAATTGGTTTAAATCCACTAACAAACAACATTGTATCGTCCGCAAACATTTTTATTTCACAATGCTTGGCGTATTTAACTATATCGTTTATATAAACAACAAAAAGGAGAGGACCCAAAACGGTTCCTTGTGGTACACCATGTGTGGTTTTTAAACAAGATGATATAGTTCTATTATATTTAACTTTTCTTCTTTAGTATACATTTGAAGGTAAATTAATATAGTCCGTAGTATTTGAGATACCTTAGCAAACTTGTGTACATAGACCACCATCTTTTTATCTCTTAAAGCTTTCTGATATTTTCCTATTCTTCACAATAAAACACACGCCCTGTGTAGATACAAAATGATGACTTGATAACTAAACATTCACAACTAGTATTTAAATTAATTAAACTTAAAGCGAAACTTCTTGGCGTTGTTCGAGGTAATGTTTGAAGGATTTCTTGTCGTTTCTGTGATAAAATCTCAGCGACAGATAAGCCTTAAGCTCCAAAATTAGTTATCCAGCTCGTTTAATTCTGTTCTCGTTCAGAGAATTTTAGGTCAGGTTGCATGGGGGAGTTCTGTTCATTTTGCTTAAAGTTTAACCGTTTAGGAAGTTCAGAACTTTGGACATTTACCGTAAAATTCCTTCGGCATTCTTTTAATCAACGTGAATTTCCAAGAATGTTAAATACAGTTGGTGGAATGTTATCATTTGAATAGGCCTGTATTTATTTTACAAGACTCTCGTCATGCTGAGTACAAGAATGTGATGAAGCAATTTTGACTAATAATTTCGAAGGACTTGCACGTTTTAAGGACTACTAAACACCAACTGAACCTTAAAACCACTTTTGCTTAAGTTTGGGGTTGCACCCTTACATTAGTGATTATTTCAATAACAAAAAACACAAAACGACAATTAAAATAAATTTCAATTAAGATAAATTGACTACAAAAGAAGCTAGCATCTACAACAAGACGAACCTGGCCTTGACTAGAACTCTTCGAGCATATGTAGTTCATCAAATGGCACGTGGAAATCTAGAGACTAGATAAGTGCTTTTTTATTGTTGCTCATATTGGTAGAGGGTGCAACAGAACACCAATTAAAATAACCCTACTTATAAAATACCGAAGAGTATTAATGAATAACCCGCATGCAATTTTTGTTGTAATTCATCTTTTTCATTAAGATGAACTAACTTTAAAAATGTAGAGTCTAGAAGCATTTCAGATGTTTTAAAAGCTCCGCAAAAGTTCAAGCATACCTGCTTTTAATATTTGCTAGCGATTATTTAAGAACTGCTGTGCTAACATCAAAGTTTGTGGAAAGCTGTTGTGCTTTAAGCGTTTTTGAATAATAAATAAGACCAAAGTTCTTAGTTCATGATCCCATTTTCTTTAAAGATCTTATAAATAATTAAGAAGCCAAGTTCTTGACGTAAATACGCAGTATTTTTGAATAATGCTTGGAAAGTTTCTGAAGTAAGTGCAAGCTTGTAAGTAAGTAAATGCAAGAGTTCAGGTTTTATGAACTATTACCAACGTAAAGTATAAAAGTGGTTAAAATTTTTAACCGAATGAGGGCGTATTTTTATGTGACCTACCTAGCCATGAAAATCAAATGTAAAAATTAAAATTGTCGTTCCATTAATTAGCTGTGAAGAGAAAAGTTTCATCAACATGTATCGAATCTGGAAAGTTTCCTCTATTTTACTCTTTAGTGATTCCATTTTAAGTTTTTCTCTTATGTGTTAGTTTCTTATTTTATCTACTCTTCTTACCCCTACCACCTTTCTTAAAAAAGAAGTCGTTTCTTTATACATGCACGTTTTAATTAACTCCAAGCCATAATAAAGTTTTAAAAATAATATATCTTTTGAAATACTGAAAATTGTTCGTCAGTTATCCCAAGGACGTTTTGTCTGCAGGCCCATAAGCTCAGCAAATTTTTCCTATACAGTCATTGCCTTGCACGCATTTTTTGAAAAGAATTTTGTTGCATTTTTTAAATTCCAAAGTGTCTTTTAACAACATCAAACATTAAAATGTACAGATTTTTTTCCTGGAAAGATATTTGTGGTAATTTTTCTTTTTCGTAAATTAAGGTAGCTTATTAACTATTGTGAACATTTAATTCTCAGTTAACCAGCAGAAAAGTCGACCCTTAAACAGATTTTCCAAAAATTTCACTCATTCAAAAAAATTATATTAAAGTGCTGATTTGTTATTATGCTATACTTTGTTTTAAGTTCTTCATTATCGTGAATTATGAAGGACAGTTTAACCAAAATGAATGCTAATAGTAAAGAAGTTACTTAAACATCGTTAGTTTAGAAAATTTAGATAATTTTCTTTATTTATTCGCGTAGCAGGAGACAAAAAACAGCAAAAATTAACTTTGTATAAATCTTTTCGTCCTAGGAAATTATTTTAACTTTGCGAAACTAATATTAAAATTTGAGCAATTATTGTATTAACTACTATACTGCGCATTGTCCATGCGAACATGGGTGGTTACTGGTTAGTATTTAAGTATCTAGTACAAAGCGAGATGGTAATATACCACTCTTTCACAGTTCATGCCTGCGTTATGTACTCAAAGTAGTAGTTTATAGATGCATGGCTTAAGCAAGGTCATTTATAAACGAGAACTTAGTAATCCTGCTCATTTATGCAACACAACGTACAAAATGGGCTACGCCGTGAATATAGGCAACGCATTCACTTCGCAACTTGTACGTATTTGGCTCAGTCTAACCAGTCGCTACAATTCCGCTCAAAATCAATCTATTTACGCTAATTGACGAACAAATCGGTTTTAATAAATCAACGCCTGCTGCTCTTAAACACCTTTTTAACTGCTTAATTGTGGACAAAACTCTACAATGGGTACATAAAGTTTGAACAATAATGAAGCTTCTGTATTTAGCTTTCGTCCAATGTTACTAACTACGTACATGCAGTGCGCTGCTGTATGATGAGGGCCAATTAGCATATAAAGCAGTATGATGATTGTTCTTCCTCATTGTATATTGTGTTCTATTATATCCTCATCCACACGTCCCACGCTTCATTTCACATAGGGTACTTTGGACGTGTGTAATTCAATTTGAAACATGGCACTTATTAAAGTTGCCATGCAAAATTGAGGACTAATTTTAGACATCAACTTCGGAGGAATGTTCAAAAAATAATTCGTCAAAACATTACATTACGTTAACTGGAAACAATTTCGGAAAAGCTTCGAAAACTAAAACCAATAAAATTTAGGTTTTATTTAAAAATTGGAAAGCTTAAGTGTCCTGCAAAAATTTTGTACACTCTTAGGGCAATTATTTGTGGAAAAAATCTTGCAAAATTGAATTTACTTTCATATGAGTCCAAATTTGACCATTTTACGTTCAACAGACTTTAAGATGTTTTTAAAATATACATACAGGGTGAGTCATTAGTGGCGGATCGGTCGATTGAGGCTAAACGGTTTGAGATAGAAAATTGATTCTAACGGTATTCCATACAGTTTTTTCTTCCGAACACGATAAAAATATTTTTAAATATACAGGGTGAGTCACCTCTCTGGAACCAATAGCAACTTTTATATTTCAAATACAACATCCCATTTTTTATTTAATATTCTTGACCGCCTTCATTTTAGCTTTACATCGATATAAAATAGTAGAGGTTTTTATGCGGCCTTGTCACTGAAAAAAATAATTTTCAAAATTTTTCAAGGTTTTAAGTCTTTATTTAAAAAATTATCCTGAAGTCATTTTTCGAAGCAGTTAAATTTACAATGGATAGGTTTGCACTTAATAAAACTTTTTTTGCTACTTTAGCCAACCTTTTTTAATCTCTGACGGTTTCGAAAATGTTCATGTTCTTAATTAAGCACCAAACACCCTGTATATAACAGACTAAATATTTCAGCAACTTGAACTAAATTATTTCAACAAATAACGCAAGGAAAACTAAATTGAAGTTAACGGTAATATAATTTGTAGTTTTGGTTATACTTTTAAAATCTATTGGAGGAGCCTGTAATTATATTCGTAGCAGAATTTCAGGGATATATTATGAAAATCTAACCTACACTAACTCTTTGAAATAACCGATTATAGTATATTACATAACAATAGTTGTAAGAAGCATATTACGCACTAGTGGAAAAGCTACGCACAGAGCCGCGTAGCGGCGAGTGCGTAATTGCTTTACAACTCGTGTTATGTAGCTTACTTTTTCTACGAACACATAATACCTACGATTTTAACGGCTTTTTGGCTAATATAGGTACACAAGTAATTACGTTGTCTTGTACTTTGACATTTCTAGCCAAGTGTGCGTTTTGCTTACCGTGCGTTAGGACTCACACAGGCTGTACGGTAAGAGTCATTTACATTAATGGTCGTAGAAAAAATAATTTAAATACACACACAAAAATTATATGGATTCAACAGCCATATAAAATCAAGCTGTTATTTAAATCGCACATTTCAACTTGCTTACAATACTCAACTAGTAACATTATGGCTAGAAAAATACTACGTGCAAAACTACACCATAAAACCTCTATAAATTCAGTTTTATTACCAGTATGATTACCACATGAGACTGTTTAATACAGATAAAACTTCGGATGTCGCGTGAAACGCGAAAACTTTCCTTCAAAAGAACATAAGCCGTTCGAAATAGTTCAGAAGTCGAAAGAACATTTTATACACTTTCCGGTTGCCTAATAACATTATCACAAAGCGATTTAAAAACACTTCGGTATCGTTCCTGCACGTCCAAACTATCCTTGAGATCACACACGCGGTTTTGTTACGTAAATTTAAACCAATTTGACCATTTGACACAAAGATTGAATAAGTGTAAACAAAAAGTGGACAGAAATAGTCGGTGGAACGTGCAAAACTTTTTACTTGATCATACGAAGTATTCCAAGTAATTTATGAGATAAATTTCGCCCCTAGTAGTAGTTTTAGTCCTGTTTTTTCCTTGCTTAACTCTGCACAAGGGTCAAACACAATGTGAAGACATTCTCTGCTCCATATAAATCGTTTTTACTGACATTAATTAAGGTATATCCCTAGGCACTCACTACAGCGTCCGTATATCGAATAACAGTTATTTTCTTCTAATATTGTCTGAACTCGCTACGTTCAGTAATTGGTTTTGTTCTGTTTAATTCGTACATCAAAACATATAAAAAAAAAACTTTAAAAACAGTTATGGGGCCCCTCAAAGAGATTCTTGTAGAACAGAAAATGATTTTTAGTTAAAACTGTATTATTGTGTGATTGATTTAAAAGTTCATATTATCGTAAAAAAATTAGGACATATTTTTAAAAATAAAATTGCTGCTGGTAGTATTATAGTAATGTTCACTAGGTATTTTACAGTAAAAAAAGTTGTTTATTGTAACTTGTTCTTCTTGTATTCTAATTATTTTTGTCAAGGCGGAAACATTAGCTATTCGCTGCAGCCAACTGTCAACTTATTACGCTGTTATATAAGTTTTAAAAGACACTAATTTTTTACAGTTAAACATTAAGCTAACTGTGCCTCACATATAACTGAAAACACAACAGAATTATCACGCAATCCTTGCCAAATAAGTGCATAATCTGGGACATTGTGTAAGATGTTAAATAAACTGTGACAATATGACTTTATTGTTACACAAATTGGGTCAAGTTTTTAATAAATTAAACATTTGGTAACGAGTTGATGATCCGTGACAACCGAAAATTTTTATGCAGTGTGTTAGAGAGGTGTTTTTAGTTTGTAAAAAGGCGAAATGGGTGAAACTTTTGATCGAGAATCTTGCCAATTCGGGCTAATGCAAAATTACACTTTCTATGTTAATAGATTTTGAGATGTTTCTGTGCAAGCTGCTCTCTAAATTTCGATCTGTTTAGTAAGATCAACGAAATTTAATTTCTAGTGCATTAAAAGTTTAGATCTGATAAGTTTTTATGGTAATTACTAAGCTACACACTTTAAAAGTTATGTTTTTTAATGTACAAATATTATTGCGATAACTTTAGTGCAAAATTTTTACTGTAGTTATGGCTATAACCTATAACACTTCTTCTTAATTTTACGTTGGGTTTTTCATATTGGACATGTTTGCTTGGCCCTGGTTTCCGGGACGAAATCGGATCTAAAAATAATCATAAATATTTTCGATATTTACAACAATAACGGAGATATGACACATTATTAGGTAATATGGCAAAAAAACACGTTTTATTCAATAACTCGAAAACCGAAAATGATAGAATATTTTTGAGAACGGTTCTGAGTTTGTCTCAAAAAACTGCACATTTTGTGTTACTTAACCGTTTCTTTATCTTAAATAATAACCGAGATACCCATGCAATCCCATCGAATTTGGACCACCCTGTACGTTAAAGTACCCTTTCCTGGTAAAAAAATTCACCCAGATGGGGTGGCTCGCTCTCAGAGTTCAGTAATGATTAGACGAAGAGTTGAAATAGGGTTAACTCAAATACGTGTGGAAGGAAGTCTTCACAAAGCTCAGTGCTGTACTGATTTTTTAAAGTAAAGTTTGATACAGGTTTAAGAAAGTTTTGTATGCTTTTTGGCTCCAGTGTTCCTCGAATCTTCTGTCAACTGCTTCTCAGAATTCCTCAAATAGAATTTACTAAATTGTACATTTTATTAGACAATGTGGGTAGCCAGCTTCGCGTGTTAACTCAACAATTGCCGATTGCGAGTTAACAGATGTCGCGCGTTTTGTAAAGTCCCTCCAAATACAACTTATGAATAAACCGTACGCGTGCGCAGGCCAGCTCTCTACTCAAAATTACGTATACACTTAACTTCCCGCTCTTCGTGCACCTTGCACTTGTGTGCGTCTGTCGTTGTTGTGCGGTGTCTGTACGCGAGTCCACGACCTGTTGAACTGTTTGTACACAGTGATAATTTTTGTGCCTTTGTGTGTGGATAAAACCGATCAGGAATAATGGCGAAAAATAAAATGCACACCTCCTCGTAAGTTACAAAGCTTTTAATTTAGCGTCTTTTAAAAAATCAACAAAAATAAATTTCGAGAGGGGGTTGGGGGGTCCAAAAAACCAAATTTATTTCGAGTATTTTTGGAAAATTTGCGTTACGTAACACAGTCCGGATTCTTTCCAACGCGAGGTATGCAGATATATTTTTTGCGTGCTTACATTTAAATTTAAAAAAAAAGTCGCGCAAAAAGTTGTTTACATCTCATTGTTGTGGTAAACAGCGCTGCGAAGCGCGTTTAAATTTCCTTAAAGGGCTAACGGTGCGCTCCCAGCTCGGTACTTCGCCGAAACAATTCCATTTAACATCCAGTGATCATCATTATCGTGTTATATAAAAGTCAGCCATAATCAAAGTTGACTGATGTGACCTTGATACCGCGCCAAGGGTCCAGTTGTGCCCGCAGGGCATGGGCGGGACCTATACAAAACCTGATTTGATACACTGCCTTCTCTTGGTTTACGTTTGTCGTTCATTGACTTGGCTCGAATTAAAGAAATTGGTACAGAAAGATTAAATAATTGCAGTACAACCGAAAATACGGATATCCAGTTGTAGCCCTAAGTCATTTGGCGTTCGTGGAAATAATTACATCGAAAATTCTTCCGGGAGCCATTGAAGATTGCCTTGAATTGTAGCTTTGCTCTTTTATTTCCTGCATATACAGAACTTAATCAACCAACTTTAGTCGTGTTTAAGGCTTGTCAATTAAATTTTTACCACTATTTTGCTTTTTGCAAGCGATATACGCCCTGTTTAATAACCCCGTCGTAGCATTATCATGGAGGAATACTCCGTTTTGTGCCCAAATTGAACCAAATTTCTGTCACTGCGTTGCCGAATTAATGTACTTTTAATTATTTCGTATTTAAAAGAAATAATCAAGTATTTCTGCATTGAAAATTGGGGCAGAATCCATTAAATTGTGATGTATACTGCTCCGAACAAGTAATATTTTGGATGTTTGTTGCAAACTTTTAGATGATAATTTGGATAACCCAAAATATTACTGCGTTTTTTTAACAAATAATATTTAATAATAGGAACTATGCCTTTTTATCCCACTTTTCGACTAAATCAAGTTTTTATTTGTTACAACCGAGGGAGGATAGGGTAAAATCCCCCCTGTCCATGATTTACAGGAGCCCGGACATAATCTCACAATTTGTTTTTATAAAATAAATTTTCAAATACTTCATTTACTTGGGGGTCATGTAATTTTACCCCCTGGCCCGACGACGTCTCTCGGCGCCCCTGTTTGCTAACATAGTTATATTTTAGATGTTCATTGCAAACTTTTAGATATCCCTTGACTGTTTTGTGTAGTGTACTTGACTTTTTGTCTGAATTACCGACCAGAGTACATTTATAGCATTGCATTCCCACACAATAAAATTATTTAATCCACAAACGTGTGGTATTACACAATGAGACCAATTTTCTGTCGTGATTTTCATAAAAATTATATTAAATTAGAGAAAGTTGCCTAGAGCCACTCTTGAATCTGAATGGGGTGTCCAGACACATATTTGCGTGGGAAGCTTTTTCTTCCTACAATTTCTAAAATTAGGTAAGAAAGACCGCATTATACAACTGTCTTTTAAAAGTTATTGCATACGGGTATTGTTGCATGTTAACCAGACTTTCGGCTCTTTAAACGTTTGCCGGTTTCATTGTGGTGTAGATTTTTTCACGTAAATAAACGACGTATTTTGGGCTTGTAGTTGTACTACGTGGGAGAAATATTTTGTGCCAAAATAACTTGCCAAATATAAATCTGTTTGTTTTTGTGAATTAGTGCTGTTGTTTTACATGTAGGTACCTCTTATCTAAACGTTACTTTGACTTTATTTAATGTTTCTTTTAAGTTATGAAAGTCCAGTAACTTTGATTTGTCGGCTCTACTGGTCAAAATCCGAGTTAAGTCTCACTCTGCGAACCAAAGATTTGTCCTGTGATTTAAGAAATAAAGAAGTTAACAAAAGGCTTCGCGATTACTGTTAGATGAAAAAGGCTTCTTTTGACCAAATTTTGGGTGCAACAGATTAAATTCTTTCGCATATCCAAGCTTGTCCCTTGAGGTCTATGATTAGGTTTATAACCGGCAGACAGATTTTAAAATTCATGTTTCTAACGAGCTTTGCAACAAATTGCTTCGTTTTAATACACACTGCCACGCGATTTCTTATAAAAGCTTTTTTTCTGGGTACATTATTAAGCTAATTAACTTTAATTAGTAGCCAGCATCATCCATAATAAAAGAACATCACTTACTCGCCCTTTTTAGCGCTTTTCAATTACATATTCAATTACCAATTTCCGGCGAAATTAAATATACCTCGGTGCATATTAAATCTATCGACGAAGATATTGTAGCATATTATTTAATCACTGTAAACATAGTTTTAAAGGGTCATTTAGTTGTGCTGTGTATTTATTTAGCGTCGCTATAAACGAGCCGAGATGTAAAAGCTAGTATTCATGCAAAATGCCTATGCAAATTTTAACGCTAATGTACTTATATGTACTTGTGAGAATGCACATCCCATCACATGTTCGTATTATCTTATTGTAAGTAGGCAAAAACAGTTGTCGGCGATTATTTCGTTTCGAGAATGCCGTAGCAAGGGTATACAGCTGATAAATGCAAGAACACGTTGATAACTCGAGTTAAAGTTGGTTAAAAATTTTAAAATGAACTGGATGAAATAGTTAAGAGATTTAAAAAGCGCAAAATAATTGTAATTTGTACGTTGCAAATTGCTTTTTTAAATTTTACGACAAAATAATGCAAGCTTATATAGGTTTTAACAGATATTTCAAATCGAAATTAGTTTGTTTTTGTTTATGAACAGCTTATTGCTTTAAAAACATCAGTTTAATAATAGAAACGTTGAAATTTAGCAAAGTTTGTAAAGATATGTTTTAATGCTCAGAGTTTCACAAAAATGCAAATACAGCAATTCCTAGTAACGATTTTTGAGTTTTTTTTGGAAATTTTCATGGTAATACAAGTTTAAAAAAAATTACAACCAAAAGTTTAAACTCTGTTTTGTCATCATTTTTAAAATAATCTGTATGAAGTGCTGTGAATGCATTTTTTGGACATTACTTGAAACATTCTTGCTTAGTGCCTTAAGGTTCTGTTTAAATAAAAAACCATAAGCCTCATTTACAGCGTGTGTTTATGAGTTGATGCCACTAGAGGGGTGATGCATAAAATGATTTTCAAAGTCATATTTTGACATTCTTCCTGCTGGAGCCAAAATTTAAGCAATTTTTCTATTTCGGAAAATCGAATAGGTCGTGAAAATCTATGGAAAATAAAATTTTGTATGGTAAATATCTCGTTTTGTGAGGGCACCACCCAATTTTATTATAAAAAACTCTTTTTAATCAAAAACTGTAGAAATACTCCCAAAAACATGAAAACGTAAATTTTATTTGTACAAATTTTGTAATTTAATATGGGTTTTCCCAAAATTCTGTGTACAGGTATGGTTTTTGATTTTCAACGGCTTTCTTGGTAACAACTAGTTTTATTTTTCCTCGAAAGAAGCCAACAAAAAATCGGTTGATTTCCAAAAGTCAGAAATGTACTTAAAACACTTGTAAAAACGAACCTCAAAATGTTAAATTGGAATTCTAGTTTCTTGTGCATCTTGTTGCAATCCTTTTAACACGCTGTATACAAGAAACGACTTTATCTGCGTATGGAAATTGATCCATTTGGATTTCTTAAAGCATTTCCGAAACTATTTGCATAGTTTTAGACATTCTATAACAATTTTTCCAACAAATAGACGAAAATTCGAATGTTTGGTGACTTCTTTTGTTTATAGAAAATGGCTCCATTTGCTAATGTTGAATGTCTTTTGTTATTTAAGGCCCCTGGCCCCTCTTACGCATCAAGCCAGCTTGTTTTTGTTTCAAAAGTTTACACTGACGCAAAGTTCTTACCAGGAACTTCTTCGGGGCGGGCGTACTTCTTGTGCTATTTCAATGTTTTTATAACGAGCCGCACAACACCCACCTTCATTAGTTGCAATTACGAAGGTTGGGCTTGTTCTTCTGCATTCTATACCACCGAAGATGGTCAGATTATCTCCGCAACGCAAGCTATAGACGAAAATGGCAAACTTGAACCGTTAATAATTACGACGTTACATGCCGATCCGTCTTATTTATTTGAAATATCAATTAATAAGTTTGTACAACTGTTCATGCTGCTAACAGTAATATAAATAATCGTTGGGCGACTTCCTAATGGGCGCGTAGCGATGGAAGGACCCATCTCTCACCTGTACCTTCCACTTGCTGCGTAGTTCTTGCACATGAACGGACATAAGTGTAGTAGGTCAGTCGGCAAGAAACACCGTTACGGACTCAACATCAAAAATGTAATCATTTATAGACAATTACAGTTAGCTCGATCAGAAATTTGTTCGGATTCCTACAGGAAAATCCGGGCGGCTATGGTTCTTAAACTTGGACGGCAATATTATAGCTCATGAAACTTGCTAAGTTCAAAAGTGGCGCTTGCACATTAATTACGTTTAATTGATGGTTTGTGGAAAGTCTGGGAATCGGTCTTAAAATGTAAGCAATCACGATTTGAACATTACAGGTTTTGTTATGGCCGAGTTGGTCGTTTTAGACAGTTAAGTCCACTGTGAAAAGAATCTGTAAAGCAAATAGAAGTTCAAGTATTGGTGTTCAACGCAATAAGGTGCAAATTGCTGACGCCAACTTGATTAAACATAAGCTGATGTAGTTTAAAAGTCCTGAAATAGTTTAAATTTACTCTGGTTTTTGAAAACCATGCAATCATTTTTTATAATAAACACAAATGTGTACAGCATCGTCTTCGTCACTTTCAAGTCCTGCACAGGAGTTGTAAGCCCAATTTGGGCAACAGAATAAGGGTCGCCCCAGAAGTACCCGACCTGACAAAGAAAACACAAAAAATTTGGTAAAAAAATATCTTTATTTCTCAACATAGTCTCCTTTTAGCTCGATACACTCGAGCTCCTCAAAATAGCCATCAACCGCAGACTCCACCTCTCCATTGTTGGCAAAGCTTTTAACACCGAGCCATTTTTTCAAGTTTGGAAAGAGAAAACAATCCGTGGGGGCTAAATCTGGCGAATGGGGTGCGTAAGGAAGCAATCGAACTCTTAACTCTTTGATTTTGGCCATCGCGATAACGGATGTGTGCATTATCTTGCACTTAGGGCTTTGACAACATAATTACAACTGCATCAATTTCTTTAAACCTCGTCTTTCACAGCTTGTTCTTGATATTCGATATCATTGTGAACACTTTTGGCACTGCTTGAAGCTGCTAAAACATTATTCGCGTAAAAAAACTCTCTTTGATATAATATTTCCATTTTTTAAACTGACGTGCCCTATCAAGGGACCTCTTTCGCTTCACGATTCTCGTGATATACGTTGGGACGGCTCGCGAAATTGATAAGTTGATCGTCTTGCATGTGCCAGAGGTTAAAGAATCTCGAAACTCTTGAGTAATAAATAATCCGGCATTTAAATAATAAATTGTTTGGCGTTTGAGGCGATTTTTGAAAGGTCATGTTAGCAAAACTGCGTGTTAATAATTATTGGACCGTGTAAGGACTAAAGTTAATGCGGAAAAATTTGTCACACGTGTATTTCTGATGTAATCAGATTTTAAAGTGAAAAGCAAGTTTTCGCTTCCTAGTTTTAATTTTGTCCCGTGGACCGTGCGATTACTATGTTGCTGTGTTGATTTGAGCTAATCAAAATAAGTAAAAGTTTATGCTTTTAATTGTTTGGGTTAACAGCGTGGAAATGAGTTTAAAAAATTTAAATCTGCATTGGTTTTAAAGGGTTAAACGATCTTTATAATTTCAAGTTTAAAAACCTTTGGATTAAGTTGCATATGTTTGTTTTTCACTTGTGTGTTTCAAAAATCGATAGCAAAACTTCTCTTTTGGTGGGTAAATTATGTTAGTGTTTTATTTAACGTTATTTCATTGAAAACTGTTGTACTTCAGTAACTCGGGTTGTTAATTATGCATTGCATTTGTCTGTCATTCTGTTTTTAAACTATGCAAGCGTAGTGTGTAGAATGAATGTGTAGTTGTGCAGAGTTTTATAACTGGTGCTTCGTGAAATATTAATATGTTTGACCATGAAAACGTGAAGTATTGACTTATTTTCCCGATTGCTCTTAAATTACTAAAATTTTCTTCATTTTGTAACTCAAAATACCTATTGCTTTCATATTTTATACACTCATATTTGCAGCTGTTTCGTATAGTACCTACAAGAAATCACTTAAAAATCTACAGGGTCTTTCAAAATCAATGTGATTTCTGGATTGTTAGTGCTAAAATGTTCGTTAAATATGGAAAATGGAGCAGAATTACATAAAAAACAAATTGGTCTTTGGAATAAGCGCAATTTTTGTGTTTCCACCAGGATTGTCCTGATTTAAATCAATTGATTTAAATCACGATTTAAATAGGCTGATTTTTTAAAATTAATATAGTATAGATACAGCGATTCTCAACCGCCGGTCCGGCGGACCGGCACCGGTCCGCGGAGAAATTTGACCGGTCCGCGGAGAATTTTTACCTGTACACGTTAAAAAAAATTAAATTTTAATTTATAAAACTACGAAATTAAAATATTTTAAACTAATTTTAAATTTACATAATTTATGATAACACGGCACTGAAGACAAATTTCCTGTAATGCATAATGTTCAGGAAAGGAGTGTGCTCCATTCCTGACAAATGAATTTTACCAAACATACGTGAAATTAGTAACACGATAAAATGCCTCGCAATGGTGTGTTCGTATATCCAATGATTTTGTCTTTTTTTTCGTGGATTATAATTTTGCAATTTAAAAAATTTGTTTTAAAAGCTTGATTTCTTCTTTAGAACCTTTTTTTAATTATGTATTAGTTTTTCTTGTACAACCAACCGTTTTTGAGTGAAAAATAAAATAAGTAAACATGTACAACTAAATATTCCAATATAGGTAAAACGATTCATTTTGGTGGTTACCACAGTTTGTTTATGTTCATATTGGATAGAACTGACAGATGTTATTTATTTTGACGTTTATTTATTTTATTTTTTACTCAAAAATTGTAGGTTTTACGAGAATAAAATAATAAAAAAAGTTTCTAAATAACTCAGTATTCAAAAAAAGAGTTTTTTAATTGGGAAATTTTAACTTACCAAAAAGTTCTAATAAAAAAAACAACAGGGGTCGCACATTTCAGCCCCCTGTGAAGGTGGGAGATAATTGAAAATTTTACTATAGGAAACCTTTAAATAAGTATAAAACATCTACCAAATATCATCCTCATACATTTATTCAAATTTGGGAAATAAAATAAAAACATAATTTTACCGCTCCCCTTTAGGGGGGTGTAACTCCGAAGGAACTCTAAGGAAAATTTTTTAGATTACAGCACCCCCTTAGTTTCGATAAGGAATCACTTCCCAATTTTTTTTTTGCAATACTTAAGAAACACTCTGTATAATAATTACAATAATTACCTACTCATCTTTACATTTAAATATTATTGTAAGTAGGTAAATGATAATAAAAATGTTACAATTAACTTATAAAATAGTTCTTTAATATCAAGTAATTTTTTTTGTTAAAAAAAACACCGGTCCGCGAAATTTTTTCACAAATTTTACCGGTCCGCGGGACAAAAAAGGTTGAGAAACGCTGTATAGAAGATATAATGCAGGGCGAATAATGAATAAATTATTTATAAAATGGAAAAATAGTCAAGTTTCTTAAAAAAAAAATCAAATCAAAAATTCGTCAATTTTTAATTTTTTTAAATTAAAAATCAAATTTTGCCCAATTTTCACATGTTTATGGATGGCGTTTGGTTTTTCTGAATAAATCGACATCAACTTCTGGGTGTTCCGTACTGAATGATTAAAAAACGAATTTTCTTCTCTGTATTCGATTTTGATTTTTAACTTAAGGCAACTAACATGTTTTTTTTTTAAGAAATGCCTCGTATACTTTTGCTTGTAAAGTCTAACTTAGCCATTATTGTTTAAAAACAATAGCATCGAAGGAATAAGCTTTGAAAACTCAACAACTTTTCTTTGTTAAAGAACTTTGCAGCATTAAAAATAACGGACGTAGCTATGAAATTACAATTAGGCTGGACGCAAGCTGTGCGGAAAACATCTCAAGTTTTTTTGATCCGATACCGTGGCCAGATCCGCCCTGAACAGGCTCCGGAATCAATTTCCTGCCACCTGTATCGTTTTTCTTGAAGCCATTAATCCGGTTACCATGTAAATCGCGTCTTCCTATACGGGACAGATGCTTGTAACGATTAAAAAAAAATATTTAAAACGCCACACACCCTCGTGTACGTTTTTCGGGTCCACAATCTCTGTCCTTATTAAATCGATTGAGCTACTTCTCGCGCAGATGCAGTCAGTTTTCGGTGACGAGTTTATATCGCAGATGAAACTGCATTTTTTGGATCTACATTAACTTGCGAAGCGTTGGCGCCGGTTCAGCTACGGAAAATTCGCGAAAAACAGCTCATATTTATGCGTTGGTATGTTTAATTGTTTCTGTTGTAAGAAATCACGCTTATCAGCAGAAAAACACACGAACAAACAAGGATTGTCGTAGACTGCTTGATAAACATGTACTAAATAAAAGCAAGTGTTTCGCTAAGACGGCTCATAAATTTTAATGCATTGTTTAAAGTAGAAAAACACAAGTTAGCTCATAAATTATTGCAACATAACAAATATTGACTCAAAATTATACAGTTGCTTGCGTTGCGAATTTTCTTTTTACTGAAATACCTTAAAACCTAATCAATTCGATACATCTCAACTTTTAAAATTATCTAGCAGGCTCATTAATTAAAATTAAGCATTTAACAAACTATTATAACCCGTTTATCATTGTTATTTTTAGACGAACTTCAAAAATAGCCGCTGGCTTCCTATAGTCGTCACATTATGTATTTACCTGTGATAGCAAATTAACTAACTATGCAACTTTTTTTTGAAGTCTATAATCGCTATTGGAATACTTTTGCGCTGCAGTCACGCTTATTTTTATATCAAATCGGAATTTAACTCCTAATTTTTGCCGTAACAATTCGTTTTAGTGAGGTTCGGTAATGACGTTAAAAAGTTAATTAAGGATAAATTTTTAGTCGATAATAAATTTATTAAACGTTGCATAACTTTGCTAGCGCGAGATTCAGTTAGACTAATAACTTGCTTAATATTAAAGATAGAGAGAAGATCGGAAAAACGTTTTTGATTCTTTTAGTTTGCATTTTTGTTGCTTGTTTTTATGAACAAAAAGGGTACGTTACTGTGGATTTTCTCAAAGACACCTTGCCTTGCCTAGACACGACTCCAAATATAATATAAATAAAAAAGGATTTTTTCTACTACCACTAATGTAAATGACTCTTACCGTACGCATGCATAGTAAGTGGGTCCTTACGCACGGTAAGCAAAAAGCACAGTTTTTTAAAGAAATGATCAAAGTAGACTTGTCTAGAAATGTCACAGTAGACTTACGTCGAAATTGACAAGACAACGTAATTACATGTGTATATTAGCCAAAAAGTCGTTAAAATCGTAGGTTTTATGTGTTCGTAGAAAAAGTATGCTACATAACACGAGTTGTAAAGCAATTACGCACTCGTGCGTAATATGCTTCCTAGAACTTTTGTTATGTGATATACTATTATATAGGTACCTGTCAAATTGCACTAATTATCACCAGTGGTGAGCTATGAAATTTTTAACAAAGGGCTCGCTCTTAGTTAAATAAAAACAAAAAAACAATGTTTACATGTTGGAAAAAAAATGGCATTTTAAATTCAAACGTGAATAATCGAGTGATTGTACCTACATAATTCAAAAAATTCTATTGTGCGACGGGTTATTCTAAATTTAATCGTCATTGCTTGATAGGCATGACTTCGTCGCTTTACAAATGTATATAATGAAAATAATTTTAAGATACATTTTTTCTTGAGAAAATGGTTAACAAGAAGAACAAGGGGCTCGCAAATTAAGGAATAATTTAACAAAGGGCTCTCGCGAGCCCCCTACAGCTCACCACTGATTATCACACACTTAGGCCGGTCGCGCACCACCAATATTTTTATCACGTACCTACTTATAAACCCCTCAACAATAATTAATTGTATTCACATACTGGTAATGAAAAATCGTCTTTACACATTGCTTTTGGCGTGCCATGAAGTTCTCTTACCATGGTTCGAAACTTTTGAACATCTCAATTTACAAATAATTAGACGAATGTTATCGTTATGCGACTATTGGTTAATATAGAAAGGGATTTATACCTCACACCAAATGTTTGCAATAGAACGAAAGTGAAAAACCCCTTTTACAATAGAGTTTAAGACTGCATGGAATTTAATGCCTAAAATGAAATGTTTTATAATTTTATAGAATGGTTGGTACCCTATCATAAATTGTATTACTTGGAATATCTGTCGTTACAAGGGGGCGGGTTTTCATTGTAGCCAGTTCGACTAGCCTGTTTTACCCTCTAACTTCGATAAGAATTCTTTTTTTAAGGTGAATTTTTCATTGCCAGCACTGATTATTATATCTGCCGTTCCTTCATTACACCGAGATTTTAATTTTTACCCCATTTGGGTATTTGGGTAGACTAAAAGTTCCAAAAAAAGGGCCGCCTGGGGCGGACCGCCCCCTCCGAGCTACGCCACTGATGCAGGGTGACAATTATCCACCATTTTATATCGGTTTAGTTAGCAGTATTTAAAAAAATAAAAAAAAAATTGCGTGGCGTTAAAAAAAATTAACTAAATCTGAGAAAAGTGCAAAACAAACTGGGGAATGATAAAGTTTTAAACAAATATTTTTCAACTATGAAAGATAAAAATAAATGGTAATCACGTAACGACTAGATAATTTTACGAAGCTTGTGATTAAGACAGCTACATTTTTCTATCTGCCCCAGTTAAAAAATTAATTGTCGAAAATTTTATTTTACAGGTTTTTATTGCAATTTTCCAGAAAATTTTTAACTACTTTTTTAAACGCCATTCCATTTTTATTTGTAATACATTTTATAAGTTTTCCTACATACGTCTCTCTACTACATTGCTGCTGCATATGTTGTAGCTAATTTTAATCGTAGCCCCCCTTCATTTTTCCCAATTTATCAGTTCCATCGATAACTAGATCGCCCCTCGCGATATCATTGTTTAGTCTAGCCGACGACATCTGTGGGTTGTTTAATAGAGTCATTTAGGCCTCTGAAATTACGAAGGCCGACAATACGCCGGTAGTACTTAATTTAACACAATTAAATTCTCTTTGTCACTTCGTTTATATTTTTTTTCTCTCAACAATAAGAATTTAGGTTTATAGCAGGAACCAGCGCCTCTACGCGGCTCCGCAAACACGTGTCTAGATAATTTTTACGATTGTTTTCGCATTCTTCGTGAAATTTTAGAGCCTCGTGTTTTATCAAACGTCACTTGATTTGTTCAGTTAAGGTCATACGTACCATGGAGGCGAATACTATGTAATACACGTAATATAACAAGTTCTTAAACGTGTTAGTCATATCCTGTTCTGCATAACACTGTTAAATTTTGATTAGCAATGGATAACGCAGCAAATTACCCAAATATTGTGAAAATTATGCAGAGAAGCTTTGGATAACATCACAATTCGTTTGTTGAAGTTAAAGGATGCAAATTTATTGAGTTAAGTCGTCGAAAATGTGGAATGAATTTGACGCGTTTTAAACAAAGTTTTACGTAACTAATGTTATTATTTATGGTTTGGAAAATTAGGTGTGAATTCTAAACTTACAACAATATGTTAGTCATCGATGTTATATGAGTAATGAAAAATCATTGTCGATTAAATAGTTTATCAAAGCACAGAATAAACAGGCGTTGTTTGATAAACATTTTAGCTTCTTGTGGCTCGAATAAGTTTAGTTCTTGTTGCTGAACTGAAAATAATTTTTAACATTCCCAAAGACAAACAAGAGCCAATTAAACAACTTTCGAAATTTTTACAAGAATAGTTCCATATACAGTTGGGAAATTTTTCAAAATTTTGAAGAGCCACAACAAATATTTTTAATCTGTTTCTGATCAACTTTATGGTTGTTAAGGATCGAGTAGACACTGTTAAACATTTTCGCAAACAATAAGTCTAAATGCACAATTTTCCAAATTTTGATAGGAATAGTTTCAAAATTTTGAAGAGCCACAAAAAAAATTAATCGTTTTGTAAATGAATTGGAAGTCTCTATGCATTACTTGAATGTTGTTTAACATTTCTACAGACGAAAAAACCGATTGTAAAATTATTGTTTCTGGCAAAAAACTCGAAGAGTAGGTACACACTTCCATGGTCTTGTTACAAAACACATCAAATTAATTTCCGGTAATATAAGGCATTAATAATTACCAATTTCTAATCAAGGATAAGAAGCACACATAATTTTAAGCAAACATTCCTTGCACTTTTAATTAAATCGTTAATACAAACATTTTATTTTAGTATTTAATGTAACAGAAATCTTTCCTGTTAGTCTTATCGTGTAAAAATCAATGCTACGCTTTCATAAACTGTTCTAGATATTTATCAATTCTAATTAAAGTTCCTCAAACCGATATGGTAAAGGTTACAATTTTTTCATCATAGTTATATTAAAACAGAACTAGATTTCCTACCTCACATGGCATGTGCCTTATAGAGATTAACAACAAAAAATCTGAACATAACTCAAACAAGTAATTATGATATATGTCACTGGACAAGGTTTGTGCAGGAGAAGTGCAAGAAATCTTTTAATCCTGTCTTGCTGTAAATGTATCAGCCAAGATTTAAGTGTGTATTTAAACTAAAATAATTCGATTCGATTCAGCACAGAAGGGCAAAATTTAGGATCTAAGGGAACACCCTAAAGCCCAATTTTAAAATAATGAATCAAAATAGAACAAATGTTTGAAGATTTCTCCAATAAAATACAAAGAAAAGTTTTAAAAAACAGCAACACAACATTTTTGAAGTTTCATAATGAAGAGGCTGTACTTTTTATTTTGTTTTAATTAAAGTGGTTGCCTTGATTATGCAGTTCTAGTGCCGAAATATACTGAAAGCCTTCCAAAACAACACTTAACATTTATAGTTTGTAGTGCTCTTGTTTCATAAAATATTGATTAGTGTTTTAAATTACTAACACAAAGTTAAAATAAGATACTATTATGAAATGGTTGATGGGAGTATCAATTTAATAATTGTTGGAAAGTGAAATTCTTTGAAATTATGCTGACTGCATTGTTTCGAAGTACATGCATTGATTTCTTGAATGTTTTACTTTAATACTCCCCTTTTGTCTTAAAAACTTTGCTGCATATATTTCTTTATACGTACAGTCTGCTAGAAAACATTAACTTTTAAAATCACAAAAATTTCAAAAAGTCCTGTTTGGTTTTATGTCTTCCCCAAAACCTCATAAATAAACTCGTTAAGTTACAAAAATTACTCTATCTACATGTTTTTGCTTGGAAGTGTTAATCTATCGCCACTAGTAGTCGAGATATGCATATTTGAAATAATCCATCGGCTTTTTTTTAACATTACGTAAGCTATGGAAAACAAAAACATGTTTAAAATACACTCCCAAATAGCCTTATCCCAAAACGACCTTGTATTTTTGTTCATAGCAAAGAAAGCAATGCAGGAACTAAAAAGGAACAACTTACTGTGGTCGAATTATTTACCATTAAAGATTATGTCAACGTCCTATTACCATCGTATTGAAGTTGATTTAATTTCGTTTAAGTGGTAGCATTTTCCAAACACTGCAGCCGATTATACAGTTTGTATAAACTAAATTTTGTCTGACATAATCTTGCATAAACAACACATCACAATGATACCGTAAAACAATCAAATATTCATAATTCAACAAACGAAATTTGTTTACTTACATCCCAAGTATGTGCGCTAACACGAAATTATTTTCATAAATCACATTTGCTATTCAAATACGCTCTCATGTGGTACGAAATACCTTGCATGAAGACAAGGTAAGCCAGATATTATGTATTACATTGTTAGATACTGTAAACCAAAGATATTTTTAGCGATTATAAACGACCTTTGATGCAAATTTGAGCGTCGATTGATTTTCAGCCACGTTCAAGTTGTAATTATTTATAATTGCGTTATTACTGCGCCGAATTGATTGATAATTGGGGGAAATAAGATGTCAGTGGGTCTTAAAAAAGCCATTCGTTGTGTTTATGATGTAAATATTGTGCTATTACATCCGCAAGAGTATTCTTTTATTGCTGCAATGAAAATAAATGTGTAATACGCGTACAGCGATCAGCATTGTTGAATGGTTCGAAATTTTAGCAATGGACCTTCAGTTTCGACAATTATGCTCAAGGATGCGTTGGTTTTTTAATTTAATTATAGACTTTAAGACACACAAAGGATGTATCGTATAAAAAAATTGCACCAAGGATGATGTTGGTTCGATCACTTAGCAGGAAACGAAACGAAGAGAATTTTTAAGTTCCTGCTACATAGCAGGAACAGCAGGAAAATTACGGCTGTTCCTGCTACTGCTGTTCCTGCTACTACTGCTGTTTAAAAAATTATTAGTTTAAAAAATCAACAATTTTATCGAGCCCTTAATAATTATCTAACTTAAGTTTTTACAAACACTTAATCAACGACTCGCTTTGTATAAGACTTAGGATAGACAAGTATTTAATTCGGAATTTTAACCAAGAAATGTTAATTTAACCCAAAGATAAACGAACAAAACCTGAAATTAAAATTCCACTAAAACTTAATGAATAATATTAAGAACTTTTCTTAGTCTACTTA
This sequence comes from Elmis aenea, assembly GCA_947652605.1. Taxonomy (NCBI): domain Eukaryota; kingdom Metazoa; phylum Arthropoda; class Insecta; order Coleoptera; family Elmidae; genus Elmis; species Elmis aenea. Next base: position 55,763,623 of record OX393579.1, read on the forward strand.
ACTCGACCACATTTAAAGTCCAGGGCAACATTTCCAAAACCAACCTGACATTTCAAAGTACTAAATTTATGTTAAAACTACAAGTTCTACCTGAATTTTTAATACAACAAACCAACTCAGTTTAATCTGATTTTTATTACATGACGAGTATCATACGGAACTGCTACTATAAAATTAAATGGTAATCATTTCGTACTGTTTAGTGTTTCAAACAAAACTGGATTTGTGGAAGAAGGCCAAGTTCAAGTATGAGCTGTAACAGTTTTTATACGTGGCTAATTTGGTTTTATATGCACTAATTAGAGAAAACGGACGCTAAGTTTTATTAGAACTAGTTTGTTGAAATTAATTCGACAGGTGCAGTCTCACAAAGGTAGTGCTTTAATATTTATCGTGTTGATAGTGATCTAGTTGCTTTTAATTTTATTAGGATTAAGAAAAAACACAGCAGCGAAGCGAAAAAACTTTAAGAGACTACTTTAATTTCACTAAATATTAATGCAAAACAAACAGAACGAAAATAGCTGTGAACAAAATGTGAAGTATGCGTTAAAAATTGCTTTAAAATACACTTTTATTGTCTTAAAATAAAGTTCCGTTCCCGAACTCTATTTTTTTTTTTTGAAAATACACTAAAATAGTTGTAATCCTGGCAAAACAGGGCAACGAGTAAAGACAATGTGGATTGTCTAAAAATTAGGACCCACTAAGAGGATTTCCTAAATACTGTGTATCTCAAAAAGAAAGAACAAAACCATGTTGATCCTCAAAAACTTACTTTTTAATTTCTGCTTGGTTTAAAACTCGTTTAAGACACGTTTTTGAGTTTTTCAATCAAGTGGTAACCCAAAGAAAATTTCACTTTAACTACTTTGACGATTAAAAAATCGTCTACTGTCTATCCAGGGGTCGCGACAACATTTTACACAAACTAGAGGGTCAGAAATGAAAATAGTTTGCGCACCATTTTAAAAATAATAAAAACAGGCCTAATAGTTTGAGCTTAAGGATCATCTCAAAATTTTCAGCATTAGAGTATGCAAAGCCGAACGACGAAGATTAGAATGAAAAAACACTAACGACAAAAATGTCACTGCGTTTCTTTCAATAACAATCACTACAGCCAAACTACACAACCACCATAATTAATATGTAGCAACAAAATACTTCTGCATAAGCTCTTGCAAGGTTAAGTTGTAATAACGCATACTCCACAACGTGCGATGCATTTTTAAGTACTTCTGATTGTTGCACGTTCACATACTGGGCTGGTTTATTTCGTAATGCCATCAAGTCATCAATAACGTTATAATTTTGCATAGCAATATGACAAAGGATCGTGTCGGGCGTCCTAGAATGCACAATAAATATCTGCACGTACTTAAATACGAAGTTGTAATCAGCATTAACATGGATATTAAGATAGTGCGTTAGAGGAAGGCAGTGCTAAATTAATAACAATGACTTATTTAAATAATGAAATGTTGGAGGCTCATAAAAGCTTTGCAAATACACACATACCGGTTAAAATCTACCCTAAAAGAATATAGCACAACTAGGAACACGCAGATTAAAGATAATTGCATTTAAAACCAAATAAAAGTCTGCACAAGATCCTTAAAAGCTCTTGGCAAACCACGTCTACAGTAATTTTTTACCAAAGCTAGAAGTTAACTTTGTTTCATTAAATAATCTAGCTTCAACGTTCCTAGTTATTTACTGTTAAATTTACTGTTTTTTTTTTGAAGAAATAAGGCATTTATTGACGAATAAAAATCTGCGCTAGTTTATCAAGATCGACGTGTGCAGAAATAACCAGACGATGTAGATAAAATGTGAAAATTGAACTCGGAGCGCGGATGCCTTCGACCGTTTAAGGAATAAAAGGCTTCCAGATAAGCTACGTAGTATAAAACCATTGTAATAAAATCCCTACGTTATGTCATGGGTTAAGAAAAAATGTATATTTCCATACTCGGTACTGACTCACAGCGATTATTTCCTTGAATTATTCGATCTGCATGTAATGTTTGTAATTATTTGAGCTTAATTGCGCGACGTAATTTACTGGTGTTGTTCTGCGATGACCGTGTTTCCTGTGATTGGGAATGATGTAAATCTGACTTAAATTAAATAAACACATCTTCAGCAGTATTTTTAAAACTTTAAAGAGATTTAAAACATATTTTTATCACTTTTTTAAAGGTAATTCTGAAACTAATCGATATTTTGATTTCAAATAAATTAGATTTTACTGACAATAGCAATATACAACACCTAAATAATCCAGAGGCTCTAATTTGAATACAGTTTTTGAAAAAAAAAAATTAAAAATGTGGTGATCCAAGTAGCCCCGGGGTTGGCCTAGTTGGTCACACTCGAAAAATTTAATAAAACCAACAATATAAATGCATTTTCATCGTAGTTATATATGTTAAAATTATCCACATCTCTTAAAGCATCATTAATGTTGTTGAAAAAATGTAAAATGTCTATACGGTCAACGGAAGCTCTTGATCTTTTGATGTTAGAAGCAAGACGTATAGACAGGTTGTTTCTTTGGATAAACAAATTAAGGAAATCTACTCCAGGGATGTTGTCTTTGAAAATACTAACAGTTTTTCCCTGTTTTTCAAGATATTTTGAAATAACTGTCCTTATATCCAGCCTAATTAGGGGGAAACCCCAATTGGCGACAACGCCAAGTGTCTCCGCTATGGTGGCCTCCTCTTCGCTCGAAAAAACTCGTGGATGACGAACTGACCCCAAATTCTTTCCAAGAACCTTCCTAGCTAGTGTTGACCGAGGCACTTTATAGGTTTTTTCTGCCAGTTTTATTGACATTCTAGTTTGAACGGCTTGTATGGCATTTTCCAGATCCTCGATTTTAAAATTACGGTAAGGTTTGGAACCGGCAGTTCTTTCGTAATTGCGCACCATTTTTATTCAGAAGTTACCTGTCACAAACGATAAGAACATGCCAAAACCGAAAAGAAAAAACAAAGTAAAATGTTAACAAGTAAAATAATAAACAATAACCTAGGTGACCAAGTTACCCCGGGGTGTTCAAGTAACCCCGGTTTACCGGTACTTGTTGAAAAAAAGCCTTATATTTCTTATTGCCAAATGATTTTCTTTGAATTTGGCGACCCACAAAACTTTCTCGCGACCCCCCTGGGGGTCGCGACCCACGGTTTGCGCACCGCTGAACCTAGACTATAGTCTTTGCACTTTATGAAATCTTTAGCCAGTTGCAGAGGTTAAAAATAAAAAAGATTTTCCTCCAAAAAAAAAATATAGAAAGACTATGGTCTTTGTACTTAGTCTATTTTCACAGAAAAGCCTTTTTTTTTTGTTCATTTATTACGACAATTTGATTTTGCTAATATACATTCTGATATCAAACTATTTTTGTAATAGTTGGCCCTCTCAAAGTCATTTCAAAAATTACACGAATCCAAAACTAATTTTTTCCTCTTGTAAAAAAACAAACCTAATCATTTTAGTCAAAACGCTTGTATGCATGTTAAGCTGACCGCGTATTTTCAGAGACAACACTTCCGTAATTATTATAAAGCTGTCATCCTACAACAATCCCCTCATCAATATTTCACGAAGTTGATGGCGGTAGGGTTAGTCGACTAAACAGAATTAAAAGCATTAGAATATGCGTGGCCATTGACAATGAGCTTTCGAATAATTGATTTTCAGTTTGTGTACATTTCACGAGCACACACAGACAATTACAGTGCAAGTCTAGTCGTATCGTTTTCGATGGCACACGTGATATATCTGCACAAACACACACCTGCACGATACACGTTGCAGTTGTAATAAAAACTGCCAACACGGGACTTGGCTGGAGGATTTTATTTCTCTGCTTAGTATGGTTTATAGGGTTGTTAAACTTGGATTTCGTTAGTTCATCACTATTTATCTAGCAGGCCATTGCGATTTTTGCCACGGTTATAGGCGAGAACAGTATGTTAACAAAAAGTAAACACGGTTGGAGTAGCTTTTAACTTAATTAATTACCAAAAATATGATCCACCAAGACCAACCGCGTTTGACGTCTGCCCAAAATGTCACGTTTCTTCAAAAGTCAACTGCGAAAATGCGTCCGCACTATTGTTATTCCAATATTTAGAGGCGTCTAGTGGGTGTTGGCTTCTAGTTGTGTTCTGTAGTCGATTATGGAGATGATTAAAGCCACAAGCTCGAAGAGGAAGACGACAATTTCGCGTGGAGAATCGATTCTGTACTCGCAATGCACGCAGAATTATCTAGTCCTGTCTGGTATTAAATTGCGGATACGCGTTTTTTTTGTGGGATTGTCCACGATCCGAACAATTGTTTGATTTCCGTTTTTCTCTGTGAAATTTGCTTTAATTTCGCGTGAAGTCTCGTTTGCATTTAACTTTTACTTGTAAGTAATTTGTGAAAATAAGTTTATATCGGATAGAACTTTCGATTCGTTGTTTTTAAGGTCAACTTGAAATTTGAACTGCTAATTTTTCTAGCTAGGTTTTTGAATTTTTGGAAAAATAATTGAATACTGGGTGTGTATAAATTGGTGAGCAATTTTAACTTGCCGTTTTTCCATGCGTAATTCTAAAATCTGATTACGAAAAGGTTGACCAGAGCTTAGTTCACTCTCGAAAGAAGTTTTTAAGAAGTACCAATTTTGTAAGGCCGTTTGTTCTTACAAGGGAGGGTCCATGATATGTTGTCGTTAGAACCTGATGAAGGCTGTGTTTATTGCATCAACAACATCAAAACTAAATGTTTTGCAGAGTTATACGTGCCACTGGCCATTTCCTTAGGAAAATTAGGGGAAAAACTGAAAAGTTAAATAATAAAAGTAATTTTTGTGATCGAATTGGCCATGAAACCGTTAGATATAGAATCGATCTTCATCTATTTACCAATGCGCACATCCTTTGCAAGTAAAATGGTGCAAAGTTTTTGGAAAAATCTTAAACTGTTCCGGAGAAAAACGCGAAAAACGAGGCCCCTATGTTAAACGCCTACGCAAGTCGCATAGATTTAGTTATACAACTTCTCAAGTCGTAGCGCTTTTGCAGGGTTTCGTTTTTGACGTTTTTCTCCGGAACCGTTTAAGATTTCTTCAAAAACTTTGCACCATTTTACTTGCAAAGGATGCGCGCATTGGTAAACAGAAGAATTTAGATTTTATCTGTGACGGTTTCATGGCCAACGCGATCGCAAAAATTACTTTTAATATTCAACTTTTCAGTTTTTCCCCTATTTTTCCGAAGAAAATGGCCAGTGTGGCACGTATAACTGCAAAACATATAGTTTTGATGTTCTTGATGCAATAGACACAGCCTTGATTAGATTCTGGCGACAACATATCGCGCCTCCCCAGTAAGTTATTTGAAGTGTCAGTTAAGTAATTAATGCCAAAATGCTCATAAAAATTAAATTTGTCTCTGTTAGTTTTTGAATTGCAGAACAACAGTTATGAACAAGTTTTCTTGATTTTATTAGCACTAATAAAGTTGTTGGAAAACACATATTTATTTTTGATAACTTTATACTGTAGTGACCTCCTTACGACCAAACACCCTTCGGCCAAAATGTTTGTTAGGAGATTTTCGAGTTACCTACAGTTATACAAGAAAAATGTTTGATTATTTATTTTTGACGTAAAGTTAAACTTTTAACGGAACCCTCTTTTCCAAGTCTTTTTAGGATTCTGGGAAAAAGGTATTTATAAATAAGAAAAACTATTTGTCTCGTATATTTATCTCTCAAAACTATTCCAATTTAATTGATAAGAGAGTGGCTAAAATTTCTCTTTATTATCAAGAAAAAATTGTAGGCTTCCACAGCCAATTTCTAGATTGTAGAGCTGGATTTTGGGTTGGGACCGCGTTGAAAGTTTTCTTATAACCGACGTTTCGTCCTACATTGTTGCTGACATCTTCAGGGTTGACTTGTTCAATAGTTTTCAGTCATTAATGTACCAATAATTGTGGAAGCAACAGTGATTAAAATGGAAAAACTGTTGTAAAAGTTAACCCTGAAGATGTCCCCGACAAAGGAGGACGAACCGTCGGTTATAGGGAAACTTTCAGTGATTCCAACCCAAAAAAAAACAACTCGACAAATACACACAGGTACTTCTACGGAACGACATTTTTCAAAATTTGGTGACACGTTCAGCGATTGGTCACCTTGATTGGATGTTTTATAGTTAATTATTTTTAATGTATTTTTAACGATGTTTTCAATATAAACAATCCTGACTATTGAAAAGTATCGATTAAAAACAAAGGTGCCCATTTTGTATTTTCAAGGCGTTTTTGATTGACCTTAACGAGTTCATTTCCTTTACGTATAAGTTTCAATTTAAATCACAAACATTTCCTTATTAGTGTGTTGGATTAAGCTGACAAGATCAAGTAACAAAATTATTTTTCGCGCCTGTTTGATTAGATCTGCAAACGCCTTGGACAAGTAAATATCGGTAACACCGTTTTGAAAATTTTAAATGCAGATTTAACACAGATAACGATCTTCCGGATCAGTCTGGGTGCTGGTTCTATTAGCCAATTGATTGAGCCTTGATTCCAGTGCTAACATTACGACACTGTTTTATTATTGTAATGTGTCATTGTTATAATTCATTTGTTTGATTAATATTCGAGCCGTATTAGTTTTCCACAGGTGGTCGTTTGCGGGTTGGATTATAGTCATTGATATTGTTTGTTTAATGTAATAGACAAAGAGGCGGATTTTTATGCAATGTCTTTGTAATTTTTCTGAACTTGATCTGCAGTAACAGAAAAATTTAGAATTCCTGAAATTCGTCTTCAATACGCTTATCATAAGTTGGCATTTTGTCAAAACTAGTAAGGATGTTCCCCCAACTTTCATTGTTGTTGTTTCATGTTGATGGTTTGTTGTTATTTTATTTATTTTTAACATTTTCTGCTTCTTGTCTCATCTCCATTCTTTTTCATCATTTCATCAGTTGTGATCTTTTGATATCCTATTTTCGTTGTTCTCCCTTTCTGTCTCTCTTCTTCCGCTATTTGTTTTAGCTTCTTTTGAATTTCCAGTTCCTCCTTTGCCATTTCGTTGTTTATATATATTATTTCTTGGAGTTGTTTTAACTTATACTTGTTTTTCATTGTCTTTTCTCTTTCTAGTGGTTTGTCTAGTTCTAACTTACATGCTTTTGTTCCTATCTGTATGGAGTTTTTAATCTGGACTTTTATACCTGTTCCTCTTTCAATAAGGTGTTCAAATTCATGTATCAGGTTTGCTTTGTTATCAGTTTTTATCTCCAAGCCTGTCACAACGATATTATTTTTGGTTCTATCTTTTTCCAGTCTTCTAACTCTATCTTCTACGGATTTCATCTTCTCTTTTATTATCTTGTTTTCATTTTTCAGTTTCAGTTCCTCCAGTTCCTCTTGATATGACCTCTGGTCATGTTTTATTTTTTTTATATCTCTCATTACTTCCGTGATCATGTTCGTAAGCGTATCCGTTTTATCTTCTTCCTCTACTTTCTCTTTTTGAGCTGTCCTGTTTATCTTTTTACTCCTTTTTGTATGTCTTCTATGTCCTGTTGTCTTTTTCTTTTCGAATCCTCCGACTTATACTCGTCGCTCTCGAGATGTTTTGTTTCTTTCATATCTTTCATTGTTTCTTTAATCATGTTCGTTACACCAACTTAAATATAATAAACCTCCTGGACCCTTGCAACTGGCTCGAAACTTGAGTTTTAAAAATCGCTACAGGCTTCTTGAGTTCAATAAACTGTATTAGGTCATATTATTATGACTACGCTAAATGAGTTTTTGTTTCATTCAACTGTTTGAAACTACTGCATGCATTATTTGCACGTAACACACCTTCGAAAAACGATTGATAAAAAAAATAATCGCGTTATGCTACTCAATAAGCTTTTGTTTCTTCGAGCCAATTTGATCTTGTGTTATCTCTTGCGATTGCCTTTTGTTATAACTCTGTACGATATCTAATTACCGTTAATATCAAGACAATTAGAAGTTGCATTGGTGCGTAGACCGTAGTAGGCGAACGTTAGTCACTGCAATTAATTAACGACGATTAGACAAATTTATTTTAATGCTAAGCCAAATACTGGTCTTCGTTTGAACGTTACAATTGCATTTCATTAAGTGGATGACTTGCCCCGCATATAACAGCATGGTGGGTTTAGAAATGTTGTGGGTTACAGTTATTGTTGTCCTAAAGGTTTCCGGTCAATTAAAGAGTTCCAAATATTTTAGATCGAAATGGTAATGGTATATCCAAGGCATACTTTTTGTTAGTGTACTGTAACACAATAACACAATTTTACTTTAATTGAACAACACAATTGTTAATGAAAGCTAAGAGATTGGCAATTTTTTTTTTAGTGTTGTATTATTTTGACACCCTGATTGTTTTATTTATTCATGTTTTACCGTTTTTTTAATGTATGTTCTTTTGTTTTCGTATACTGGCGTTTGCCATCTGTTTCGTATCAATTGTTATATTTCTATACACAGTAACGTTGTATTGAATTTGATGCGAAAACTTCTGCTATATATTTTTGATGCTGTTTGGACGTTCTCTTTAGATGAACATGTCTAAACTGTATTAATACTTACTTTTCTTATCTATACAATGGTATAGTCAATGGATAATATTATTTAAATCGTGTTGATTGTTATTTTTTTAACGTTAATGTTAGTGTGGTTTTTTATGACTCTTGCTGCAATATTTGGATTAATTTTCTTTAATTTGCCACCAAAAATCCTCTTTTTATACAAGTAAAACTTAAAATTTTGGTTATCCTCTTTGTTGCTTGTTAGTTACAAAGCTTTAATTAATCATTCCTAATTTTCTAATAGGTACATATTTTGGACCAACAATGTAAGGGCAGTTTAAGAAATTTAAGATAGTTGACTAAATGTAGTAATAAAATTTATCTTGGAAAAAATGCCCAAAAATTAACGATGAAGTACCTCTTTGCAAGTATTTTGTCAACTCAATTTTATCGCTTTGTTTGTAGATCACAGCTATCTTTTAGTAATATTATGAAGAATTTTTATTTCTTCCTTAAATAAGACCAGTTCTGTGAAATGTTTTTGATATTTATTCACGAAATTTATTATTACACCTGTAAAAATGTTAAAATATCGCCACCAGAGTCTTAGTCATTCTAAACTTATTTTAAGAACTCTTTTGTCGTCACTTCTTAACAACTAGATTCGTTATTTTTCGGTGAATAGTAGAAAAAATAGGATGACAGACTTAAATAGGCCAATTACACCTTCAAGTTTGTGACGGTATATTTTAAACGCTGGCATATTAGTTGGCACGCGTAATCGGAAGCAGTTTTCAGTAGTTGGAATCGGATATTCACGGAATAAAATATTCAGAGAATGAAAATCGAAGTGCTTAGAACTTTTTAAAGTCCCTGCATTTGGGAGCTGCAAGAACATTGTGAAATTAGCTTTAACAAAAGTGCGAAATTTAGCTTAAACGCTTTTGAAATTGTAGTTTTCAAAGTAGTTTGCAAAAATCGAAACCAAAATATCATAAATTTATTGAGAAAGGCCGAAATTGTTCGGAAATGTATAAAAAAATTATTTTTCAACAGTTTAAGATCGAAATTAAATAGTTTTTTTTGCTCAAGAGTTTTTAAAATTGCAAGCTTATATAGTTGTTTGAGAAATCTTTACTACAGTTCATGAAATCTTTAGAAAAAGCGAAAATTATTAACATTTGTATCGAAAAGGGATCGTTTTTGTAGTTTTTCGACAGTTTTAAATGGAGATAAAAGGGAATTCGCTTGAGAGCTTTTGAAGTAGTTGGCTTTTTTAGTCGTTTGCAAAGAATCTGTACCAGATTTAAAAAATTAAATTAAGAAAAGGTGAAAATTATTCAAAAATACAAACAAAAAAAAGTTTTGTAACACACATTTTTTTATCAAGTAAAGCAGATTTTATGGTTTAAGCAATTTGGAATACGGCGTTGTACCAGTTTTTTCCCTTTGTGTCTGATTTACCAGTTGACTTTTTCTTCTCCAATTCTATAAGCAAAGTTTTGCCGATTCATTTTTTTTAAATGTGTCTTAGTTCTGATCCAATTACCCTAGCTCCTTTTTCTAAATTAGCTGTTATATGATTAGTTTATGAAGTGACGCTATAATTTAATGTTCTTCGTGAAAAATTGCTCGTTGGGTTTCTATTCGCCACAAATTTCCAACGTTTCGACCAATATAGAACGCCTTAACGTCGACATGACAGAAATTGTCGCGTATTTTACCCAAGTTTCCTAATTTTAACGACCCTCCAAGTCTTGTAATAACAAAGTTACCCATGTAAAGCGGTAGGCAGTTAATTCTCAGCGTGTTTACATTTTGTGGGAGTTTGTAAACTTGTGTTTTTCTTAATTTCTACAGGTGTTTCGTTCTGTTAACTTCCTAACTGTTTTTGTACAACGTAGCAATCCGTATCGTACGCACGATTTCGTCAAGACTTCGTAGATGTATTCGCTCCGTTCATGGGTGAGGCCAGCGTTGGTGGCTCTGTGGGTTCATTGTGAAATCGAACTTGTTCCTTGAATGCATTTCCCTGTTGTAGAACGCTCGTATCTCGATGATTTATCGCGTGCCGGTTGTTCAGCGATGTTTCTTCATTTACACGTCTGCAATAACTACTCGACTATTAATATAATTGGTTCGTTGCAGCGAAAGCGTTAACTGTACCCAGATAGAATTTTACTTACATTGTTAAATCCGAAAGTGGGATAGTTATGTTGCTTTAGTAGTGGATGTTTGTCATGGAAATGTCTGATAAGCGATTACACAATCCGTCTAATGTTTGGTGATATTTAAATTAGGTGCAATAAATTTATTAGGATACAACTGTGTTATGTAAACAGCGTTTGTATGCTAAGTAAACGTGCTTTGTGTTAATGGCTTTGCTTTTAAAATTAGAGATGCTAAACGCCTCTGAATGTTGTTGCGGTTAACGATATTTTTAGTTGTGTTTTGCGGGATTTATTGTCCGTATCATGTGGTTTAATAAGCAAGTGTGTTACATAAAATAAAAGTATTTCCTTTTTAAAAAAAACGCGAAAGATAGCGAGTCTTAATGGTGTATGAAAAAAAAATTGTGTCAGAGAAAACAATGAAACTTATTATGTAGAATAAAAATGCGTTCGATCTTCTATCCTTTGTTGTCCTTTATTGGCAAAAGCTTTTAAGCTGTTTTACTAAAATGTCGTCGTCCTAATGGATACTGATAAATTGAAAGGATAATTAACGCTGAACAAGTCAAATTCTGTACTAGAAGCACATATACAGAAACCAAACTTATTTCTCAAAATAACGATCAAGTTGATGGGTATTGTTATTTTATTATGAAAATATATCTCGAATTGAGATCAAAGCGCTTAGCCCTATATTTGATTTAGATTCAGATACGGAAATAATTATTATGCAACCTTAAATGGTTTGGAAATTGGAAATAAAGGAAAGTTTAATTATCGTAGTAATATAACAAGTGCATTGAAAACTAGTAGACCTACCCCCTTTTTTTTTGATACAATAAAGATAAATATAGTACTTAGGAGATGCTAGTTCTGGCGAACAAGGGGTGCAACCAATTATCAATAAGCCTATTTCCAAACCAAACGTCCTTGATTATTGAAAATTGCTTGTAATAAAAATAACTTGTAGGTCTCAATCCAACTTTTTCTCGTATGCTTTTTTTAATGGAGGTAAGGGGTTGTAGTCAGGGGATGCCAGCTCCGGCGAACAGGGGGAGGCTATCCAATAATATTGCCTTTTTTTGGGAACTTCAGTTGTTCATAAATAGCAAACCCTTTTGCAACAATCTCCTGCATTTTTAAAAATCGTTTTATGCTTCGAAGTTAGCAGGATATAAACAAGATTTTAATTTCTGATCTTCCGCCAAGCATGTAAATTATCTTGATGAATTCCGCCGGTAAAAAAAATGAGACCCGTCGTAGGTTAGGCCATCCGAAACCCATTTTATTACCTTTAATGGCCAAACCGATTGCTTTCTAAATTCAATTAATAACCGCAAAGAAAAAATAAATTTTCAAATCGGAAGAGCAGCAAATAAAAAAAAAGGTTTATTAGACTGCAACTTTCTTTATAATTTCTAGATCAGTAGTTTCGATAGTAAAGCAGCTAATGAAAATTTATGAAGTAATTATTGGCAATACGATGTTCGCGTATAAAATTGCAAATACCACGTACATTCGTGTTGCTTATGAAATTCCTGAAATAATTGCTTTTCGTGTTTATCAAGGATAATCGATTGTAGTTAAACTAGATTTTTATTGTCGTGATCTACCTGTTGAATAAGCGAAAGTTTCTTCACTCAACTGGTGTCGTTGTAATTTGCCAGGTTTAGACGTGTTCTGTAGATAACCGAAATAATCTAACCCAAACACAATTCTTAGAAATATTCGAAGCATGCCCAAGTACTTATTTGTGTTACTATTTAGTGTTAACAAAATAGCATAAAAATTATTTTAAAGAACAACGCATTTATGATTCCTAAAAAAGAAGATGTATGTCGTTATCAATATTTCCAACAAAAAATATTACTTAAAAAAATTGTTAAATTTAGGTACAAAAATCTTTTAAAATTCTTGAAAGGATTGAATGTGGATTCCAAATAATGTAATTCTTTTAGTGTTCTATTTAAAATAATAAAGCTACATATTGGTAGTCATAAAGTAAACAATCGGTATAGCAAAATATAATTTTTGGTTATGCGAAAAACGATGAACAAGTTTTACATTAACATTTTTTTGTACCTTTACCAATAACATAGTTATGAAATTATTTATCTTGGTTAGGACTCGAAATGTATTATTTGTGGAAAATGTATTAGTCAATTATTTTTAAAACGATTACTTTTTAGTACAAAGCACTTTCTACAGTTTTAACAGGACTTGATTTGCAATCTAAATAATGCAAAATATACAGGGTGTTCTATTTAAATAAAGTAACGCACTACACATTGGCACACACAACTAATAACTTTTAAACAACTTTTGTAGGAAACATTTGTGTGTATTTGGCTGGTTCCCATAATGTAACATTGACTTGATTTGCACTTTCCTAAATAATGCCAAATATACAGAGTGTTCTATTTAAAGTAACGCACTACACATTGGCACACAACTAATAACTTTTAAACAACTTTTTTAAGCAACATTTGTTTGTATTTGGCTGGTTCCCATAATGTAACATTGACTTGATTTGCACTTTCCTAAATAATGCCAAATATACAGAGTGTTCTATTTAAAGTAACGCACTACACATTGGCACACAACTAATAACTTTTAAACAACTTTTTTAAGCAACATTTGTTTGTATTTGGCTGGTTCTCATAATGTAACATTTGTGGAAAACGTACAACTTACCTGTAAAAACACTGGACAAGCTTCTACAGTAGATTCTTGATTAAAAAGAGCAGGTTATTTTTAATTAAACTTTTGTATATCACATAAATGAATCACTCAAATTATTTAAGCATTTATCAACACATAAAAGAACTTAATTATTTGTTTCCCAATTTCATTTATTACAACATTTTCGTTTAATATTCTAAGTAAATCTCGTGCTTTTTACAATATTCAACAAGAAATGCTACACAAAAACGAGAATTAAATAGTTATCGATTCGAAACAGATTTAAATTATTTAAAATTATCAATGTCATTGTTGGTTAAGCAACATTAAAGTATCAATGAATACATTATTATGTTTTTGCTCGTTTTGTTGTAGTAGGAATTGACCTTTCACTACAAATCTCGGTTCCGTACAATAAGTTTGTTGTTTTAAGCGCATTCATGTTAATTTTAAGTGCTCGCAGGTTAATTTAACATTTAAAATAAATTTAGACAAAATTAATAGACTGTAAACAATTTTTGACAATGTAGTTTGCAACCCTAAGTGCTACTTACATAAAACTGATAACCAGTTTTTGTTTAAAATGTTTTTATAATTTACTAGGTGTCCTCAAGTGTTCATATTATCAGCGTAAATTGACTTTCCTTTCTCATTACTTTTCGCAAAGTATTCTATTACTTAATTTTTGTTTTCAATTCCTCAACGAAGTGAATAAGTTAGTCTATTTAGCTATTGCGTTTTTGCCCGGAGTGAATATTCTGTTGTATTCGTTTTATAATTATTTAGAAAGTGATTTAAACTCCTCTTGTTTCATAAAAATCACTTAATGACTTTAACATTTACTTGGCTGTTAGAAAATAGATCTTCGGTTATAATCTCTGGCGGTATCGCTTTAAACAAAACTTCCTGATAGTACAATGGGTTCTCACGTTTTGACGTTCTATAAATATAGCTTCAGAATGATTGTAATTGAAGGAGATAAAACTATGGGAACATCCATCTGTCCACATAATGCTTCTAGCTTGTAATTATGCAAGGACATAAAGGATTATCGCATGTTTTTTTGTGTTAACCATGATAATGAACTTTCTTGGAAAAAATTACATGTGTTTTGTCATTAAAATTGTATTCAATATACAAAATAGTGAAGTAGTTTTTGAAAAATTAAAATAATTTTATTAATTTCGATAATAGAAAAACCGTTGTATAAATAATTTAAGGGCTAATTATCCTTGAATTGGCCATAAATAACTCATGACTAAATAAATAAATAAATTGGGCGTATAAGAATTTTGAAGCCATTTTTCCACCGTTTTGTCGTAAATATCATTGGATAACTCAACACTTTGGCGTTTTTCTTGTTATAAATGTACCCCTAATTTTTGTTTGACGATGTAAACTCATATATGTTTCTGTTTATATGCACGCATTCTTTCCCCAAAAGGGCGATTTGTAAACTGAAGCTTAGCAAGCCCGTGAAATCGATTTTCCATCGCATAATACTAGATTTATATGTTTTTCCGAGTTTGTTGAGACAAATCTGTCAGATAAAGCGCCAGTTAAGTGAAAATGTTTTTACACAACAGTTGGCCGACAGAAAATTCTGTCAATATATTACGGGATCACGCCTTATTGCCCCGATAAAAATAATTCCGCACGCGCTTGGCAAAAACGCAAAACGGACCGAAAATATTCGAGGTCAAAAAAACTGCACGTCTCGAAAATGTTAACAATGATCTGCATACCGTGATGATCGACCATGTCGCGCCACAATTTAACAGTGCACTAGATCCTTTCGCACGGCCATTAACGCACTACTTAAAGTTCATTGCGAATTATTAGGAATAATATAACTGCGAATTCTGTTACAGTCATGGCACCCGTCTTTGTTTATATCCTGCCCGCCTCGCTATCACAATTATTTTCAGTGTATGACGTATCTCTGTGACTGTTATTGCAGTAATAATTAAGCAACACGATCCCGATAAAAAAAAAAACACGAAGTGAGCTTGCAAAAAAGACATGAAAACACATGATATGGAACAACACTTTACACAATATTCATTTGTTTTGTAGACGCGTATTGCAAAAATAATAAATGAATGTATAATAGATAATAGAGATAGAATACATAAACAGAGTAAACTCGAGGAAAGAAAGAATAATTTGGGATTTGAAAAAATAAATTCTCATTCATGCAAAATTAGTGTATTTATTCTCTTATTTATCTTTTTAGTCTTTACCTCTTCACCATTAGATGTGAGGTTTTTGTTTATTTTTATCTCTCTTTTTGTTTGCTTCCCTTCATCATTTTAGATCTCTTGTTAATTCTTTTATCTTGCTCCACTCGATCCCTTTCTGGCAGCTTCTTTCACATCCTCAGTTCAAATTTTCCTTGTCCTTCCTTTTCGATTTTTTTCCTTCTTTTTGCCCTTCATAAGCTTTCCTGGGCAACCTATCTTCTCCCATTCTATATGCATGACCCGGCCATCTGAGTTGTGCCTCTTGGATGTTTTGTTCTGTTGGTTGTACTGCTAGGTTTTTTCTATGAGTGGTTTCAAATTTTTTCCTCACGTGTTTTCCTTTAATTTTTCCCTAAAACCGATTGTTGTTTTTTGGTCGTGGTCTATTATTCGCATTCATCTGTTTGGATGGGGCTAAACGCTTTGCAATAGATCTCCTCCTTCGTTTCTTTGGGCATCTCTTTTTTTTCTAGGAACTGTTTCTTTATCTCCTACCTGCTAAGTTTATTCTTTCGTTTATTTCCCTATCCATCTTTCCGTTCCAGTGTAGGTGATTTTCTAGGTATTAATATCTCCTTACTTGTTCCAGTTGTATCTTATCCACGCTTAGATATGTTCCATCTCCTTAGCGCTTATGCCCATGGTTTTGGTTCTTAGCTTATTTTCATATTATGTTTACTTATTAGTTCCCTGTGTGATTTCCATATTGTGCATTAGATTACTTCGGATTCCCCTAGTATCGTCACATCTTCTGCGAAAATCAATTCATTAAATACTATTCTATCCATTTTCTAGTATCTGATCCTAAAGGATTTGATTTGCTGTCTGCATGTTTTTATTACATGGTCTATAACTATCAAAAATAACAATGAACTGAGTGCACATCCCTGTCTTACTCCCTCTGTTGTTTCAAAACCCGCGAAAGACTTATAATTTTTACGTAATTCCTTTTTTTTTGTTGTGGTGGCAATGCAACTCCAATGCTTTGTCCTTTAAGTGGACGAGTAGGATTGTCACACGTCCTGTTTGTAGGAGTATGAATAATTAAATTTCAAAAATTGCATTTCGCTGTCTAATCTTGTCAAAGCAGCGCTAAATAAGGTCGAGAAAGTCTGTCTCGGAAAGTATTTGCTCACTCAAAAACATGTTGTGCTATCGTCAAACAGGTGATAACATAATTATTATGTTTGTTAATAATGACGTTAATGATTACAGTAACTGTAATATTTAGTGTCTAAACGACACCCAAGGCAACCTTCCTAAACAAACATAATGCGAATATTCGATGCTTCCGTGTACTGCTTCTTCATTAAGGTATAATTAATTTTTATATTAAATTTCGCAAAGAATGTCTTGCATTCGGCGCACTTGATTTCAAAGCAAATAGTGGAATAGCGCGGAGCTGTAATTACATATTTTTGAGGCTGCATCAACAATTTGACACAATGAGCGGATTGTTAAAAAAAAAGAAGAAAGTGCTGAGTAGGCAATTATGTCGATTGTAGTTGCCATGGAACGGCGCGTTTAAGAAAAACTGAATTATAGTAATCATTTCACAAGTGAATTGAAATGTGATACAAAGCAACGAACGACTCATCTTTGTAACAGTTGCGGTATCAGAAAAACATTGTGGGAGATGAGGTTAAAATATGAAATCAACGTTTTGTTGTGTGAACTGAACACCTGCAAAATAAAAAGCAGTGGATGGCTAAGTAAGGTGGATGCTACACGCGAATAACAGAAGGATTTTCGTAGCTTCAAAGTAGTCACTTAAGTTTTCTTTAAAACAAAAACAAGAAATGCATAGATTGATATGTAAAAGATTATTGAAAGGGGCTTGTTGTTTAATAATTTCAAAATGATATAGTTAAAGCTGTTATTATTATTATTAATCATAGCCTTATTTACCCGAAGGTGTTAAGGTATGTTACAAAACATCAACCAGTTTCATGAATAAACACTGTCCACTCTCTCCTGTTCCTTGCCATCCTCATCCCCTCATTCCAGGTCATTCCTCTATCCTTCAGACATTCAGCCACCACTTGGTTTCATGCTTTCCTCGGTCTTTCTCTTTGTCCTTTCGGTGTAGACTTGTCTAGCTATATTCTTTTCGTTTGTCTTCCATCCTCCATCCTTACTAGATGCCCAAACCACCTTAGATGTTGTTTTTCTATGCTTTCCAAAACTCGTTCAACATCGAGTTCTGCTCTAATTGTCTCATTTCGTATTTTATCTCTTCGGGTGATACCTTTGACGCCTCTTAAATACTCCATTTCTAGTGCCTGTATTTTGCTCTTCAGTTTGCTGCTTAACACCCAGCTTTCGCATCCGTATGTCAGAATTGGTTTGTATATTGTGTTGTACACTGTCATTTTCGTTTTCTTCGATAGATTTTTTCCTTATGAATGTGTTATTAAGTTTGTAGAAGAGTTTAGTTGTATTCTCTATTCTGTTGTTGATTTCAGCATCTTCCTTCCCATCCTCATCTATATTTACTCCCAAATACTTGAATGTTTCTGTTTGCTCTATCTCTTTTCCGTCTAGTTTTATTGTTATGCTTGATTCTCTCTTTCCAATTGTCATTACTTTGGTTTTAGCGACATTTATTTTCATGTTACTCTTTTCTAATGCTGTCTTCCAGATGTCTAAATTCATTTGTAGTTCTTTTTCGTTCTTTGCGTAGGTCATCAAATCGTCGGCAAAAGCACATAAAGCTGTTTTAATTAGCTAAAAATAGTGTTTTTTTTTGCAATAACTTCATTGATGGTTTGTGTGATAACAAATGAAACTTCATAAAGCAATTTCCATTGCATTCGCACTTTGCAAATTGGTTTTTACTGGGAAATCATCACAACTGTTAATAATACTACAACCCCAACCTCAAAACTCAGTGAAGGATTGTAAACCACTCATTAAAAAGTTGCTCAAGTTAAACTTACATGCAGAATGAAACCTTTTAAGAATTATTATAACCTTAATCGAAAAAATATCGTCGAAATCTTGCTGCCTTTTTCCAAAACTTGTAAACTCTTATACTTTTATACGGGTGTGTAATAATTCATGTCGATTAACCGATCTTGATGCAGGTTGTAGGTACATACCATCTACTTCCGTTTTCCTCCGTTCTTATCCCAACAGGATATCGCTTCACGGTAGTTCCGGAGAGATTCTCTATCTTACATGAATCAGGCATTGCGCGTAAAAGGTCGTAGCAGGCGCCTCTGAAATAAAACACCAAACACGTATTACAGTAGCTTAAACAACCAAAAAATAAAAATAAAAATACCTGTACATGTTCGTGCCCAAGAGAAAATATTTTAAGTGGTAAATAGATCGTGCACTCCATGAGCGAGCGTTGTTCTTTTGTTTCGCAATACACGAATTGCTTTTCATTTGTATCTAGTGCTAAAACTGTCTGATTTAATTGTTTATATTATTTTTAACGATCACGAATGTGTTTTTTTGTGCCTTATTAGCCGTGGTTTGTGCTTTTGTGAAAAGATTTCAGATTGCATGAGCACTGCGGAGGAAAGTACTCTCGAAAGTAGTGTAGAGATTTGTTTTAAGCGATTCATTTGCTTGTAACACATAACTTGCTACTTATTTTTAAGTTTCTAGACAAAACTTTTAATGTAAACCATAAAATACATACACTAAATCATTGGCCTTAATATCGAAAACCTGTACATCAAATTCTCGGCTATTTTACACAGATTCTAGTGCAAAAAAAGAAATATTTTAAGTGTTTTATAAGCTATTAAATGCAGGCGTATCAAAGAACCCACTTAGATTTTTTTTTATTAACATGTGTGCTCAAAACTGCATGTTTAGTGTACTGGTTATACTCAACAGCTCCTAAATGTCAAAATAAAATGTCACAGACCCTGTCTGCTAATAAAAATTAGATTAATTTACTTGTTGGCCTACTAAAGCGTGTTTTTCGCCATATAGTACAACTGTTGTAACTTAAACCGGAAATAGCCAAGTTTTGTAGGTATTAAGTTAATTTTTTTGTACTAATTAGAGTTTATATACAGCTACAACATTTATGAACGTTTTTCGGTAATTATTATGTTCATAGCTGCAAATTAAGCTTTATTTGGTGTAAAAATGTGTAACGTTCCCCATTTTTTTAGGTGAAGTTTTGTGGAACTGAAGAAAGTATTATTAGATACCTGTTTAGTAGTAGTTTATAAGTTAGCAATGACGTCATTCGGTATGCTGTGAGGTTGCTTCGAGTTATTGTGTTAAATTTTAAACAAAAAAGTTTTGTAAACATAATTCTTTTCTAGTATTGTTTCGGTCAACCTTCGCCTTAATTCTGCTATTTGTATGCAGTTCATAGAAGAACTTCGTTGTGTGCTTCAATATTAAGCCGAATTTTTGATGGTAGCGCGTGAGGGCAGCAAGATCACACCAGTGCACATCCTAAATAAAAAATGCTCTAAAATTTACGATGAAATTCTAGGTATTCCGCCAAATAAAATTTTAAGTCGGTCAAGTTTGCCATCATGCTTCCTTTTACTTAATCTCAAATATTTATTGGATCTGCATAACTTTAATCTAAACATGGGCTTTTAAATTTACAGCTGCCTGCATTTCGGAACAAGTAGAGCGTCAACTTTATGTTTGCAATTAAATTTCTTAGATATAAACAAACACTTAATAAGTTTCTGGTGTATCTTTTTTGGTTGGTTCAGAATGTTTTTATCCGCTCATAGGAGTTGTATTAATTTATTTCTGGCCGAAAGCTAACGGTGAAATACCCGAGAAATGTTAACAATAATTTTATTTAAATTAGCAAGTTTTTTAAAAGTTATATTCGACGTTTCTTGCCTTGGATGTGTGTCATATTATATAACGGATAAAGTTGCAAAGCGGAATGCAAATGAAGGAGGTGTTTAAAAATTTAAAAATATGACAATGAACTCTAGACAAAATATTGTTGAAAGAACACAGTTTTATTTGGTGAAATAGAAGTTGCGTCAGTTTTGTTAAATTAAACGCGAGTCATTCCAAAAAAGATACGTTTATTTTGTTCCACATTTCTAATAAATTTTGTATGCCTGCTTATAAGCACAACTAAAGCAGTTTCTACTTAAAAAATTCTTTTTCTAATCTTGTTGTGGCATCTTCATAGTTTACTAGTTCACCTACTTCTATAAAGCTTAGATCACTAGCTTTTTCCAGCATCGAAGTTTTATATAAGAGACCCCTTTGGAGATCTGTTTTAATAAAACAATAATGCAAGACCATTCTATGCAAAACTTACTCAAAAAAAGTTCTTGGCTAAGTCTTGTAACATCATTTCCAGATATTGCTCCAAGGGATAACCATCTCTTAATATAATTGGAGCTTTGGGAAGAAATGATTAGAAATCTTGAACATGTCAAACAGTATTAAAAAATCCTTTAAATCTAAACTTAGTCCATGTTACAAGCAAGACGTTATTTAAAAAAAAACTGGTGTAGAAATGCGGGAGATATTGAAAAAAATTGCTTAAAATTATTTATTTAGTCATGAGTCCTTCTACTGTTAGGTGCAGGACTGTTTAGTTGTGTTGTGCTAACTTTTGTCCATATTTTCTGTCTTCAGCTAGCTTTTTTATGTCTTTCATTTGATGTTTCTATCCGTTGCTGCTTTTTTAACTTCGTCTTGCCAGGTTTTTCTCGGTCTACCTCTTTTGTTTTTTCCCTGTGATCTTGCTACATAGGCTTTTCTGGTTTCCTTTCTTCTTTCATCCTTTAAATGTGACCCAACCATCCCAGTTGTCTTTCTTGTATTTTGGTTTCAACTGATTTTATCTTTAATTGTTCTCTATATGTTTCGTTTCTGATTCTATCTTTTAGGTTTTTCCTTGGATTTTTCTTAGAAATCTCATTTCTGCTGCACACTCAGCTACTATTTTTATTTGTGAGTGTTCACATTTCATTTCCGCATAAAAGTGCCGGAATTATTACCTTTTTGACCACTTCCACTTTTGTTCGTTTTGGGACTTCTTTATTTCCAAAAAATGTTGTTTTTAAACTGTTAAATATTCCTCCCACATTCAAAGCTTTCTACTTGTTCCAACCTAAGCCCTTTTAAATTGATGTTATGCCCTTTGTGCTCTGTTGTAACGATCATAGTTTTAGTTTTTTCTGTATTTATTTTCATAATGATTTTTTTCAATTCCTGGTTTAGTTTCTAGATTATGTTCCAAATTCTTTTGTTTCCACGACCAAGACCATGTCGTCTGCAAACATTAGCTCGGTTATGTTTATTTTTTCCATTTTCGTGTTGCCTAGGTAAAACAGTCTAATTTTTTGTTTTACTTCTTTAATTACCCCATCTATCACTACTGAGAAATTGCTTAAGATAATTATTTTTAATAACTGACGCCTGCTTTTATTATTAATTTTACGCGCCCCTTTAAATTCCATCATTCATAGATATTTTTCCAAGGGCATTACTTGTGTTTAACTTGGATTTTCCTCCCTAACAAAATATATTTCGCGCAGTATCCAAACCGTCGTGAAAAAAAAAGAATCACTTTTATTCACTTCTGTTTGTTATCGTTAAAAACTAGTGGCTCCACTTTTCTTGTTAAATTATTTATAGCACTTTTTATCACTTCCCTGTTGACTTCACTTACACCTAATTGGATTCAGCTTAGCGTAAAAAATAATAATTTATCGAAAGTTTTTTTCAGGAAGCAATGTTCCATTTCTTGTAACGTAACGACTTGCACCCGTAAAGAATTCGTTAACCATACCACGGTAGCAGTTTTCTATGGGTGCGCCTAATATGCAAATATAAGATATTGCACTCTATAAGTTATGCAGAAAAAAACACCAAGGACTTGCGTTCCTGCCAACAGCAGTTGTGTTCGTAATTAAATAAAACGTATTACCTTGCTCTGGCCGCGCAGGCTCTATTATTAAAATCAAATTTGTGAACTTGCTCCACAAAATCAAGTGTTAATTTCGGGCTCATAATTCATGAGGCTAATTAGATCCCAGAACAAAATTTTAATGAAGCACAAAATGCTGTTTACAAATTCGGGGCGGAAGTTTTGATAAGTTACGCGAGTTTTTGCTTCTCGGCGGTGTCTTAAACAAGGAAAGAACTCTTCGGGTATTGACCTTTTAAAACCTTCCGTTGCGCCCAAAGAAGTTTACACTTCATCAGTCATACTTTCTTTTCAATTCTCATTCATTGATTGTAATTGTAACTACGGTACAATTGCGGCAAAATTGGATTGAATTGCTAAACGAGATTTAATTTGGTGTTATTGTGAAAAGTTTAACAATTGCTCAGTTGTCTGATTTAGATTGTAGCTTCCAGCTGGAAAAGAATTTTAAAGAGACAATTAAATGTAAATGAAGCATGAATTTAATAGCAACATTTGTTATTAATCCTTTTATCGCGCGTTTTTTAGTAATGTTGATGCAAGATTTAATTATTCTTCGAGCATAACATTGTTGTATCTGAACGTTAAAACAACTCTTTGCAAACAAATTTAAAAGCTTTCTCTTAATCGTGTTCTCTTGTACTTTTCGGGGCAAGCTATTTTTCCTAGTTCTTCATTGTGTTTCTCCATCTTTGTCAATCACTGGCTGACAGTGTCACATCTCTCCAGCTGACTCCTCTTTGTTTTAGTCTGTATCTCACTTCATTTCCCCATTTTGTTTTTGGCCTTCCTCTACTCATTTTTTCCTTGAACTTCGTTTTATATCCCATTTTTACACACCTAGTTTCTGGCATGCGTAGAAGATCTTAGTTGGTTTTTCTCCAATCTCCATGTTTTTCTTCATGTCTTTCATTCTTGAGCTTTTTCTGATTTCCTCGTTGCCTATCTTATTAATTAGTTAACATCCTTCGATTCTTCTCAAAAATCTG
Organism: Elmis aenea; assembly: GCA_947652605.1. Classification (NCBI taxonomy): domain Eukaryota; kingdom Metazoa; phylum Arthropoda; class Insecta; order Coleoptera; family Elmidae; genus Elmis; species Elmis aenea. The sequence continues at coordinate 55,787,190 of OX393579.1, forward strand.
ATCTTCTAGTTGTTTTTGCTTTGTTCCTAGTGCCTAAGTTTTTGAACTATAAGCAAAAATTGGTACAGTGCATTGAATACTCGCGTCTTCGTTTCTTTTGAGATCTCCTTCTTGCTTGTCGAGCATTTATTTGTGGCATGATGAAATTTCGTCGGGAAGTCATTCTGTTATTCGGCTCTTCTTCAAATTTGCCCTCCTGTGCAAATAACGTCCCTAAATCTTTAAAATTTGATACCTGTTTTTTTTCTTGGTCTAGATTGAAATCGTTCCATGATTATTCGTTATAGTTTATAACCATAGTCTTTGTCACTAAAATATTTTACGTAGAACCCTTTGGAAAATCACATTAGAACTGTCATTCGGTTATTTACATCCTGACAGAACTTCAAAATTAGCAGTAATGAAAGATGTGATTATAACCGTACTAACAGTATTTATTTTGGATTTGCTTTCATATTTATACCATTCGTAACTGCAAGATGGTTTAATTAAGACAAATTTTTTAAATTGGTATGTATTTGTTGCTTCATAATGCTTTTTTCATTGCGTGTTAAACTGTAACTTTTATTGCAGTATGGAAAAAATGGATGCCGATAAAACACATTGCAGCCTTCTTAAACGATAACAAAAATAGAATATTATGTAGGTTTATTTTTAAAAATCTTATTTTCTGTCGGATAATAATTGTAATACTTCATCTTTAAATTATAAAGTGCATTATGTTTCGATAAATACATTTTTGACTCATGATATGTAATAAACAAATGTACCTAAGGATACTTAAAGCATTTTTATAAATATTTGCACCTGTGCATTTTCATTTTCCACTTAAAACTTTTTTACACTAAACGTCTTGTGTGTTCATTACAATGAACCATGTAAATTTCACACTGATAGTAGTTCAAATCGAATTTATTTAGTGCCAGTTGCTTATGATACACCATGTTAAATTCTACGCTTTGATCGTCCAACTGATTTTTAGAATGTTGTACGGTAACTTCACTTTAGTAGGCGAATGATCTATCCTGTTTCAATTTTTTGTAGGGACCTTGCTAAGGGTACCAACGTTACTGATCAAACCAGTGCTGTGGAGGCGAAGTCGGCGTTTGAAATGATTCTCTGGTCAGTGGAGTCGGAGTCGGAGTCGGAAAAAATGCACCGACTTCGACTCCCAGTACAACAAAAAATTGCGAGTTGGTCCTTTGCCGCAAAATTTAAACTGAAATTTTAATCATTTCTTTTTCTTTTTTATATTACACACACCGTAAAATATCTTAGTACCTATTTAATTTTGTCGGAGTCGAACTACTAACTATTGATACTTCGTTCTAATCGCGTTACTTCCTCAAAAGTTTAACCAAAAATGCAGAATAAAGGATGTCACACATTTTCACATCCGACTGTATCAACTACAATTATTGTGTTAAAAAGGCTAGAAAATAGATATTCTTGAAAACTTACAGCGTTTAAAAAACTCTCGCGTCACGCTTTGGGACTTGGCTGTAATTTTATACGTCCATAGCTCATCTTGATGTAGGTACTAACAGTAACAATATCATTGTACCGGATCGAAACCTGACGCATTCATTCTACGCGCTTGCACGCAACGATATCAAATACCCCGTGCCGGCAAACGCTTCCAGTTTCTTTAGCTACCTGGAAGATACCTCGCTCAAGAGTAACTCGTGTGGCTACCGAACCACGGGAGCATTTCCTGTGAAAGCGCACCGAATTTTTGGAACGCCGTTCGCAAAACGTGTCGACTATCAATGAATTGCACATTAAGAATTTTGTGTTGGCTCATTACACCACCTGCAATATGCAGTTGTTGGCGACGGCTGGTCGTTCCTTACAATGCAAATATTTGCAATGTTAATGTTGAAGAATAATTGTGTTTTCGTGATCAATTAACATTCTTAACGTTGTATGAAGTTGTTTTGCCAGTAAAAGAATCAACGCGACAATTTTAACCGAAGGAACGTCATGGTCTTTGACTTAAAAGCTTGCTAACGGAAGAAACTGTGTTTGGACCTTTTCGTCCTTTTTTTAAGATCTTCTTAATCCATTCCTCTTGTACCTTTTGGTGCCTATCGTTAGCTAATTGTAGCACATCTCCAGCTGATTCTTTTTTCTTCTAGTCTCTGCCTCAATTCTTTTTTCCATTTCATTCTTGGTCTTCCTCTATTTCTTGTTTCCTCCATCTGCATCTTCGATACTATTTTCGCGTATCTACTTTCTGGCATGCGTAGTAGATGTCCAAGCCATCTTAATTGATTCGTGTCCATCTTTTTTTAATATCTGTTACTGCTAGGTTATTTCGAATTTTTTCGTTACTGATTTTATCGATCAGTCTACATCCCTCTATTCTTCTCAGAAATCTCATTTCCTGTATCTGTATTCTTTGTTTTTGAGTTAGTGTCCAAATTTCTGAACTGTTAGAATGGGTACGTACACTGCATTAAAAAGTTTTAGGGTATAAAACTTAATTTTTTAGAAGCCTATAAACACAGTAATTGCACAATTTTTCTCAAGTTTGGAGACGAAACAACCCTCATAAGAATCAAATGTCGAGGGACACCCAGTATATACGGAAATGAAAAAACTGTTAAGTTATTGAAGTAGAAATTACCTACAAACTAACAATGAAAATTGTTTTGTATATGAATTAGTAGGTTACCTTATGTTTACTAATAGATGTTTTATGTAAAATGAAAGTTTCTGTCGCGGTAATAACAATATGTTATGTATATTTTCTGTACCGACTCTACTGACCAAGTGACATCAATTTACAGATCGCTGTGGCCTTTTTTGTGTGTGCGTGAAACTGTACTCCTTCATTGCGCATCTGTTGTTGTCGGCAAAGAACGTACAGATTGAGTGTGAATTCGTGCCATATCTGTCTTGTTTGATAGTTAATCTTAAGATGTTAGAATCTTGGTCGTCGACAGCCCTGGAGTGTTGAATTAGAAGTTGTCTGGCGTGTGACGGACGGTGTGGCAGATTTGAATGCTGATTAGGAGTAGACAGAACTTTGTATGAAATTAATTAGCAGTCATGAGGTGGTTTCGTGTCGTCTCTAATTATGACTAAAAGACATAGGAAAGTAAACAGAGGACATGTTAATGAAGCCAGTAACTTTAAAATTGCATTTTTGTGGTGATAATAATACTCTAAATCAAAAGTTACAAAGGTTTTGTCAATTGTATTTTACAACTTTACAAAACATTTTTTAAACTGTTGAATGTTTTCAAATATTTTCCCAAAATCTTTGCAATTAATTTTCAAAACTTGGTCTCGTTATGTAATGTTGTCTTTATTTTATAAACTCTCATTTCAAAACGGAAGTTTCCGGACCAATTATTACCAAGAAACATCTTGTTTCGATACATGCAATTATTCAATTAATTTAGCTTCATCCTTACAGTTAATAACCTATGAAGAATTTAATAATTTGAAACGATAAATTAGTCACTGATATGGTGGGAAACTATTACATGTTGTCACAATATCTGTTTGTTAATAATAGATGTGTCTGTATAAATATAATTTTTCTCACTACATCTGCAGTTGATGAAATCTAAAATTTACAGACTCTTAGACAATTTATGCAAACGGTTTTAATCATTTATTTTGTTGATGGCATTACTCAATCGTAGCTTTTAGTATGCAAACTCGACGCGTTTTTTAACAAGCTTCTAAATGTCATTGTGTCAGTTAATCTTGTAGGTAATTCGTATAAATCAACAGTAGGTTTGATGGGTTGTGAAAATAATTGTTCACATAATTCTGTACAGATTTGTACGATGCACAAGGTGAATTTGCAATGTATTTTGGGATACTCGATAAACGAGAAAGCTTTGGAGGAATTTTTCGACCTAAATTTCGTTATTAACGATGTGGGAAGTTATTTAAAAACTATTTTGCGCTGAATCTTGGAGCATTTTTCTTTAAAGCACATTGCACTGTTCTTGCAATACATTCTCTCCACATTCACCTGTGGAATGGCACACTATTTAATCTATTCAACCTCACCTTGGATACATTTTTTATGCGCAACCAACTTCCATTCTTTAATAACCATAATTCAACGATGGACTATAATTTTTGTCTAATAGCCACTAGCAAAGAAACCTCTATTGTGCACTTTCGGATTGAGCAACGAACGTAGCAGTTCTGCCTTTTGAAATTTTACATAGTTGTAGGTGCTTCTATAAATAAAACAATTTTCTAATTGGAACGAATTCTTCGTTAATGCGAACTTAATTTGTTTTTGTGAACATAACTCGTTAAGCTGTTATCGTTCATGGCGAACGGTATGTGGAAATAATGTCAACAGTGTATCGTATTGCGATTTTTTTAATAACTTCCTGTCGAGTCACTTCTTGAACTTTTGACTTGAAATCGAGTTACGATAAAAAATTAATAAGTGTTCTCAATTCGTAACCGACATATCGTTGTACTTAAAACGTGCTTCGTGCTTTCACCCCTGTCTACTGTACCGTTGGTTCGTTGGTACAACTATTAAGCATGGCAGGTTGAAAATTAAAAAAAAATTTAAAAAATTCAAAATTTCAAAATAATAAGTAGTGAAACTTCACCTTTTAAAAATTATTTTTAGTGACCCTTTAAGGCTTTTCTTCTAAACGCGTAACAATTTGAAATAATTTTGGATTTCGACACCTTTTGTGGTGATTTTCTGTAAATTTTCGTGTGTGTTTGTTAATTGTGAACTCATTTCATTAATTTGACGTTAATAAAATTATTGGCTAGCACTTTCAGCTTCTTAAATCAACTAGACAGGTGAAAACGAGAAATTACTGTCTCCAAAACTTGCACAACAAGCAAAGCATGACGAATATATCTGTATCGATTTCATTCTCTTCGGTGTTAAATTACAGACAACAGGTTGGTTGATTAACCTTGCGTGTACGTCAGATACAATGCGATACGTCGAAATGTGTCTAAGAACTTGTATGGCAGAGTAAATTTAATGAAATTGACGAAGCGGTGCTTTGATTCGCTCGTTAAATAATTAAATCGTTCGTCTTAAAGAAAAATTCCGAAAAGCAAAATAATTTTCAAGGTAAATGTCACATAATTTTCAATCGTCAATAGCTTTGTTGTAAGATAAGATGATACCTATGCTTACTCGTGGAGTAACCTCAACGTCTCGCCATGGCTTGTGGCGTGTGCTGTATATAAAACACCACGTTCTATTTAAATTCTTTCACCTAACCTACCTGTCAAATTAAATGTATGCTATGTCAAATTTCACAAGTACTGTCAGAGTGGTGTGTCAGAGGTGTGGTTTAATCTATATTAAAGTAACGCTACTGGTCGCCGAAACTCGTCAAAAAATTATCAAGACCAAAATATTTAATTCCCCCTCCAAATTTATATTATCGACCAATCACAAACTCAGATTTCTTAGACACGACCAATAAACGCATGAAATCTGTTAATTGCGAAAAGGATATTATCAGTGTATGATTATGATTATTGGTCGTTTCTAGGAAATCTGACTTTGTTATTGGTCGAAAACGCAACAATTTAACAGGAGGATCAACATCTGACAGAGTAATGTAAAATTATTATACCGTGTAATAATGCTCCTATTGGTAGTCTCTAAAAAGATTTAAGATTAGTGATTGGTTGAAAACGCAAATTTGACAGGTGAAGAAAAACACCCAGTACCGCGACACCGAATGTCAAGCGATGTCGCGACATCAAATGTCACCGTGTGAACTACCCATTCGACTATTCATTTATACGTCATTCTTATTAAAACAAACTTTAAGATGCACTTTAAGGGGTAATTTTTGGTTGGTCTCTTAAGTTTACATTATCCAATAACCTTAAAACTTTCCGTGTGTTGCTGTACGATCGGGGGTGTATCATAATAATTTTTGCTGTACTGCAATGTTCGAGATTGATGTATGTTTAATTTTTTTGTTCTTGTTACAGGCACAGGCATTACGAAGAAGAGAATGAATGGGGATGTGGCAGTTGGTTAGAGTACACATTAGTAGTAGTTTTGGCCATAGTTCTGTTATTGGGAGCTCTGGGACTGACTCTATTTTGGGTTATTTATTATCACAAAGGATTTGCGTGGCGAGAAAATCCCCAGAAGGAATTTAATCTCCATCCTGTATTAATGGTTGCCGGCTTTATTACATTCAGTGGATTTTGTAAGTAATTTTAATATTTCATAGTTAGTTGGCGCAGGTGTATGCCCAAATAAATCGTATATTAATGGCTGTTTATATCGTATGGGACTCGTTTCACGTGTGTTTATTTCAAAGCATATAACATACCAGATTGGGCAGAAATTATAATAGAGATAGAATTAGTTTTAAAAAAGTTACTAACTTTTAATTGAAAACTACAAAAAAAATTTAAAAATGACAAGATTTGTAAACACAAATATTTTTTACGTATGAAATATGGAAGAGGGTAATTTATAGACTCAAATTGATTAAGATACTGTAACCAACATACAGACCAAATTTTTTTTTTTAAGTTGGGGCATCCATAGTTACCCGTAGCTTTATAAAAAAGATATTTCTCTGATTTATGGGTATATTGGTTATCGTATGAAGTGTTAGTATATTTTGATAAATATAGGTGAATGGATACATCTCTAAAATAATTATAATAGGTTTTTCTATTTATTTTCCAAACTACATTTCAACATGAGACCACTAGTGCAAAAACTTTTAAAAATTTAGACTTTTTCATGAAGATTGATGAAATTACATGTGCTATTATCATTCTATGTGATTAATGACAATACATATAAATCCACTACGCTGCTAATTCAAAAACGTATGGAAGTTGACTTACAGATAAATAATGTTTTTGTTATAAAGTGGTCCTGATTCAAAAATTTTCAAAGCCCTGTTTGTTTTTTGACAAATTCACACATATTTTCCTTGTAAAAACTACCAACATTTCATATAACAACCCATATTTAATTGACTTTACAACAAACATCTTTTTAATAAGACTATAGCCAACTGTGGTTGTAATTAAGAAAAATAAAGGTTTGGTGTGTATCTCACCAGGGAAGGTCACGATATGTTGTCGCTAGAATCTTATCGAGGCTGTGTTTATTGCACCAAGTACATCAAAACTAAATGTTTTGCAGAGTTATACGTGCCACTGGCCATTTTCTTCGGAAAAATAGGGATAAAACTGAAAAGCTGTATAATAAAAGTAATTTTTGCGATCGCGTTGGCCATGAAACCTTCAGAGATAAAATCGAAATTCTTCTATTTACCATTCGCGCATCCTTCGCAAGTAAAATGGTGCAAAGTTTTTGAAAAAATCTTTAACGGTTCCGGAGAAAAACGTCAAAAACGAAACCCCTGTAAAAGCGCTATGATTTGAGGAGTCATATAACTAAATCTATGCGATTTGCATAGGCGTTTAACATAGGGGAAACCGTTTCTACAAGAGCCCCGTTTTTCTCCAGAACCGTTTAAGATTTTTCCAAAAACTTTGCACCATTTTACTTGCAAAAGATGCGCGCATTGGTAAATCGAATAATTTTGACTTTATCTCTGACGGTTTCATAGCCAACACGATCGCAAAAATTACCTTTATTATTCAACTTTTTAGTATTTCCCCTATTTTTCCGAAGAAAATGGCCAGTGGCACTTATAACTCTGCAAAACATTTAGTTTTGATGTTCTTGATGCAATAAACAAACACAGCATTGATCAGATGCCAGCGACAACATATCTTGACCCTCCCTTGTCTCAGTAGCCGATCAACTAAAACAAACCAGTATCTTGACCACAGTTTACGTGAATATGTTTTAAAATTACCCGTTCTCAATTTTCATCTGCCTTTAGTAGTTAAAAAGATATTTGCGTTTGGAAATTTTGCAACTTTTCAGGTTTTTTTTCAATAACTAGGCAAATGTGGTAGATTTTTGCAACTCAACTCAATTTCTTTTGTGATTCTGCTCAACTTTGCCAATACAAGCACCTCTTTAAGTTTCGAATAATAAAGTTATCCATACATGCACAACGCGTTGGATTATCGTCCTAATAAAGCTCTTTTAACCAGATGATAACTAACAACCGCTTGTAAATAAGCATTATTAAACCTGACTTTAGGTAGCGCTAATTACTAAATCAATACCAAAAACATATTTCACGAATACACGTCCTAATTAAGCGATAAACAATCGTCGGAGTCGTACAAGCCATTACCACTTATGATTAACGCGAAAAATTATGATAACAACTTTACGTTCGTGCGATAACAACGGAGCATCACTTTCACAAATCCGTTCCGGTGACAAATTCGTGTCGGCAAGTGAAGACTTTAAAACCACGAAAACCAGAAACCGTAAACCTTTGTTCATTCACTAAATTTGAGTCTCGTGTTACCCGTACGACGTGCAGTGAAGATGGCTTTGTGTTCAGGAATATTCCCACAAGCAATGTACACTTCATTATAACGAATAATTAAAATTTCCGCACCGCTTACTAACGTGAGCGTTATAAAAATAACTTGGAATTAAAATCTCATCTAGTAAAATGAGTACTGCAGTAATGTGATCACAATTCATGCTTATTTGAAGTAATATTTAGACTTGTTTCGCCCTTAGTAGTTGGTTCAAAGCTCCGGCACATTTATTTGCTTTTGTTAATCTTGCCTCGATTTCTGTTTCTTCCTCAGAGTTTTTCGTTATTCTGGCACCCAGATAGACAAACTCACCCACTTCTAAACCAGCCTCATTTTTCCCAATGTCGTAGTTATTTCTAGGATTGCATTCTACTGGCTTCCTCCAATAGACATAACTTTACATTTCTTCTGGTGTAATTGTAGCCCACTTAAAAGCCTCCTCCACCAATCTGTTTGTCGCGTGTTCTAATACCTTTATATTTCTGGCTTTAATGGCGATGTCGTCTGCATGTCCCGCTATTTGATGGCTCTTGTACATTATATCTCCTCCCCGGTTTAGATGGTTTAGCGAAAAGATTATTAACAGGACCAGATACGCGTAGACTTAAAAGGTTTAAGCCATCTGACTTAAAAACTAGGTTTAATTAATTAATTAAAATAGATAATTCTCAATGTTAGTGTCTTGCTAAATAAACATTAAATGTCCATTCTTTAACGAAGTGCGAGAACTGAAACTCTGCAAGGTTTTCTAGTAGATATGTAGACCAATAAATTTTCCAAAACTCTGGTGGATAAGCCCCAAGAGACACAACGAAATACAAACAAAGAAATTCGTGGCGACGTCTCTGATAAAAACTGCCTTTGAACATTCTTTCTCTTAATTTATTTTAAACATAGTTTTCCTGTAAATTTGATAAAAGAAAGTGCTCTCATTTAACACATTCGTTTAATTAAAACTTCTTCGTGCCGAATTTCTGTTCGTACTGCCACAAATGTAATGTAATAGAAAGCATTTTGACCAACATTTTACTTTAAAAAAGGCAGGAAAACTTTTGAAAATCAGTGTAGGGTGACTTTACTTTCGGTACCGGTAGAATGGGGTACTTGGGACAGTTTCAACATTTAAAAGCGTGTACCACGTTCATTTTTTAATTAAAAACTTTGAATTTTTTTATGTAATTGGGTGAGGTGCCAATGAACAATATTCTATATATAAAATAAATATATATGTATATATACAAGATACCAACAAAAAAACTTTCTGTCCCAAGTAATACTTAAGACCGGGCAACTTGGGACACATATGAATTTCAGTAGTTTGACTCAAGTTTAGCCTATAAAGTCCTACTTGGGACAGTTATATTATATTTTTTGTATTGAATTGATCTTTCACAATTATCCAGCATGAAAAAAAATAAAGAAAATAAGACTTTAATTCGCAAATTACAAAAATTTTAAACTAAACGATATTTTGATTGGAAAAACTAAAAAAATTGTACTACCTCTGTTCAAAAATGATTGTCTCATTTGTAAAAAAGTTTTTTAAAGCAGGATTCAATATATTAATTGAATTAAAAACTAATGAGACAATCATTTTTGAACAAAAATGTTCACCAAAACGGACAATCATTCATTTTTGAACATAGGTAGTATTAAATAAAAAAATGAGATAAGTTATTCAAGACTTAATATTAAACGTATATTTTCAGAACAAAAGTACAAGAGAAATTTTAAACAGTTCTTAATTCGGCCATTTTATGTTAATTTAAAAAAATGGATGTAACAACTTACCGTCTTGTAGTAATTTCAAAAACTGATTCGTTTTTTTAAGCTTATATGATACTTTTAAAACTCTACTAAGCAACTTTGATTATCTCAAAAGTTGACAGTTGTAAACAAAATTTTTAGGTGAGAATATCATTTTGTCCCAAGTTACCCTACTATCCCAAGTTGCCCTATTCTACGATACGTCACTATAAATTGCGTTTTTTGTGTTTTAAGCACTCTCTGTATACAATACGGCCATTAGTTTGCAGCGTTATGAGTTTTTCTGGTGTGAAAACTGTGTTACTCAGTGAAAATGCACTAACTTTATGAACATTTTTGGAAAATTTTGTAATTTAGGTAGTCGCTCCCAATTTTTCAATATTTAATAATTATTGTAGCTAATAATAAGTGCAGTACCTTAATGTTTGATGCCTTCACCACCCATAACAAAAAAAAAACGATCCTAAAATTTTGATTATAAACTTCCAATAATGTAATACACAACAGGAGTTGTAAGAAGTGGAAAAGTTGCGCACGGAACCGCGTAGCGGCGAGTGCGTATTTCCACGAGTGCGTAATTGCATTACAACTCGTGTTATGTAGCATACTTTTTCTACGATCACAGAATACCGTCTTTTTGGCTAATACACACATGTAATTAAGTTCTATTGTCAATTTTGACGTAAGCCTACTTTGACATTTCTAGACAAGTGTGCGTTTTGCTTACCGTGCATTATAACATTATAACTCACTCGCTAGGCATGCAGGAAGTGTGTGACGTGAGTCTACTTTGATCATTTCTTTAAAAAGCTGCGCTTTTTGCTTACCATGCGTAAGGACCCACTTACTATGCATGCAGGCTGTACCGTAAGAGTCGCTTACATTGGTGGTCGTAGAAAAAAGTAATTTATTTAACCCTTCAATCTATTTTAATCAAAATGTGTGGTTTGTGACTATTTCGTTAACTAAATAAAGTCAACGGTTTTCTCGCAACCGACAATCATTTTACTGGCAACTACTATTAATTATTCATCATCTCGTGAAACGAATCGGTCTTCGTGGTTAACCAAGCTTCTGGAACATCATGTGGCCGTTCAGCTGTTTACCCGTAATCAGTAATCATCGCGCTCACTACATCCGGTGTATATGTATGCGTAAAAACGAGCAATGAATGCCCAATCAAAATTGTATTACACGTTTTATTACAAGTTATCTTGCACGACCAGATTCAGTGCACTTAGATGAGGTAAATAAACCAACAGAGTATGCACCGTTCAGGTTTCTTAAGTAGCAATAAAAAATTAGTTGATTTCTTAGAACATATAAAAGTTAATTAAACACTCGCCTATTGTATTTCCAAGAAGACTTTTTTTAAAACAATAATTATAATAATTTTGAGACAGTATATTTTCTATTGATTTATTAAATTACATTCACAGCAAAGATCATAATTGGAAACGACATTACCTAATCTAAAATTATGCTACTATAAGTAATCTAAATTAATCTGTCTTTTAAATAATCACATGTTAAAAAATTATACTAATTTTGTTAATTGAATTTTTTTTTACTGTGAAAACAACGTCTTTTAATTTTTGCCCTAAAATGAAACCTTCCCTTCTGTTTATATCATGAAGTTTGTAATTGAAAAGTGCTATTTATTCTTTAATATTTCTTTTATCATACTTATTTGGTTTAATTAATACTTAACTAAATCAGAATCTATACAGAGTGTCCCAGATTACATTTTCAGCATGGGGATCTCGCTTATTGTAAGAGATAAAGGTTTGTTTAAATTACATGAATTATTCCTTAGTATGAGAGGAGCCACAATCAATTTTTAAATGTACAAAATTCCTTGTGCTTCAGATGTTATAGCAAAAAAAGTGAAAATGTCCAATTTATTTTTTCGACAGTTTCATATATTTTGGTATAACATCTGAAGCACAAGAAATTTTGTACTTTTAAAAATTGATTGTGGCTCCTCTCATACTAGGGAATAATTCTTTTAATTTAAACAAACCTGTATCTCTTACAATAAGCGAGATCCCCATGCTGGAAATGTAATCTGGGACACCCTGTATAAAACATCAGTGGTGCGAATGTTTCACTAGTGCCGATTTAATTTGATATATTCAAATTGCCCCTTTACAAGACCACAAATGTGTCGCTACGTTTTCCTATGTAAAAAAATCATAAATTTTGCAAATTTCATCGCAGTTTTAAGATATTTTGTCCTGTGTGTATGTAGAGTCAGGTATATTTTTAATTGTTGCTTAGGTAATTCTAGCTGCATGTGAATGAACAAATAAATAAATTGGAAATCTACCCCTAAAAACACCAGAGTCTCAAAACTGTTTTAGATATTCTACAAAAAAAGTTTCTTGTCACAAATAATATGAATGATTTTTTGACTTCAGTTAAGTACATATTTGCACACGCAATGTTTAATTAGACTTCAGAGCAGTCACCTTAAACAACAGAGCGACAGAAATCCATATACTTATTAATATTTTGGCATGAAGACGACCAAAAATTTGTTTAAATACAACAACGTAAGACACTTAAATATATCTTTACTGTTTTTCTAAAGACGTTTTTGCCACAGGTTATCCAACGGTATAAAGATTTATATCTTATTTCATCGTTTGTCAATTTGAAATGACGCCGACTCATGAGTCGTGTATTACATAAACTTTACGACTTTATAGTAATGTTGTTTGAAATTAAACGTACGTCACGGTAACAGCTGCAAATTGTTTTGATATTCCATCAAACATATCTGATGTCAATATTTATTCGGAGTCGTCATCAAGAAACTAGTTGTCTACAAGAGAGTATCGATATATAGTTTTCTTAGATCTTTCTCAATATAAATGTTAATTTTTTATTCATATAGTGGCAAACTATGGCATATTTTAGGCACAGCTGCAAAGTTTCAAGTCTATAAGTGAATGCGTTGCTCTTTTTATTTTTTTAAAGGTCTTGTTGTACTTAAACTCGAAAATGAAGGCTATTTATTTGTTAATATTATTTCTGCGGAGATGGTTCCATTTCGGGTTCTTGTACTGCGACCTATTGGTCTATTGTACCCTATGGTGTTAACCCCTTAAAGAAGTCCTGTGTTTTTGAAATACTCCAGGATTTTCTTTAAGGGTGTTTTTCTTAACTCTTCTTGGTTGGCTTTTTCCATCTCTAGAAGTCTACGCCGATAGGGTGTGAATCCTTCACATTGGCATATTACGAGCAATTTGCTCTTGTTTCGAAGTCCCTTCCGAACATTTTTTGGCCGTATTTTTACCATTGATAAAACCTGGATTCTTTCCTGTTACCGTAGAGTGTACAGCAGCCATTTCCTTACTTATTTCTCGTTCCCTCCATGTTAGACCAATTATTTATCAATATCCTCTTGTATGAGTAGCAATGTTGTAATCCTATTTCGGCGGAGGAGCCCCACCTCAAAAATCTATTACCGTTCTTCAATAAAACTAAAAATAATACACGACATATAAATGTAACTGTATATTGCCAATTTTGATTGCATGGTAATTTAATTACAGAAGTATAATAGAGCAACATAAAACATTCAGAGATTAAATGATACACAAGACGTACATTTACAATACCCCAAGGCTTAACGGATAGAAAGCTAGAAGTGGCAAGCGATCGCACTCAGAATTTCTCGAGTGGGTTGCATTACAAATTAAAACCTAGAATTAAACATTTAAGAAGATTACGTTGTGTTTATTCGCTCCTTTGCCTTTAATTGGTTGTTTCTAGCGTTTTTCCGGGTGCCTAGAGAATAATACGTTCGAAACGTTTGGAATAGACTCCGCGAAACTAGCCTCGGGGGAGCTAATTTAATTATGGCTAAAGAAACATGCGGAAATCTATAAAATTAATGGTTTTATTAGACTTCTATGCAGACCTGCTGTTTATTTATAACTGTACACTTAGTTTATTGTCCTTACTAATTAATTTTGAGGTTTAATAGTTCTTTGTGTGTACAGGATGATTTAGCAACTACTGCTGTTTTTTGTGTATGGTGCTAGGGGCTTCATCTACGGCGTTTGTTTTTAGATTTTAAATATACAAGTTGTGCATGTTGGATCAGTTTATCAGATTCAAAGAAAATACATTTAAACGCGGAAATACTGGTAATCTTTAAATGGGACTTATGATTTATACTTACTTACTTAGTCCATGTCGTCTATCTACCCTCATGGGTGTAAGGCATTGGGTGGAGTTGAGTTTTCATTTTTCATTCGTTGGTGTCTTCCACATCTTCCTCCATACTCTTCTGTTTTTAATCTTATTCCCTACGTCCTCCCACTTTATTCTTCTACTGTCCAGTGCTTGTTTTACTCCTTCCTGCCACCTTTTCCTTGGTCTGCCTCTCGTTTTATTTTTGGTACTTCTCGCTTCAAACACTTTTCTTGTTAACCTTTTGTTGTCCATACGTTTTACATGTCCGAACCATCGTAGTATTCCTCCTTCTATTTTATTTCTTATTGGTTTCATTTTTAAATTTTCTCTGTGTGTTGTATTTCTAATTCTGTCGCTGTCCAATTTGGTTTTATTTTCTATTTTTCTCAGGAATCTCAACTCGGTTGCTTCCAAAGCCTTTTTGTGTTTTTCTGTCGTGGTCCATGTCTCGGAGACATATGTTAGCATAGGGGTGACTACTTTTTGAAGTATTTCTGTTTTTGCTTCTTTCGTGATTTTCCCTCCCCCAGGTATGTGTTTATAATACTATTGAATAATCTTCCTCCTTTTGTACTTCTTTCTCTGATTTCTTCATCGGTTTCCGTCTTCTGTTATCATCGATCCTAAATATTTAAATTTTTGTGCTTGTTTTAGATTTTCTCCATTCAGCTCCACCATATTGTGTTGTTGTGCATTATTTCCTATAATCATTGTGTCCGTCTTCTTTTGGTTTATTTTCATTCCAAATTTTTCAAGTATTGTTCCGTATATAGCCAGATTTTCTTTTAGTGTTTTTTCCTCCTTCGCAAATATTACCATGTCATCTGCATGGCAAACTTCTGATACATTATTCTTTACATGTTCCAATATCCCACTTCGTATTTTTTGACTTTCCTCTTCCCTTCCTTTATAGCTTTATCTAGGGCTAGTGAAAATAGTAGAAGGCTTAAAATGCAACCTTGTCACCCCTCTTATAGTTTCAAATATTCTTGATTCCTCATGCCTTGTTCTTACGTAGTTTATTGTCTTTTTGTATAAGCCTTTTATTCCTTTAAGCAGATTTTTTGAGGTCTCTTTTTTCTAAAATTTTCCATGTCTTATCTTATAACTTGGTCAAAGCTTTCTCTAGATCGACAAAATAGATATCTATGTACCTCCCCTTAATCATTGCTTTCTCCGATACTTGCCGAACAATAAATAAACCATCATTTTCTCCACGATTTGGTCTAAAACCAATTAATAATTGACGAAATTGCCGAACATTTTGTTCAGTTTTGGCCCTATTTTCTTCGCCTGGCTTAGAACTGTACTGCATTATTTAAAATTCTTGTACTGATCATATAAAATCTTTTTTTATTGCCAGAGTTCAACGACTTTAAAGGTTGTTAAAGGCCATTAAAAGGCAAATTGAATTTAAATAAACGTTATTCATGTTGTAACAATTAAATTATGATTAAGAGTTGTTAAGATTCTTGCCGCCTTGATAAATTTAGACTGCAGAACAGTTTTATAACTTTGGCTGTACAAGAATAATTGGCAAGTCTCAAGATGTTTTTATTTTATTATTATTGAGAGGTGTCTCGTTTTTTTTATCACGATTGACGATCATATTTTTGGTCTACAGTCTACAGTAAAAATGTAAGGTGGTTGTAGCAAATTTTGAAAATTAAATTCTATAAAAGAAACCATTTTCCTTTCGTAAAAAAGAATGACGATTGCCAATTACTAACAAAACAATTGACGGTCAAAAACAGACGCCGGCAGTGTAAAACAACTAACATTAATTAACAAATAATAAACGGTTGTAATAAAGTAATTTTACTAAACATTAACGATTAATTTACTCTTAAATATTACGACCGTCTATACTTTTAGGACTATTTCACACTTATTATCTGAGATAACAATAAAAATCTACGCTCGTTTTATTTTAATGTTCCATGTTCAGATCTCATAAACCGATACGCCTTCGGCTTCTTCGACAAACCAACGCGTTGTGGCTACATCGAAATCAAATATATGGTTTTAAAGATCGGAGGAAGTATGCAAGAAACGATTCTGTAAAAGTAGTTCAGTCATGAATTTCTCTGATCGTTATACTTCGTGGTGGTTTAAAATTACTGCTACACCTGACTAGCGTGGATAGCGACTTTTTGTTCCACGATTTTACAGTGTTTTGTAGATTTTCTCCGTGGCGTCCGTCCGAAGGAATTTCAATTAATATTCCCGTAAATCTAATATAGGTTAAAAACTAGAGAATTCCTTTTTATCGAGTTTATTTTGTTGTTTTAAATTACCTGCAAGCAATTTTGTGTGACGTGTTAAAACAATTGAGTTTCTTAGGTAAATAACTCGACGTGAGCTTGTTCTAGCGTTAATGAAGAGCAATTGTTTACTGTAATTGAAAAATTATTGTATTTCGTACGTGGTATTGTTCAAAATATTATGGAATCCCATTGTTTAGGAAAATTTTGTTTTTGTCCATGACAATGCACCGACGTACTTAAAATGGTTCGTAATTCTTTCTTGTCTAATTTTTTTCTGTTTTTTTTTCAGCTATACTGTTGTATCGCATTTGCCGATGCTGCCGGCGGATCTACGTCAAGCTTCTCCACACCGTTTTCCATGCTCTAGCCATTCCATGTGTGGCCATCGGTTTCCTAGCCGTCTTGGATTCCCACAACTACAACTCGCCACCCATTCCCAACTTCTACTCGCTTCACAGCTGGATTGGTCTAGTTACTATGGGACTGTTTGTAATACAGGTGAGATAATTGCGTCTTGCGTGAATCTGTTCACGTTACGACTAACAATGAGCGTTAAATAATAATTTTTGAAACGTTGCGAAACGATGTGTCAAGACATAATGAGGGTTTGACCTTTTTCTTGGCGTAATTTGTGTGTGGGTGTTATTAGATTATTACATAATTTGGATTTAATTTAAGATGTGGTTTAGCTCGAGTTGCTTCGTCTTTGTTGGATACTTTTTTGAACGTGCGTTGCAAATCGAGCGCCGTTTTTGCTTGTAGAATCGTGTGCAAATGATAGCTGCAGATTTTAAAATAAAAAGGGTCAGTACTATCGTGAAAATCCCCACTAATTTATACACGATCTGTAATTTTAACCCTTTCCTACGGATATTGTTTGGGCAGTTAAATGTGTAAATCAGTCTTTTCTTTTTTGCTGATCTTACTATCATCTGTTGCAAGAGTTCCTTTCTGAAGTGGAGCTATGTGTATTTGCTTTGTAGTTGCCACTCAATTTGTTAAATCTAATTTCGTGAAACTATTTATGATGCACCAAATTTTGGAAAGCCTTCCTACACAACAGTACATCCTCTTTTGGTCCGTCTCATTCTATCCTCTCATCACTACTATTACTATATTTTCTAAATCCTCTTCCTTATCAGTATCATAACCAGAAATCAAAAATTCACTCTAACTTCCATTTTCATGTTTATTTCGTAATTATTCAAGCTCATCAATATCTCCACGACGCACCATGTTTGTTAGTGGTCAGGCAAAAACACTTATTTAATTTAAAAGTGTAGTTTTTAAGCGCCATAAGCAACTTTACTTACTAAAGGAAATCTTCCTGTATTTAGAAATGTCAAATAGTTGCAGAAAACGTAAATATATAGCCCACAATTACAATCCTTGTGAAAGGGTTAACGGATTGTCCCTCTTCTTCTTCTAAAACGGGTCCTCTTGTTCCTTTCTGTGTCGAGGTATTTTTCCTAGTTCTTGATTATGTTTCTCTATCCGAGTCTATCATTGGCAAACTGTGGCACATCTCTTCAGCTGACTACTTTTTCTTCTAGTCTCTGCCTCACTTCTTTTTCCCATTTCATTCTTGGTCTTCCTCTATTTCCTTTTCCCTCCATCTTCATTTTCCATTCCACTTTTGCGTACTTGCTTTTTGGAATGCGTAGTAGATGTCCCAGCCATTTTAATTGGTTTGTCTCCATCTATTTCTTTGTCTTTAACTCCTGGGCTTTTTTTTATTTTCTCGTTGCTTATCTTATCAATTTGTCTACATCCTTATATTCTTCTCATGAATCTCATATGCTTCTGTATTTTTTGTTCTTGCTTTCTTGTTCGTGCCCAAGTTTTTGAACTATAAGTAGGAATTCCATTAAATACTCGCGCCTAAGTTTAAGGTGTGAAATAATCTTCTAGGCAGTGGCGGGCGCATGGAGGAGGAGGAAGAATTTACCCATAGGTGTGCGATAAGTAGCTATAGAGCCGGAGAACTGTAAATTTTGTGCAAAAAAAAGGTCTTCGGCTTTTTTCACCGCTTTTTTACCATTTATTAACCCCCCATGATAAAACAATCTAACATCCTGATGCTAAAAAACTTAAAAAGAGAGTGGGGAACTAAAAAAATAGGAACTCTGCTCTTTTTGCGTTTATTAACCCCCCCATGGCAGCATCCTGCCTACGCTACTGCTTCTAGTTCTACGATTTTAAAAAGTAAGGTTTTTTTTTGCACACGGTTGTATAAAACTCACCCCATTTTATTGCAGACAAAATTTACCTTAAAAAAAAAGCTGGAATCAACTTAATTTCATTAGAAAACTTTCATCTCTAAACAAAATTCGCTAAGCCAACAACTTTTTAGCTCTCCAAATGAATTTCAAGTCGAATAATGTTATTATCTTCGTCCTCACTATCCGCTACGCCGCTCTGTGTACCCATGAACCCCAATTTGTAAAATAAACTCTGGCTTTTTAAACACAAACAAGGAAAAATTAATGGTTTTAAGTTTTTTTGTAGGAATTTATTAAACGGGTTGTGTTTTTATACTGTCATAGTTTGTTATTGCTCTCCAAAAATAGCTAAAAACTAATTAGTCGTTAAAAATGTGGCGGTGGAGATGTTAATTAATGTTGACTTAAGCTGTTCGCTTGAGTCACATCTTCACGGCATGTCAAAATTAAATTTACAGCAATATTTTTAACTTTTCTATGAAAATAGAGATTTAAGAATTTTTTTTACGTAAATATTGACCTTGCTATTGTGTTTTGGGCCTATATGACCCAACAAACATTTTAGAATACTTTTAGAAGGTAAAAAAAGCAATGGGCTAAACAGATTCGCGTCCAGTACTTTGTGGTAGAAATCGGAGAATCGTTAATTTTTGGCCGTAATTATTTCGTGTATAAAATAATGCAAATTATGTTTAAAAATTGACCATCAGAGGTCACGCTAAATTTACTTCCATTAATTTGGGTTACATTAATTTTTACGAACTAAAAATTATTTGTTATTAAGGTTAATTACATATCAAAATGTGTAATTGTAAACAAATCAAGTCCACTACCTCATTTATTAAAGTAAGTCATTAAAAAACTTGTAAATTCTTTTGTTTTTGATGGGCTCCGATAACATTTAACCTTGCGTACGGATCCTCTGGTTTATTTTTAACATAAACCACATTGTTTCTGGGAAAACTATTTAAAAAAATGCCGCTGGTTACATAATGATTCATTCTTAAGCCAATTATTACCTTAACTGGTTGTAATTAGCTTTAATACAAGATAACTTTCGCTTGTTTTTTGAAAAATAAACAATACACAAACGAATTCTTCAGACGTCACAACCCGTATGACGCATTATTTTAAATAACTGGTCGTTTTTATTCGCATCTATTTCCTCATAAACCTTTGTTGTTTAGAATTTGATGCACCCACATAATTGTAAATTGGAAGTAATTGCTGAATTAAATGTTTAATTTAACGGACGTTTAGCATAATAACCGAATGAGAATATGACCTAGAGATGTTATAAAATTGGTGGAATATGGGTCAACGCTGTAGTTATTAAATATCCCAATTTCAGGTGTTTGCGTTGATATTAAAGCGGTGTTTTTTGAGATGTTGTTTTATCGCAATTATGTCTTGCGTAAGAGTGTATAAGAACGTGTAAATATCCGCCCCGCTGGCGTCGTAAATTGTTTCTTTGCATTTCAAGAGGGCCGCTCCCATGTTCACCTGTTTAACATATCACGATTGTTAAAACATTGCAGGGAAGTAGCTTCTAAAGATTTATTGTGTCGAATAGATTGGTTATCGGTTGTAATCATATTTCTTGGGTTATTTTTTTGACGATACTTTCATTTTGTTACATTTATTTGGATCAATAATTTTTGGTCAGGGTCTTTATAATGTTTTCATGGAGTATGGAGTAGTTTTGGTTTAAAAATATATGAAATTATTTTCGAAAAAAGTGTACGTTTTAAGTTTATCATGAAAATTGATCGTGAATGAGGTGTGTATGAAGTTTTAAGTCACTTGATTTGGTTTTTAAAAAATATTTTTTTAATTTTATCTAGTCATGTTCCTTCTAGGACTGTTGAGTTGTGTTGTGCTGACTTTATCATGTTTTTCTGTCTTGTGCTGGCTTTTTTATGTCTTCCCAATTGACGTTTCTTTCCGTTACTGCTTTTTTAACTTCGTTTTCAGGTTTTTCTCAATCTACCTCTTGTTTTTCCCTGTGATCTCGCTTCATAGGCTTTTTTGGTTAACCTTTCTGTAAATGTGACCCAACCATCCCAGCTGTCTTTCTTGTATTTTTGTTTCAGCTGATTTTATTTTTAATTGTTCTCTATATGTTCCATTTCTGATTCTATCTTTTTTTTTGTTTTTCCTTGGATTTTTCTTGGAAATCTCGTTTCTGCTGCATTCACCCGGCTACTATTTTTATTTGTTAGTGTCCACTTTTCACTTCCGTATAAAAGTGCAGGAGTTACTACTCTTTTTGCAACTTCCACTTTTGTTCGTTTTGGGACTTCTCTAGTTCCAAAAAATGTTCTTAAACTGTTAAATATTCTTCCCACATTTCTTGTCCTTTTGCTTATTTCCTTGTCCATTCCTCTATTTTTCTCTATGATCACTCCCAAATATTTAAAGCTTTCTACCTGTTCCAACCTAAGCCCATTTAAAGTGATGTTATGCCCTTCGTTCTCTGTTGTAACGATCATAGTTTTTCTGTATTTATTTTCATTTTTTTCTTCCAATTCCTGGTTTAGAGTTTCTATATTATGTTGTAGATTTTTTTTTGTTTCTGCGACTAAGACCATGTCGTTTGCGAACATTGCTCAGTTATGTAAATTTTTTCCATTTTCCAGTTACCCAGGTCAAACGGTCTCATTTTCTGTTTTACTTCTTAATTACCCCATCTATAATAACTACTGAGAATAATAATGGACTGAGCACGCATCCTTTTGTTTCAAACTCTACCGATTCTTCATTCAAATTGATATACTTTGTAATTAAACTATCAAGTAATTAAGTTTATTAGTTTTTTGCCATTTTCTTACGGAATCCCTTCTATTACTTCGCGAAACCCCAGGGTTCAGTGGAATCTAATTGGAAAACGCCGTTATATCGTAAACAAATTGTGCATGTGTTTGAACCCCATTGCTTTGGTTTACATGTTTTTAGATTTTCTCCTAAAAATGTTCAGACACTTCAGCCTTTTGCAATTATTTTCGACAGTTTGTAACTTTTGTATTACGATTACCGTTTTAATGTTTTTAAACAGGACTTCCTAAGAAATCTGAACCTATAAATTTCTACAATTCACTTTATTTTAAGGTTTCTTCTCATCAACTTCGTCGCTCTCCCCACAACAGCTACCAAACTTTCCCATATTTGCATATTCACAAACTTTTATACAAGAAATCCTGATAAAAGATATCCAGAAACGATTTCGCGATCCTGTCTTTGAAACTTTCGTCGAGCTTTTAATATTAAAGTTCCGAATCAACGTTTAATTCCTTATTTACGATTTCAGAGCGAAATAAAATCAAAGTTAACTATGAATTTGTTAACGTCAGTAGGTTATATCCATATATCCTCAAAAAGTTTTCGGGGTATTGTTCGGAAAGCGATCCTAGGTGTATTTAATCCTGCAGGATGTAAAATAATCGGTGCTCTTCTATTTCACGATTTATTTGGCAACGGGTTTATTTCGATTAAGAGCTTAAAGGATCAGGATACTACGAAATGCTTTTTGAATAACCGGAAGCAATTTCCTCAGCACGCAGTTGTTTATGCTCCAACAAGCGGTTTGCGGTTTCCGAACTTGGAATTGCTCTGATTTATGCGAAAATTTGCGATCAATCAGTCTTGTGGAAACAATAATTTAATGTTTGAGAAACAAACACGATCAGTTTTAACAATTGAATATTTTATTGCACAAAGTAGAAATTTTAAAACCAGTCACGCACTTTTACGCCTCGCTGATGTACCATGATGATTGCTTTATTTATTTCTTGCCTTAAAGATTCACTAGCGCACTTTATTTACTTGCTAAATTTTTACCTCGCTTTTAAAAATCGTGTAATTTTGAAAAAACTGTACATAATCAACCTAGCTTTGAAACAAGAGAGCTACAATGTCGTTTTGTTATCGACAATAAATTAGCTGAGACATTAAGGAACAAAGTTTTGTTTCAATTTTATGGTCATCCAAAATTAGTCTTTCCTGCCAAAATAGGTGATGCTAAATTTGAGCCTCAAAGGAAAACCAAAATTTTTATCAAAACAGGGCTTTGCTTCTGAAATTGTCCATTGACTTTGGTGTCTGGAGGTAATGAACCAACGAATTTTCAAGTGAAATGGTCCAAGTATTTGGGGTCTAGGAACATTCTTAACATTCTTCGCCTACACCATTTCTTCGCGTACACAATTCTTCGCCGCCACAATTTTTCGCCTCATACAAGCATATCACTAATTTTATTTGCAAATGTGATTGTTTTGTTTTGTAACATAATTCTTTTAATATTATGTGCACATAAATAGCGTACGCTGTGATTTTTTATCTTGTTTATGTTATTATAGTATGAATAAAAATTAAATTATCCTTACTAAACCTAACCTAACCTATTCTAATGTAAAATAATCTAATAATTACGTTACAAATAAAAACACATTTACAAAAAAAAATGTGATATGCTTGTATGCGGCGAAAAATTGTGGCGGCGAAGAATTGTGCAGGCGAAGAATTGTGGGCGAAGAATTGTGGAGGCGAAGAATTGAGGGCAACGAATCTTCCGGGCACGAAGTATTTGTTGGACAGAGAATCGAATCATGATAAACCAAAATCGAGACAATTTTTGGATGCAAGTAGAGAAGAGTGTGGATAGGGTATAAAGAATTGGTTTTAAAATATTGGCTTGTAAAAGTATCTCTAATTGCAGTTCAGGGTATTTGGAACAAGTGTCCTCAGCACTTGGCACAAAAATTTGCCTTGAATACATTGTCTAGGTAATGAATTTTTAGATTGTTCGCATCTGGGCAAAAGTTCTGCAAAAACAAATAGCTCTGAAAAATTGTGCTGTTTTCCAACAAGAAAGATATTTTTCGCGAATTTTCTTTTAAGATCAGACTTGCTCAACCTGCTAACTTCTTAGATGTTGGTGGAGGAGTGGGTGTTTTGTTTTGTCATCTTCAGAATACAAGAATTTTTGTAATGGATCGATAAGGGTTCTTCTTAACCCAAAACGATCATAACCAAACTCATCGGGAAAAAAATATTAACCAGTGGTTTTTCGGCACTTTAAAGAAATTTTGCTTATAGAATAAATAGAAAGGTCTACAATAAAAACAGAGGCTTACAGGAAGACAATTTTAAGTTTAACGAAATGCCATATTCTAATCGAAAAAAGAATTGGTTGCTGTACAACAAATTTCTAGTGTTTGTTGAATAGGTTTCGAGATTTTGAAAGACTGGCTTTATTAACTTGGACGCATCTTCTTTGCAATTCCTATTTAGTTCTGTGACAGTTTTATTAACATTATGTAATAATAAATGTTAATTAAGTTAAGGGAAGTTCTTTTGCGTTCGATGAGAAACTTAAAAGTTATTAAAGTAATATTATCCAAACACATATTTTTGTTTGGAATAGATCAGTTGAAAAAAAAACATTATACAGGGTGGTCCACTTTAACAGTCGATACAAAACTAATTTTAAAGCGAATATTCCACATATCAACATGGGTCCATAAACGTTTCATTTTAACACCCTGTAGGGCCTATCTTTAAAATGAATCGTTTATGGACCCATGTTAATATACAGGGTGAGTCATTAGTGGCGGATCGGTCGATTGTGGCTAAACGGTTTAAGAGAGAAAGTTGATTCAAACGGTATCCCATACAGTTTTTTCTTCCGAACACGATAAAAATATTTTTAAATATACAGGGTGAGTCACCTCTCTGGAACCAATAGCAACTTTTATATTTCAGATACAACGCCTCATTTTTTATTTAATATTCTTGACCACCTTCATTTTAGCTATACATCGATATAAAATAGTACAGGTTTTTATGCGGCCTTGTCACTAAAAAAAAATATTTTTCAATATTTTTCAAGGTTTTAAGTCTTTATTAAAAAAATTCTCCTGAAGTCATTTTTCGAAGCACAGAGTTGTAATTTGGTAAGGACATGCAGAAAACATTGCTCTATTAGCTCGATACAAAAAAGTTTGAATCACGCATACAGGGTGTTCATAAATAGGTGACAACTTTCCTGATTTTCAAAAGTTCGTAATTCAATTTTTTCAAATGCAAACCCCTGTATTTTTTTATGTCATCGGATTCGTCTTTAAGAGAGCTTCATTTTTTGTTAAGTATGTCTTATACCGAAAACTCGTACTTTTCAAGATATTCGATTTTTTTTCTTCTAATCGTTATTAAAGCAAATAGGATGCCGTGGAAATCGAAAAAGCTGACTGTTCACTTGCTCTTGTAAAGTGAAATTAATTGTGGAAATACTATAATTCAAGAAATAAATGACAAGTTTTTGACGTTAGTGAAGTGAACAGTCAGCTTTTTCGATTTCCACGGCATCCTATTTGCTTTAATAACGATTAGAAGGGAAAAAAATCGAATATCTCGAAAAGTACGAGTTTTGTGTATAGGACATACTTATCAAAAAATGAAGCTCTCTAAAGACGAATTCTATGACATAAGAAAATACAGGGGTTTGCATTTGAAAAAATTGAATTACGAGCTTTTGAAAAAAAGGAAAGTTGTCACCTATTTATGAACACCCTGTATGCGTGATTCAAACTTTTTCGTATCGAGCTAATAGAGCAGTGTTTTCTGCATGACCTTACCAAATTACAACTCTGTGCTTCAGTAAATGACTTCAGGAGAATTTTTTTAATAAAGACTTAAAACCTTGAAACATTTTGAAAAATATTTTTTTCTAGTGACAAGGTCGCATAAAAACCTGTACTATTTTATATCGATATAAAGCTAAAATAAAGGCGGTCAAGAATATTAAATTAAAAATGGGGTGTTGTATTTAAATATAAAAGTTGCTATTGGTTCCAGAGAGGTGACTCACCCTGTATATTTGAAAATATTTTTATCGTGTTCGGAAGAAAAAACTGTATGGAATACCGTTAGAATCAACTTTTTATCTCAAACCGTTTAGCCACAATCGACCGATCCGCCACTAATGACTCACCCTGTAGAATATTCACTTTAAAATTAGTTTTTGTATTGACTGTTAAAGTCCTGCTACAAAAAAGCGGACCACCCTGTATAAACGAAAAAGTGTCGGAAGACAATTATGTAGAAAAATTATATTAAGGCCCTAGGTGTCTTATTTCACAGCTTCCTTGATTATAAATCTTTCCTTGCTTCTTCAAAAGATATTTGTTTGGTCTTGCACAATAATTCTTCGTATTGCGTTAGCGTTTTTGTACGTTAAAATTCATGTTAAAGGATTGAAGTGAATTTATAAGTTCCTGTTTGGATTTTATACATTATCTATACATTTTGTTTCAGTTCGTCATTGGCTTCTTCAGCTTCCTGGTCCTCCTTTGCTGCGAGGGTGCTACAGCGGCGTTTAGGGCAGCCCTGGTTCCCATCCACGCCTCATTTGGTCTCACCACGTTCATGCTGGCCATCGCTGCCTGTCTCACAGGTCTCACAGAGAAAGTCTTCTTCGTCTTAAAGTACGTATTAAAACTTTTTATTACTACGTAAAGCATGCTCAATGAAAATGTCACATAAGCATATATGCTTTTTGATTTGCTATGCAAGCAGGAATGATTTTTACAGTAAACAAAACTAGAATTTATTTATAACGAGGCAGGTAGAGTCTTAACAAAATGTCAAGGTTCCCCTCTACAATTCAAAATAATCCGTTTACTCGACATTCCTGCATTAGATAAGTTGAAACTTGCTGTGTGAACGATTTAATTTACTTTTTGTTATTTTTGAAAACACTCAGAGCCCCCTTGTATAGTCAGCTACCGGAGGAAGGCATCGTGGTTAATACTTTAGGCATAACCTTAGTGGCCCTTGCTGTCATATTTAGTTATATCCTCCAGCGGGACCATCGCTTTCGCGCACATATCCTTATGCGAAACGGGGAACTGTAAACGGCGTTTATTTCCATCCTTTAGAGGACTTCCCACGAAAAAAACCTGTGTTAAATACTCTTGTAGCTATCAAGTTTATTAGTGTGTAAAATTACTTTGTATTTAGGTATAATACGTTCCTCTACTGTAAGCATATTTAATCATAACCACCCGAGATGTTTAATAAACAATATAGTCGGTGATAAAAGCACAAGATTTTAGCGTTTTGGAGCTCGGAACAGTTAATATCATGGAAATTTCCACTATATTCGGTATTACATTGCAGGAATCAGTTCTGTATCACCTTGTGTTTGTTATATTTTCTTTTAAATTTTAAATCACAAATGCATATTTCTAACGTTGGCCAAGTATACAGGGTGTCCCAAATTCGAGTAAATGCATGGGGATCTCGCTTATCTTAAGAGCTATGAGGTCGGTTAAATTTAGGCAAAGTTGCGAAATTAGATGCTCATCAATTATCTGCAAAGAAAATTTCCATAGTTGTCTTAGTCAAGAAAAAATATTTCTTACAATAATAAATTTGTAACATGTCCTGTTTTTTTTTTTGTTTGTGAAAACCATTTTATTAAATATGACAATCAACACTTTTTAAGAAATTCGAGAAATGTCGTAATATACACAATATTTAGTTTTCTCATGGCATGCTTTTTAATTTTCAACAGTTCATTCAATACTTATTAAAATCAATTACAGTATCACCTTTTATTTTCCATAATTGAGAAAATTATTTTAACAATACTCCGCAATACGCGAAAAGAAAGCGAATAAATAAATTAATTAAAAATGTACCTACTACCAGAACCCAACATAGTGAAAATAAAAATTGCGAACTAAAGAACAAATATTTCTAGCTGGTTGCAAATTATACAATAAATACAATCATATTAATGTCAAAGTGACAGTTTTAACTTTTAACAGAACAAAATAACAAAAAAAATTGTTTTGTTTTTTATTTTATTTTTGTTTGTATAAGTCATTTGATTCAAAAATTGGACAAAATGAATTTTTCTCAAATTTTTGTGATAAAATATCATTTTAGATATTAAGTGTCATATAGCATTGAAATCAGAAGACAACATGCTATCAGACTATGAGATTAAATTCTTTTCGCCGTATTTAAAAAAATTAAGTTGATGTTTCTGAAGAGATGAAACGTTGTTGTAGATTTTATGTCATCTCAAAATATAAAGCGTAAGAAGTTGCCATGAAGAAGTGCTTTCAGGTTGTCGATATCCTAAAAAATGTAGGAAATAGGGCAAAAAAACGAAAATCAATTTTTTCAGTTTTCCTTGAATTACTTTCGAACTAAGACAGCTATGAAAATTTTTTTTGCAGATATTTGATGAGCATCTAATTTCGCAACTTTACTCCCTCGTAGCACTTAATATAAGCGAGATCCCCATGCATTTACTCGAATTTGGGACACACTGTATATCTAATAAAACGTGCCAATTTTTTTTAGTTGTAAGTTCTATTGGGTATTCTAAATGAAAAAGTGTTTCTTCACCATTTCTTTAGATATACAGGGTGTTAAAATATGTGCATGGGAATCTCGTAAACAGTAAAAAATTAAGATTTGGTTAATATAATCAAAATATACAGTGCCCTGAAAAAAACCACTAAGTAAAGTAAAATTTACTATTCTAATACTTCTAACTTTTTAAGAAAACATTTTAAAGTTACTTTTTGTTTTGAAATCTTGCTTAGTATGTAAGTTAGATCGATTTTTTTTTATTACCAAAGGACTCCTCCTCGTGCGAGGTTTTAAAATTCGTTTATCATACTTTCTTTCGCATTTTCAAATTTTGAAATACTGCCATCAACTTTGGTTTTTGTAAATATAGACCAGACGCTTTAACACAGTTTGCATATTTTCTTGTACAAAATTTGGTACGGTTGTTTGTATGGTGTTATACTTAGTATACAAGTTTTTAGCCAGCAACAGAAAACCTATCAAAAAATATCAAATCATATACCAATTGAAAGAGAAAAAAAGTTCTTTAAAATGTTCAATTCAAAGAGTTTTTATTTTACTTTCAACTGGGGTAGTACATCAAAGATAACGTTTACAACTAATAGAGTTATCCACATGCAAAACACCAGTGTTTTGTAGTTGAATAAATTTACAAAAAGAATTTGGGAAACAATTGTTGCATGCGTCTATCAAATTTTGAAATTTGAGACTACATAATCAATTTTCTTAACACATCAAAGGCAATCTAATTGTGTTTTACTGTGAGAATAATTTTTGTTTACTGTGAGAATAATTTTTGTTTACTGTGAGAATAATTTTTGTTTACTGTGAGAATAATAATAATTGTGAGTTAATCTAGTGTCAAAATTTTAAACATATAACTTTGATAACTACCAAGGAAAGCATGTGTCATTATTTTTCCAAAAGATTATTATTTCTGCACGAAACTCCACTATACTGTTCTCTGAACCCAAAATTATTTATTATTTGATAGGTCTTGAATTCTCAGCGTCACTGATCAAACGAGACGTTATCTAATACTTTATTACAGTTTTAAAAATCCACATTTTAATAAATTTCTTTGACTTTTTTATTGGAATACCTCGCATTCTCTCCGCAAAAACTAGTTTCGCTCGAACCTGATATGCAAAAGAGAATGTTAGCTAAAAAGTTTGCTATTCAATCGTGCCCTTTCATTTGATACTTTTAATAGTTTTTACTTGTTCAGTATTAAATTCTAATACATCGTAATTCGTTATTAACGGTTTAAGACGTGCCTAATACATTTTACAAGTAATTAATTGTGTTAAAAGTCGTGCCGTTATGTTTTCATATTAGAGATTCCCTTGAGAAATTTATAGGTTTTCAGCCTTAGGTCTAGGTCATTTCAATTCGGTTCACATCTGAGATTTTGGTTGATTGACCCGAATTGCTAGAATTTACATTTCCCTAAACTGTTATTTACAACATTTGATTAATTCACGTAAATAAAATGTTGTAGCCAAGTTATTTAGAAGTAGAAATCAGTTAAAGTTAACTAAAACCCTACAACGAAAGGCAGAAAGGGTTCAGGGCGAAGTAAAAAAAGTTTTTGGACGTTTTTAAGTACTGTACTAATTTAATTTAGGTACATTTATTCATTAATTTATTTATGTAGGAACAAAATGTGGCGAAAAATGTTTGATTTGCTTGAACAATTTTGTGTATGGACCACACATTAATTAATTTGATCTTTAAACTGCTTGCAACAATGTTTTTTTTTTTAAATTATGGTGGTTTACGATTTTGCTTCACAGTTTTTTTTATAGTACCCATACTGTACATATATTTTTTTGCTAATGCTTACGAAAGAGAACGTAATATTTTAAGATTTTTATTATGTGTTTGTAGTACAATTATTTTGTTTATTTTATATATTCTTGTGCATTTTTTTAAAGTATATTTTTACGATATTTATAATTATAAACTTTTTTGTAAGTATACATATTTTAAGTACAGTTAGAGATTTTTTTTAATTCCTCCTATGGTTTATTATGCTGCTATAGTTTTATTTTTGCCATTTGTTTTTTTATTATTGCTCTTTGTGCATAACGTAGCAGGCGGTGGAACTAAAAGGGGGAAGAAGGTGTTTTTCAGAACGTTTATTACATACATGGGCGAACATTTAAGAAAATGTATATTTTCGCAAGATTAATTTAAGTGATTTATTTATGTAATCTGGATAAATTTAATTAAAAATAACACGTCCTTTTTATAAAAAGTTATAATTTGATCTAAAACTTCGTAAAAAGAAAGTGAATGCTTCGGTTTGTATTTATTTAATTATCAATGTTTTTACTACAAATCTGCAAAATTGAAATCAATTCAATTGCTCTTTTTAACATTTGTATCATAAAGTTTAAATTACATTGTGTTGCTTGTCTCAATTCAAATTTAAAAGAACGCGAAATTTTGATAATTCACCTTTTTCAACAGGCCCAGAATTTTGTATTATTTTTTTTTATGTTATGCTCATGTGTGTAATAAATGAATTTAATTTATTTTTTGCTGTATTTTTGACCAAAATGGCTAGTTTTTTTGCACCCTTATAACAATTTTAATGTTTAATATATTAAAAATATAAAACTAATAGCTTTACAGGTTTCAAACAATAAAAATATTTAATTTGCGTCATTGAAATAAAACAAACTTGGTGATTGAAATTGATGGATCTCGCTTATTATAGTAGCTAGAGTATAGGTTTAAATTTGGCAAAATTGCTTAATTCTGTACTCAATAATAATCTGAAGAGAAATTGGAAATATCTCAAACGGTATCCGAGAAAATTAGGAAAAACCGGAAAATACGATTTTTGAAAATCGTCTGTAACTTCTTTGGAGTATGAAATATTTCCAGTTTTTCCTAATTTTCTCGGATACCGTTTGAGATATTTCCAATTTCTCTTTGGATTATTATTGAGCACAGAATTTAGCAACTTTGTTAAATTTAAACCTATACTCTAGCTCAGGGGTGGGCAAACTTAATATACTGGTATGATCGACATTAATTTTTCTTATTTATGCGCGATCGACTTCGAAAAATGGGTTAAATTAAAAACAAATAAAAATTTAATTAAGGTCTTTATCGATAATAATATATTAAATACATTGTATTTACTATTTTGTGCAATGTACTTTATTGATAAATATTTTGGACTAAAATGTCTGCGATCGACTGTCGAACTGTTCGCGATCAACCGGTCGATCGCGATCGACCGTTTGCCCACCCCTGCTCTAGCTACTAAAATAAGCGAAATCCCCATGCTTAAACTCGAATTTTAATCACCCTTATGTTAGGGCACATAAACTTGAAATTTTTTAATTATTTGAATGGTTTTTCTGTGTATTCTATAAGAGGTTAGTTTAAAATCACCTATTGGCTTAAAGAATTTCTTGCAAGCCGGGACTAAACCTTTTTGTATCTATGCAAATGGTATCCAAACACATTTGGTGAAAATTTATCAGGAAATCATTTCTGTTTTAAAATATTTTCAATGTGTTGCATGTTTTTGTCAAGAGGAGTTTGTAAAACCTGTAAAATTATTGGTGCATGGGTATATTTCTGTGGATGGAGAAGTCTTGTGTAATGGTAATTCAAAATTCGATTCCTTACATTACTGTTGCATGAATGCTCGCTCACAATTTTTTTGAGCATGTAATCTTTATTCGCATGTATTTATAACGGTTGCAAGCATGGTCGTCCGCAGGGGGAGGCAAAGCTTGCAAAGAAATGCATTAAAATATTAAAGAACTTTTAACTTGACCCTCTTTCATTTGGTCATTATTGGAGTACTCGATTCCAGAGAGGGGCAAGTGCCCCGTTTGCCCTACCCTGTGGACGCCCATGTTTGCAAGTCTCGCGGTGTATTTTTCGCGGATGTTTGTGTCTTTTTTGCAACCGCTTCTGGTACTAAATTATTTACTAACACTTTTCAGTGACACCTACTCAAGTTGGCCAGAACAGGCGATTGTTGTGAATGCTCTTGCTATGGTGTTGGTGGCTCTTGGTATTGTGGTGTCTTACGCCGTTCGTAGTCCTGTTTTACGCAATGACACCAAGGTGTACGTTACAGAAAGATTATAGGACAACGCTAACGCGCCCAACAGCGCACCCCAAATAGATAATAAGGACACTATCGCGAACGAAGAAGATCGTTACTAAACACCAAAATGAAGTGTAGGGTCGTAGTTAGTCAGTAATTGAGAAATTAACTGTATTGTAACGATAAAATATGCTTGTTTTGGTGTTTTTTTGTGTGAAAGTAAGCTAAAATAATAACAAATGACTGCTGCCACTAAGAAATCACAAATAACTTTGTGATGTAACTGATATTATGCCAAATTGACGTAGTTTTCTCATCTCAAATGTATACAAAATGTATTATTTCGCATCCAACATTAACGATGTATATATAAACGCATCGATTCAAATAAAGAATAGAATCTAGACATTATTGTGACTTGTATGCGATTTTTTATTAAACTAAAGCTCAAGTATAGCTCAAAAAATATTTTATACGCATCTATTGCTATCTCTGTTAGTTTGTTGTGGTAATGTTATCAAAAATACGTGTATAAATTCATAGTTTACGTGTTTTCAAAGTTTAGCCAATGGAGATGTAACCAAGTATATGCAAAATTATTTAAATGAAACATTTTAAACGTAAAGTATTATTAGCTTTAATTGTTTTACAAGTAATGCAGCATCATATATAAAGTAGTTGATGTCCCGCGTATAAAAAAAATTATTAATAAACGTTAACTCTTGAAAGTATGTTTATATACTCTCGTTTATTCGATCTGATTAAAGTTTATATTTAAATAAGTAAAGGACCAACTTCAATTAATTACTCCGTATAATTCCATTTATAATTTGTTATTATTGTGGTGTATTTGTTATAATTTATATTTGAGTATAATAGTAGCTTAAAATTGTTAGTGTACTAGTTAGAAATGCAATAATACATATTATACAAATGTATTAGGATATTATGTAAATGTTAAGATTATAAATGTACAAGTATTTCAACTTTTAATAAATGTATGAATTACGTAGGAACGTCAGTTTATATTAGCAGGAATAAATCGCTGTGTGAATCAAAAAGCAAGTGGAATAGCTAAGCGATAGGTAAAAAGGTACTAAATATTGTAATATATTACTCTAATATTTAAGCACTAGCAGTTAGCCCGTCCTAGGACGGGAATATTGTATATCTTAAATTTAAACTATTACTTTTTATAATACCGTGAGCTGCAAGTTAGACACTGTTATGTTACCGGTGAGTAAAAATTTACGGTTCATTAGACACAACACTCAGTCGGTCAAATGAACCCGTAGTAGTTTACTGCACAGATATTTTGTAGCTATATTCATGCGTTACAGAGTCCGGCTGGACTTTTCTATGTATGATGATTATACTTGTATTTGCTTGCACCAAGAGTTTGTACAGTGAACATTAGTCCTGGCGGATCGTAGTTGCAACGCCCCGTAGTTCCAGTGTAGCGGTTAGTACTGCGCATGGGTCACCGACGTCACATTGAGGGTTCGTCATCAGCCTCCATTAGTTGTGCATTCGCTGCGTTGGGAGTCGGTTGTGTGGCGTAATCGCGTAATCTTTTAAATCCATCAAAATGGGGAAAGGATTCAATAATTACATGTGTAAGAAGTTCTTCCATCCAGCGTCGAGGGATAATTTAAAACGAGTAAGTCTTATTAACTGTAAAATTTGAACTGTTAAGTCAATTTTGTTTGGTGTTTAACGTACGTTTCCGGGTTGGATACCGCGCTTTTTTTTTGATTCAGAACCATTTTATCTTGATAAAATTGTTGAATCCAATCGGAAACGACGATTTCAAAATGGACAACGGTCGCCATAACCTGAACCGCAAAGTGATTTTGTTTGACAAGTTTTTCTAATCAGTTTTTCGTTTCGTAGGTATGGATGGCCGAACAGAAAGCAGAAGCATACAAAAAGAAGCAAGAGGAACTTCGTCAACAGTATGAAAAGGAACAAGATCTGCACGACAATAAGGCGATGTTGAGCAAGGAGAGCAAAGACAAACTAAGCATCAGTTTCATGTATGAGCTACCGCCAGGCGCAAGGAAGGAACGAGATCGTGAAGACAACGAGCCCGAGTACAAGTTCGAATGGCAACGCAAATACAATGCTCCCCGAGAAAGTTACTGTAAAGGCGACCAGGAAATTCGAGATCAACCATTCGGGATACAAGTTCGTAACGTCCGCTGCATTAAATGTCATAAATGGGGCCATATTAATACAGGTTAGTGCTAGAACCTCAAATATTAATGCCATCGATTATGCAACTCAAATTTTTAATGGTTTTGTTCTGTTAATCTATTATTTTGTTTTTATACTATGACCTTTTTCTCTATGTCATTGCTCCAAATTGCTTTAGTTTTTAATATTTTTGTTTTAATCTACTTGTTATTCACAGATAAGGAGTGCCCCATGTACAGCCTGTCAATGAGTGCAGCACGATCGTTGGAAGCTGGACCTGTTTTAGATCAGAACTCTTTGGTGCAACAGATGTTGGACGATGGCTTGGCCCTCAAGAAGCAGCATTTAAATATTTCAGAATCGTCACGGCATGGACTCTTGATAGATCAGGAACAAGATTCGGAATCATCGTTTTTAAAGTCGCTCACAAAGAAACAAAAGAAAGCTTTACTCAAGTAAGTGTATTGTTTTTAATTAATAACCCAGTTTTTGTTTTTCCAAAGTACCCCATCTTATCTCTTTAAATGTTTTACACGTGTTTAAGTTTCATAATGTTTTATTTTAAAAGTTTTTCTTTGATTATACACCAAATTAAAAAGGTAGATGATGTCATCTTATTGACATACAGTTTGTGGTGTTCAATTACTTTTGTTTTAACTTGACATTTTCTTTTACAGGAAATTGGAAAAAATTGAAAAGAGGTCCAAGTCCAAAAAGGACAAGAAAGGGAGCAAAAGGAAGAACTCAAGTGGCAGTGAAAGCGAAAATACAGATGATTCGGGCATCGATAAACGGAAGCATCATAGAAGCCAAAAAAGATACAACAGCAAAAGTGAATATCGCAACAGTCCAGCAAGGAAAAACAAAGAAGATAAATATGGGAGTAAGAAAAATGACAAAAGGAAGAAATATATGGAAAACTAAAGGGTGAGTGAATTAATTTATTAATAAAAATAATCACCTCTTTGTTCAAAAGTGTTTTTACTAATTGCAATACCAGTTTCATTTATCTAAATAAATAATATCAACAAAGAAACTAGAATCTTAGACTGGTATTGCTTTTTGAAAAGAAATAAGGATGTCATTAATTATTCTTTTAAAATTAACTCAGTATTTGACTTCTTCTTTTTTTTAATGTTTATAGGTCTCGATTACAATAAGCAACAGTAGTAATATTGACAAATAAACTGCTGTTGCTTTGTGTAATTGGGTTCCATAGTTATGTCGTCTTCCTTACTACTGTATTCTTTCACATTTATTTTATTGATGTGTATGGTGTAATGTAGGTGGTCTTAGAGGTCTTTCAAGTTGAACTGAACCGTCACGCAGAAACCAAAACACTCGTCTAAAGCGTTAACGTCTATTCCAACAACGGGGAACGTCTATTCCAACAACGGGGGTTATAACCTTAATTAATATAATGTTTCAAGGAAGGAAAGGGGCTACATTCCAACTGCCATCCCCTTTGTGTGGCTCAGTTTATCTTGAAAGACCTCTAGTGGCATAACTACTCTTGTGTAGACTCAGGATGGAAAAACGAGCCCCCTATCGTAAGTGGGGGCTCAAATGCACCACAGTATGTCATAGGGTCTATTTGCCTTAATTCTTTTGTTTTTCTTTTTAGTGCAGTGGTTCTCGGCAATTTTCAAGTTCGGGAACTCATTCAACTAGGATGGCCTAGTTGAAAGAATTTCCGATCGGAAACTGGTCAAGAGCTACTGCATCAGTGTCACTATATTTTGTTTTCTACATCCATGTTTTTGTTACAGCTTAAGGAAGATCATCCAAAGGTGCTTAAGCATCTAGCGGCCCCAACCGTCCTGTATGTGCACGTTCAACACTGCAGGATGATATATATGTATCGCCCCCTGCAGGAGGATATATATCGCCCCCTGCAGGAGGATATATATCGCCCCCTGCAGGAGGATATATATCGCCCCCTGCAGGAGGATATATATCGCCCCCTGCAGGAGGATATATATCGCCCCCTGCAGGAGGATATATATCGCCCCCTGCAGGAGGATATATATCGCCCCCTGCAGGAGGATATATATCGCCCCCTGCAGGAGGATATATATCGCCCCCTGCAGGAGGATATATATCGCCCCCTGCAGGAGGATATATATCGCCCCCTGCAGGAGGATATATATCGCCCCCTGCAGGAGGATATATATCGCCCCCTGCAGGAGGATATATATCGCCCCCTGCAGGAGGATATATATCGCCCCCTGCAGGAGGATATATATCGCCCCCTGCAGGAGGATATATATCGCCCCCTGCAGGAGGATATATATCGCCCCCTGCAGGAGGATATATATCGCCCCCTGCAGGAGGATATATATCGCCCCCTGCAGGAGGATATATATCGCCCCCTGCAGGAGGATATATATCGCCCCCTGCAGGAGGATATATATCGCCCCCTGCAGGAGGATATATATCGCCCCCTGCAGGAGGATATATATCGCCCCCTGCAGGAGGATATATATCGCCCCCTGCAGGAGGATATATATCGCCCCCTGCAGGAGGATATATATCGCCCCCTGCAGGAGGATATATATCGCCCCCTGCAGGAGGATATATATCGCCCCCTGCAGGAGGATATATATCGCCCCCTGCAGGAGGATATATATCGCCCCCTGCAGGAGGATATATATCGCCCCCTGCAGGAGGATATATATCGCCCCCTGCAGGAGGATATATATCGCCCCCTGCAGGAGGATATATATCGCCCCCTGCAGGAGGATATATATCGCCCCCTGCAGGAGGATATATATCGCCCCCTGCAGGAGGATATATATCGCCCCCTGCAGGAGGATATATATCTACACTATAGTAGATTAATAATTAAGACACTAATAGTAGATTAATAATTAAGACACTAATAGTAGATTAATAATTAAGACACTATAGTAGATTAATAATTAAGACACTATAAAATTATGAAACTGTATATATTGTTTAAAATGTATTTATAATTTGTACAATAAAAGATTATAATAAATTACAGATTTATTAATAAGATACTAGATTATTAATAATTAAGAAACTAAAGAGAGAGAATACATTATTAATAATTAAGAAACTAAAAGAGAGAGAATAGTAGATTTTTAATAATTAAGAAACTAGAGAGAGAATAGATTATTTATAATTGAGAGAGAATACATTATTAATAATTAAGAAACTAAAGACAGAATACATAATTAAGAAACTAAAGAGAGAGAATACATAATTAAGAAACTAAAGAGAGAGAATACATTATTAATAATTAAGAAACTAAAGAGAGAGAATAGTAGATTTTTAATAATTAAGAAACTAAAGAGAGAGAATACATTATTAATAATTAAGAAACTAAAAGAGAGAGAATAGTATTGAGAGAGAATACATTATTAATAATTAAGAAACTAAAGACAGAATACATAATTAAGAAACTAAAGAGAGAGAATACATAATTAAGAAACTAAAGAGAGAGAATACATTATTAATAATTAAGAAACTAAAGAGAGAGAATAGTAGATTTTTAATAATTAAGAAACTAAAGAGAGAGAATAGATTATTAATAATTAAGAAACTAAAGAGAGAGAATAGTAGATTTTTAATAATTAAGAAACTAGAGAGAGAATAGATTATTTATAATTGAGAGAGAATACATTATTAATAATTAAGAAACTAAAGACAGAGAATACATAATTAAGAAACTAAAGAGAGAGAATACATTATTAATAATTAAGAAACTAAAGAGAGAGAATAGTAGATTTTTAATAATTAAGAAACTAAAGAGAGAGAATAGATTATTAATAATTAAGAAACTAAAGAGAGAGAATAGTAGATTTTTAATAATTAAGAAACTAGAGAGAGAATAGATTATTTATAATTGAGAGAGAATACATTATTAATAATTAAGAAACTAAAGACAGAGAATACATAATTAAGAAACTAAAGAGAGAGAATACATTATTAATAATTAAGAAACTAAAGAGAGAGAATAGTAGATTTTTAATAATTAAGAAACTAAAGAGAGAGAATAGATTATTAATAATTAAGAAACTAAAGAGAGAGAATAGTAGATTTTTAATAATTAAGAAACTAGAGAGAGAATAGATTATTTATAATTGAGAGAGAATACATTATTAATAATTAAGAAACTAAAGAGAGAGAATAGATTATTAATAATTTAAGAAACTAAAGAGAGAGAATAGTAGATTTTTAATAAATAAGAAACTAAAGAGAGAGAATACATAATTGAGAGACAATGGTAGATTAATAATTAAGAGGCTTTTTATTTATAGTGAGAGTATAAGTACATTATTATAGAAAAAGAATAGTACATAATTAAGACACTTTTATTCACTAACTCTGTATCAAAATAATTCTGCCTGTCTCCCATCCTGCTGCTCCAGGGATTTTTAAGATGTGCAAGGTACGGAGATCTGAAACAAAATAAAGTGGCTTGCATTCTGACTGTTTATTTCCCATGAAGAGAAGTTGCACATAAATAATTTTCAATAACACTGCTGAAAGATGCAATAAAAGGTCAACGATATTAATGAATCTATGGCCACAAAACAATATAAAAGGAACATCTAATCTATTTGCAACAGTGAATTCTCAAATTATTTGTAAAACAAAAATTACCTGTCTTCTTGTAAACTGTTACATGGTCCATATATATAACTAGCACAATTGAGTAAGCCATCTTAATATAAGGAGTTATGGCATCAATTTTACCCCCATTGTCTTGACTAACTTGCGTTTTTTCCTCTTTCTCGATTTCTTGGAAATTCCCTCTTGCTTATTTGCTCCATTTTCTGTTCGTTTAATTACTTCACCTACGTCTTCAATCACATTGCTTATGGATGTATTTGCAGCTTCTTCCACTTCACTTGGCACCAGTTTCTGACGATTTAATTTCATAGAAGTCACATTTATATCGTCCAAATCACCATCACTTACGATAAGTTCATTATAATCAGAGTCACCATCAGAAATATTAAATATCGGCTGATTATTCACTGCAGGTAAGGGCAAATCTTCATCCAACCAGTCGATATCGAGCCACTTTTTTAAATCTACCGGAAACATGTAATTGTCCGGCAACCAACTATTATAATCGTTCTTAAATTTTTCAACGAACGGTAATAAATCTGTATAACATTTACAGATGTACCTCGTGATATGTTTTCCGATAACCCAAATGCGTGACATTATACCGAAAGATATAAAAGCTTCTTTCCAGCTGTGGCCAATCGATATTCGACTGTCCATCATAAACGCACCAATTTTCGATGTTTCTACGACTCGTTTCATTAACATCGACATACCTTGTAAGCGAAGGACCACAAAACTCAACATGCTGTACGAAGGAAGGTAAGTATCGGCATCAAATCTTGAGGGTATAAGACTGGCGAAGGTTTCCAAAACGTTTATAAAATCCAAACGTAAATATTCCAGTAAGGTTCTGTTGATTTTCTGCATGGCTTTGAATCCTTTGTCGTTGCGAAATTTCATTTTCATTCTGTATATACATCGTGATAGTAATGCTGCTTCTAGTTCCAAATGCTTCTGATCTTTAAAAAATACAAGAGCCTCGTTGAAAATCTTGGCAAGTTGACGAATATCTGTAACAGATGTAAAATGTAACCAAACGAACATTTTTCACAACCAAATTATTTTACCTATATTCCTGATTTGGACGTTAAATGTACTGATTGCAGGAGGCACTAACAATTTCTTGTTCCATAGATCCATAGCGGGTTCTTTTTCCATATAGAAAGTCGATTTATTTTCTAACACCCACCTATAAAGCACATGTCACAATCAACATGGTTGCCGTAAGAACAGTGGAACTACTAATGTACAGTAGAACTACTACTTAAAGTACATTATTTCAAATACAACTTATTATTTAGACAACAATAAATAAATGAAATGTGGAAGGAAGTTAACTATCCCAAATTTCAAGAAATAAATCATTTGAAGTCCTTTTATATCATTATTGAGGTGTTTTAATTCACTATGAAAACTACAATCATTTTTTTAAATTATAAATAAGGTTTATTTATTATTTTACAATCATTAGCTTTAGTTTAAAAATATTTTATGTTAAAAAAGTGCTATTAGTCTACAATTCTTTTGTTCATACAAATTGTGCAAATACTTACAAACTACTAAAATTGAATTTCTTCTGGTTTCAGTTTAACTAATTTCTCCATCATTTCCCAAGTTTTCTTTGCCAAACCAGAGTCTTCTGCCAACTTGTTTATTGTTTGAAGTTTGCAGTCCTTAAAGTATTTTCCTGTTACCCCATCAAGATCTTTTGAAACTGCCACGTATATAGAAGTCTGAGCACCAGCATTAGCGTCCTAAAAACATTACAATAAAAATTAATTTGCACAATCTAATAACATTTGTCGGTTTACCTTGGCAAATATAGCTGCAGATATTAAATACGTAATTCTACGAAGAGGTGGCTGTTGACTCATAAAATCCGTCAGTACCATTCCTGGACAAAGGGAATTAACTGTGACTTTGGTTCCTGTTAGTTTTCTTGCTAATTCGTTAGCAAACATAATGTTGACCAATTTTGATATGCCATAATTCAGTATTTCTGATATTTTTGAATCTTTGGGATAAGAATTTAATTTATTTACATCGAAACTGCCTACTATTCGCGACACTTCAGATGAAACCATAACTATTCTGCTTGGTGCCGATTTCTTCAACAGTCCTGAAATACATTGAAAACTATCAATACTATTGTAGGATTAAATGTAAACAAGGAGATCAAAGATTGATACAAATTTGTATTTACCTATTAATAAATTAGTGAGTAGAAAAGCGCTGAATTGATTAACTTGCATCAACAGTTGAAGCCCATCTTCAGAAACGTTGTCTTCAAGGTAGCCAGCCCCTGCGTTGTTTACCAAAATATCTAGTCGCTCTTCCGTTGAGTTGATGTCTTTAGCGAATTCTCTGACGGATTTTAAAGATGCCATGTCTATTATTTTCACAACCACATTTGGATTACCCGTGGCGTCGATGATGTTAATCTTCGCATTTTCTGCCTTTTCTAAGTTTCTACATGCCAAGATAACTCGAGCACCCCTTTTGGCAAAATCTAAAGCTGTATAGTAGCCGATACCTAAAAATTTATTTAATTTTAATCTTTTGATTGGGAGGATTAGCATAGTAAAGATGCTTGGTCATTTACAATCTGATCAAGGCTAGGCTGTGTTTATTGCATCAAAATTAAATGTTTTGCAGAGTTATTTATACGTGCGTGGCCACAGTTTCTTCGGAAAAACAGGGGAAAACTGAAAGAATAATAATGGCAATTTTTCGAGATAAAATCGAAATTCTTCTATTTACTAATGCATTGCAATTAAAATAGATCAGAGTTTTTGAAAAAATCTTAACAGTTCCGGAGAAAAATGAAACCCTTGCAAAAGCGATGTGATTTGAGTACTATCTAGGACCCTGTACCTGGTAATTACTCGAAATAATGTATAAATCGCAATTTTAGGTTAACAGTCAATTAAGTTCAAATTCGCAGGCGGCAGTTCTCGTTGCTTGCCGCCAAAATAATCCTTGATAACGGGAAAGGACGTTTAGATGAAGCATACAAAAACTGACTATTTGTTCAAATTTGAATTGAATATTTAAACAAAATAATAGCACTGTGCTGCAAAAGGTTATTGGACACAAATATACCAAAAGGGAGATTTTAAGAAAGAATTGTACCTTTTCGAACTGCAGCCTGTTAAATGCATCCACTGATGTACAACAAACAGATTTTAATTTGTTTTCAAAACAAACACAATAATTATTAATTACTTATTAAAGTAATACACCGTCCGATAATTGATATCAAATTGATGAGACAAAAAGATCAATAAATACCTGTTTTACCTTATAAATCGCATTACAACTTATATTCAATGCAATTTTAGCAGTCAATTAAGTTCAAATAATCCTAATAGTTACTTAATAGTAATGTTCTAATTTTATTTTAAAGTTGAAAGTTAAAGGCGATTTTAAGAAAATAGTTTGAAAAGAATTTTACCTTCTCGAACTGCCCTGTTTGATGCATCCACTGATTTCAAACAACAGATTTTAATTTGTTTTTAAAACAAACATTTTTCACAATAATTATATTAATCCACTATAACCTATTATTACACACGAATGAATACGTATGTATTAGCCGAGAACGACCTGTTCCGTCCGATAATTGATATCAAACTGAACTGTGAACTGATAAGGTTGAGGAATGTGTTCGTCATCCGGTCACCTCTAATTGATAATGATGCTTATATGCGAAGTTTAAACACTAATTTAATCGCGAGAGCTCATGGGTGGGTGGTATGTGTCTTGGTTATTCTATAGTTCGCTATAGTCTGCCCTGGCAGCGTACAACTTTGGATTCGGTTCGAATCCAGGCGGTACGTGCTTATCAACCATGTTATGGGGGCCCGCTCGGAGTCGGCGTTTCCGGCCGACTCCGACGATACAAAAAAGCTTTTTGTAAAACCTCCCCGTCCCCAAGCGTATTTTTACGCTTGGGGGACAACTGCAACTGGATTCGAACATGTGATACCTCACATGCGAAGCAGTAACCTGAGCAACTACGCCACGACGGCTTAGTGATTGCGTGGCGTTATTTGGTATATTTATCCTTATACTTTTCTATCATTTTGAAAATTTAAAAACACATTTACAAGTTATAGACACATTCTTTTTACATTTTTTCTCGCCCATTCCACTAAGTATGGAAGTATAGTTTGATTATAGATTTTTTGGATGCCCGCAGAAGCGAAAAAATTTGCAAAGGGCCGTTTTACAAGTCAAATTCAAAATTTTTTTGATTTTTTTAAAAAATAAACACAATTCTTAAACTTATTACACTATTAATGGTCCTTTTTGCTAAGCAAATTAAAAAATTGCCTTGAATGTTTATAGCATTATAACCTACACAATAATTAACACATGAATGCCCTTAGATCACTTCTCTATAGACAAAGCGCGACATGTGTAATGCATCAATCACAAAATTAACATTTTTCGC
Organism: Elmis aenea; assembly: GCA_947652605.1. NCBI lineage: Eukaryota > Metazoa > Arthropoda > Insecta > Coleoptera > Elmidae > Elmis > Elmis aenea. The sequence continues at coordinate 55,830,792 of OX393579.1, forward strand.
TTGAATTTAGTAAAAAGAATTTTTACCCAACTCTTTTACGACTTTTTCCATCCATTCCAATAAGTACAGTTTTATTATAGTTATAAATGCTTGCAGAAGCGAAAAAATAGCAACATGGGCCTATTTTAGAGCCAAATGTAAGAATCTTTGATTATTTTGAAAGTAGACACAATCGCTAAACTTGTTAAACTATCAATTTTCCTTCCTGCTAAACAAATTGTATTGAGTGTTTACCTACACGAAAATACACACATGCATTTGATTAGTTCTCTAAGATATCGCGCGTCATGTTTTAGATAACGTATATGGTAATACATCAACCAGAAAAAGACAAATTTTCGCTTAATTTAGTAAAATACAATGTTTAAACAACTTTTTTACGACTCTGCCCATCCATTCCACTAAGCTTAGTTTAATTATAACATTTTTGGATGCTTGCAGAGGCGAAAAATATAGCAACATTTCAAGTAAAATTTAATCCGCCATTTTTGATTATTTTTGAAGTAGACGCAATTTTTATACTTGTTAGACGATTAATATGTCTTCTTGCTACACAAATTGCCTCTAATATTTATAAATAAATTTCTTTTACAACCAATGAATGATCTTAGATCAGTTTTCTAAAAATTATTAGCACATCTTTAAATAATTTACTCAGCAACTTGACGGTTTGATGGATTAATTAAGTGTTTTATTTTTTAATATATTTATGAAACCTATACATTTTAGTATTGGAGTGATTCAAAGCGAGGCTAACATGATGTTTAACTTAAGCCAGAGGTGTATCAAAGAGAAGGTAAAAAGGATTTTACAATAGTTGTGCGAAAGTTGAAACATGGTTAAATGTACCTTTAAATTTCTGCAACTTAGGCGTACCTAATATTTAAACATGCACATACAGAAAAAATACTGATAAATTACTTTAATACCAAAATAAAAAAGTGACTAGAAATATTTTATTAGAGGGACCATTCTGTAATTATTTTTGATAGAGGTACAATTATTAATAATGTATAGCAAATAAATAATTTGTTAATATCACATTACTATACAATTCCATAACAATAGTTAAAATATGATTTTATTTTTGTAAAATTATCATTGTTACATTTTATTATTATACCCATTTACCTGCGTTGGCTCCTGTAACAATCGCTGTTTTTCCAACAAGGCATGTTGCACTTCTATCCCAACCTGTCGACAACTTTACATATATTTTTAAAGCCGCAACTGCAGCTACAATACAGCCTAACACTGTTAAACAGCAAACCATGGTTTAAATTAGTTTTAAATGACGACCACTTGGATTATACTTCTAATTCCACTAATAAAAGTACGTGACTGACAAAAATTGTGCTCTAAAGTATACTAAGAGTATATACAAATACTTTAACTACAAGCTTATCTCAAATGATAGTAGATTACACGGCTTATTATAAACAAAACTGATAAAATATTAATATTTAACCGATATACAACCAGTGCAGTCACAATATCTAATGACACTAATGACACTAGAGTAGAACTGAGAAAATCAAGGTCATTTATAAATATTCAGTAGTCAAATCATCGTTAGACTTTAACACGTGATGACTAAGCAATATTTAATTATAAATTTACAACAGGAAAAGTATTTACGATACGTGTTTGCTACTAACAAACACCAAGTCTTCCTGCGAAATACACTGGCAATGATCATAATAATATAAAAATAATTTCGAAACATGTTGTTAAAAATTCATGCAAACGTTATTTACACTTTAATTATTTAAACTTAGTTCATTTAAACAACAAATAAATTTAATGAAGAATAGGAAAAGTATCCAACACTTTGTTTTGAAATAAATGAAATCTTTAATTAAAACATTTGTAAACTTGATACACTAATAGTCATTTACTTTTAGTTTAAAAGTATTAATTATATATATATATATATATAAATAAAAGAATGATAAAGGATGATCAATGGTTGTTAATGTGTTATAAAAGGTTAAAAAACACTTGAGACATTTGACATTTGGGATGAAAATAAACCAAAGGAAGACGAAACAATGATTATAGGAAAAAATACACTAGAACACAATATGGAGCTGAATAGAGAAAATCTAAAACAAGCACAAAAATTTAAATATTTAGGATCAACAGAAGAAAGACGGAAAAATCGATGAAGAAGTCAGAGAAAGGAGAATAAAAGGAGGAAGACTATTCAATATCAATAGTATTAAGAACACATTCCTAGGGAAAAAAGAAATCCCGAAAGAAATAAAAATAGAAATACATAAAAAAGTAATCAACCCTATGCTAACATATGCCTCTGAGACATGGACCACAAAAAGGCTTTGGAAGCAATCGAGATGGGATTCCTAAAAAAAAATAGAAAATAAAACCAAATTGGACAGAATTAGAAATACAACACAGAGAAGATTTGAAAGTGAAACTAATAAATAAAATAGAAGAAGGAATACTACGAGGGTTTGGACATGTAAAACGTATTGACTACATAAGGTTAACAAGAAAAGTGTTTAAAGCGAGACAGGCAGGAAGGAGTAAAACAAGCACTGGACAGTGCAAGAATAAAGTGGGAGGACGTAGGGAATAAGACTCAAAACAGAAGAGAATGGAGGAAGATATGGAAAACTCCAACAAATGAAAAATTAAAACCCAACTTCCCCATAATGCCTTACACTCGCGAGGGTAGATAGGCCATGGATTAAGTACTAAAGTAAGTAAGTAAAAAAGCTTCATTGTACCTTAAAATTCAATAACCATTAACAAAAAATAAATTATATTTCGATATATAAACTATAAATAATGAACAACGTTAATGGGTATGCTACAATGTAAAATTTAACGTATTATTTACAAAGCTTGTAAATATATGTAGTTTTTATATATTATTATAATCACTCAACAATTTGGTCTCATTCTGTTTGTTTCTGTTTTGCTTTCAGTCTTTCAACTCTTGTCTTTAGACCATTTTCTTTCTTTTTTATTCGCACATTATCCGACATCCTCTCAAGCTCTTTTCGCTTAAGGTCTTGCAATCTAAAACAAAAATGATTAGTTAGGGATAGCTTAAACGAAAGGGCTAGACTTTACTTTTCTTTTTCTATTCGGATTATCTCCTTTTTCCAGATGTCTTTGAAATCTCTGCAAAACTGCAACCACAACTCGAAAAAATCGTTTGGTGGGAAAGTTTCAAGTGTGCCTGATTTCGGTTTGAAATGGAAAAATCTCATGGCGTTTAAAAACTTTGTTTTGCATTCGTCCAAGTTTTCCGTTTGTGTCGACAGATGTTTTTTAGCGTTTTCCAGAAACGACGTCATTTTTTCTTGGAATGGCTGTAGGTTTTCCGGTGTGGACGACTCTATTACTTTTTGCGTGCGACGCTCACAAGCTGAAAACATTTTTGGAGTTACTAACTGAGATTTTTCACGAAAAATTCGCGTTTTTACCTTCCAGTTGTTTCTGGAGTTTTTGCAGATCTGCTTGTACCTCGTCGAAGTTGACTGTAGCCGCTCTTCTGATGTCTTCCGGTTCTGGTACCGGTAAAGGCAAGTGAAGAAGCAGAGGCTTTTGCCAATTCTTCATGTATGTACGTACAATGAAATGTAGAAGAGTGACTTGTGAGTCTTTGGATTTGACGTCTTTCAATTTTGATAATATTTCCAGCCCAAATCCGTCTGCCTGTCCTCTGGACATATTTCCTCCGTTCATGTAGTTACCCAGTGTTAAGATTATCGTTAAAACTTCTTTAAGTTCTGGGCTACTTGTAAGGAACTAAAAGATTCGAAATTACGCTCTGATTTACACCGAGAAGCAAGTATGATGAGGTGTACACAGTTTACAAAATAACAAAAATTTTGTGAATAACTAAAATGTCCTATTATATGTACTGGGTGCACTGGGTAGTACTATTGACCTTGCATATAACCATGGGCGTCCGCATAAAATTTTTCCAGCGGGAGGGGCAAAGCATAGAGACAAATAATAATATACAGGGTGAGTCACGACGGACGCGTCGGAGTTTTATGGCGAAACGGTTTATATTTTCCAATTTCTGTCGCTTTTAGATTATGTAAGTCAATAAGGGCTACATTTTAAAAATATTTTCAAACATACAGGGTGCTCCAAAAAAGAGTGGCATATCAAAGTTATACTTTTTCTTATGGAACATCCTGTATATTTTTTCATTTTTGGATTTCTCTTTAAATTTAATTCAAAAAATGTATAAGGTCATATGGGTCCAAAGTCAACCGTTCTCGTGAAAATTGCATTTTCATGAAAATACAGTATTTTCAAAAATTTTCAACATTTAAAAACTTTGAGAAGTCTGAAGAAATTCGCTTGGAGATAAGATTGACAATAGATTATGTAACACTTTGCACCACCTTCATTTTTAAAATATTATACAGGGCGTTTTTTACGCTTGGTCAAACTCGTGAAACTTTAAACATCGATAACTAATTTTTTTTAAATACAACACCCTATATTTTTTTGCACCGTCTTATAGAAAATTTAATTCTCTTTCGAAAACATTCATACTGTTTTATACCTAAAATTGATATTTTCCGAGATATCGCGATTTTATTGTTAATTATTAGGGCAAAGTAATATTTTCGAGTAGGCTATGAAGGTAGACAGCGGAATTTGAAACAATTGAAAGAAAGAACAAGAAAGGTTTAGTTTTATCTTTTGTTTACGCATTTTTGACATTTTTTTATAATGAAGAGCAATCTCACGTTTAAATCGAGATTTCTTAAAATTATTTTTGCATTTATTTATTGGACCAGTATGATAAGATGATTACTAAATCAATCCTATAATCCATTTTTTTGAATGTTTATAATACGACACTCGGTTCTACCAAAATGTCTTTGCTTAAATTCTGGTTCCACGCATTTTGCAAACATTGCGTTTTATACAGTGTGCACAATGTTTAATGTAAGTTAGTGTTTATGGTGTGTTAACTAAAATATAAATACACAGAAAATATTTCAAATTGGGACCGTAGCAACTTTAATTAAACATTTATAAAAATATTTCTAGTGATAACTAAAATGTATGTAATAATAATTCAAAAACTTTTGAGACAATCACTCCTAATATGTTGCATAATGTAAGACGTTCACTTGAAAAGAGGATCACATGTGTATTCAAGAGGATGGTCGTCATGTTGAACATTTATTGTAATCGGCTGTTAAATTTTGTTTTTGAATTATTATTACATACATTTTAGTTATCGCTAGAAATAGTTTGATAAATGTTCAATTAAAGTTACTACGGTCCCAATTTGAAATATTTTCAGTGTATTTATATTTTAGTTAACACACCATAAACACTAACTTACATTAAACATTGTGCACACTGTATAAAACGCAATGTTTGCAAAATGCGCGGAACCAGAATTTAAGCAAAGACATTTTGGTAGAACCGAGTGTCGTATTATAAACTTACAAAAAAATGGCTTATAGGATTTAGTAATCATCTTATCATACTGGTCCAATAAATAAATGCATAAATAATTTTAATAAATCTCGATTTAAACGTGAGATTGCTCTTCATTATAAAAAAATGTCAAAAATGCGTAAACAAAAGATAAAACTAAACCTTTCTTGTTCTTTCTTTCAATTGTTTCAAATTCCGCTGTCTACCTTCATAGCCTACTCGAAAATATTACTTTGCCCTAATAATTAACAATAAAATCGCGATATCTCGGAAAATATCGTTTTTAGGTATAAAACAGTATAAATGTTTTCGAAAGAGAATTAAATTTTCTATAAGACGGTGCAAAAAAATATAGGGTGTTGTATTTAAAAAAAATGAGTTATCGATGTTTAAAGTTTCACAAGTTTGACCAAGCGTAAAAAACGCCCTGTATAATATTTTAAAAATGTAGGTGGTGCAAAGTGTTACATAATCTATTGTAAATCTTATCTTCAAGCGAATTTCTTCAGACTTCTCAAAGTTTTTAAATGTTGAAAATTTTTGAAAATACTGTATTTTCATGAAAATGCAATTTTCACGAGAACGGTTGACTTTAGACCCATATGACCTTATACATTTTTTGAATTAAATTTAAAGAGGAATCCAAAAATGTAAAAATATACAGGGTGTTTCATAAGAAAAAGTATAACTTTGATATGCCACTCTTTTTTGGAGCACCCTGTATGTTTGAAAATATTTTTAAAATGTAGCCCTTATTGACTTACATAATCTAAAAGCGACAGAAATTGGAAAATATAAACCGTTTCACCATAAAACTCCGACGCGTCCGTCGTGACTCACCCTGTATATAAATTTTAATTTAATTGTTTAATTTTTATAAATTGGTTTTTAAGTACTACTTTTTACTCGATTCTAGGGGAGGAGCAAGTGCCCCGTTTGCCCCCTCCTGCGGACGCCCATGCATATAACTATATATGTAAATAAACGAGTTATAAAGAAAATTACTGTTTATTTTAAATCATTATTTAAATTTTGGAAGAATTTAAGGCGTTTATCTTCACAAATGTTGTGACCTAAAATATTTAAGCAGATTTTTTTAATACTCACATCACAAGTAGTTTTAATATTAGTAAGCGTATTTTCTATCGTTGTAATGGAATCGTCAAATTCAACTTGAAACATGAAACATGAAATCCTGTCGGCAAAATTCGAAATTTCTGATAGGTCGTGTAGAAACTGCTCTGGTTTGTCTAGAGGAATATCAGGGGTAGTTGATAAGTGTGCGTTGATTTGCTCTAATTCTTCGGGCGTCGCTCGCTAAAAATAAAAAGACATTTTAGTGTAACAAAAAAAAGATCATTTAAAAATGTCCACCCCATGAATGTGATGCAAGAAATCAAAATTTAGTAAGAATGGTCGCGCTGACTCTCAAGGAAAGAATGAACTATATCAAACAAAATTATATACTTACAACTTCATATATTTGTTGAAGAGCTTCTAAACTAACAACCGAAGTGTCAAAATTGTATATAGCGCTCTCTATTTCCTGGAATTCTTTATGCAAACTTTGCGCTAAAATTCCAACGTTCTGAGATCTTTTGCTGTCGAGCAATTTAACAGCTTCTATTTTGGCTTTGGTTTCGACTTTCTTTTTCGTTGGCTTCCTTGTGACTACTTGTCTTGAAAATAAATCTGCGAATTCCGATATATTGTCTAATTCTACTTCGTCTATCTGGGACCAGAGTGGAGGAGATGCTGGACCATCCGGTACGTCGACGGTAGGTACTACGATACGCGTCCAGTACAAAGGTTTCATAGGAATCGAAGGATTTACAGGCGTTTTCCTTAAGGCTGAAATATGCAAGTTTATTAGTCATGTAAAATTTGGGTGCAACATGGAGCGATGCTGGGCGTAGGCGCAAAGAGATCAGGAAAGCGCTTAGAAATAAAGGTTTAGTAACGTATAAGTAGTGCCCCTAGAAAATGCCGCCTTTAGGTAAACTAAATTTAACGAACGTTGTTAAAAAAATTATATTTTTGATGATGCATATTCTTCATCATTGTCCACAAATATTCTTCACATTTTCTATGCACGACTTCCATTGTAAATCGAATAGTTTTGACTTAAAGTCAAGTCTTTTTTGATAACTTCATGAATTACAAAAATAAAAAAGCTGGAGGTAATGATGAAGAATACACAATACAGGAAAATAGTTCGTTGTGATTATATTTGATGGCTAACATTTTTTAAAAGCAACGTCAATATTCATAGGGACTACTTTACCAGGGGAGGTCACGATATGTTGTAGCTAGAATCCGATCAAGGTTGTGTTTATTGCATTAAGAACATCAAAACTAAAAAAACAACTGAAAAGTTGGATAGCAAAAGTTATTTTTGCGATCGCGTTGGCTATGAAACCGTCAGAGACAAAATCGAAATTCTTCTATTTACCAATTCGCGCATCCTTCGCAAGTAAAATGGTGCAAAGTTTTTGAAAAAATCTTAAACGGTTCCGGAGAAAAGCATCAAAAACGAAACTCCTGCAAAAGCGCTATGATTCGAGAAGTTGTATAACTAAATCTATGCGACTTGCATAGGCGCTTAACATGGGTAAAACCGTTTATATAAGGGCCTCGTTTTTCGCGTTTTTCTCCGGAACTGTTTAAGATTTTTTTAAAAAATCTGCACCATTTTATTTCCAAAGGATGTGCGCATTGGTAAATAGAAGAATTTCTATTTTATCTCTGACGGTTTCATAGCCAACGCGATCGCAAAAATTACCTTTATTGATCAACTTTTCAGTTTTAGCCCTATTTTTCCGAAGGAAATGGCCAGTAGCACTTATAACTCTGCAAAACATTTAGTTTTGATGTTCTTGATGCAATAAACACAGCCTTGATCAAATTCTAGCGACAACATATCATGACCCTCCCTTGTTAGATAAAGTTAAGCCAACAGTTATTTTAAAAGAAAAAATACAGACAGTTGGTTAGCAAATAAAGCAATTTGTAAAAATATTATAAAAGTTACTAAAAGTATCACCAAACACTCTTCTGTAAAAAAAATTGAAGCTACTCAAAATTTGTAAATTTTATTTAACATAACTAAACTTCATGCCTTAATTTTGCTGTGAAAATTACTTGCTCACGCCAAAAATATAATTAGTGAATTCATTTAAACCTTCCAAGTTTATAAGCAATTAATTATCTTGTCTGGTAATTAAAAAATTCCCGTAAAATATTGCATGGGAAAGTTTTCTACAACTAGAGCAGAAAATTTTAAGCAGTAAAATGTTGGTTACAAATAAATCTAGCAAGTTAATCCTTAAACATTGAAATAAAGCATCCTGATTATAACATCCACCCCCAAGCAAAAATGTTGGTAGTTGCAAAGTAATGGAGATATGTTAGCAAAGATGAAGCATGTACGCCAATTCGGTCAAAATTTTCACTTACCAATGTGAAATGGGACCGCTGGGCCCACTAGACAACAAAATATTGGAAAGTGCATTCAGAACTACAACTCAAGAGGTATAAAAAACGGGGACAACATTTATATGCTGCTAACAATATTTTTTTCATTTAATCTAAACAAGAAAATTTTCAACAACTTTTAAACTGTTATGGAATAACTTAAGACAAAAATGATTGACCTGATCAAAATGTTTTTACACATTTGAAATATTACATAATCCAAAGGGAGTTATGGACGATTTTCAAAAATCGTATTTTCCGGTTTTTCCTAATTTTCTCGGATAATATTTCCAGTTTCTCTTTAGATTATAAATAAGCACCAAATTTAGCAACTTTGCCAAATTTAAACCTATACTCTAGCTATTATAATAAGCAAGATCCCCATGCTTCAACTCGAATTTCAATCACCCTATTCTAATTCACTTATTAAACTTTCTCGTGAAAGAATCTATTTATCTAGTAAGCTAATGTAATGATATATAACACATGTCAATTATTGTTGACAAATGTTTTACATTTGAAGATATAAGAACAGTGTGTTTTGCAAATAAAACTTCAAGAGCATGGCTAAACCAATGAAAAATAGCCCAGTCAACGAGGATAAATTATGGAAAAATAATGTCAAATTGGAAGAAAACGCTTGCAAAAGTTGGAGTTCCAAATGGGGCTGGATTTTGGACGAATACAAAGAATTAAGAGAAAAACTAGACGTAATATCAGGGTTGGCACCGCCAGACCCTCTTTACCGTCCCAAACCACCACAGAATCGTACAATGTTACCGTATGCTAATTCTGTCAATCATGAGTACGGCTTTCTTGCCGGTAAAAAAGAATTCAGGTTGGAAAAGTATGGGCCAGATGTTTATAAAGGCATGCCACTATTGAAGCTACCACCGTAAGAGGGATAACAGACAGGCATTTTTTAAAACTATTTACACACTTTGCATATGCGTGCATTTTAGTATTACTAGGAGCTTTTGATCCTATTTTGTACACCTATTTATAATGGAAATAAATATTTACAAACAACGAATTATTTCTAAAATTTGAAAGGCAAAATTGCACGTGGTTAACGAGTTCATTGTCTAGTGTTCTAAATTATAATTTTGTTGCAGAAAACAGCTGTGTTTTTAGAACAGGGATCATTTCTGTTACCATAACTTTTTCATTAGGGTTTAACACTGCTATAGTGTTTCAAGTATATATTTTTTCACATACATTTGGAGAAGACACACAAAGCGATGGGGAAAAAATGCTTTGTTAGAAAGTTAGTCGAGAATGACAGAAACGGACAATATAAAACGCAGAATATTATTTGTTATTTATTAGGAAAAATTCTCTGTTTTGATTTATTCAGGATAGACAACTATTGTCCTGGTTATAGTATGCTCAAAAACTGTTCAACTATTGTTAAGTCATATTTAAAACCGAAGCAGACAATATAAATAAAAAACAAAAAGGTGCAACTTTTGTCCATCTAAAGATCATAAAAAAAATAAAAGATTGCAAAAAATGTTCTAAATAACTTTACAGAACACGTTATTATAGCCAGGGATGCAAAAATATGAAACTTTTAGGTCTGACTGCATAAAAAAATAAAAATGTTATGCAATCGGGTCTTAGTATTTTAAGTGTGTAGTTATTATATTATTTGATATCTACGTTTTTTCTAACCCAAAACATAAAGACTCTAATTGAATTGGCTTTTTAAGAATTAAAAAAAAAGACCGATTATTTTAAAAACAGACGTAATTACTTTTTTGGTTTGTTAAAAAGAATGGACTACAATAGGATGGTTAAGATTATCAAATTATACGGAATAGAACTTTTAATAATTGTTGCAAACTTCTAGAAAAAATTTATGAAATGCAGCATCATGGCACGGTTTATAATAAATGAAAAAAATGTTTGCAGCAGCAAAGTTTTTGACGAAAAACACAAATAAAAAACAAAACAACGTTGAAAATGTCTTCACGCGTACTTATGTAACAAAACAAACGTTAAAGACAAAACACGACTACTACAGATCTAAAAGGTTCTTTAACAAAAACAAAACACTTCGCATGCACGTTTGCCCAACATTTTTGGAACTTACTGGCTTTGCTCCATCCTCCTGCTGGGGGAGCCGGAAGTGGTGCCGGACCTCCCATTGGTGGCGGTGGTGGTCCACACATACCCAGCATTGGGGGTGGTGCGGGTGCACAGCCAGGTGGTGGAGGTGGAGGTGGTGGTCCACCGATTCCTTGAAGAGGCGGCGGCGGTGGTATACCAGCCGAAGGCATAGGCGGTGGTGGCGGGCCCATAAAACCTGGTGGAGGAGGTGGTGGAGGAGGAGCTGTCGAACTCAAGGCGTCTGGAGGAAGAGGAGGAGGAGGTGGTGCTTGTGCGTTAGCTGTTTCCAGCGAGGGCAAAGGAGGAGGGGGAGGAGGAACGAAGGAAGTACTTGAAGGCTTTGGTTGTTCTGGCACGTTGGTAGTTTCCAAACCGTTGGATAAACTTGAGCAGTTAAGCGCGCTTGCAGAAGACATTGAGGTTTGAGTTGCTACAAAAGATTCTTCAACTGGTGATGAAGCTCCCTCACCCACGAATGGTGAAGCTTCATTAGGCGTTTCTCTACTGGTTACCGAGTCGATTTCTTCTGTAACCGGTGACGTTTTATCGATTTGTGCACCACTAACATTTAGATTGTCCTTAGCTTCAATTTTATTATTAGATTCGTCAGTACCGTTTACTTTATTTTTACAATTATCACAGCACTTATATGTAAAATCTTTACTCGTTTCTATCGGTGAGTCGAAATCTTTCATAGCGTTCGCCGTTAAAGTTTGTATTTCTATCAACGTTTTGTACTTATCTACTTCTTGTTTTAATCTCTTGATTTCGTCTTCTAATGAGAGTATTTCTACATCTTTGGCGGACGATTTGGTCTCCGTTGAAGGTGATACCGATTGCTGTTCTGGTGATTTTGGTATTAGAGTTATGTATTCGTTGTTGGATATTGGGCTCGGGGTGAAGACATCCGAGGGACATGGTGAGGTTGGTGGCCATGATACTGATGGGAGACGTCCTGGGGTTTGAGGCACTGAAGCTGGGATCTCTGAGTGAGCCCAGTAGTACATCAAATCAGGCTAAAAAACACAAAATAACTTTAATTGGATTTGATTAGTTATTGGATTACTTAAGTGATTCGTTTATTAATTTTAATAAACATAATAATAAATAAATAATACTGCAAATAATGAAGAAACAAGAGTCTTAAAACAAGCGTTGCATTTCGACAAGAAACCCTTCCAAGTTTTTACACAGGACGCTATGTAACGCACTTAATTTAACTTATAAGTAGGTAAGTGAAAAAGAAAAATGCAATTTATTTATTGTTGTAGCCAGTTTTAAGCTTTCAGTAAAAGTTTTCGGAAAATCAAACCGATTTTGAGTAAAAATGAAATTGTAAGAAATAATGTTTTGCACTTAAAATTGCCATAGCATCGGAACTATTCATATTATGTATATCGTCATCAGTTTTTAGGCTTTTTATGTAGTTTGAAATTCTCTACAAAACTACCCCTAATCATTTTTTTAAGGTGCTAACCAGCAAACGTTACAAAAAATCGTAGGCAATTTAATAACCTTTTTAATGGCCAGTTCTAGTTAGGTGGCTATGATGGCTTCCCGGGAAACTACATTTGTTTTACATAAGTGTCAAGTTTTCAGTGTTACTTGTGCTAATGTAATTTGTGTGTTGTTAATAACACCGAATATCGTTTTAAAATAACTTTAGTTTTGCTGTCACTTTGTTGTCAAAACATGTTATATTCAAATTTTTTCACTATTATAAACATTCCTATGATAGATTTGGTTTTATTGAACAACATATTTACCAAAGTTGTAGTCCGTTAAATGCCTTATCCGCAATAGTCATCGGTTTTGCTCTACGACGTTTCGTCAAAAAGATGCGGCGGTTTTAAAAATATTCATAACTTATTTATAAGCAATTTTACAATTTTTTGTTAAATTTGTAAGTTAGCTCCTTAAAAAAAAATTATTAGGGGTTGTTTTCTAAAGAATATACTTCATAGAGACCCTTGAAAATTATGACGATAAACATAATATTATGAATAGCGCCGATGCTATGGCATTTTTTAATACAAAACTAATTTCTCGGAATGTTTTTTACACTCTGTTTGTTATTTTCAGCTTTACCGGAAAATCGATTTGATTTTCCGAAAACTTTTACTAAGCCAAAGTTGTAGCCCATAAAATTTGCTTTTCAGTGTAGGTGGTCCGTTTTTGTGCAACCTTTCGTTTCAAAGATACAGCGGTTGCAAAGTCTAAGAAAAAATTAAAGTTTTTAAATTTTTAATATTTTTATGTACAAACTGCCTTATAACTTTTAAACCATTGCCTGTAGACAAAAATTAATTGCAACAATTTTGTAGAGAATTCTATGCTCTATTGAAAAGCTTTAAGGTATTTTACGATAAAGTTTATATTTTCGGCGACAGAGCCTTTTAAATGCAGAAGTGTAAAAAAATCAAGTAAGTGTTGATATCAGCTTAGCATTTGATTTTAGGGAAAAGTTTTACTTGATTATTTTTTTTTAAAAAAAGGTCCTCTATCACCACTTAAAATATTTGCACCGATAACGGGGACACCCGTATATAGCGAAAAAAGATAAATTATCTGTTGATAGACAATCAATTAGTCAATCAATTAGATCATTTAAATTGTTTTATTGTTTGGTTATTGAAAACGTTTGAAGTATTTCGTACTAAGTAATAAATGGTGTAATACTTTGTAAAAAGCGCCGACAACTATATTAGGCGAACTTAAAACACTTTTGGCATGATTCACAACTAAATAAATAGTTAAGAAATTTGTGAGTATATAAGTTATACAGTGAGAAGATAATAAGCCTGTTGCAACAGTATGTTGAATTATATGCCCTATTAATTTAATTCAAATTTTAAATTGTTTGCCCTCACGATATACACTATACAGTGTACATTAAGATAATAAAAAGAAAAAAATATGTCGTGTTTGAGTTTAAGGAAGCAACAAAATTCAACATTTTAAGGAATCAAAAACGTAAACAATTGTTTAAATTTATATGTTCCATATTAATTGCGTTTTACTGTAAAACTAGATCTAAAAATAGATAATCTAAATTTGTTATCTGTGTTGGACTAAAAATAAATTAACAATAGACAAGATTTGAGGCTGCAGTGCGCATTTAAGATTTTTTTAAAGGTACTTATGTGAACAATTTTATTGTAAAGTGGAACCCTTGATAGGGGGGCCTTGTTTGTATAATTGTACAGCTCTAAACCTGACGAAACGTACTTCGTTCGTTTAGACAAGTTTTATTTGTATTTTTCTTAATGAGTTACGGGGATAATTAAATTGATATTACTGAATACATAAAACATTTATTTGTTTTGAGTTAACGGAACACACGTTATTTTATGAATAGATTTTTATCCATATGTGTCCGAAATTCAAGACTTGCTATTTAGTATCCAAAGATAATTGATTTTGAAAAATTTGGAAATTTGAAAATTTTTCAAACAAAATTTCTGATTAAATTTCCAAACCAAATTTTTGTTTGGCCAGGAAATGGTTGTGGCAAAATTAATTTTAAAGGCGTCCCTTACCTTAAATATGCTATACATCGGTACGTCTTTATCCGGTATCTGATGGAGAACTCCAGCAGCTAAAAGATGCGTGCAGAACTGGATGGCCAAAAATTTCAGATCCTGTCCATGTAACAGCTGTCTCAGATGATGTTCCTCGGCAAATTCCGACAAGTACCAGTTGACTAACATGTGCCCTGCACGACAAAACGCCCGCGTTAAAGATACATTCACTAACAAAGCGATCACGAAAAACAGTACGTATTGTAAACATGACAAATGGTTTGTTGCAGACTAAATTAGAGCCTGCAGGTTCACCGAGAGCTGTCAAGGATCCATGCAAGGCTGGTCATGTCATTCAATAAAATCAAAAAGCATATCTAACTATACTTTTTTACTGCAGCTAGCCTGGCAGCATTAATCAGACGAAAAAATCATTATTCCAACGCATGGAGTGTTGTTTGTTTGAAGACAATGAAATAAATAAATATGAAGTTGGCCATGACTTTGAGGATGTAGATGGTGAAGCCGTTAAAATTTTGTTAGTGCGTTAAGCTGATAGAGACATCTTAAGTATAAATCAGTTCAATTAATAAGAATCATAACTCTTTCTTCATCAAGAATCTCTTGTAGTAATGCTACTAGAGCAGTTTCGACACTCTGGTCTCTTCGGGAGTAGCAATGTTATTTAAACTTTTTAATTATCGTAAACGTATGACATAAAATATTCAAGCATTATAGAGTTGTTTTCAAAAGGCTATTTTGCTGTTCAGCTCTGTAAATTTGACAAAAAAATATTGCTTTCAAAGTTGTTCATAAGCAGATTCCTACAACTTATTTAATACCAAAAAAAAATCTTAAAACCTTTAATACCAAACCTTACTTAATATAAATAATAGATATATAAAGAAATATTGGCATAAGACAGTTGCTAGTTCTATTGTAACATATTTTAATAAAATATTTGAAAAGTTATGAGATGTGACCCAAAACTCCCTAAATTTTCTTCCAGGACAGTTGCCAAAGTTCTACATTTGTTCTCAAAAACTATACGTTGTTTCCTTGTTTCATATTAGCAACTCTGTTTGCTTTGAATTTTATAGATTTTGAAAATGTACGTCATAGTTTGTTTTCAGAAACTGTGGTCGAAAACATTGTTCAGTACATTTTTGTCATGTACTATTACAGCAATTTTTAATTCCACCCAAATTTTTGAAAAACTTTGGGTGTTATCGCGATCCAATAAAAATTTCGCACAGTTTGCTTTTGAAAATTTGTGACAGTAACCAAAATTTTTAAACAGTTAACATTTAAAATCCTGCCACTACACAAGAAAGGGGGCAAAAAGGATTGTTCTAACTATGGAGGAATAACATTATTGAGTGTATTAGGGAAAATACTGGCAAGAGTAATGGAAGACAGATTAAAAGAAAAAATAGAAAGCACACTAGAAGAATACCAATACGGTTTCAGAAGAGGAAGGAGTACACAAGACCCAGTCTTTATATCAAGACAAACAATGGAAAACAGCTTAACAAAAAACAAGGAAATACATTTATGTTTTATAGGCTTAGAAAAAGCATTCGATTAAATCAAAAGAAAAGGCGTATGGAGGGGCCTAAGAAGTAAGGGAATAGAAATAGAAAAAATCGACATAATAAAACCGATGTACGAAAAAACGGTAAATATTGTAAGAACACAAAATGAAGAATCGGAAGAGTTTGAAACAAAAGATGCGTGCTCAGTCCATTATTATTCGCAGTTGTTATAGATGGGGTAATTAAAGAACTAAAACAAAAAACGAGACCGTTTCACCTAAGAAACTGGAAAATGGAAAAAATTAACATAACGGACGCAGACGACATGGACTTACAATTAGTCGCGGAAACAGAAAAAAATCTGCAGCATAATCTACAAACTCTAACCTGGAATTGGAAAAAATTGATATAAAAATAAATACCGAAAAAACTAAAACTATGATCGTTACAACAAAGAACAAAGGGCTTAACATCACTTTAAATGGGCTTAGTTTGGAACAGGTAGAAATCTTTAAATATTTAGGAGGGATCATAAAGAAAAATGGAGGAATGGACAAGGAAATAAGCGAAAGGACAGGAAATGTGGGAAGAATATTTAACAGTTTAAGAACAACATTATTTGGAAATAGAGAAGTCCCAAAACGAACAAAAGTGGAAGTGGTCAAAAAGGTAGTAACTCCGGCACTTTTATACGGAAGTGAAACGTGAACACTCACAAATAAAAATAGTAGCCGAGTGAATGCAGCTGAAACGAGATTTCTAAGAAAAAACCAAGGAAAAACCAAAAAAGATAGAATCAGAAATGCAACATATAGAGAACATTTAAAGATCAGTTGAAACAAAAATACGAGAAAGACAGCTGGGATGATTGGGTCACATTTATAGGATGAAAGAAGAAAGGTTAACCAGAAAAGCCTATGAAGCAAGATCACAGGGAAAAAGCAAAAGAGGTAGACCGAGAAAAACCTGGCAAGACGAAGTTAAAAAAGCAGCAGTGGATAGAAACATCAAATGGAAAGACATAAAATGGCTAGCACATGACAGAAAAACATAGAAAAAAGTCAGCCCAACACAAACTCAACAGTCCTACACATAACACTCATGACTAAATAAATAAATAACATGTAAAAGATATTTTCAAAACATTATCTAAAAAATTTCACGATATTCAACGAGATGAAGACAATTAAAAAAACCGTAATTACAACTGTTGATTTTTTTTCAATTAAGACAGCCGTATTGTAGCAAATTCCCATAAATTATACGCTTCGCCGTGTTTGGCCACGGTTAAATTTACGCACCGGACCGATTTTGTTTTACTTTTCAAGGTCTTACCCTAATCAATTTGTTATTTGTATAATTTCGTTGCAAACGAAACACCGTGACGATCCAACCGTACAACTAACTAAAGCCTTTCCACTGGATACCTAATATTAATTTAAATTGGTCTTGTATTTCCTTGAATTATGTTAATCAAATATTTTGAAAGAACTTTGCACGTTCGATGCTAATTACATTTATTTACATACGACTATTTTGTACAATAAATTTATGAAACACCAACATCTTCATAACAAAATATTCGCATTATTTAAATGACTTATTTTAATTACAAATATTTTAATTTAATTAAAAAATAACTCTTACATTTCAGTAAATTCGCTTCTTGAAGAAAATTAATACCAACTTTACAACTCTCTTCTATTAGTCAGTAAATGAATAAGTAACATTTCGGGAGCTTTGGAACTGGTATAGATTTTCTTCAAGAAGCAATTCTTCAATAAAAGTATTTTTAAATTAAACTTGCAATACTTATACAGGGTGTGTATAAATTGGCGGAAGCGCTACACGTGGCGATGTTCTTCGTAAAATCGAAAATCTTGATACAAAAATATTGTACCATGCTTCCTATGGCCTCAGGAACCATTTAAAGAAAAAAAAAAATTGGCAACATTGCATACATTGATTTGCGTTTGGACATTTTTTTATCAGCAATAATTTTTACTTAGGTATTTACAATTTTTGTTCGAACTGGAAGCCTTCAGTTCGTAAACATAGCTGTAAACTTTTGGGTATCGTAAAACACAAACTAGAAATAATTACGAGAAAAACAGCAATGACAGCTAATGATACTGTTGCCATATGTATTATTTTCATTCAAATCAGTGATTTACATATTTTCAACACCAAGTTTTTAAAGGAAGAACACAATACCTAGGAAAAAATACTATTCGAAATTTATTTTTATTCCAAATTGCAGCTTTTTCATTTGCAAGTATTAAATAATAACAATTATTAAAGGACTAAATGTCAAAACTTTGAGGACCTCTTGCAGACACAGCAAGCATGGTACAACATTTTCGTATTAAGATTTTTGACTTAGAATTTTACGAAGCGTGTAGCGCTTCCGCCAATTTTTACACACCCTGTATATATTTGATAAGGTTAGGAGATTACGTAGCATTAGGTTAAAATGGGGAGGAGAAATAATGGAGAGACGCATAACAAGGCTATTCCGCAAAGCATGTACAGAAAAAAAGATACCTGAAGACTGAGAGAAAAATGAAATTATACCACTACATAAAAAAGGAAGCAAAAGTAAATGTGAAAATTATAAAGCTATTTGTCTAGCATCGACATTATATAAAATGTACACAAAAATATTAGAGGGAAAACTAAGACATGAAGTGGATAAGAAAATGGAAGCAGAATAGGCAGCCTTCATAAAAGGAAAACAAACACAAGATCATATAAGTATAGTTAGAAAAATAATAGAGAGCAAACGAACAAAGGAGAAAATTATATCTAGCATTCGAGGATCTATAAGCTGCATTCGATACAGTACCAAGAGAAAAATTGTGGAACTGCCTGGAAGAACTAAAGGTCACGGAAAAACTTACTCGGGCAATAAAAAGTGTCTACAGAAAAGTTATAGGGGAAGTACGAATAAAAGGTAAATGTTCCAGGGAATTAGCATTACAAAGAGGAATTAAACAGGGCGATAGCCTAAGCCCCCTACTATTCAATATTTATATATGGACAGAACACTGAAAATTTGTAAAACAAACACACCGAAAGTAACAGTCGGATACAAAGATCTAAGGCACATTCACATACAGAGTATTATACGCAGATGATATAGTAATAGTGGGGGATAACAGAGAAGACACAGTCATTGAACCAGTGAAACGAAACAATACAACAAATGGGAATGGTAATAAACACGGAAAACAAAAATAATGAAAATAAATGATGCAGAAGACCAGCAAAACATTAAGTGCGGAGGACGTACTGGAACAAGTCACAACAATGGAGTACATAGGAACTAAAATAAGCGAAGGCGGGAAAATAGACACGGAAATTCTAAGCAGAACTAGAAAAACCTCGAGAATATACTACCAATTAAGTAAAACATCTCTTGGGGAAAAAAAATCAGTATAGAAACAAAAACCATAATCTACACCACGGTTGTAATACCAACTATGTTGTATGGTAGAGAGACATGGCCCCTAACAACTCAACACGAGAAGAGACTAACGGCAGCTGAAATGAAATTTAAGAAAAATCGAAGGAAAAACCAACAGAGACAAGTGCAAAAATAAAGACATACAGAAAAATCTAAAGCAAAAACCAGTAATCCAAAGTATAGAAGAAAAACAGCTAAAATGGTATGGGCACGTAGAGGATGCCGCGGGAAGCATTGACAAAGAGTAACGGAATCAAGGAGGTATGGGAAGACGCGGACAGGTAGACCAACAACCAATATGGAAAAAAAAATGAACAACTAGCCCGCGAACGAGGGAGAACAGTCAAAGAGATGAGGGCGATGACGGCAGTCAGGAAGGAATGAAAAGGATGGGTTGGAGAACCCTCAAAAACCGACGCCATAAGGCAAAAGGCGATAGAAAAAGAAGAAGCATTAGGTTAAGTTAGGTTAGGCTATGATTTAAACTCTTTAAAATAGCATTATGTGTCAAAACAGTGTATGTACTCACATAAGTCACAAAGAAAAGAAATACGCGCTCTTTTGACAACTGTACAGTTTAGAAGCACCTTACAACAAAACGTGTACAGAAATTTGAAAAAATATTCTTCATTTATAACTATCCTCGCGTCTCCGTTCTTCAACTTATGGCAAACGAACACCAAATTCTTTTTCCTATCGAAAACCACAAGCGAAACGCCATTCGCGCTCTTTAGATGTAAATAGATTACATCGAAATTTTTATCGTACACCGGTATTAGTTTCCGCATTTTGCTTTTTGCACTTCGCTGCAGAGTTAAAATCATTGCACATGCCTCCGTTGGGGCACGCAAGAAACTGAGTGACGCAAAGTTGAGAAACATTTATTAAAACCAGTATTCGCCAGGCAATCTTATCGTGTGTAATCCAGTAATCTAGATAATTATAAGTTAGTTATGTAAAGTGATAAGTCATAAAAATAATATTTGCATGGCATTGACATTGATAAATAAATTGCGATTAACTTTGCGACACAAACTTTTAGAATAACGAAGAATGATGAGTATTACTTGCAAAGAGAAACATTTGTAACGTAATTAATTTTTTTCATTCAGCGTTGGTTAATAAAAAGCAAACGAAGATGGAGAAATACCAATAAAGGTGAACTGTAATAAATTGTTGAATGATGTGATTCAGGGTTAGTCGATGTATACTATGGTGGAATATTTGAAAGTATGTGGACCAAGAAATTGGGCGATTTTAAATCTTAAATATTTATTATTTATACACTTTAGTTTAGAGGAAAGAACAGAATAAGAAAAACCCTGAGGGCATCATCTAAAACTTAAGAAGTGTCAAAGAAGGGGTTCCTAAAAGGCTTCCGATAGTTCTATACACAATGGCAAAAGTGGTTTGCTAATTGGGTCTATTGTTAAATAATGTGGTGTAAATAGTGATACTTGGTTTATGTAACAATATTGATTTTTGGAAACTTTTTGATGCTACCACATACAAAGCATTAGGAGCAACAACTCTGATAATTTGAAGTTTTCCTTAATCATTTCGATAATACACAACACTTGAGTTAACGAATTTATCACCAAAAATTGACGTTTCTAAGCTTTTATACTAAACAAATCACGATTAATCTTTGAACGTACAGTTCACTCGGTAGGCTAATGGTGTTTAATCGATCCCAAGCAAACAGAATTTTATCTTAATGTACAGATCACCATCAATCACGGAAAACAAAACTAAATCAAGAGTTTACGAAGTTCTTGACAAGAAAATTAAAACAAAAAGTTGGACACAGTTTAATGAAACTAAAAAAACAGAGAGATTTATAACGTTTTTAAACCTTTTTCCTTTTGGAAATTAGTTTTCAAATCCATTTGCTTAACATTTTCTTATCCATCGTCATATCAGCCACAACAATACAGTTTCATCCTTAAATTGTATTTGTTCTAACTTGCTAATATAAATGATACACAATTTATCACAAACAATTTACTACAAATTCATAAATCTTGTTCCACATACGTTTCAACCGACTCAATATCCTTGTCCAGTATATCTGTACAGGACATTCTAATCAATCCGAAACGAAAAACGCGGAAAACAGTTGAATGTCTTTAAGCGACATCTTGGAAATCTGCGATGCTTGAAAAGAAATGAATGCGTTGCATTTGACAGGAATAATTTCGATTTCATTAGCAGTAGCAGGTCTGATTGATTTAATAATAAAAATTGAACAACTTCACTGAAAAATGTAGTTTATTTGGATCGTGTTGGTAATGACATTCATCTAACATTTATGAGCCATGGAGAAATCATTACTGAGTGTGCTAAAATAACATGCACACAAAAAGCTTTAGACGTGCAAGCCATGGACCAACTAGACCTGGAGGACTAATTTATTATATTATTTATTTAATTATTTAAAGATTATTATTATTATTATTATTTAGACCTGTTCAAAAACAATTTAATCAAAACGCAACAAGTTTAATGTAAAACACCACTTACACCTGTAAATACTCATTCTATTTACATATCTTGCTAATGTAATTAATGTGATCAAATTATTATGTAAGTAAACAAGATTACAAGCACTATAAACCACAATGTTTTTTGTTACTATTTCAAGCTATATGGTAGCAATAATCTAGCTAAAGCCTTTTTTTTTTGTTTGAAAATACTAGTGGCGTAATATAGCTTATAGTACAGAATACAACATGATTTATTGTTATCAAATTTATATTTTTATAACCCATTTTACGTAAAACAGTATTCTACTGCCAGTAACTATCTAAAACTTTAGGTGTATGACTTCAGTGGTTTTAAAACTGTTGAGATTCACAAAATCAACGTAATTTAATAGTAAAGGTATCGTGGGACGTAGTTTGAGAGCTACTGTATTAACTAAACAGTGAAAGATCAACAATATCCCTAAGGCAATAAAAAAGCATATAGATTATTTTTATAAAGATTAATACAAGTTTAATGATCTCTATAGTAGATCACCTTAAAAAATTTCAAGACTATACATATAACATTGCAATGTTTTTCAGAAAAAAATCGATTGTTTTGGGATGTTCTTTTTTATTTCTGAGACTGTTAAAGACACCTTAAGCCAGGGGTGGCGAACCTATGGCACGCTTGCTTATTGAAAGGGAACGTTTGGAGGAAAAAATAAATTATAATGCCTGGCAAACAATTCCAGAAGAGTTCAAATCTTTAGAAAAATTAGCGTCGGCTGTTTTAACTACCTATATTTTCTTCCACAAATGCATGTGTCACTGTTTTCACAAAACAATTTTATAAAAAGTAAATTCGGAAATACATTAACGGATGAATCTAGTTCAGCAAGCATTTTATTAAAAGCAATGAAATACCAACCTGATATAAAAACCTTAACAAAAAGCATTCAACAACAAAAATCGCATTAAAAGCTCATATTTTTATCCTCATTGTAGTACCTACTTAATTAATGTTGTTTGAAAAGTAAACACATGCAAGGTGCAATTATTATTTTTGTCTAATTATATTTTTCTATCGGTAAAATATTTAATATTTCTTTTAAAATTTAGTTATGTATCTTTAGTTGTTGTTTAATTAAATTTTCTATTAGCAGTCAATAAAAAATATTAATTTAATACAAATATTGTACTGTTCATCTCCTCACAATCAGTAATGTTTTTTTCCCATTCATTGCAAAATCTACCTAGCACGTCAGCTTTTCAAAATGTGAAAATGTAGAACATTTGGCACGCGGACATAAAAAGGTGGTCGCCACCCATGCCCTAAGCAATGCCTTTCCACCTTTGGTTAGTTTAGAAACGGCCAAAGTATTTTTACAGCCCCTCAATATTTTGAATACAAATTAGGTATTCTGGAATTGTCTGAACGCGTCTTGGAGCCGATTTGTACGTTCAACCTTGACAAATTTGGCAAAACTTTGTGTAAATTCAAAATTCAAACGATTTTCGAACAAGTTTTAAATATTTTACGATCAATATTTCAGGGTAACACAAACAGTCGACGTTTTGTAAATTAGGCAAACTGCCAGGAAAACTAATATTGTATTCTTTTAGACTGCATTTTTGTAATCTTCTGTTGTATTATCTATTATCATTATCTATTTATTTCAGTTCCGGTGAAGCGAAATTGTAAAACAAACATAACGAAGCTAATGGGACCTTCACACAGCAAACAAATGAGTAACTTTGTAAATTATAGATGAGTAGGACTGTTAGCTACAACAATTTATATTTTGTTTAAGTAATTTTGAGCAAATAAAACTTGTCAATAGAGACACAATTTTAATACGCCCTTCGCATGCCAAGCTTCTCTATAACCAAAGTTAAAAATGCTACAGGCATTGTTACAGATCATTTCTTAAATTTTCTTTATGTACCTATACGATTTGGATGAAGTTAAAAGCTGCTAATTTATATCACTTTGTAGTTCGGATCTGCAATTTCCGCTATTCATCAAATATCCTCGCGCTAATAAAACAAACAAAACTACTAAAATATTTTACAACTTTTGCCATAAGTTTGAACCTCCATCGACCTAGATTGTCTTGAAATTTTAATGCAAGATAGGGCATAGCTAGCTTACTTATTGCTTTAATACTATCTTCTCTCTACTCTCAAGCGTCATTTATTGTTGACAGGAACTTGAATAATAAATTTTCCATTGTTAAGGAAATGCACAGAATGTAAGGCGTATCTTACTCGATCATAATCATGAACTGAGACAGAATTTTTTGTTCAAACACATTACTGAAATGTCTTTTGTGACTTAACAAAAATTAATAACAACAATGAGAATGTAAAAGCAGCTCTTTTTGGTTCATTTATGGTTCTAATTCCATCAATCACGTGAATTTTCATAGACTTTAGTTGAGATATAATGGAAACAATACCTCAACAATTTTAAATCGTCAAGCATTGATAGTCAGTAAATGTATTAAAAATATTATAAACTAAAGCAGACGTGATCCGGATCACATACATTCACAATTTTTGACATGCATTCTCTTTAAACCTCAAATATACAATATATGATAAGACGATAACCGTAAGTGTTCTAATCTAATTTGAAAGTGCGTCCACCTTAGTTTAGTGTTTAATAATGGCCTTTAGAAGGTAACTCATAATCAGTGATTATGTACTTAATCAAAAGATACCTCTTTAAACAAAAGTTCAAGGTACAAACTCCGCAAAAATATATGACAACAGTATAGATATAGAATTAAAAAATTGTGTTCCGAACCATGCAATCCTTAAAGAGCTAGAGTTCAAAAAATATGGGACTAAAATTAATGTATTAGCATTAAAAATATTCCGTCATCAGGGCCGGATTTGCCATAAGGCGACTCTAGGCAATTGCCAAGGGACACCAAGATACGGGGGGGCTAACCTATCTCATAAAAAAAAAACAACGAAATAATAATGAATTTAAAGAAGTGTTACCAGATGCGGGAAAAATTGATCAAGTCTTTTTTGAATTAAGAGTATAGAAGTGTTGTAACATTTTTGACAAAAGCTAGCGAATATATATGTCCTTTAAATTATTGTATATTTTATAATCACGGTTTAAAAACAGTTGACGGAGTCACTTAAAAATAATAACATGTTGAAGAACGCACCCACATTGATCTTAAAGCTAAACAAATCCTTTTTATAGTCGATTTATAGTTGGACTTACCTTCAAACTTCTCGTATAATTTGAAATCCAACTTCTCGGGAACAAATCTTGGTTTTGTTATTTTCGTTTCTAAGGCCAAAGTGAGTGATGTGACTTTTTTAAGAACCAGACTTTCTTCTTTTGTTGCTAGACTGCTTGATGGTACTGACATATGCCTCTTGTACTCCGGGTGTGCTAAAATAAAAACAAATACATGAGTTAATTGTTACACTACGAAGTAATATGGAACTATGACTATGTCGCCATTACCTCTTGTACCTACAATGAATAGTTCCATCATTTGTTAAAATAAACCTATCAAGTCTTAACCAAGCTTAAAGAGTATAAAAGTTCTTTGAAATGACCAACTATTTATTATTTCAGCATACATACAAATTTATTTATTTAAAAAAGTGTCTACCAAAAATTCTTGTGTAATGTGTAATTTTATTAGTTTTAAAATTAACGTTTTAAATCCTATAAAAGTTGAAAAACAAATAAAAGCTTTTAGGAAAGTACACTATACTGAACTTTATTGTTCATTAAACGAATTTAACTACCAGAAATTCTTATATAATGTACAACTTCAATGTTCTATACCAGTTGAAGAAGAGAAAGAAGTTATTTAGAATAGACCATGGGAAGATCTTTATTTTTCTCTTTTAACTGATACAATTTGATAGCTTTATTGTTTATTATACAAACCACGAAAGTATACAACAAGGTGAGATTCACAAAATAAGTTTGTTTTAATTTCCTTTGATGCCAGTTTTTAATACCAAAAGATTTCACAACCTAATTCTGATATTAAATTATTTTCTCTTTGGCTCTCGCGAGAAGAACATCGTAAATTATATTTAAAAACGGATGTAAACTTATTTATTACTTTCTTGTTTTCAATACAGCCATTAAAAGCTCAAAAATATAAGTTTTAGGCACTCAAGGATCTCGCAGCATTATTGAAACAAGTTTTTCCATCAAGTCCCTAACAAACTTTTGGACTCCGGATATTGTGGCGAAGCACATCCTAAAATATGTTTATTAAGTGCCTGTCAATTCCCTAGCGTATAAACTTGCAACATGGCTTACAGTTGGTATTTATTAAAGACATAAAGAGCAGAAATGATAGTCTGAACATGTAAACATACTAAACATTAGATATATTTGTCAAAAACTGGGGAAACAATTTTTCAACGTAACTTTAACTGACTCTAGCTACAAGCTTGATGAGATGACAGTTTTTCTCACGGACATTTTAGCGGGAGCTTTGTTGTATAAGGAGATTGTTACCGCGTGGTTCCAATAAATTTTACTATCGCTTTAGAAACGACCAATATAACGCATCTATATTTAAAGCTGCAAAATCTTGAAGATTGATAGCAAATTAAGCTGTTTTTTGCTTGTAGAATATATTGCAAGATTACCGCTATTGAGTCGTAGAAGCTATTGTCCCCATCAAGTGGGTTTTGTGCTAATGCCCTTATAATAAAAGCTGCAAAAACTCTAAAAGAAGTTTGTGTGAGAGAAATTATGCAGAAAATCTCTACATGCATTATAATTGAGGTTAACTAAAAGCCGACAGTACACACTTTCAACAATTGTAGTTGATAAACCTTACTCAAAATTAAAAATATAAAACACATAAAAAAAAAACTTTCTAACTTTCATTAACAGCCACCACAAACATTCCCAAGTCGCTTCTAAAACGGTTCACTCTGTATATATCTCGCACGAGGGCTAAGAATTAAACTACACCACAAGCGGTAGGCAACTTTCAACATTGCATAATTAATCTAGTTTGTTTGAGTTAACGAATGTGTGTGACATATATCACTGTTAACAACTATAAACAGGTTTCAGCCAAATAATTAAATCCATTATTAATCCATTAGCAATCAGTTGCGATTAGTTAATAGGCAGCAATTTCCCACTAATGCGCGTGAAACCCAGAATTTAAAAAAATACCAACCCCATTAGCTGCATAGAAATGTAACAAACAAACAATTTTTTCAATAGAAATTAATGAATTTAACTAAATACTAACCGAAAAGTCTGTTCCAAGAGGAGAGATTAAGAAAGCATTTCGAAAGAAACTTGGAAGAGGCGCAATGGGGCTTTAGAAGCACGCAGGATCTAATTTTTTCGTTAAGACAGTTAAGTGAAAAAACAATGGAACATTCAAAGATGGTTTACTTGTGCCTTATCTATTTTTCTAAAGCCTTCGATAGAGTGCCAAGGGAAAAGATCTGGAAGATATTAAAACAAAGGTGAGTGGGAGAAGGATTATTAAACGCCATCAAAAGTTTATATAAGAGTAGTAAAAATAACAGCAGTTCCCAGGAGTTTATAACAACAGAGGGAGTAAGACTAGGAGGAGTCCACTGCTCTTTATAATTGTTATGGATAAAATAATTAAAGAATGTAAACAAAACACAAAGAAAGCCCACAGGGGTTGGAATAAACTAAATATCTTTAGCAGAAGATGTGGTGCTACTAGCTAAAAGCGAAAAGGACTTGCAACTCAATCTAGACGTATGGGCAGATACATTAAGTAGATATAATATAAATATTAACATAACAAAGACAAAGGTTATGGTTATAGCGGAAAATCATGAACCAGTTACAATTATGCTAGACCAAAAAAAGATAGAGCAGGTAGCAAATTTGAAATATTTAGGAACAATAATTGCAGAAAATGGTAAATTGAAAATAGATCTGAATAACAGAATAGAGGCAGCGACGAAATGAGATATCAAAAGAAACGAAGACGCGAGTTTTCAATGCAGTGTACGTACCCACTCTCTCACGTACAGTTCAGAAACTTGGACACTCTCAAAAACAAAAACAGGAAATGAGATTTCTGAGAAGAATAGAGGGATGTAGACTGATCGATCAAATCAGTAACGAAAAAATTCGAAACCTAGGAGTAATACAATCTTGGTTTCCGGGTTTGGAACCGCGTCTTCTATATTTAGAAGTAGTTGACGTTTCGACCATTGTGTCTTGGTCTTTTTCAAAAACGACTAATTTGTGAAGGATGTTGCTGGGTTTATATATCCAGCTTGTGGAGGCGTGGCGTTCCGCTTGATGGGTTTGTTCTGCCTCAGTGATTTTGTGAAGTCTGGTTTCCAGATGTTTGGGAGTTGTATGCCTGTGTCTCTGTTGTAGTTGTTTGGGTTCTTGATGATTTCCAATGATTCTCGATATAATCTTGGCCAGAAATGGTTTGCGCGGGCCAGTAGTTTTGTTTCTCTGGCCCGCGCAAACCATTTCTGGCCAAGATTATATCGAGAATCATTGGAAATCATCAAACATCAAGCGGAACGCCACGCCTCCACAAGCTGGATATATAAACCCAGCAACATCCCTCACAAATTAGTCGTTTTTGAAAAAGACCAAGACACAATGGTCGAAACGTCAACTACTTCTAAATATAGAAGACGCGGTTCCAAACCCGGAAACCAAGATTGTATTATGGATAACGGCCGCGAAAGCCTCAAGAATAAAAACCTAGGAGTAACAGATATTAAGAAAAAGATGGCTTGGACATCTACTACGCATGCCAGAAAGTAGATACGCGAAAATAGGATGGAAAATGCAGATGGAAGGAAAAAGAAATAGAGGAAGACCAAGAATAAAATGGGAAAAAAGAGGTGAGGCAGAGACTAAAAGAAAAAGGAGTCAGCTGGAGAGATGTGCCACAATTAGCTAACGATAGGCAGGAGTGGAGAAACAACACGAAATAGAAAAGCATACCTCGACACCGAAACCTACAAGAGGAACCGATTAAGAGGAAGAAGAAGAAAATGACTGTTCCAAAATTATTAAAATTTGACACAAATTCTAAGGAAAATCTAATTTTATTATACACAATTGGACCTACATTAAAATAAAGCATCTATTTGAGTGATTTTGGTGCAAAAAATGACACCGTACTTTTTATTGTATAAGGAAACTTTTAAGTGCTTCGTCTAAGGCAATAAAGTATAACAAATTATGTCCATAACTTAGTGCTCATTTTAATCTACTAATAATTGTTGCTTAAAACTAATCCCTCTTTACTGAAAACTTTTCATGTTCCCTATTAAAATAGCAATAATTATGAACATTCAGACTTCTCAGACTTCAACTTATCTTTATTAAAGTATGCTAAGATGTTCATCTCCAAAATGGGTAATTATTGTATTGTTACCTCAGAATATTAATTATAACTTCAAGTTCAGGGGAATTCTCGGTACAATTTAACTCTCAACAAGCGGTGCTTTAAACTTATTATTATTATCATTATTATTCAAGAAACAAATTAACATTACCGTTGAGTGCTTTGATACAAGTCTACAATTAAAACTAACTATCGTTCGTTGAGATTCACAAAGTGTAAGAACGTACAATGTGTTTCACAAATTATTTAAGAGAAATCAAACAGAATATACTTTGAGTTTTGTTTTAAGTTATAGGATTTGGTTCTTGTTTGACTAATTTAAAGCAAATTTCTGGTTAAAGCGAATCCAGTATTCACTGGCAGTCAAAACTTTCGATTTTGTAAGGTTTACCACCCTACAATTATAAATAATTTATGTGTTGCATTTAAACCAATTCGTTGTTTTTTAATTAGGCGTTTTTCTATTACCCATTTTAGTTAACAATGTAATTATTAATTGAAATACACAAATTGTTTGATTATTTATATGATTCATTTTTATAATAAACAAACCGTTGAACAAGCTATGAAGGATAATAGAATTTTTACGAGTTCTATTCGCTGTATTACATCGTCTTATTTCATCACAATCAAAAACATTTGTTTGTTCACAAAACAACCAGAAAACTTAGTAAATAAATATGTGTATAGACGAACTGATTAATTCTGTGTTTGTTGAATAACATACGCAAGCACAGGTTAATCATATATTGTCAACAATTTGATTAATTTGTTATCATGTTGGGACATAAAATATAATAAGTTTACATCATATTTTTTTTGTTACTAGGAATTGTTTTGGTAAAAGCATCTATTTGATTGACAACAAAAATGTGCTTAATCAATAATAAGTGTTTTTCTGAGGTAAATTAATTTACAAAATTGTCAAAAATAAATTACAAATTTGGTATATCATTTTGGAAAAAGCTTTGGAGATATTTCATGAACACAACTTTCAGCTGTAACTGATTTGAAATATTCAGATCAGCTCCAATAAAATATGTAAACGACTGACGATCGCTGCTTACATCAAAATCTGCGTTCAGAACATGATTACAGACAGAATGACAGTATTAAATTAGATTTTAGCATATTTATTATTAACAACTACAGGGAGTGTCGCTCAATACACATTTTAAATTTTTTATCGCGTCCTTTTTCTTCTGTCACATTACAGTGTTATTAATAAATAATGACCATTGAGACATGACATGGAGTGACTTTTTTCAGCTCATTAAAGTGAAAAAAAAAATCGATGGGCTAAGAGCATACGTACGAGTGCGTTTCGAATAAGGTTAATCTTTCTCTGGTATAAGTTTGTCGTAGCTAAGTAAATATTGTTTAATATTGAATCTAATAAGAGTTTTATGTAATATCATGACTTTTCGAAAAACGTTATAAGTCCAGATTCCTAAAAGTTGATTTGAAAACCTTAAATTTAGCAAAAACGTGTCAAAAAATCTAACGCATTAGAACGATTTTAAAGTATGATTTTGGGAACTTATTTTTGGTTCATGTTGTGGTTTGATCAATAATTAATAGACAAAACTTAAAGCAAAAATAAATAGTGAAAGATTTTTGTAACCCAAGAGAGCCAAATTTACGTACTATAGGTACTTTAGAAAAACTTTGCCCTTTATAGTTTGTTTTAATGATTGACGTATCAGCTGACGTTATCACAAAAATCAATCAATAGGTTTTAAAATCTGTTGTTAAGGTAAAATTTCTGATTTGCTTAAATGACAAAGAAAAGTATAGCCTAAAATTAATTTAGATAAATAGTCAAAAGTTGACAATAATATTATCGGCTTTATTAATTGTAAATATGTTCAACAACGTTTAGGCAAACCATAACGACTACCAGCTTATTGAGAAAACGATTAAAAATATTTTTTGAAGGTCATCAATATTTTTTATAACTTCCCAAGTGTATATCCTAGAAACATGGGGAAAAATGCAAGGGCATGGGGATACATATAGGAGAAACCAATATATACACTCTCCAATTTGCGGACGACCAGGTGCTGGAAGCTCTGGAGATGGATGCCCTAAGAAGATCGTGTAGAATCTCCAGACTAGATAGAGTACCGAACACAACAATAAAAGAATTAATTGGACTGAGGGAAACTATAATACAAGAAGTAGAAAAACGACAACTAATTTGGTACGGACATGTTAGAAGGATGGCAGACCATCGACTGCCAAAAGTAACGCTTGACTGGATCCCTCTTGAAAGGAGAAAACGAGGCAGATCCAGGAAGACGTGGAACGAGGGCATTCAGAGAGCTATGAGTGAAAGAAATCTGCAAAAGGACCAGTGGCAGGATAGGAAGGGTTGGAGGAACAGTCTGGGGATCGGACAGCGCCCACAGACGCTATAGAACCGATTTATATCTAAATATATTTAAATTTTTAAAACACAATATTTTGTACCGGAAAACTTTTGGCGTGCTTCGTTAATTTTGCTAAAATATTTTTAATAAGGCACAATTTACTTTGGCATTTTATGTACGAATTTAATAAACCTAACTATGTTATATCAATGTAATTTTTAGAGTCACAAAAGTTTTCGAGGATATGACGTTCAAAGGATGTTCAGCTTTCATGTTTACAACAATCACATTTTGGGATAGCCCCAAATACAGAAAAATGAAATGATACAATCTAGTGTCACGATTAATTTGTGGAAATCAAAATTAAGAGCTGGCTTACTTAAAAAAAATTAAGTGTTTACAACATATTTAATCGACCTTGTGATAAGGTAGTGATGAGTGTTCTGTTATCAGATTGTGCTTACCACGAGTATTATAATTTTGGTAACCTAGTCTCAAACCTCTTGGGTATTGCCCTGCCAAGGTTGTGCTATTTTTTGTTTATAAACAAAGCATAAGGTACGCAGTTAGTTTTCTTATAAATGTCATTCGTTCATCACGATGTCAGAAGTCACGAAAATTGAGTATTGAGCTGTTACAAAATTTCTTACTCGCCAACGTCTTTCTCCTCAAAGCATCAAACTTCGACTGATTCGGGTGTACGGGGACAATTCCCCGTCTTATTCTGTCGTAAAAGATTGGTCAGAACGGTTCTGAATGGGACAAGATTGCTTGGAAGATGATGCAAGACCGGGAAGGACTGTGGAAGTGGTGACGGACGACAACATTGCCCTTGTTGAGGTAAAAGAATGTGCTCGATCCTTTTTGGAGCTCTGTGGAAAAAATCCTGTGAACGCGTTGAAGACAATTGTTACAGGGGATGAAGCCATGGTTCTCTACTATGATCCTTTGTCCAAAAAAGAAACGATGGAATGGAGACGAAAAGGAGAAGCACCACCAAGAAAGTTCAGGGTCTGTCAGTCGACAAAAAAGGCGAAGGCTACGATCTTTTGGGATTGTGAGGGCATTCTTCTCATAGATTTTAAAGAACGCAACACCACAGTCAACGTGGAATATTATGCAGCACTCCTGCACAAATTACGACCAAATATTCGGGAGAAAAGACGTGGGAAACTGACCACAGACGTGCGTTTACTGCACGACAATGCCCCCGTGCACACTACTGGAATTGCTGAAGCCGCAATTCGTGACTGCGGTTTTGAACAAATCGATCACCCTCCGTATGGTCCATATATGGCCCCCAGTGACTATTACCTGTTTGGAAATTTGAAAAAGGACCTTCGCGGGCGCCATTTCAGTGACGACCAAGAGGTGAAGGCTGCAGTTTGGGCACATTTTGCAGGCAAACCGAAGGCATATTTTTTTAGGGGCATCGAATTCTTTCTAAAACGATGTAATAAGAACATTGATGTGAAGGGGGATTATACTGAAAAATAAAATTTAATTTTGAACCTACTCCGTTTGTTTCATAGTCAGACCGGTAAATTTTGGCGCTCACCTCGTACGACCAAAAACTTGGTAGGGTAATTAAAAAATTTTAATTTAAATTAGCCTTATTTTTTATGCGATTTAAAAACATTAATGTGAAAAAAGTCCTCAGTGTCTCAAATCAAAGGAGCTTACACAAATTTCTGACACTTAAAAAAGTCTTAAATGTACCAAGTGCTCAGACAGGACATTCAGGATGGATGCTAAAGACATACGCACAAATCGCCAAAGTTAAAAAAAAAAAACCAGTTTATTCCTGAAAAACACACTCTAAAAATTATCAAAACAATACTTCAAAAGTACACAATATAGATAGTAATTTTTTTATCTGAATGCTATTAAAAACAACTTATAATCTATTGTTTTAATTACAAAGAAATCGTGCTTAAAATGGAATAAAACACGATAAAGAATTAGTTTTAATTAGAACGCAATTTTTTAAACGACTTCAAACTAATTTTTTAAACGACAATTATTATTCGACCGTACTCTTTAGCTAACTATAATAATATTTGGCAGGATAATTATTATGCTAAATAATAAAGTGTTTTGCAAGGCTCGCCTTTGTATTTACTTAAAAACCTTCTTAGAAGAAAGTCAATGGCGGAAATTTAATTAATTTTTACCTGACTTTATGAAGATTCATCAAGGGTCTATGAAAAACGACAAGTAAAAAAAGGGTAACAGCTTCTCTGAGATTGTTTTTATAAACGTTCGTTTATTTTATATTTGTAAATGAATAATTTGATAACAATTAGTGATTATAAAAACCAGGCCCAGTTATGACAAAATAAGGTTGAGTATTGTCTGCAATTTATTGTATATCGTTTTAACTAATTTATTCTACATTTTTGATTACTTTCAGTATTGAAGAAAATATGTCCGTTATCAAGTTTGTAAAAAGGTGATGGAAAACTGCACTTTACAAACAAGTTGTTCTGCCATTTTCTGTATTTGATCGTTAGATATTTAAAGCATTTACGACAAATAACGATTTTTTTTTTAAATGCAAACCGTTTCTTGCAATGAAAATATTAAAGAAGGTTCAATAGAATGTTTCAAGTAAAGTAAGAGTATTAGATTGTATAACTACATACGAAACTTATTATGGAACAATAAATACTTGTTTCGCTAAATGTTTATTAATAATTCTATCAAGCAATTTTTATACAAATGGTATTAGCTGTGAAAGAAATAACATGAGATCTGTTTCGTAGTATCACATTACTCCTTCAATCGGTATTTTCTTAAATATCACCGACTGTTCACGGTCTATATTTCACACAACATGAAACTCATTAATTCACACATAGAAGTTAATGTTTAAAAATGACGTAAAAGTAACGTTTTATTAAACTTACATCTGTTTATAAATTACCGGCCTTAAAATTTACAAATTGGAACAAATTTTTGTAAACTAATTACCACATTTAAGTTAGTCTTATAATGCAGGACTTGTAAATGTATAAATTTGATACAATCATGTTGGTATGATTATTTTTAGGAATAAAAGAGCATGTTCCATTTAATTATTTTTAATGAGGACAAATTTTGAAACAAATTTTTGAAGAAAGAAATCTAGTTTCGATGAAATGTGCAATTTCAAATTGGGGATTTTTAGCAAAATTATGAAATTATTTTTATTGGTTTGGTACTTTTCCAACATCTAACGAAGTAAACTGTACATTAAAGCTTTTTTTTTTTAAATTTCAGATCCATACCCTTTTTCATTCTTCATATATTTTTAAGTCCCGGTCTTAATCAATCACCCTGTATAAACCATGTAAAATTAATTGGAAAAACTGATCAATAAAACATTGACTTCATACACATAATTGTCATCAAACATTAACCAGCTTAAGGTAACGATTTATACATTTGCATAAATACAGACTAACAATTGTTTTGTCTTTGTATTTCTAAGAATTGCAAATTTTGCTATTCGTTGTTACAAAGATTTTACAATGCCAATTATATTAATTATAGCCATTCTATGAAAAAACAAATTCTGAAAATAATATAGCGAATTTATTTTAATACATTATAATTAATTAGTACATTGTAATTAATTTCTCTCCCATTAATTGTTCTCTAGGTACAACCACTGTTTTTGTAGGAATTAAGCATGTCAAATATAATTAAAATATAATCAAAGCTAATTAAGCAAATTTTTGTCTCTAATTTGGCTTTCAAAGATTAGATTTGGTGCAAATTTGATGTTTTTCAATGTAATTTTAACTGATACGAAAGCAAATTTGTTCTAATTATCATTCGATCGGTGTTACACGTTTAGAAATTTAATAACCGTACAGAATAATTATTATAATCTTCTAATACTATTCAGTTTATTAACATATCCTTGTTGTAACGTTGAATAATTATTTTCATTAGACTAAATATAATAATTGCATTTTAACTACACTCTTATTTAATTATAGCGTAAAATGCATGCTCTGAATCAGTGCTGTTATGGAACATGTAATAATAACGTTAGCAGGGAAATATTATCTTACCAAATAAATGTTTTGCTTCAAGTGAAATGCAACAGATGTTTATTTTAAATTCAGATCAGATTTTTCTTGTTCCCCATCAAGATAACTTTTCAAAAATTACGAAAATAACCAGACCATGTTGTAATACAGCTGTTCAATTGCTATAATTGTATTAAAAATTCAGTTATTTTGAAAATGCACAGAATAACGTTGCTCCAAGATAAATTTTATTTCACAAAAGTGTTGTATTTTTTTTTGTAATGTTTAGTACATTTATTTGGGACATGCATACATCATAAAACTAGAAGAAAATTTTTAAGTTGTTTATTGACAATGAACTATGAATTCCAAACTTTATAATTATTCGATTGTATATTATGCTATATAAAATGTGCTTTTCTAATTCGTGCTCTTTTGCAACACCCTGTACGATTTTACTGTCTAGTTTTCAATTAACATTACATTCATTAAAACATGTATCTTTAACTCTGCCGAGACTAGATTATATTAAAAGCGGTTTTATTATTTAAAACTTGAACGCTATTAGATAAGATTAAATTTTAATTAACTCTTTGATTAATTGTGCCGTCAAAAAGAATCTTTACTCACCAGAACCATTAAAAAATTAGAGCGTAGCAGCGTAAAAATTTAAATACAAAATGAGTTGTTAACCAAATTAGTCTCATTTAAATTTTAGGTTCAACTACTTAAATTACAGCGTGCAAAAATAGCTAATTATGTTAATGTTTAAAAAATTATGAAAATCGCATAATGCAGAATTTTATAAACTTCCTCGTTATTTTTGGCAATTTGCCTAAATTAAAAACATAAGAAAATACACGATCTTAATTGCAATAGATATGTTAAACTGATTGGCTTATCTGTAATTCGTACTATTTTAATCTTATCAATTTCCATTCAACTCTGTAATTTTTAAGTTTTCTTTTGTCATTCCAATTTTTATATAAAATATTTATACGCAATTTTGTTTATATTCAAAATTATGTGATTATATCTCTGTAGACAATTTTAAAGAACTACATATTACATCCTGTTCTTTTAGTATCTGCTTCTACCTAAATGTTTTGTTTAGAGAAAAACGTGTACAGGGTGGTCCAAATTCGATGGGATTACATGGGTATCTCGCTTAATAGTCGAGATAGAGAAACGGTTTAATTACGAAGAACGCGCAGTTTTTTTAGGACAAACTCAAAACCGTTTTCAAATATATTTTATAATTTCCGGTTTAGAGTTATTAAAGATAAAGTGTTTTTTGTTATATTTATAATCTGTCATATCTCCCTTATTGTATTAAATATCAAAAAATTTGCAAAAATTATTTTTAGATATTTTTATGTGGATTTTGATTTAAAAAAAAAATACGCTCGCCGTTAAAAAGTTATGACACAAACTCACCTTTTTTTAAATGGAAGCTATAGTTGGCTATGACCTATTTAAATTCGTTATGTTTTTCTTATTCCAAATATATAAGGGTTGATGTATTTATTTTCAATAATACGCAAGTTACAAAGGTTTTTTAATCGTTTTAAAGATGAGAAACAAAAAGTGTGCTGTGAAAACGAAAAAAAAAAAACAAGAAAAACCGGAAATGATTCAATATATTTGAGAACTGTTCTGAGTTTGTCTCAAAAAACTGCAGATTTTTGGTAATTTAATCGTCTCTCTATCTTGACTAAGTATTAAGCGAGATGCCCATGTAATTCCATCGAATTTGGACCACCCTGTACCTTGTGTTCAAAGAAATATTACCCTTTCGAGTATTTTATTCCCAAAAAAAAAACTATTTTAAACAATAAAAACGGCAGAAATTTTTGCTTACAATAGCATATAAAAATTGAAATTTTGATTCATCTTAAAAATACTTTTTTTCTCCAATCATCAAAGAAAGTTCTATAATTATTATTAATAATATAGCAAGGAATATTTTCCTGCTAAAACAACAATTATTGTAATACACTTCTAGAAAGAATTGTTATAGCAATGTAAAAATATTTTCAGTGTTTGAATAATTTAATCTGTAAGCAAGTGATTGCCTGCAAATCTTTGAACAGTGTTTTCCAAAAATTAGTTTTTCAGGAATTTTCAGGGTAAAATGCGTTATAACTAAAAAAGTATGCACAGTAGGACCTTGCTTACTTATTTCACAAATTTAAATATGCAGGTGTTTCTTAAATATTGCAAAAAAAACTGGGGGTAATTCCTTATCGAAAATTAAGGAGGGGAGCTTTTATTTATTTTTTCTTAGACGTCTCCTTGCGGCGTTACACCTCCCTAAAGGGTAGCTGTAAAATTAGGTTTTTATTTTATTTCCCAATCTACCAAATGTCATTCTCCCACACATCTCCAAATTCGAGAAATAATAAAAAACCTAATTTTACCGCTCTTCTTTAGGGGGTGTAACTCCGAGAAGAGACGTATAAGAAAAAAAATATACAAAATACCACCTTAATTTTCGATCAGGTATTACCCACCGAAGTTTTTCGCAATATTTAAGAAACACCCTGTATATATTTTAATATAATGAAGTATAAATAAGTTTAAGAATTTTTAGAAATTTTTTGAATTTTGAACTTTGAAAAAGTGTACTAATTTTCATTAATTTTTAGGGATGCCTTATGTTGTAGTACCATATTTAGCTTTAAAATGAGACAAGGAGAATTAATTTATCACAAATTACTTCTCTAGGATTATCCATTTTCATATTTGTAGGAAATTACTTTAAAAAAATAATAGGGTTTTCACTATTTAATTACTAAGGTAGGTAACAATACCAATAAAATATTTAAATCAATGAAACTAAAATTGGTTAGTAGGGTATCATTTTAATGCAAATGAACTTCGTTATTTATCAATTTTAATGGCCAATTTAATACATAGTGCATTTTTGTGCACGAAAAACACGGGGTCCATGAAAAATTCCATCAATAAAATGTGTAAAAAAAAAATTGGGAGTCGAAGAGTTTTGTTGTAACAAAACAAAACAAAAATTAGCAATTACTTAGTAACTTTGTATGTAATGGCATTTAATATTTGTGCAACATGATTAATGGAAACCTAATTTATTATTATCGAAACAAAGTAATCAGATTTTCCAGTTTCTAAAATGGCAGTAATATAGGGTACAACACGCTAATAATCTTAAATATTATATTATAAGGACTACTTCAGATCAAGTTTCCAACGTTTTTTTGTTGAAATTTTCTTTTTAAAATTTTCGTATTCAAATTACCTGTTGATATGCCGGCGTCAGACAGTCGCTTAGCAACGAGCGTGACTTTCTGTGGGGACCCCGCGGAAGACATATTATCCAAAGAATCTTCAGAGGCCACTTGAAAACTGCTATCCAAATCAAGACCGCTAAAAATTCCGCTCTCGTTCGTCAAATTATTTACATATTCGCCGTCCGTAAAAAAATTCTCTACATCGTTCCCACGATCTTCACCCCGGACGCACTCAACATTATCGGAAACGAACCAATCTTTCGAATCACTATCCAGGCTAATCTGGCTGGTTTTCGATACACCAAGCTTGCTGAGTTTTTTGTTAAGCTGCTGTTCCTTGCGAACCTTGTACTGGTTTAATTTGAAGCTGTTCAGAGGCAAGTGCAGGAACTCTTGCTGAGCCAAGTCCGGCACTTCCACATCGATGTTAACACTTTCTTCGCTGTAGTAGCACTGATTTAATTCCGTTGCAAATCCCACAGGTGTCAAGGGATCCGTGAAAACTGAATCAGAGCTAGACTCCGCACTTGGGGGCGTTATTTTTTGCGTTGTCTCGTTCTTCTCTGGCACTTTGTTTACTTTGCACCAAGAATCGGTCACTAACAAGCTGTTATCGCTCGATTTTTGCGCCGATTGGACATCGACATCCACTTTAAGCGCGTTGTCTAACCTTGCTTCTTTCAAAGGCGTCTTAACTGGTGTTGCAAGCTTTTTCGGGGCTGGTTCCTGCACTTTTTCCACTCTTAAAACCTCAGCTTCTTCGGGGACCACGCCAGTGAATTGCACCTCTTCGATTTTCCCGCGTTTCCCGCGCATTTTCATAAGGTTTTTCACCTTTCCTGGAGATTTTCCAGTCTTACTAGACTTCGCGTCGCCGCTTTGTAGGTTACCCATTGTGTATGTCCGTTAATTCGTGTGTATTGATGAACAAACGAACGTCTAGCGTGTTATAATTTAGTTATAGACGCAATTTTGAGTGTTTATCAACACTTGCAGGCGAACACAACAAGAAATTATCACTGTGCTTGCTTGTGCATGATTAGATATGAACAGTTTTTAGGAAGTATCTCCTGGATTTTCCAATTACACAATCTCTTAAAATCCTGGGATGAACTCATGCTTTTATCTACAAAACAAACATTGTTAGAGGTGAAATGAGGGCATGTGTCGGTTTTATTT
Source organism: Elmis aenea (assembly GCA_947652605.1). Classification (NCBI taxonomy): domain Eukaryota; kingdom Metazoa; phylum Arthropoda; class Insecta; order Coleoptera; family Elmidae; genus Elmis; species Elmis aenea. The sequence continues at coordinate 55,871,034 of OX393579.1, forward strand.
ATGTTTACAGCGTTGACATCCAAAGGACATCAATTTTTAGCTAGCGGAGGGAGCTGTGTCGTTTTTATTTCGTTGTCCCTCTAACAAGCACTAATAAATATAACTATTGCGTTCGGAACTGGTCAATTATTGTATATCACTTCCGTATAAAAATCACATTTTGGTGTAATACTGTTTGGGCGATGCCATTGAATTTACTGAATGTCTTCGCGTCTGCGCCTCTTCAGACGATCATCGATCCGGCTGTGAAGTTGCATTTACATTTTGTGCGGCCTTACGTACAAAAAGCGGTCGAAAATAGCAATTTTTATGGTTGATTTAAACCAAGGTTATCGCTATTCAGGTATCTAATTGTATGTGGAAGTTATCGCCGGTGATGAAGCAGTGTTCCAGTGCCTAACAATGGATGAAGTGGGGTGATGATAATGTATCGAATCATCCGGTGAATTATTTTTTGTACCGCAAATCAAAGTGTGCCACGGGGAATTTCCTTGTGATATCATAAGTAATTTTCTGTGTTGAATTGTTTAATTAATGTGCAAGTAATTTGGAATTCAAGACAACCGCGTGGGGTTATGTAACTCGTGAATGAAAATGAAAGTACCTATCGATTTTTAATATAGCAAACCCTACAAAGAATTTTATTCAGCTGTGAACGTTTAATTTCAAAAATAAATGACAAACTTTACTTCCTAATGTATTGTGGTCCTATGTGACTCAAAAAGCCCTTGAGTTGCTTGCAATTTTTTTTAAATTTATTGTTTCGTCCTTAACTTTTCTTCGTTAGTATTATTAAACTTATTGGGGCAGGTGTTCATTGCATCAAGAACCTCAAAACCAAATGTTTTTCAGAGTTATACGTGCCACTGGCCATTTCCTTCGGAAAAATAGGGGAAAAACTGAAAAGTTGAATAATAAAAGTAATTTTTGCTATCGCGTTGACTATGAAACCGTCAGAAATGGTTTGGTGAACATTTCTCAAAACCATTGCTTGAAGGAAAATTGCTGGAATACAATTTCTCGAAAAACCATTGCTCGAATGGAAAATTGCTCGAAAGGAAAATTGCTCGAAAAAATATTACATTTTTATAAATGCAAAATAATTAAATGTACCTATTAGAAAAGTTGTTTACATTTGTAAAACTCCTTTGGTACCTACATGTTACGAAGGTTTCTTATTTGTTGTTGAGATAAGCATTATGAATATTTGAATATAAGATAACAACATTATAGTTAGTAAGAGACCGAAATTAGATTTTCGCTATCTATTGGAGTAACCGAGATACCTCGTAAAACATTCGAATTTGATCCTCCCTGTACATACTGAGACTAAGAAAGTTTAGTAGTGTCAAATTTTTTAGCCCAGACCCAAGAAAACTATTGTCCATTGATCAGAACTTGACCTAAACATTAATAAAAGCGTTTAATTTTGAAATTCCAAAGTTAAACAAGTTGTAAAAGTAATGTAATTTGGATAAAGTGGCCTTAAATAATTGTAATTTTTTAAACCAATGTTGGATAATATTATAAAAGGATACTTTTGCAAAATGAAGGAGGCCTTTGGCCTAATGCTAACCTCATGAGCACTCGGTATATTTAGAAACTACCAAGTACATCTGATCTTTAGAAAAATAACCAATCTACAAGGAACAAGTTTTTGTAGAAGAAGTAATTATTAAAGACTTTATACGACATTCCACAAAGTCATTCAGCCTAAATATATTGAGTGTCATCAACTCAAAACCCAATTTATTTTTCAAAAAATAGTGCGTTTTGCTTGATGGTTTTTAACATTCTCCCTGGTACGTAGCTAAATTTAGGTAAGATACAATACTGATAATATTTGAGTTCACTTACCACGTGTTGGTGTGCTTCAAGCTCCAAGCAAATCCTTAGAAGAAGGCGTCCACTATAACTTGTTTATCGCGCCAATTACCGACATTTCAATAATTAAAATCTACAAATTAGTCGCTGATTATAAGTAATCAGTTGAGTCAAAGAACGGTCAAGCGTTAGCATACCCCGACGGCTCTTACTAAAATGTGCGAGAAAATAATGTATATCGTGACAAAAAATTATGTAACATCTCTTTGTAAGGCTCGGAAATATTAAAAAGAAATGTGGTGTTGCCCAATAGATTTCGGATAATTTTGAATAAAATTTTCCATTTCAAGAAACAGCGAGTTTCAAAATCAGAATTGTGTTTATCAATGCGCATATCTGGATTATAACATCGACTTCATTGTTATGCATGGCTTTACTAGAAAGTGTGAAACTTTACACACGAATTTTCTGGACAAAATTTAAATTAATACGCTGGGGATTATGAAAGTAACAAGTGGTAGCATCAGATTTGTGGCAAAATTTGTTTAACGAAATTAAAACACACTTCGTGTGGTTAAAATGTTAAATTCTAAATTGCACAGGAGGTTCAAGAAAAGTGTATAGGGCATGGGGATCTCGCAAACGATAACAGAAAGATATTTGGTTGAATTAAGAAAAATGTGAAGCAACCCCTGAACGCAGTCAAACATCCACATTGTTTTATGTAAGGGAAATTGGTCAACCAACTAAAATTATAATAAGAACTTAGCAGAACCATGCAAAAATTATTTACCATATTATTTGCATGTTTCATTTTTTTATTTAGCACAGATTAATACCAAAAACTGGTAATATGCGTGTTACTCCATTGGATATAAAGCAAAAAAATTTGATAGATATTTATGATAACTGTAAATAGGAAGAAAAATAGCAAATTTTCAAATAATCGTAAAAATGTTTGGTATTTTGCGCCGATTTTCTGTCAAACCTACTTAATAAGCAGGTAATAAATAAAAAATTGGCACTGCATAGTTTTGGCTTCAGCTATTTTATCTAAATTAGGCAAGACATCCTTCAGGTATTGCAAATTTTCTCTTATACAACGTAATCTCTACTTCTTACCTTTTAAGACATCCCCATTCGTTGCAGGCTTATTTTAAACACCCTGTGTATTTGTTTAGTAAATAAATTAATAAAAACCTGAGTGCCCCATAATAATCTCATAAGGTTGTTGACTTTTAACAAGCAACTATAAAGCAACATTTTCTTTACACTAGTTTAAAAAATATTAAAAGGTTTTGTTATATACATGGTCGCCTTCACAAATAAATTATAAACATGTTATTTTTGTTTGAAGTTAACAATTTTTGTTACAAAAGAATTACAGATTGTGATAGAAAGGCCCTGATAAGCGATTTTAAAATTAAAACAGCTCAAAAAAAGCATAATACAAGGCACCTATGGAACACTGCAGCTACATAATCTTACGTAAACGAATGTGCTGCCTCTGTCTTTACGTGTGTCGTGTCATGAGCTCTTGCAATATTTTTTATGTTGTAAGTGCAGTGTTAAATTGAAATAATTGGACAAAAAAACAACACAATTTATAGTTTGCAGTAGATTGAATATTAAATAAAGTTAACAATAATGGTTAATCAAACGTATAAAGTTGACAAGCAAAATGGATGTTTAAAAATTGTAGCCTTTTATTAGATCTTGGTTACTACAGTCGTGTTTCTGTTTAAAAGCTAGACAAAAAACGTTGCATATCTGATTAAATTATTGTTAAAGTTGACGACGAAAAAAGATTAAACAAGTTGTCCCTATCACTGGTACTACAGTCAATGTGTCTGTTTGAGCTGTCCAAAACCTTTTACGTAGCTATAGCGGTTTATAGGCAACATGTATAACAGTTTATTTGGAATAGGTTAAAGTTAAGAGAGCAAAATTTACGCGTTTACACTCCTATTGGCTCTCATGTAGGCAACCAAGTCAACGGACGTGTTGAACATATACTTTTAAATGAGATAATTTGTTAAGCAAAACTTATCAGAAAGGGTAGCCGAAATTTTTTTATTATCAGTTTGTTTTAGCATGCGTTAAGGAAGTGTTGCGAAAGTTCTGTTAAAAAAACGCGACGCGTATATATTGTAGTAGCTTTTAAGTCACAGTGGCCGATTGTTTTCCAGTAATAATTTAAAAAGAATTTAGTTATTGATATGGTGTATCACAAAAGAAAAGAGTGGTAAGGTAAGTCAGTTTGGGGCTAAAGGAATTACTAATATCGGGTGATTCCCCCGGCGCAAAACATCTACCAACTGCAAAATAAACGAATGTTTTAAAAAGATGATTGTTATTTAAGGCGGAAAAATATTTCTCGGTTATTAAGAAGACAACTGATCAAGAAAAGCTTTTTCTGTTACCGGTAAAATTACACGTCAAAGGTTTTCGTTACACGGTAATTAATATTTGTAATAAAATTTACAAAAAGGTCAATCGTTAATTCTTGATACATTTTAAAATTGTTATATAGTCAAAGAAAAACAAAAACAAAAGGATATTTACTGAGATATATAGCATTTTCCTTACCTTTTGGATACACTGTACCTATAAGGGTTTTTAAACCAATGATTGAGTTAAATAATTTTACTATTTTTCCGAAAAAAGTACATAAGCTGTACTCAGCTTTTTGTTAAATTTACGACGAAATAAGAGATCGGTCAAGTGATCACGGGTTTATGGAGTCTGTAATTTGCAGAGAAGCAAAGCTACACACCCACAATTTTTGGATTATGTCTCAAAATTGTGTATATGAAAGGGTATTAATGATTTTGGACGAAGTTTATAGGAAAATTAGGGTTAATTCGACGTAAACTGGGGCTGTTTTTGAAGCAACTTTCTCAAAAATACCCTGTTTATGTATACAAACCCACCGCTATTCTTAAACATCTTTATTTACAAAATGAAATATAATATAAATCAATTTTTTATATACATCACTGAATAATATTATTTTAAAACTTAAATCTAGCCTACCATTTACAAAAAAAAATAGTCTTTCATTGCTTATGTACAAAATCATATACATATAATAATTAAAAAATAATATAACTCTGTCAACATAAAATTCAATCGAATTAAAGTGCATAGATGATTTTATATCTGAGATCATCAAATCGTAAACAGTAAATTTTGAGCATTGGCAAATTTAAAACACATATTTAATTAAGATCATTGATATCGTTGCTTGGGAGATTTAACGAATACGTCGTCGTATCGGGTCGTCACCACTCACAAATCTGCTTTTGAAATACATTCCTAAACCAGTTGCAAACCACATCGATTTTATATTAAATCTCGAGGAGTCCATTAGTGCACATAGTGCAACTTAAACAATTTTTTAAGGCGTCAAACAGAAATTCGTGATTGACATTATTTCACCACCTTTGTGGGGGTTTCCCCGATTTAACCGAATCAAATTGCAAAGCGCTGCTTGGTAGCACGCGTCAGAAACACTTGAATAATAAAGCTACATACTTAACTATGGGCAAGCTGTGGTGTTTCTGAAGTGAGTGATTTAGCCATGACAAAGGTAAAATGCTTCTATTATTCACACGTTAATTTGGTGCAAAATCTACTGTCTGTCACAAGTGAAAAAATATTCTCGGCTTTCGTCTGTCGAGCATCTTTCTATCGCAATGATGGACATCAAATAACTTTGGTGCAAATTGGAACTACACGTTAAACACATCCATCGAGAAAAACGGAGAAATATTCGCCATCACTCTCTGAACTGTTAACATCAACTACAAACTCGTTTGGCGTCATGGTTTGGTGTGTTTGGTGACGACGCAAAAATTGACAACGAAATCAAGTCGCCAGTTTGTTCCCAAGCAAAGATATCAATCGAACATTTAAAACATTTTCCCAACACTTAACAACATTCACATTCACACAGTACAAAAATATATTTAACACAAATAATATTAGATTAAGTACAACAAATCAGTTGATAAAATCATATTACTTTAACCATTTAAGTAACTTTTGGCACAACTAATATAATAAACCTATAAAAACCCTTTTAATATCGTTTGTACGTGCAGGTACTCAGTGGCGTCGCAACAGTCACGGAACCCCGGGCACAAAATGACGACGGATGGGGGTGAAAGGACAAAACGTTGTCTAAAATTATAACTCTTAGTCGCTTGTCCTTGTTTGCTCTCGCCATACGTGGTATGAAGAAAGTGTCTTGTAATAAGTCTTTGACGATTTTTATAAACGTCAGGGAGGGACGTGCCCAGGTTTCCCGGTCGTTACGCCACTGTGGAGGATCCAGCACAGACATACGTTACGTAAAAATAAACAGTAAAAGTAATATAATTGAACATTGTTTCTATCATTTATCAAAAATTGCAACAACCGAGCACAACAATTTACTTATTGCGAATTTAATCACATTTTAAATATGAATTACAATAATTGTCCGTATTGCTCTGGCAATAGTAACGCACCAACGGTGTCTTTGTTTAAAAGAGTCTTCACCTATAAACACGTTTGGCTTGGATAATGGCAAAATTTGTTAACACGAACCTCTCCTCTCCACGTAACACACAATTTAATTCATGGCAGTTGGGTTTTTGAACCTAGTATCGATATAATTCTCGCAAGATAAAACATAAAATTGAGATGATTTCCATTCAGGTACACATGAAGATAATTTCAAATTGTTCATGCACTCAGTTACACCAAACGAATCAACACGTACAGATAGAAAGATGATGATGGTGATGGAAGCACGTGATCAAGCACGGTGAGATGATAAAAAAATCAAATGAGAATGTAATTTGAAAATCGATACTTAAACAATTATCTCACGGATTACTCTCCTCGTCCGGGAGTTGGGTGTGGAGTATCCGCTCTCCAAACTTTCCTCGTAGCTAAGCGACATGTGTTGTGGAGGCTTTTCGTCTTCCATTTGCTCTAGGTATGGATCTGGAAGGCCATTGACGTCATGATATGGCGAATCTGCAACAACTGCCTCGTTAAATCACGCGAATTCCGGGAAAAAAGCTCTGAAACTTACCTATGTGTTGCTCGATGCGTTTTTTGGGCTTGTGCACGGCTGCGTAGGGATCGTTGCAGTACTCTTGACGTGAAGGGTTGTTGCTGTTCCTCATGTAATCATCGCCATGGTTGCTTTGGGTCGTGATATGGGGATAGGGAGCGTAGTCGTCAATAGCACCATAACCTCCATGAGTGATTGGGTCGTAACCGTACGAGTTCTGGAGTTGATTGGTCGAGTTGTTAGCAGCCGCCGCCATTTTCATTTGCCATAACGAATCTTGAGAATTGACACTACCGCCGTTGTTGGAATTGGAGTAGTTGGAATCCATGTAACCCATATTAGCCCCTTTAGAACAACAACAATTAGCAACACACGCTTAAAATTACAAGAAATCGAAACTTACATTCACCGTTGTTGATATTTTGATGTCCCTGCATGTTAGGATTGGGAATGTACCCATAACCGTTCTGCGACGCGTACACTGGGTTCTTGGGATCCTCCATCGCTAAAGCCAAATCCAAAGAATGTTCCAAAGCTTTGTTTTCCATTCCAGAGGAAGGATAATACGGAGGAGGTGCTTGATTCTGCTGGGTGACAATCGTCGGCCTAACCGAATCCATTTCGTAATCTTTGGACTGGGATTTCTTGGTCTGATTTCTCTTGCATCGGCAGAACATCAGCAGTAGCCCAACGAACAGGATGAAGACGATACAGGACACTATGATGGCTATAAGAGTAGGCGTTGCCAAAGCTGAAGCTTCTTTAACATATGCTGGTCCCACTAAAAACAAATCTTGCAAATAAGTACACGTTTTTGCACACAAAAAAAAAGTTACAATCACTTACATTCTGCTTCGACGTATTCGCCGCAGCGTTCATGCTGTGTTCTCAAGCACAATTTCACGCGAACTCTAGTGTTAAAGTCATCTCCGACACCTATTGGTTCTTCGTCGACAAGTGATCGTCCCAATCCTTTGTAGTTTCTCGAGCCCATTTGATCTAGCACGGCTTCTTTGTATGTTGGACCAAGGCCGGACACTTGTAGAGGAAGCGTGTCTATCACTTGCCAAGAAGTAATCGGTAGATTTTCGCTGCTGATTGTTTCGACGACGGCTACTAGAGGAAGGCACGTTGCTGGAATATTCACAGATAACGCGTGCGTCGCAGGATCGAAGGCGACTCTCTGTGGTATCGGTATCCTATCAACATGCGTGGATACCGCTAGCTCCTGGGAGTCATCACTGTTGCCTTTCGTGTTTATAGCTTTCACCTGTATGAATAAATAAATAAGTAATCTAGTAATCACGTGGAATTGTCGAGCGAATTACCTTGAACATGTAGCTTTGATGCTGATCTAAATGAGAGACATTGCAAGGCACGTTTTGCTGACAGTCGGCTTCCAGCCAATCAGCGGATTTCGTTATGGTTCCACATCCCTCTATCATAATATCTTCGTTACTAGGCACTTTTTTGTACGAAACAAAGTATTTCGTGTTGGCAATACCACCGTTGAAGCCGGGTTCCCAATTTAGGGTAACGAAGTTGTGACCGGAATGGAGGACGGCTAATTTCGTGGGTTTCTCTGGGGCTCCTTTCGGTTGCAGACGAATTCGGGCTTCGATGCTGCCTAAGTTGTTCACGACCTGGCAGTTGTACTCGCCGTAATCTTGCTGCTTGATGTTGGAGATACGCAAGACGCTAGTGTACATATCGTTGTCACCCACGTTCGTGTTAATCATGTAGTGCCCTTCAGAGGAGGTCAAGAGCGGAGAGGAATTCAAACCGTAGAACCATTTAAATTCGGGCTTGGGATAGGCTTGTATTTTGCAGACCACTTCGGCGGTTTCGCGCAAATCGTAAGCGACTTTGTTGTATTGGTGAAGGACAATCGGTTCATCTGCAAGAAAAACGACCAGAAAATTAGCAACTTTTAGTTCGGGGACTCTCAAAGATGTGTTTAAAAGGAGTTGTTAAAGTTACTTACGTTCAATTCGTAGATGCATGCTGGATTCGGCTCTTCTAACTTCGTTTTCAAAAGCGCATTTGTACACTCCTCTGTCGAAAGGAAGGAGTTCATTTCCATTAGGCCTAGCTTTTCCGCTAAATCTCAGCACACTCTGCACATTAACGGCTCCGTTGCTTATTTCGGTTAGCTCAGTTTTGACTTCGTACATATTCGCGTCAGCTGTTAATTCGTCATCATCTTTCAACCACCTAATTACAGGTTTGGGTTTGCCTTTAGCACTACAAGCCACGGAAAAGTTTGGATCGCCGACTCTTTTGGTTTCCAAGGGTTTAAGCTTGTATTTAAAGCTAGGTGGTTGATGGACTTCGAGATTCACGGATGCTACTTCACCTGGGCCTAATTCGTTCGTAGCTTGGCAGTAGTAAACGCCTTCGTTGTTCAAGTGGACATTTGGTATGGTGTATTTTGTTCCTGTGGCTAAAACCTTTTGTTGGCCGTCGTCTCCAGGCCTGAACCACCGATATTGGGGAGCAGGCCAGCCTGGAGGTGTAGCAGTGCATGTCAGAGTGACCGGAGAACCTTCTGTAGCGATAGGTTTATCGGGCATAATCCTAGCTCTGCCGGGTTTGTGTCTAATCAACAGAGCGATTGAAGCGTTACCGATTTTTTCGTTTCTCCGTATGGGCAAAGCGCTAGGCGTTATGATATTAACAGCCCGGCAGGCGTAAGTACCGGTATTTTCCGCCGTTACATGATTAAGTCGTAGCGTATCTCCAGATTGTCTGAAATCCGGCTTTCCTTCTTTAACCCATTCGATGGTGGTAGGATTTGGATTCGCGCTGATGTTGCACTTGATGGAGACGGCCTCGCCCTCCTCCGCTTCCTTCGTCTTGGCTTCTAGGGTGACCACCGGCGCGTACAGAACGTCGAGTATAATTTCTTTCTCCCCGACTTTGCCGAGACCGTTATCGGCGCTGCAGGTGTACTTTCCGGCATCCTGTATGCTGACGCGATGCAAGACATGTGTGTTCGACGCGCTAATGAAACGGCCGTTGCGGGTCCAACGTACGTTCGAAACTTTCGGTTTTGCATCGACTGAGCATTGCAGGGTCGCCGCGGAGTCACGTTCGACCCTCAGAGGATTTTCTGGACCAACTTCCACGCGAGGGAAATCTAAAATTAAATGGAATGCATTATTATAAATCGGGTTTTAACGAAATTCCATCCCATATATTTAACTGCATGTTAACTGTAAGGTTTCGCAACATGTAAGACCGAGTTTCCGCCTCACGGGCGTCAACTCACGCTGGAAGGTCGCCGAGGTATTTAGCATTTAATAGCGCAAACGTTTAGAGTAATATTTCAACATTGAAAAACATACGCGCGCCTTTATATAACACTCTAAAACAAAGAAAGGGAGTGCTCGAAATTTATCGACTAGCCGGTGATTGAACGCTAACATTAGCTACAAAAATATTCTGAATATAAATGATCAAAAAAAACTGGCTGTAATGTCACGTAAGTTCAATATCAGACCCTCCGAATATCGGTGTTTATGAATCGATAGTAAACAAAGAAGCCAAAATAAGAATTGAGTGAGGTTAACACGTTTAACTTTATTCGCCTCGAGCGACAGTCGGATTAAAGAGAAGCCAAAATGTCTGAAATTCTTCTTTAATGTGGGTGAATCGGTAACAGAATACACGGCTTAAACTCGACTAGTTCGCAAAGGTCATCGGTCAAAAATGCTTATTTGTTATGATAATTTTAAGACGTTTATGGACATCAAGTTTACACCTATGCATTTCAAACAAGTTATAGTGTTATACAAGCTTTTTTATTAGGTTTTATTCCTTCAGAAACAAATACGTGCATTTAAACGCTCAGTTATAAAAGTATTACGTTGCTAATTAACCAAAAAAGTATGCTACATCCTTATTTACAGCCTGCTACAAATTTTAATTGCAGAAAAGCTTAAAATTAATTAAAAACAGCTATTATTATCAGCAGTAATATAATAAGAACATTGAAAATTATCGATAATTTTTGGTAAATATGCCCCAATGCAAGTTGAGCTGAAAAAACACGAGAGCACTAAAGATTTTTTCTGATTCAACTTGCATGAGTGAAGATTTGTCAAAAATTATAGATTATTTGCAATGCACGAGTTATATTTTGTCAGAAAATTTCCTTCTCCTAACCTACCAGTCAAATTAAATATGTAAACACCTAGGAGTGCACCTACACTCTAACGGAAGAATAGATGGGGAAATAAACGAGAGAAAAAGCCCAGCAACTAGGATTTTTATGGCGATAAAGAAACAGTTCCTTGAATAAAGAGTGATACCCAAAGAAACGAAGGCAAAGATATTTTGCAAAGTGTTCAACCCCATCCTTACATGGTTTCCAATCATGGATCACGACCAGAAAACAACAAAGTCGTATAAATAGTATTGAAAAAGGTTTAGAAAAATTGAAGATAAAACGCTTAGGGACAAAATTAGAAACGAGACCCATGGAGAAAACCCAAACGTACAAGCAACGGAACAAAGCACCGAAAAGGGATAACTAAGATGGCTTGGTCATGTACAAAGAATGGAAAAAGATAAGATGCCCAGAACAGCATATATATACAGGGTGGTGCTTTTTTCGATGCTCACCATTGCTATCTTGGAAACGGTAAGAGATACAAAGTCGTTTAAATTAGAGAAAAGTTGTACATTTTTATGGCGATTAAGAATCTGAAAAGAAATCCTGGATATTTTGATTCGTTTTTGATTTATTACAAAAAAACTGAAAAATGTGATTTTAGAAAAATATTATTATCTTCCCTACCACTGACTCTATTTCATTAAAACTTGGTCATTTTATGGTTTTGACCGTCCTGGGTTTGATGACGTCAACAGAAATTTTCTAAGCCTTCTAGATTTCAAGTTACGATAGTCAACTTTTTTATTTCTTATGGCCGCCATATTGGATTTTTGCACCATCAGAAAGACAAAAAAATTAGCTTTTCAAATTGGTAACCAAAATACCTTTTTTCTTTCTTTGTTGAAATTTGAAAATTTGTATAAATAATCTACAAAATCGAGAATGCTCTGAAAAACAATTGAAACCCTGATATCAATAATAGTGACAGATTGCGTGCAAGTGACGTACGTAGAGTTTCTTTATCGTCTTTTTTGATTATCAAGATGTTTACGAATGGAGAAAAGCAGGAAATGTATGATGTCTACATTCGAAACCATATAAACTCTCTTTTAGCGTCTGAAAATTACGCAAATTTATATCCAGAGAGAGAGAGCAACTCCACAGGACAATGTTCGAGAATTTCAAGAAGTTTGGGTAATTATGGCATGTTTAAAAGACCGCGAGGGCCGTATAGGAAAAGGATTAATGTTAATGAAGTGAATGTGTTGGCTCAAATAGCAATTAATCCAGAAAACTCCAGCCGGAAAATTGCTCAATAGTGTGGTATTAATGATGCATATGCCAGAAAAATAATAAAAAAACATAACTACCACGATTATAAATTCTCAAGGGTACAAACTCTTCATCCTGGTGATACTAACAGAAGATTGAACTTTTGTTATTGGTTTCGTGAAAAATTGCAGCAAGATCCACATTTTTTCAGAAAAATACTATGGACTGACGAGTCCTTATTCACAAACTCGGGAATGTTTAACAAGAAAAATGTTCATCATTACGCTACAGTGAATCCCCATTTAATAAGAGAGACTAGGCCGCAAGTTCGATATTCGCTGAACGTATGGGCTGGTCTTTTAGATAATACGATTCTGGGTCCCTTTTTCATCGATGGACATTTGGATGGGCCTGGATATTTAAGATTGTTGGAAACAAATTTAGAATATATGTTAGATGGATTGCCATTATTAACCATTCAAAATCTTCAATGGTTTCAGCAAGATGGAGCTGGTCCTCACAACGCCCGAATTGTAAGAGAATATTTAAATGCACGCTTTCAAAATTCATGGCTTGGTACGTTTGGTCCTGTTTATTGGCCTCCACGATCGCCATGTTTAACGCCCATGGATTACTTTTTGAGGGGCAATGTAAAAGATGTTGTTTATGCAACCCCCACGGATAATATTGAACATCTTCGTCGTAAAATAAAAAATGCATTTGACTCAATTCCGCGACAGACTATCCTAAAGGCAGTGGACGAAATGAATTTAAGGACTGACCTCTGTAGGTATAATACATAACAGTTTAAATAATTACTTATATCTGGTGTTTTAAATTTATTTTCAATTTGTTATCATTAGACCAATAAAATGTTCAGTCTTTTATTTATATCATAGTTTCAATTGTTTTTCAGAGCATTCTCGATTTTGTAGATTATTTATACAAATTTTCAAATTTCAACAAGTTTTTTGAAAGAAAAAAGGTATTTTGGTTACCAATTTGAAAAGCTAATTTTTTTGTCTGTCTGATGGTGCAAAAATCCAATATGGCGGCCATAAGAAATAAAAAAGTTTACTATCGCAACTTGAAATCTAGAAGGCTTAGAAAATTTCTGTTGACGTCATCAAACCCAGGACGGTCAAAAACATAAAGTGACCAAGTTTAAATGAAATAGAGTCAGTGGTAGGGAAGATAATAATATTTTTCTAAAATCACATTTTTCAGTTTTTTTGTAATAAATCAAAAACGAATCAAAATATCCAGGATTTCTTTTCAGATTCTTAATCGCCATAAAAATGTGCAACTTTTCTCTAATTTAACCGACCTTGTATCTCTTACCGTTTCCAAGATAGCAATGGTGAGCATCGAAAAAAGCACCACCCTGTATAAGTGCGAAGGGGAGGAACCGAAGACCAAAGAAGGAGGTCAAAGAAGCTGCCATAAACAGAGGGGTCGGGTGGAGTAAGGTTAGAGAACTAAGAACAGATAGAAAAACATGGAGGGAAGCATACAAAAAAAAAACACATAAAAAGAACCAAAAACCTTACGATAGAGAGGCGTAAGAATAAGAAGGCAATTATGTCTTTTTTTGGTAACCATTTCGAAAATTTTCATGATCTGATAAGCACCTAAATGTACTAATATTATAAGCGCCAGTTTTGCAACTCGTCTCGCATAAAACCGTGTTCAGTTAACGCAATAACGATTCACTTGGCGGTTTAGAAGTCCCATTTTTATTTCCCACAAATTTTATTTATTAAATTCCCACTGCGGCAGTTAATTAAACCGATAAGAACAAGATTCCCACTTCTGCAGTTGTATAATCTATATAACAAGTATAAAAGGAGGGCACTTATAGCCTGCCATAAGCTGGAAGTTGCTTTAATTTGCCTTGCAAATGGATAATTTGCACTAGCGCGACTGTACTATACCTTGATAGGATTGTTCTATGCAAAAATGGGGCTATAAACATTTTAAGACGAGGCGACTATAAATTTAACCTCACTTGAGCTATTTTTAATGGAATTGTCATTCGTTTGGGATGGCGAACCATCGATTTTCAATAAATGGTTTGTTGTTTTTGTCACTCTGTTTAATTGCTTTAGATTTTTTCAAGATGCGGCAATAAAATGTCGAGGCCAAAAACCATCCATAAAACATAGAGCAAGGTTTTACAGAACAAGTATAACGAATGTTAAGATGTGTCGTTTCGTAAGTCGTTAAAATTATCAAAGTATTTCGTATAAATTTTGCTCCTAGCATGATATAAGGATCACATTACTCAAGCAATCTTGTGGCCTTACGGAAAAACTTCTCCTTAAAAGCATCGTCGTTTATTCGCAAAGTCAAACATCAATTTTATGTGTACCGATCTAAAAATAATCGTGCTTTGACCGACAAAGGACGACTAAATAGCACTTCCGGTTTTGACCTTCCTTCATCGTAAATGTCTGTGGCACTATGTACTTTAACTTTGCCTTAATTGCAGTAAATTGTACAACAAACACTATTATTCAAAGATTTATTTTACAATGCCATTAGAATAGGTCTCTAAATGCACACAGACGCTCAACCAAAAGCAATTAAATTTCGACTTAGTCCATCAATTAAGAGTCTCGACTAATATTTGAACAGACCGCATTCTAAAAAATTAAGTGTCGATATAAAAGCCGTTGAGGAACAGGACAGCGAAAGAGGCTGAAGGGAGAACGGCATTATTTAATGGCCCGCCTTTAAGTATACACCGCTTTTCAATTTATTTATATTATAAACGACGGTGATTCGGTAATTAATTTAATTAATGGTAATTAGATGTAGCGTCGCCTCACTGTTAATTAATACGAACTAACATCGGCATACTCTACGAGATGCAATATCGAAAAAGGCTGAATGAATCATATTACGTCCACTTCTTGATAGCGGCAAATATTAATCAAGTTTGAACTTGGGCAGGAAACAAATGCATAAAAATACTGGTCCTTCGAGCCGGATACTGAACCTCCATTTAAAGCCATCAGGAGTCATTAGACATACATTACGTCCACTTCTTGATAGCGGAAAATATTAATCAAGTTTGCATTTTATTCTGGCAAACAAATGCATAAAAATGCTGGTCCTTCGAGCCGGATACTGAACCTTATTTCATCTTGAAATTAATTTTTTAGGCGGAAGCAACTGACTGTTACTCATTTATCTTGCACCGTTTCTTTGAAATCCAGTAAAAGTATTACGGTCAAAGGTTTTTCCTTTGATCCGCCACAAAACGTCCCTTTTATTGGCGAGTAGCAACAAAGTCGAAACAAAAGAGACAAAACCACATACTATCGATCATTTGTTGTGCTTACTGCCATTCAGATGTTTACTTTACTTTATAACTTGAAACAAAATGTGGAAATTCCCTTCTCAATGGAGTTCTTACACTGATAAAACTTGGATATTGACTGCTTTCAGAAATAGCAGAGGAATCTGCACGAATGCTTTTTCAGGTTATGATACTTTGGTAAAATTATTTTATAAACATTTACACGTATAAAATAATTTGCTTGCGGATTATTCCAGCAACGTATCTGGCAATAATTTCGTTCAACAATTTGCGAAATTTGCGTGGCGAGTTCCGAGTTAATCACAAACGTTTGTTTTGATTATAAAATTAGTTCAAACAAACAGTTTTATGTACTCAAAACATGAACTGCATCAAAGCTATCACGATTAATATTTATAACTAATATATTTTTGGTTATACACATAAATCATTTGTGCGGTTGGTGTCTTGTTTAAACAGATACAAACATCTATATCCGGCCAAAGCGTCTTTAGTGAGAATGTGCCAGATGTCGTCTTTCATCCCATGTTTAAAAAGCGCTAATGTTAACAGCAGCCCTACGTTGAGTTGTTTTACGGAATTAGAACTTTAATATCTGTCGACGGGACATGTCTGTTATAGTTCTAAAAATTATAAATGATTCCGAATGGTCCAAAATAGTTTCAGTTTCATTAATCTTACAAAAAGCGATGTCACACCGAAATAAATGAATAAAAAGCATTCTTTTGTTTTTTATATACAAGTTGATTCAGTATCTTGCTTATTATTCGAGATTAAATATGGATTTAAATTTGGCGAAATAGTTTTTTTGAAAACTACTAAAAAAAATATTTTTTTTGTAACAATAAGGTTAAAGATTTTTTTTAATGGAATAATTGCTCTAAAATCATAGATCATTTTGACCCATTTAACCAACTCTGTATCTTTTACCGTTTGCTGGGACACCCGTATAGTTTCTTAAGTGAAAGAATAAAATTCCAAAAACTATAGCAAGAAATGCAGAGAAATTTAAAATCCCGCATGAACGCAAAATTAAAGGTATGAAGATATGCGATGTCGTTAAAATACCAAAATGAAAAAACAAAAGACAGCCTGTTATGTTAACGGATCAAGTTTAATGTTTCCTGTTTTTCGTATATCGTTAGTCCAAAATGTATTTTAACGCGAAACTTATTTTTTTAAATAACGGTTTCTGTGTTCTTCTAGACCAGAATTCTCAACTTAACATCTGCCAAACTTTGGAGGTTCGTCACTGTATTTAAAAATTAAATTGACAAATTTTGTCTCATTAGATCAATTTAATTTCCCATAATTTTGGATCATTAAGTTTGGTTAGTATTTATTGAACATTGCAAATTTGTTTCAGGCCAATAAATTTCGTATTGGTGCAGAAGAATATTTAGAAAAAAATTATTTAACAGTTTTCGTTAAAAAACGCTTGAAAAATTATTTAATTTATTCAATTGTTAACGAAATGACATTTGCATTTCGCTCGCAAATTATACTGTTACAGTCTAGTTTATAATTTACAAATAAATATTGAATCACTTAGTCAATTAAAAGCTTTGTGAAACAAAATATGTTTGTCGGGTACATTCATTTTTCAGATTAATTGGCGTGTTTGCAAATTTAATGGTAACTACCTTTTGTTTCCGGTTTTTGTGCGAAAATAACCAATAAATGCTTCGGTAAACAAAAGTTTATGTTGTTTATTTACATTTGTACTCACTGTTAAAACGTTCGGGGCATTACGATATAGACATCAAAGGGGTTGCAAAACTTTTGATTTTTTTAATAACAACTGTTTTTTTTTTTTTGCTGGGTATCTGATTGGAAATATGTGGGGACGTTTTGACGCTCAATAACCAGGGAAAATAACCGTTAGCTGTCGGAGTAGCTCAGGGCAATATTAAATGTTTAGAAGAAGTTTTACGCCTGTTTATACTGGATCTGTATTGGCTAATCTCAGTAACACATTCGCATGTAATAATTTTAATAACTGGAACACATTTCCATAAATATTACCACAAATATTTACAAAATATTCAAATATTTACATACCAAAAGTTACTCTACCGTTTATTTTATTAAATTAATAACCCTATTTATGTTTCAAACTGGGTTAGATGTGTTGAACACCTTTCAACAAGATTAATAAACTAACTGGCACTATTTATAGTTCTGGTAATTAAAACCCGATTTCCATAGCAAACAAAATAATTGCGAATTCAGCGGAAGCGAAAAAAAATATATCAACAGGGCCACATGTGCTCATCCTAATTACGAACGAAATCCGAACGGAACAAGATCACAGTAGCAATATGTGTGCATCTAAGTCTTCGGGGAAAAGCCGCGATAGATTGAATTCGGGTTTAATCAGATTATCGGGAAATTTTTAATCAATTTTTTATCAGGATTAAATCAAGCAGACGTTTGCAAAACTAATGTCGCGAGATAGACTGGAGAATTGAATTTCCGTCATGCGACAATCGAGAGGCGAGAAGGTTTCGTGTGTTTTGTGCAATGGCTACACGAATCCGGGGTGTGTCGTCCCGGCACGGGTTCGGCATGAAGCTTCGAAGAGCCATAGAGATATAAACCATTAATAACGTTATAACAGTGATTAATAAAAAAGAACAGAAGTCGTTAAACCACAAAAACAAAAGTTATTCATTATAGCTGATACTTCGCTCTATACAAAGATGATACATCACTTTGAAAGTTGAGGGTTGCAACCCCAGATATCCAGTGCATATACAGGGTCCGTCATAATGATGTGACTCTTTTAAGGCTATTTATTATTTTCAGGGGAATGCTTCAATTAAATGCATTGTTTAGAGAGCAGCTCACATCATTTGTCATTTTGTGTACAATGTAAGAATGGATGATTGGACAACGCAGCTTTTAAACTAAGGACTTTTTGAAAAATTATGTTTTTTGATTAATTTCCAACGTTTACTTTGATTCGTGTTCTGATCCGAGCCACCGCAATTTTGTTCTGATCGAAATCTCCTTAGAAATGGGGATTTTCCGTCTTAGATAAAGCACCAGAGAAGTCGGGTCAGTGCACTACCGCGTGTGATTATTTTGAGGTTACTTAATTAACAAAAACTGTAGTATCTAGTGTCGAAAGACATCTTCATCTTAAGATAAGGGTTTTGATATGACTATAGCATCGAAAATGACCAATTTTGATGTTTTTTAACAAGGCCTCATAGACAACCGATTGCAAGTATGACCAATTTAAAGGACCATTTTTGGACAGCCGTGGATGATACCAAAACATTTTTAAATAGCGCTCTTTACATGTCATCGGATGCGCCCTTCTATTGGCTACATTTTGATCGCCGGGTGAAGTTTTCGAACCAAAAATAAGGAAGCTATAATTTTTTTTGTACGCCGAGATGTTTTTTTCTTCGAGCGAATTCCGTTTTTTACGGGGATATCGTTTTTAGCGCGGTTCTACGAAAGCGTTAATGATGATTTCAAAACATTTGCACTGGCCTACTCGCAGAGGATGCGTGCATCGAAAAATGACGGATTTTGATTTTTTTAAAACACGTTCTCATTGCCAACGCGATCGGAATATGCCCAATTTACAGGACGATTTTCTTACGGCCGTGGATGATATTAAAATATTTTTAAATAGCACGTCATTGGATGCGCTCTTCTATTGGTTACATTTTGAGCACCGCATCAAGTTTTTCGGACCAAAATAACGAAGTTATGATTTTTTTTGTAGACCGAGATGTTTTTTCTCCGATTGAACTCCGTATTTTACGGGGTTATCGTTTTTTGCGCGGTTCTCCGGGACCGTCAAAGATAATTTCAAAAAATTTGAACAGGCCTACTCGCAAAGAATGCGTGCATCAAAAAATTACGAATTTTGATTTTTTTAAAACACGATTTCATAGCCAGCGCGATCGCAAGTATGACCAGTTTAAAGGTCCATTTTCGGACGGCCTTGGATGACATCAAAACATCTTAAATAGCGCTTTCTACACGTCATTGGATGTGCCCTTCTATTGGCTACATTTTGAGCACCGGATCAAGTTTTTCGGACCAAAAATAACCAAGTTATGAATTTGTTTGTGGACCAAGATGTTGTTTTTTTTTCGAGCGAACTCCGTATTTTCCGGGGTTATCATTTTTCGCGAGTTTCTCTTTAGTGTTTTTGCTTTAATCTCATTTCTGGACAAAAGTTTCAAAGGAAGATGGACTTTAAAGTTGACAGTTCAGCACTGAAACCAAAATTATGCGGCAGGACAGATTTCAATACCACTCTTCTAGAAGCAAGTGTGAATTTTCAAAATGTTTGCCCGAAAAAAAGGTTAACATCAATTTCGTACCCTAATTTTGCTAATATCGACGTTCTACCAGAGATTTCATATTTAAAATCTTGAAACTAGGAAGTTTTCCAGCCAATTAAACAATGACTCAAGCAAGACGGAGCTACCCCGCACACTACCATGGACATTTTAAATTGATTGTGCTGTGCACGATAATACAAAATTATTTAAAGTTTAATCGTGGTGTCATATTGTTTTCAAAAACTTTGTAAGTATTTGATAGAAAACAAATTTTAAACACAACACAAAATTTAAATTTTTTTATAAATTTCAATTTAAAAAAATTTATAGCAGTTCGAGGAGTAGTTATAAGAGGTTAATACAAAATTTCCATTGGAGAATGGCAGCCAAAAATCATCATAAAAAAATGTGTTACATTCCAAGAATATATAGCGCAATTAATGTTTTTCTCCACAAGTTATTTTAACGCAGCATTTTGTTGAAAAATGGTCAGCGTTTAAAAAAATTGCACCGATCTTTTAAAGACGCTAATATGATACGCTCTTAGAAAGGTCTCCCAGAACTTTTAAGGAAATATGCTGGGAAATATTGGTAATTAAGCGAAAGGCGAGCATTTTAATAAATATTGGCAACAGCTCTCCAAAAATTCTTGACCTTTAAGCACAAAATCAAATAATTTTTGTGTTAAAATAAGTATACCGTCCCACTGTTAATTTTTATTTAAACATAAAACTGCGTTTACTAAAATGACAGCCAGCGCATGAAATATTAGGCGCCATTAAAGTGAAAAAATTAGATGTCATATACTGAAAACACAAGCAACCTTGCAAAAACCGTTTGCATATATTTACATACAATATTCTAAGAAAAAAATCGATAAATAACTCAGAGATTTACATCTGTGTGGATGTACCGTTAAAAACAAATGAACAAATTGCGTTGTCTTTTGTTTACAAAGAAGTATGCTGATGGTACAGAATCAATTACAAGCTCATGAGGGGATTAACTAGACAAACATCGATTAAAAATGAAAAATTAACTTTGTAAGTATTCGTTTTAACAGACATCGGTGATTCGAATTGCCAGACTTTTCCTATAAAATATTCAATGGTCCCGCAAGTGGGCACAAAAAAAAAGCAAAACTTTAAAGTTCACGGTAGGTCCGTTGATTAAATTATTGCCGAGACTTCGAGTTTTTTTTTTAGTTTGCCGAATAGAAAAGATCGAGGGAAAAGAAACTCAACGAGCCTTTAAAAAAGTATTCCTTGTTTACTTTATAAGTTTCCAATGAATTTTTAACGAGAGTCAAATTAATTTTGTTTCCAATTTTTCCCGGATTGTTCTAATGGCAATCCTGTCGAACCGATTAAAAATACGTTTACATAAACGTACTACTTTGTGAATGAAGCGCCTAAAAGAAACAAAAGTATATAATAAAATTCACACGTAGTCCACTAACAATGCCTTTTTAAAAACCTGTATCTGTTTTTAACGGTAACGCTAATGAAATTAAACCGTAAAAAGTCCTATATGCACGAGGCACCGTTATATAGCTGCAGGTGAATTAGCGAAAAAATATGAAAGATATGAAACAAACAAGCCGGTTTTTTAATCAAGCCAATCTAGATACATACGAAATTAGTTTCGTTAGGCAGTTTACCGATAGCTGCGAAAATTGGTTCGGTGGGAACTATTTTTTTTTGTTCGGTTCAGAGACGTAATTGTGTTAGGATATAAAAAAAGTCTGAACGCAAAAGTACGGACGAAATTCGCTTAAGCTCACATGCACAGGGTGTTTAAGATAAGCCTGCAAAGCATAAGTTTTGGTAAATGATAAAAGATAAACACTTTGTTTAATTATAGAAACAAATGCAGCACTTGAAAAGCAATAACTCAAAGTTTAGCATAAAAAAAAACTCTTTTTTTTGTGTATTTACATTCATTAATTACTTTAAAAGAAACTCAAATGATTTTTTTGTAGCATTAACTAACATAACTATTCATAATACAAGAAGTTTTTGCAGAAGGCTGTGTGAAAGAAACTATAAACAATGCTAACCATACATCAGTCAAATGGAAATTTTAAAGAACTTTTTCCTTCTCCATTAACTGCTATAATATGTTTACTTTTACACATTATGGAACTATGTTTTACAGATGTGCAACCATGTTTTTAAGCCGAGGTGTACGCCATGCACATGTGCAGAAAGACTATTAGAAAGAGATTTTAATAATAAAAGAATCTTCATAGTGTCCGACAGCCAAGCAGCGTTAAAAGCTCTTGGCTCGTCGGAAGTAAACTCAGAACTTGTTCTGAACTGCATACGGGCACTTAGGAAGCAGAAATAATGTTTAACTGGTGCCAGAGAGTACAGTACAGGAACCCAAAAAGGGACCACCCCCTCAGAAATAATAAATAATAATATGATTTATACAAGACAATTTCGTAGCAAAGTTAGTTGAAAAATCCACCCATCACAAATTATCACATCGTGTATTAGCTTAAAGGAAAAAAGTTTCATAGAATCCCCATTCTGAAAGCGTTTTTCTATTGGTGTAGGACTTTTGATAGAATTATTTTTGCTACTAATAAAATTATAAATAATTCAAAAGGTTTTGGTGGTTTGTCTAAACAACAATTAATCAATTAAAAACTATCACATCATGATGTATCAGTTGAATAAGAAGAAAAATGTTTGAAATCGTAGAATCTTCATTCTAGAAAAAAAAAAATCTCTTTTACTGGCAAGACTTGTATGCATTTTTACGAAGCTACCCATAATACAAGAAGTTTCGGTTAAATTAAGAATAAACTATTAAATCATACATCGGTTGAAGGAGAGGGAAAAGAATCATCTGAAGAACTTTTTTTTTTTTAAATTGTAAAGGACTTGATAAGTCTATCTATTCATCTAACGGAGTTACACATAAAATATGAGTTTTTGGTGGTGAACAGTGTTTTACAAATAATAAAATGCTTATATTGAACACTCTGTATATACAAAATTACGTCAAAGGAATTTTAAACGGATGTACAGGGTGCACCACGACCCTGAGATTCTTCGATAGCTCCTTTATTAATGAAAATATCAAAAAATGTTTAATACAAATATTGTGCTAACCTATTTTCTACATAACCTAAAATTATTTTCAAATATACAGGGTGTTTCGTTTGACCGGCACATATAAAAATTTAATTTTTTTAAATAGAATACCCTGTATATTTTTACATTTTTGGATTTCTCTTAAAATTTACTTTAAAAAATGTATAAGGTTATATGGGTCTTTCTTAAGTCAACCGTTTTCGTAAAATTTACATTTTTGTGAAAATTTTGAGCGATACAGCACTTTCAATTTTTTTGTACATTAAAGTTATTTAAAAAAACGGTAAAATTTCGTTTAAAATTTATATTGGCAATAGATTAATTAACACTTTGCGCTAGCTACATTTTAAAAATATTATACAGGGTGTTTTTTACGCTTGGTCAAACTTGTGAAACTTTAAACATCGATAAGTCATTTTTCTTAAATGCAATACCCTGTATATTTTTACATTTTCTTGTAGAGAATTTAATTGTCTTTCGAAATTATTAAGCATGTCCTATACCTAAAGTTAATATTTTTCGAGCTATCTCGATTTTTATTAGTATTACTAAGGCAATTAAAATATTTTAAAGTAGGCCATGGACGTAAGTCGTAATTTTTCAAAGAATTTTTAAACAAAAGAATAAAAAGAGCTCCAACTTTAATTTTAGTCCAATAATGTACCCCTTTTCCCCGAAATTTATCGTATAAATTGTTTAAAATTTTATCCTTGTTCATGTTCTACGCACAGTCGTAGATGTTGTCTCAAAGACTCTAGCACTTTTGATAACATTTCGGGGGTTATACCATTAAAAGCAACACAGGAAGTAATGCAGTTGCCGAACACAGAATATCCTAATAGATGGATAGGGCGAGGTAGACCAATCTCCTGGCCACCTAGGTCACCTGATCTTACCCCTATAGCTTTATTTTTATGGGGACCCATAAAAGAGGTGTATCAAGACACCCCAACAACTGCTGAAGATGTGCAGAACAGGATTCGTGTTGCTTTTGATGGTATAACCCCCGAAATGTTATAAAGGGAGCTAGAGTCTTTCAGACAAGGTCTACGGCTGTGCGTAGAACAAGGACATAATCTTGAACAATTTATACGATAATTTTTGGTAAAATGGGGTACATTTTTAGCCTAAAATTAAAGTTGCAGCTCTTTTTATTCTTTTGATTAAAATTTTTTTGAAAAATTACGACTTACGTCCATGGCCCACTTTAAAATATTTTAATTGCCTTAGTAATACTAATAAAAATCGAGATAGCTCGAAAAATATTAACTTTAGGTATAGGACATGCTTAATAATTTCGAAAGACAATTAAATTCTCTACAAGCAAATGTAAAAATATACAGGGTGTTGTATTTAAGAAAAATGACTTATCGATGTTTAAAGTTTCACAAGTTTGACCAAGCGTAAAAAACACCCTGTATAATATTTTTAAAATGTAGCTAGCGCAAAGTGTTAATTAATTTATTGTCAATCTAAATTTTAAACGAAATTTTACCGCTTTTTTAAATAACTTTAATGTAAACAAAAATTTACAGTGCTGTATCGCTCAAAATTTTCACAAAAATGTAAATTTTACGAAAACGGTTGACTTAAGACCCATATAACCTCATACATTTTTTAAAGCAAATTTTAAGAGAAATCCAAAAATGTAAAAATATACAGGGTGTTCTATTTAAAAAAATTAAATTTTTATATGTGCCGGTCAAACGAAACACCCTGTATATTTGAAAATAATTTTAGGTTATGTAGAAAATAGGTTAGCACAATATTTGTATTAAACATTTTTTGATATTTTCATTAATAAAGGAGCTATCGAAGAATCTCAGGGTCGTGGTGCACCCTGTATAATACGAGCATAATTCTAACACAATATGAACAGAGTTCTTTACCTCAAATTATTCAAGTATCAAAGCT
This sequence comes from Elmis aenea, assembly GCA_947652605.1. Classification (NCBI taxonomy): domain Eukaryota; kingdom Metazoa; phylum Arthropoda; class Insecta; order Coleoptera; family Elmidae; genus Elmis; species Elmis aenea. The sequence goes on from OX393579.1 coordinate 55,895,968, forward strand.
GCTATTGATTGACTTGTGCACAAAGTTAATTGTTACAAGGACATTTAGTAACTCAACTGCAATAAACAATAAATTTCGTTCATAATTCGTATATAGTGCTCATAACATTACGGAAAAAATGTAGGTTAGGCATATTTGTATGTGGGTACGCAAATGAAATGCAGATAGTTATGTACAGAATTATGTGTAAAATTTTACATTGTGCCGAAATACCGTTCTGCAATATTTTCACTAAAACTTTTCCTGCGGCACGCGAAAAAAACCGCAAAATATTCAAAGCCAAACTTTTTAAAAACGTTTCCAACTAAACAAATCGTTAAAACACATAAATTAAGCCTAAAACAGCTTACATTCATTAATAAAACAATTGAGAAACAGCTACCGGTCCGCATCCCAGATAAAATATAAATACTCGCACTTTAATTAAAAACAAAAATGATTTACGTCTCTTATATTTTTTAATCAAAGTTAAATTAGCCGTGTTTCGAGATTATTTATAATGCGCCTGGATGTTGCACAGAACTACAAGTGTTCAAATATAAATATTCTAATCCCCACGGTCTCAGCACTAATAGTTGGAGAACTCCGAGTTGAAAGAAAAACGTGAAACCGATTTTATTTCATTAAACGCTAGAGTTACAACCAAAAAAAGAGAATAAATAAATACAAGAAACCTTACAGATCCCATACAGCGATATTTTAAACTAGGAAACACAAATAAACGACGTTTTTTTCCCGAGAAACGTTCGTTACAAATAACACGGGAAAAAAATAATAAACATGAAGTAAACTTACAGTTGACGCTCAGAGTAACGCTAGTTTCAAGTTTGTTTCCCTCTGGCATAGCACGATTCCAGACTTCACACCTGAAGATAGCTCCGTCATCTTCTTTGCTTGGTATTAGCTGTAGAGTCGCCGTTGTGGGGTGATCTCTTGAACCACCGTGTTTTAGCGCTGCATCTAACGGATATGTTGAACCTGCAAAAGAATAATCGCATTAGTCGTGAGAACCATAGAATTAATTCGCGCTGCAACCGGATGTCGACGATGATTATATATTGTTGTATGAGCAGATCAGATACTGGAAAATGTCGACTTATTTAATCTTAAAATGCTTGGAAACAAATCAGGAAAGATGCATTAAGATTGTTTCGATTAAAAATAGCTTGGAAGAAGCTTAAAAAACAAGAGCAAACAATGTATTAGCTCAAGAAAAAAAGAGATAATTATTAAAACATTTCATTGTGTGTTACAACAATCTCTGTTCTCAAAATGTTCTTTTTTATTACAGAAAATAATCTTAATGTTACAGAAAATATTAAAGCCTTAAAATCTATTATTAATCTCATGGGTTTATGTATTCGTGTCACCAAAAAGGTTACTGTCGAGAAACTAACACAGAAACAGTACTGGATAAAAACAAGAACTAAAAATGTTGTTAGGTGATTTTTAATACTATGCAATATCAAAGTACACATCGATCAAATATATTTTCTAACAAATTCTGTATGTAAAAGCAATGTGCTAATTCAGCGATTCTTAAACGAGTGGCCGCGGCCCCCTGGGGGGCCGTGAACAGTTTTAAGGGGGGCCGCAAAAAAATTATAAAACAATATCTGTTCTCAAACTGTTCTCTTTTATTACAGAAAATAATCTTAATGTTACAAAAAATATTAAAGCATTAAAATCTATTATTAATCTCATGGGTTTATGTATTCTTGTCACCAAAAAATGTTTTTGCCCCTGGGGGGGCCGTGAAAAATGTTAAGGGGGTCCGTAAAAGATTAATAAAACGTTTTTACTTTTTAAAATGTTGAAGTCTTGTAAAAAAATATTTTTTGCTTCTTATTTTACTCGAATCATGGGAGAGATATCTTCCTAAATAAATCGTAATATTTTTGTTACTACAAACTAGGGGGCCGTGAAAATACTTTAGGATATTTAGGTGGCCGCGACTACTAAAAGGTTAAGAACCACTGTGCTAAAATTTTCTGAGAAATCGATAACAAAAAACTTTTCCAATTGTTGTAGACTTATTGAATGATGCTGTAGATCTTTTGACCATAAAATTAATTATTATTGTAAAAAGATTACAAAGTAAATCTACCGGAATGCGTCTCTGACATGAAAATTCCTGTAGAGACTTTATTTCTCCCCGATCTATAAGAAGCCAGTAGGCAATATTTCCAGTGTATTTTACTAGCGGTTGTTTAAGCGGGTGGAAGTAAAGCGTACAATTAATTTATGTGTCGTGTGACGTTGAATCGTGAAAAAAAAAGAAGTTTCATTTATTTAAATCATAATTTTTATTTTAAAAAAGCAGCTGATTTAAATTGAAATTTAAATCAATTGATTTATATCAGGCCTGCTTTACAGTAATGAAAAATGGCGATTCATTAACGTCTATGCGAAATTAAAAATTATGTATACTGAGAAAAATATAAGTATGTTTCAAAAGGGTATGTTAAAAATTGGAAGATGGAGGTGGTAATATTTAATCAGATCCGTATTTTTTTTTAGAAAGAGCCTAAAATTTTTTGTTACCTATCATGGCCACGCGAAATCGTCTTGCGTAAGTACAGTTCTGTCGTTCTGTAGCGCATAAAACTCGTACCTTTACTTTAAGGTTAGATGAATAAAAGATGTTCGGTTTTATATCTGGAGCATTTTAAAAATGTAGAACTACCGTCTTCTTCCTCCGCCATAAAAGGTATCGAGTGACAATAAACTGGTTGTAACGTTACGGTGATTTCTGCACCGGTTATTTTGCAATAAACCTTTGTGCCGTTGTCCAAGCTGACTTCAAAAAAATATCACAAGCGAAATAATTCCCACCGGACGCAAAATCCATCAATACGCTCCGCCAATTCAGAAAGCGGCGTCCACAATTCCGTATTTATTCTAATATCGCTCCGATCAAAGTTAACTTAACGCCAAACATTTTCAATTCGACTCGAAATTGAAATATAAACTAGATTCAAGATTCCTGATCGAACAAAACTAGTGTATGAGTAAGTTTACTGCTAGTAAAACTTCCGGAATCGTCATTAAAATTGCATTTTACGATCTTGGATTTAATATTTTCCGTTACATACACTTTAATTATAACTGCTGGTTAATAACGTTGATAACATGTCATTATGACTATGAATAATTATAGTTGGCTAACAGAATTACAATATTACTGCATTAGTATCAATAATTGATAACATTACTAATATTTGTTATTAGCTCCGGTAATACAACACAGAAAATTAATGCAAAGACCTTTGGGTTCAAGGTGAATTTTTACCGGTACATTTCATATCGAATATCATAATTCTACTTACAAAAAAGTAGTTTCATTATTATATACTTTAATAACTTGAACTCAATTCGAATAGTCAAGGAGAACATTACAATAACAGGCAATAACAAAACGATTGTAACAAAAAAACGCTTTTTTTTTTTTAGAAACAAAGGTCTCAAGATAATAATAACCAACGCAATGCTAGCCTTAAAAAGTACGTAACAAAGTGTAACTATTTTTCCATTTCACTTTTATAAATTTGAAGTTTTAATTGCATATTTCAAGTGGAATCGAATAATGTGTATATTTTTTTAAAAAATATTATAAAATGAAGCGAAATTTTTGAATATTCTAATCATTTACCAATTAAAACTCTCAATTATCTATACCTGAAAATGTCAACGTTGTATAACACACAACGTTGATGTCCTAGTTTTATAGAACACGCTACGAGCTATTTTATATTCCTAGTAATTAATTGCACATATTAATTACAGCTGGGCATATTTCCTATTATTACTAAATTTGTGTATACTGCTATATAAATGTTTAAACAAAATTGTCATTGAGTGTATAAAATATTCAGCAGACAATAATAGTTGTATCTGTTTTTAGAACAAAGAAATTAGGAATTAAGTACTAATATTTGCTTCTAATTTCAAAATTTATTGCATTATTATCTCGATATATGTAAATAAATAAATCAATACAATCATTTCTGAATATAATTTAGGTTACAACTGCTTAGAAAAAAAAGTTAGAGAAGCAATTGACAGCATATTGTGTCTTTGACTAAGTATAATAAAAGACATCATAAATTTTGAAATCCATTTAATGGCTAAATTAAAACAATGCTGTTTGCTTTACTAATGATGGGATAATTTCAAAAATCAAAACAACTTTCTAATTTAATCGAATCCATAAGGTTCGGGCGACATAGGGGAGCAAATTAATATTTATAAAACTGTATAATATTGCACTGGTGTCCCTAATAAGGAAATACCACTTTTCTAGTTCACACACAAGCAAGTTTAATGTTAATATTTGCATAAACATTCAGCCATTGATTAGCATTCGATTGTTTTTCAAGGTTGGAGCCGTAATGCGATCGTTCGGTAAAAATATTGTCCCCGTCTTTTGTACAAATTGGGACGATATAGCCATCGATTTGCCGTAAAACTAAGTGTGCTACAATCAACTTTTAACTCGCTCATGGCTTTACGGATTATGCCATCATCGACTGTTTGAAACAAAAGAATGTGCAGAAGAATTTACCGCGATGTGTGGTTATTTCAAAGCTCGAAACTCATCCTTAATATGTTCTGTAGCTGTGTGTTAATATTTAATCGTTGTGAATTTTTAAAAGCCGTAATTTTCAGAACGTTTATGTTTTTCGTGCAAGCACTTCTGTGTAAGTTTAAAGCCGTACATGTGAATGCTGCAACGAAATGCGGTTACAACGAAAAATGTGTTCCACTAAATATTTATATTCGGGGAATTCGAGACCGCTACGATTAAGCTAATTTAAACAAAATCGCCGTTTTTAACGTGGGCTAATTAAAAAAACATTATTAGTCATCGCTTTTAAAGTAGCGACTCATCAGAGGGGGTAAAAGATCCTGGCAGGCTTTGTTTCGTTTGGTTGTAATCAAGGTGGAAAACGCGAAGAGGAAAACGCTCAGTAAAAAGATTTTCAAAAAAAAATTCTTCCGCAGTAATTGTCATACGAGAACGCCAAGTTAAAAGAGATTCATAAAATTAAGCTAGCTGTGATTGCTGTAATTCTTTTGTTTGTTTTATTAGACAGCTGCTTGTTAGCGACGACTCAATCCAAGTAATTTTATAACGCGACAACAGAAATTGCAGTTAATTTAAAATTCCCTAACGGTACTTAATTGTAATATTATTGAACCCATCCTTTAAAAACTGCAGGATATAACTCGCATTATAAATTAAGTTTAAACGTATTTTAAATTTTAAAAAGCTTGTAGATTTTAGTGACCTTTAAAGATAAACGAGAAAATAATCAAGAGTGGTTAAATCAGGCGAACATGGGCAAATAATCAAGGATAGCAAAATCGAGTGAAGGTGGTGGAACTTACAACTTCCAAAAATGTCCTTGCTTATTTAGGTTGTGAAACACGCTGTTTAATGTGATAAAAATTTGCTGTAAAGGAAAACTTAAAAAAAAGATTTTATAATCACAGCTCTATATTATCCAACTTAGATCGTGTCTTGTTTTATTAAACTCAACTGATTACAGTGAAAGCACGCTCTCCCAGAAGTCAATTTCATTGCTGTGTTAATGTTTAAGCCATACCAATAACAATAATAATTGTTTCTGTGGTCGTTATGCAACCAATTTCTAATATTATTACTGTAATTTGTTAAGTATGTGAACTATAGTAGCTCTGAGGCCATTTACTGGCTTATTATCTTGTTTAAATTGTTCGTGGTGCAATATTTAGAGACAGAATTAATCCCCCCCGACCCCATTAGCGCGATCGCCTGCAGTTGGGCAAACTAACTAACGATTAGATTGCATACAAATAGTTAGTGGAATTTGAACTATTTATAGGAGCTGTGATAACAACTGCCCTATTGTTTATTTTGGTTAACAGTGCGTGCACTTTTCAATAATACGGCTCGACAGGCACACTTTGATATTTGTTCGCTTTGAATTAGACAATGTTTGTTTGTTGAAGGTGTTTGTTAGGGTGTGAGGAAGCTTAACACAAACATTGCTCACAGCTTCTTTTAGAGCAAGATTAAGAGCAATTATTCATGAGTCTTATAAACCAAAATTTTGGAAATTCAGAAATATCCATAACGCAGTAGAGGCTTGTATATTAACAAATTGATTGAGTTTTAAAAAAAAGCTTAACTGTATTGCAAAACAGTGACGAATCGTGGGATGTACAAAGCTTAAAGTAGGTACTTAAAAAAAGTTGTAAAATCACAGCTTGCTATAACCATAGCCTTTGTCTTTGTTATATTAATATTCATATTATATCGACTTCATGTATCTGCCCATACGTCTAGATCCTTTTCGCTTTAAGCTAACAGCACTACATCATCTGCAAAGGCTAATTCTGTTAAGGATATTGGTTTTAGTTTATTGCAACCCCAGTAGGCTTTCTTTGTGTTTTGCTTACATTCTTTAATTATTTTATCCATAAAAATTATAAAGAGCAGTGGACTTAATGTGCCTCCTTGTGTTACTCCCACTGTTGTTATAAATTCCTGGGAACTGCTGTTATGGGTTCGCACATAATTTCTACTACTCTTATATACAGTCTTGATGGCGTTTAATAGTCCTTCTCCCACTGTACTATGTTTCAATATCTTCCAGATCTTTTCCTTTGGCACTCTATCGAAGGTTTTTAACAGATCGACAAAGCACAAGCTTTGTACTAATAAGCTCATAAATAATAAGACTGTCCGGCAAAATTTAAATTTAAACAAACCTTTGTATAACTCTATCGCCAGCGTGATCTAAAAGACAAGTTTTTGGGCATCGCAGAGCAAATTGATAATGTTATAATAAAAATGTATAAGAATTAACGCATGAAAAATTACATAAAGCAGATAATTATATGCAAATGGTTTGTCTCTGCTTGCAAAACTAACCGAGTTATTTAAGTGATTATATTGTACATCCAACCAAAAAAATGGACTGTAATTTAAGTATGTGCCCACTTAGAGCAATATATCAAATTGGTTTCTATTGTCCACCTAGTGGGCACTTTGGGAAATTAAATGTAGTACTAATTATCCGTGATTGTGTATAAAAGTACAAGTTGAGTTAGTCGGGCCGGCCGTATATATCCAATTAGGGTTGGTAGCAGATTTGAAGTATCACATCTTGACAGGGTTGGTTAGAATCGTTCGGATACAATAGAGGGAGTTAAAGCTCGATAAAGTTTTAATGACTTCCATTCATCCGCCGACCCATAAGTTTCATTTTACGTCTTCTCGCGGAGCAGAACGTCTAAGCTGTGTCATCGGCAGAATTTTCTCGCCACCGACCGCATAGTAAACTTGAAGAAGTACAAACTCCGCATATATTTAAGGATCAACACATTTTTACGAGCTTTGTCGTCGCTGGCGTCGATTCAAGCTTTTTGTATTCATCATATTACGCTGAAGCTTTTAAAAACTGTGTTAAGCGGATTGGATTTTTTTTTTGAGCAATTTGGCTTTAGTTCAGCATACGTGCTCCAAGCTATTGTTTCAGCCAAGGCCCTTGCTACAGTAAAATACGCGAAAGTAGTTCTATTGTTATTGATATTAGTAGCGAAAACCAAAATTTCACAGACAAATCAACCACCGAACATAATTGAAGTCTAACCTTCAATTTGGACACATTTCCAATAATAGTTACCGTCCTCAGATTGTGTAATTGGCAATCAGTGTTTGTCAAACAATACAACTTCTGAGGAGACGTTTAAACACAAAGCATTGAGAGTTCAAAGAGAGGCTGCTAAGACCTTTTAAGCGAAAAGTCGGTAAGTGGTAAGAAAACCTATAGAAGTTGAATTTGTTATCGATTAAAGTCGGCGTCTTGCAACAAGAAATGTAACGGTAAATGGATTTTTGCACTTTTAATTGAACGTACACACTCGGAGCTAGCAATAAGTCTTATACAATCAAAAAAGTTCAAACAAGAGTCTATAAAAGTATCGACAAATATTACTTTAAGTTATAAATCATTGAATTATTTGGGTGAATAATTTTAAACCTTAATATATGTAGGTATAATCAAAAAATAAGTTTTTTTTTTCTTTAAACAAAATTTACATCAGTTTCCAAATTGTTGCCTCGTCGCCACTGTACAATTTTCTTCTTAAATTAAGTAAGAAAAGGATCCACTCGATTTTGCCGATGAGCAATTAATTATGTGTAATTATGTATCTATAATTGTACCATGTGAAAGGAAATTCAGAGTCTCTTTTCATGATTCGTTCGAAAATATTGGTTACCGTTGAAAAATAAAACTAATTTATCTTTAAAAGGGCGTAGTAATACCTTAAATACTTAGCAAAAGAGAAAGCTCTCTTTATCTCTTGATATAAACAAGACACAGGCCTGAGTAATCTTAATTTTCAACCCTGTAGATTTTTTAATTTACACACACATCGATAAAATTTAATTGTTTCTGTCAGAGATAAACTTGTCAGCAATAAAATAACAAAACATTTGTTAACACAAGGAATATATTAGCATATCGTTGACTCTAATTATTATTTGTGTAATTTTCGCGTCAGTTTGTTACATATTTACATAGACAATTGTTAATTACCATGAGTTATCACCCAGTTCGGTCGACTAAACGGTCCGATACTAAACGACATGTCGACAAAAATGTGGCGAGCGTTAATTCCGTGTGCAAATTGACGCTACACGACTCTGCAATGTTTTTATGTACGTTCGGGGGATCAACCTTATTTATTTCATATCCGCAAAATACACTTTCTGCCTGACACACGTCGCTACTAACGTCACGTTGCTATAATTCTTTACGTTCTCGAACCTCACTCGTTTATTCGCGTATTAATCATGAAGCGGCATCAAACGCGTCAAATCATAAAGTCGTTTAAAGTTTTATATGCACCTTGTGTGAGCGGTAATACAAATTGTTTGCACTTTAAAGCTGTTCAAAAAACTATCCGTATACGCGTAGCGTCGCACGAAGCGGCGGGGAGGGAGGAAACGTCTGTTTTCTCTTTATTCGCGGTTACAATTCCCTTCTTGCCCAAAAATATTAAAAGTTTTCTGCTAAAAATGGATTTAATTAGCGAAAAATTATACAGTTAAAAATTTAAATGCAAAATACCAATCTATATGTAAATGAAGTATCAATATTTGCGGTTACAGTGTAATGTCAGTAATTTTTTTGCTACTTCGTAGTTTCCATCGACAAAAATGTTCATATTCCCAACGATATTTAAATTTTCGTAATATACATATGCAGTGTGTTCCAATTAAAAGAGCAGCATGGGCGAATTTTAAAGCACACGATACAAAGTTCAATAAAATGAAATTAAGTGGTCTTTGCTATAGAACAAATTTGTAATACTTTTTTTTATACTTTAAAGTCGCCTTTATAACAAAAATTGGTTAATTATGCACTTTTCCTTCGCTAGTACACACATGAGCCGTTGCTATAGAACAAATTTGTAATCCTTTTTTTTTATACTTTAAAGTCGCCTTAATAACAAAAATTGGTTAATTATGCACTTTTCCTTCGCTAGTACACACATGAGCCGTTAAAAGTAGCATAAGTTTTGCAAAAATTGAGTTAAAGCTAGTTACGATTTAAAAAATTTATGGTATTTTGATCTTTAAATATTTTACTTGCAATTTCTTTCAAAATCACTATTTACGTCAATAGAAATTTTATTGTTAACCAGAAGTGCAGATACGCTTATTTTGAAAATGGCATAATGATGTATTTGCTTCCCTGAATACCCACAAATAACTTAACACATACAAAAAAAAACAAAATTTAAACAAAGTGAAATGTCCAAAGGCTTCATTACTTCTATTATTGAAAATAATTCATTATATGAATAACTTTTGGTATGAATTACGTTATACAGGGTGTAACTTAGGTATTGCAAAAAAATTCAGGAGGTGATTCCTTATCAAAAATTAAAAAGGGGTTTTTCATATAAAATTTTTTCCTTAGACGTCTCCTTTCGGAGATACACCCCCCCCCTAAAGGGGTGCGGTAAAATTGGGTTTTTATTTTATTTCTCAAATTTGAATAAATGTAGGAGAATGATATTTGGTAGATGTTTTATACTTATTAAAAGGTTTGCCATAGTAATATTTTCAATCATCTCCAACCTTCACAGGGGGCTGAAAAATGCGACCCCTGTTTTTTATCAGAACTTTTTAGTGGGTTAAAATTTAGCAATTAAAATTTTTTTTTTTTTGGAAGATTGATTTATTTAGAAACTTTGTTTATTATACTGTACATATAAACTCTATGTTAAATAATGTGATTCGAAACGAAAAAAAATATATTAAAATAAGAAAAAACTAATGATTGCCGGTTGACAATCGCTTATACATTATCATGAAACGTTCCTACAAATTTTTTTGGTTTAAATTCTTTCAAAAATTTCCAATCTTGTGCTTTCATTGTTAGTTTCAAATCAGCTTCGAGTTTGTTTTTTTTAAACTAAAACTTCGCTACGTCCCTTAACAAAATAAGGCAACTTTTTTACATCATTAATATGAGGAATTGTCCATGATGAAGCTCCAATTTTGGACGCCCTGTATCACCGCAAAAATATATTGGAGTATATATATCGACCTTTTTCCCCACAGCTAAATCTGTTCGGAGACACTGGCAGGAAGTTAATCATTTCAGGTAGTGTAGGAAGTCGGTAATCACGTTATCATAATTAATCTAACGTCAATTCTACACCGAAGTTTTATACAGCAATTTATCTTCTTTGTGAAATCTGATTAACAATCAAAATCATGCAAGAAAAGTTCATTTTTTAATCCCCCCGTTCTCTGATTAATGCCAGTATAATTGGCGACTCAATTTCCACATGAACCCGACATAATTCTGCTGTTATTATCCCGTTGCGCTATTAGTTTAGAAAACGCCACAAAACAAACTCCGAATTAGAAGCCCGTTTCGGTGGGGCTAATGTTACGAAAATAATGGGAAACTAATGATCTGAATTTTACGTTTATTATATGTAAACTTAATACCAGTTATTTTCAAGTTTGCGTGCTTGCGTTCCGCCTTTAGCTATTTGCATTTCCCTTAAGCTGCAAATACAATGTTGTCTCCGAGAAAACGGGAAAAGTCATAAAACTTTTGCTGACCAGGATGTGTTTTATCGGAATAAGAATTACTTGTAATTCTACGAAATTACTGGTTTTGTGTAGGATTTTCTTTGATAAAGGAAAGAAAAAACTCATAAAACTACTTTGATGAACAAAAACCGAACAATTTTTACAAAACATTAGGCTTGTTCCAACAAGCGATTTAAAACCAATCCATGGATCAGTACATGAAGTGGTTTGTTCGCTCGCGTGAACTATGTACTAATAAATGTATTGGCATGTATTAGCCTTTGTTGGAACGCTTTTACGACTGGCCTGACTGTAAATGACATGTGTGTCTATTGAGTTCATAGAAATGTGCGCATCGCAAGGGTAAACACCTTATGAATCCAGTACTAAATGGGATTGGGATGGCGATGCATAGCTACCAGAGCTCACATTAGTTATGAACAGCGCACGCGCGTAAAAATCCAAGCGCTAGTGCATGCCTTCATTCGCGTACTGTTTTGACAGTACACTGACTAGTTTATGTATAAATTTTGTAACAGTTGGAGCAGCTGACTAAACCGTCCGGTGAACTGTCAGAGACTGTGATGGAACGCGATATCGATTCTGCGCAGAATCGTGATCGTACATAGCCTTTTTGGAATAAGCCTACTGTGTTAATAACAAACGGAAAGTATGTTTCCCACAAAATGTTCACATTAAAATTATAAAACATAGGAAAGTACAGTATGCTCAAAGCAGTTTGATATTAAGTTTAGCGCAATTATTTTTTAAATTGAATAGGTTATAACCATTTCAATTTTTTAACTATTGAAAACAGTAGAAAAGTCGCGAAAAACAAACTAAGGTCTATTAAAATATTCATTAATAACACATTTAAAAAAAAGTCATTTGCTGTGCTTCCAAAACGATCTATCTTACAACAAAATTAAAATTCGTAATAATGAATTATTAATACTGAGCTTATTAAAATCAAGCAAGCGTTAACAACAAAAGAAGCTCTTAACATCAAAGCATCATTCATAATTTAAAATTGTTTTCGGATCGTTTTTAATTTCACTTCAACTTCGCAACGAATTAATTCAATGTGCAAACGTTAATTTTTAAACAAGAAAAATAATAATTCAAAGTTTTAATCAGCTTAAAATGATAATTGGATTAATCAACAGAGTTTCAAATTCTGTGAAAGTAATTTATGTCAGGTTTCTAGAGCAACTTGACCTTTGTGTGACACGGAGAAAGAGAAATTCTAGGATTAAGACGAATAATGACTGATTAAATGTCAATTTTTTGGGGAACTTTGCAACTTTCTAAACGTTATGGCTTTCGATAATTGGGGATTAATATGATGGCAAGCCTATATAAGGCGAAAATGTGGTTTTAAAATACTTTTTGTTCATGATTGATGCTCATTTGTTGTAACTTGTAACTTGAGAGGTTTTACTCAAATTTTTATTGTTTGAGAGCGGCTTGAGTTGAAGCTAAATAGTTGCAAAAGTTTGAAAAGCAAGTGTTTAATATTTTGATTTGAGTAATTACAAAACCCCATTTGATTACGTTAGAAATGTCTTTTTAAAACATCAGCACAGTTTATAAAAATAATTTAGCATCGTGGAAAACACGCATTTGTTTTTTGAAATGCGTGCTTAAATATTAATCCCATTGAAATTTATTTCCAAAGTTTTATCAAATATTGCTCAGGAAGGATTAAGTGCTACGGGCTATCCAGGATCAAGCTCTGGTTAATTTTGTCGTGGTGTTAGCTTGAGAACAACTTTGAGAGAATTTATAATTTATTTCTAATTAGGAAGAGTACGCTATACACGGTAATATAGGTTCTACCTAAATTACACTCATATAATATATGAAATGAGCTTATATTGTAACGGAAATTAGTTGGCTCGTCTAGTGAACCACGCCCTAACATTTATTTTTGGGACTTGCGTGTGCGATTTCGTGAATGGAATAAAAATTTAGACGTTAAAAAATTGGACAGCCACACGTCTCAATCAGCAATATTTAAAAGCAACGAATTTCCACATTTATTTTAATCAAAAACAGACTAAAATAATTTTTTACAGTTCTTTAAAGTTTTAAAAAAAGTTTCAAGTTTGAATTTTTTGTTGGCAAAAATTCAAAAATTTTGTAATGGTCTTTATATTTTCTATTAACGTTAGAAACACCCAAAGTAATGCATTTCCTCGTTTAGCTTTCTTAAAAACGGCCTAAAACTATTTTTACAGCTTTTCAAAATTTCCAAAAATGTTTCAGGTTTATAGCTAATCATTTTTTGTCGGCAAAAATTTGAAAATTTTGCAAGTCATTAACTTTATACTTTCTAAAAATGTTAAAGACACCCCAAGTAATGCATTTGCACCTGTAGTTTGTCCAAAAACGGCCTAACAATTGTTTACAACTTTTCGAAATTTTGAAAAGTACCTATTCAATCGTATAGCGTTGCATTTTTTGTCAGCAAAAACTCAAAAGTTTAGCGATAATCTTAATATTTCCTAAAAATGTTAAAGACACCCTAGAGAATGTCTTTTAATCTTTAGTTTGGGCAAAAACGCCTTAAAGCAATTTTTTTTACAGCTTTTCGAAATTTTGAAAAAGTGCATTTAATTTTAAAGTTTCGTAATAGTCTTTATATTTTCTAGAAATGTTAAGGACCCACCAAACAATGCATTTTCACATTTAGTTTGTGTAAAAACGGCCTCAAACAATTTTTTACGGCTCTTCAAAATTTTGAAAAAACAATTTAAGCGCACAGCTTTGCATTTTTTGTTGGCAAAACATGAAAAATTTTGCAGTGGTCCTTATGTTTTCTAGAAACTTTAAAGACACCCTAAGTAATGCATTTCCACATTTGGTTTGAGCAAAAACGGCCTAAAACTATTTTTTACAGCTTTTCGAAATTTTGTAAAAAATTTCAATTGTAAAGCATTGCATTTTTTTGTCGGCAAAAAGTCAAAAATTAAGCAATAATCTTTATATTTTCTAGAAATGTTAAGGACACCCTAAGTAATGTACCTCCATTTTTAGTTTGGGCAAAAACGGCCTCAAGCAATTTTTTACAACTCTTGGAAATTTTGAAAAAATTTCGAAGTGTTTCGAAAAATTTTCCAAGTGCATAGCCTTGCATTTTGTGTTGGCAAAAATTTGTAAGTGTCGTTATGGTCTTTATATTTTCTAGAAATGTTAAGGACGCCCGCCCTAAGCGATGCTTTTCCAAATTTTGTTTGTGCAAAAATTACCTGAAATATTTTTTTACGGTCCTTCGAGATTTTAATATTTTCTAGAAATCTTAAAGGCACACCTATAAATTGTTTTACTGCTCTTCAAAATTTTGAAAAAAATTTGCATCTGCAAATTGTTTTTAAATTTGTTGTAATGTTACTTTAAGATATGAAGAACAAAATACATCATTAATAGCGGAAATTTGGAAACGGTTTCCACAGTTGGCAGTTTCGCTTATAAATGCCAGTTTTCCGCAAGAAAATACATCTCCAAACATTAAAAACTCGAACAAAAAAACATAAATACACATTAACTCGAGCTAATGTTGTTGCAGCTAAACAAGGGGATCCGATGTAAAACTTCTAATAAAATTCTCCTCAGCAAACAAGAATTTAATGTGTTTCCAGGATTTTTAATCCCGCTCCCTCAAAACAGTCGTTCCTTTTGTGAAGTTCAGCTTATATAAGTTTTCATGAACCTTCATCCTTGACACAAAAAATAAAGCCTCACTTCTGCCCGATATAAAACTTCACAATTCCGCATCGCTTTAAAAATAAATGATCGATGTTCGTTTGTTAACAAAAAAATAAAATCGACAAGTGACGGACGCGATTAGATTTTGTTCGTTTCGTGATTGTATCATTAATCTTCGGTTGAGTTTAGATCGATGTGTACTTTGATTTCGGATAAAAGTCGAGATTTTTGGTGGAGGGGTGGGGTCTTACCTTCTCTGTACCACCGGACGATCGGGTCGGGTGATCCACCGACGCTGGAACACGTCAATTCTTGACGTTTATCTTCTGTAGCGGTGACATGAGTTCCAGGGGCTACTGCCGGTTGCTGTGGAGCTGTTAACACAGTAAGGGTGTACCTTTGTGCATGTAAATTAGTACCCGATCCACTCGCTTTTACTTTACACTCGAATTTGCCGTTATCCCGATCGTAGCTGGCGTTCGCTATTAGTAGATCGTACACTCCTTTCTCTGGCTGAAAGTCTAATCTGCAAACGAAAACAAAGGGTTAGATTAAGTGGAAATTAACAAGCAGGATTTATCATAGCACAAATTTATAGCCCCAGACAAGCCAATGCGACATAATTTATAGACTATGTATCGCCTATTTAACATATAAATGCTGTATACATACTAATATCCAGCGATATTAACTATGTTTAGCAAAGCATTTGTCGTTATAATGAACACACGTATGTACCAGGTACATTTATACATAATGTTATTTAAAACAAATGAGGTATGTGCTTGTTTAACAAAACAATGTCCATCGAAACAATTGCAGACTGTTAGCAATAGTAAATGGACGGGTTTTAACGCAAAATAACCCATCAACTACCAGGCTGACGTTGTAAACTGGTCCATGTATGGCTGTAAGCTATAAATAATTATTTTTCGAACAAAGTGCAGTTGAATACTGCAATATCGCTAATTGCGTCCGCCTGAGTTGCATAAGAGATGCGACCGTTTCAGTAGCTAATTTCCGATAGCGTTTGGTGTTTTTTTTTTCAACATCCCGTTACTTTGAATGTGAAAAAACCGGAATAGGACGCGAAAACGAAGCAAAGAAAAGTCGTTTAGTTGTCAAAGTCAATTAACCGGGCGACGTCGATGAATAATTTTATTTATATCGCGATATATTTCATGCAATTTTTCGCTTTGAATTACACCAAATTAAGGTTTAATTCTGTACTTACAGCGAAGGTAAAAATAAGTTTACAAAGAGCGATAAGTTACAGTAAAATGAGACTTGAAATCTACATACAGGGTGTCTCCGTTATCGGTGCTGTGGCAATTTTAAGTGCAAAACATTATTTTAAGAAAAAACAACAAAAAAGACAAGTGAACATTATCAATATTCGAAAATGTCAAACAAAAAGACAACAAATTGGAAAATTAATCCGACAAGTTTTGTATGTTCTTATCTACGAAGAAAACCACCAATTATGTGCAAGAGTGAACATTTGCAAGTGAAAACATCGATTGGGGTTGGTTGTAACACTGTTACTTTTGACACCAAGTGTACAAAAAACAATTTGGAGGGAATCCACAATTAACCACGATTCCAACGTCATATTGTATTCCATCCACCAATAGCCAACAAAATTTAGAACATAATAATCTAGGTACTTTTTTGTTCCTCTTTTAGAGATTGCCTAAAAGTCACTCGACCGGTGACACAACGCATTAACTTTTAGGCGGAAAATAGTGACTCTGACTGGCAAAAACCTCTACGACAGATGAAAACTAGCAATGTAGGTAGGAAGTTGGATGAAAATGATCATTGCACAAGCGCTTAGGGCGACATATAACAAAAATTGAAGAAACTATAGGCACTGTTACAACCTACCCCTGTTACTTTCATCCCCGGTCTCCCCTACTTAATAAAACGGTTTTTCGAAATGCAGCTTTGCCCAAAAAATCGATTTGCAAAAGGTAAAAAAAACAAGACATGAATTTTTTAAAATGCCAAGTTGGCGAAGGTACGAAGCTGCAAATTTTTTGCTTTTCAAGGTGGGTATTTTACCCTTTAAGCTATCTATCAATAAAATAATGGGTAAATATAAAAATGAGTTTCATTTCGTGTAACAACTTATTTAAGAATTGCTACCGCTGGGAGTTGATAGAAGATACCAAATTTGGCTGATTTTTGCTAACAATATACGAACATCAAAAGCCATGGCGATTAAAATAATTTTGCTGTCCTTATAACAATCATATGTGCCTAAAGTCTAGAATTAGTAACGATTTTGGCATTATAAAAGCTCGAAGAATGTGTTAACGGTATCACATCCCATAATAGAAGTAAATAGATTAAATTTGAAGATTCCTTAACACGCCTTGCGTAAGCTACTCCATTCCAAAGATAAACACCCAAATGTAGGCCGTCTCTAACCGCTTGGACCTACGATAACTTCGATTCCCTTGATAATAAACGACCCTTAAATATATAGCCAACCATTACATTAAACTTTGCGAATGCACTTATCTCGCAAAACTCCTTATAAAGGACACGTTTTCGCAAGATCTAATTTTTTTATTTCCCGAACTTTCAAGGATTGTTTCTCACTGGAATTTGAAAACGAAACAAAAGAGGCCCCGTGCAGAAGTCTATTACGGCGGAATAACGAAAGCCTGGACGTGCCTTAACGGCAATCTTCGATCTCTTTAAATCGCTGCAAACAAACATTTCACTGTAAAAGATATATTTATCTACAGTGCACCGGCACGAAAATATTTAGACGGGTCCAAAATAAATCGTTCAGATCGATCTCACGTAAGAATAATATTGTTTTATAGATTTTTAATTGAGCCGACAGTCGACATGACAATAGCCTGTCTGTTCTGTTTGTTTTAAAAGGAAATGCACAAAGTTATTGCTCATTGATAAACAAACTAATGTCGTGATTGTTTTACGGTCGATTTAACAATGTAACAATTTAATTATTTTTATTGTAACCGGAAAGAGCGTAATAGCTTGTAATAGTTTGTGATAACTATTATTAAAGGAAGTAATATCAGCAAAATTTGCATATTAAAAAATTAATAGAAAGTTTAGGAACTGAATCTAACATTACCTTCAAAAATGACGTTTGGATTTTTTAAGATTATTTTTCAATTGTATCAGTAGGGTTTTATGTCGGTGTATTAAAATTTTTAGTACTACTTTTCATGGCAAAAATCCAGTATGACACCCATAACAAATACCAAAGTTAAAGAGAAAAGTTTCATCAATATATATATTGAGTCTCAAGTGTTCTCTACAATTTTTTCTAAACGAAAATGAGTAAAATTTAACTCGAGCATCAAAGTGTAATGAAATTTCTTACAAAAGAGGGTAATGGGTCAAGAGTTATCCATCAGAGAATGACCTGTATGGAAATGAAGCCCCATCATTTTGGCCTACCAGTTTCGCTGGGGTCGGAACCGGAACAGAATGATTTAAAATCAGGTCGACGAGTTAAGACAAGAAGTGAAGACATGGCTAAGAAATTAAAGATGTGGTGCTGTCAGATCGACTTATGGACTTGTCTTTCATTGCCAGGGAAGTTGGGGTATCCCAAACATCTGTTTGAAAACGTTTGCTCGACGATTTGGGTATGGGAAAAGTGTCTGCGCATTGGATTCCAAGGCCGGAGGCAGATAAGTGTTTTTTTTTTCACGAATTGTTACCGAGGATGAGACGGGTGTATGTCTAGTATCCTCCTACTTCTACCAAACAAGAATTCATGCAGAAGTTTCACAAAGGTTCGGCTTTTTATTAAATAAAACCCAAAGATTAAGAAAATGTTGCAAAGAAAATCGAAACAGTTTTAGTTTTTTTTTGGTTAACTTCTGAACTAATAGAGCTTTCGTAAGTTTCTTTTCATATTTAAAATCAGCATCAAATTACTTTTCCCCAATTTAACCAGTTTAATATCTCTTAAGAAAAAAATAGAGGAAAAATACATAAGGTTAACAAATAATGAAATTAAAACGATACTAAAAGGGGACGATATAGCCAAAGTAATAAAAGCTGCTAGAATTCGATGGTATGGACATATAAGTAGAAAAAAGGGACAGCCTATACTAAAAAGGATCTCACAATGGAAATCACAAGGGACAAGATCGAGAGAAAGGTCAAAAGTACCCTGGGAAGAACAAGTGATAGTTGATTCAGGAAAAATTGGAAAAACAGGATGAGAAAGAACATGCTTGATAGAAAAACATGGAAGCAAGTCGTACAAGATGCAAAGACAAACAACAACCTATGGGAAGTGAAAAAACAGAAATAGCGGAGTGACTATCCGAAAAATAATAGTCAGTAGGGCTCCAAAGAGTGGCTATAATTCTAATATGGAATGCACAGCCTTTCATAATGATAATAATATCTCTTAAGAGATGAGTGAGATCTCCATGATGAGCCTCGACATTAGAACACGCTCCGTAGTCAACATTTTTGTATATGAAAAAATACTTTGGTAGGCTTTGAATAAAAGGCGATTGCTCCAGCAATATGATACTCCAGCTTTTATTTTATTTGCCTGCGAAATATTGTAATCCCCCCGAGAATAGTTCAATTTTTTTTTGCAAGGCATTTAAATTTCAAATGTTTTACGACATTGCTACCCTTCTCCTGGGCATTGCTTTTTGCACTTCCTCAAACCGACGCGTCTCTCTCGAACGAAACAGCGCGTTTTAATACCTCACGCGATCTAAATTTAACGATAACAAATTGAAATCGAGTTATCGGCGGCGGAAATTAAGTTAAAAAACGTCCGGCGCTAATGAAGTCCTAGCTCAATAATGTTAGATTAGCGAACACACTTTTTTTATTTGTCGGGGAAGTATACGATTTTCACGTTTCGAACTTTAAATACAGCGTCTAGACTAACGATTCTTTTTCTCGGCCGCCTTCCGGTGCTGGCATTGTATTTTTCTCACGTTTCCCACCATTCATCAGACACAATACAAGACGTGAGATGTTCCACAGAAGTGCACAGTTCTTACATGTTATTTTTAATAAAATTACCCGGTGGCCCGAAAAACGTGTAACTCGCTTATAAATAAATCTTTGCTTGGGCTATTGTGCGGGGCTTTTAAAGAAAATCGATGCGTCTATCAAAAAACCCCATCGGCGTCTCCCGAAATCAAACGCTTCCACTAAATTATCAACAAGGAAAACGCTTTTGCGCGTTTACGAATATATGTTGTAGAATCTCTATCAGTTTTAACAAATTTTTATGTTCATCGTGGGTTTATTTGGTTAAATTAATGTTAATTACTATTGTTAGTGTGTGTAAGAAGCCAATTTTATATTCCTGGCAGTGTTTCATATCGTGGGAACGACATTATGAAGTCATTTGGTGTTTTTACAAGACTTAGTACGTACATATTAAGTTTTTACGAGCCGTGATGGCGAGCTACTACCGAGTATTCCACAAACACGTTGTGTGTGTGTACTTTTGTCTTGCAAGACAAATGTTGTAGCGTTCGTGGATTTGTCTGGAAGTTTGTTAAGTTTTTGTCAACCCTTCCGAGGATTCTTTTTAACTTGATTTAGCGTTGCGTCATTTATACTGCACAGCTAACTTAATGAAAAATGCTTTTTCCTATGTGTTGCTTCCCTACAGCAAGACAACGAACTTTTTTTCATCCGTCGCCCCTGCCCGGAATTTTGAATGAGCTTTAATTGCGTCATTTCCGCGCGCGTTACAATAATTTTTAATACTTAGCTGTGCTCACATTTGCAAGATTCCCCCTTCCCGAAAGATACATCGTAAAGATTTCCCTAAAGCTACGTTCTCAGATGCAGCTTGCACCAAAACTTTAATTTCGCCGTGTTTACTGCAAAAATTACTTTTTTAATTTCTTGAAACGTTACGACATGTTCTGGAATTGTGATCATAATCCTTTGAGACCGAATTAAAACGGTCGTTCGTCGCTTGTTTTAATTAAATGCTGTATCCTACTTGCAAGTTCGAAACACGTAGAATAAAAGAAGCTCGGAGCAAAAAATTTTCTTCGTTTTTTTTCGGTTTAAAGGAGTCGTTTGATATTAAAGTTGTGGGCGATTTTAAGATTCGTGTATATATGGGGGTTTTGGGAAAAATTGAAGGGAAAATTCTTGTAGACAGAATCAGAATGGAACATACAGAAGAAAGCTTAAAAAAAGCTACTGAGAACACAGGAGGCATGGCTAAGGTAGTTAGGGCACGTTCATCAGAAAAGCCTATGAAGGAAAAGTTGGGGAAAAATCTGAAAGAGGAGACCAAGAAAAATCTGCAATGATGGTTAAAAAAAGCTTTCACGAAGAGAGAAATTGGGTGGGAGAACGTTAGAGAGTTATCTATACACAGGGAAAGATAAAGCTTTAGACGTACATCCATAAAAATGAGCTAGAGCATTAATACAAACAGCAAAAAAATAAGACATAGAAAAAGAGAAAGCAGTTATTTTTAAAACACACAATTCTTTAGACAAAAAAATCTCTTTAAATTAAATCAATCGCCTATGAAAAGCTTACTTCCACACGTACAAATTCTATTTAATATTTATTGACGCAATTTTTTTATCTACCCAACACATTAATTTAATACACCTCAGTTTGTAAATACACCGATATTTTACCATATATTTATGTGCCAGTAAGTTATTTATAGGTTTCACATTATACAAACTGCAATGATTTTCACCAACAAAGACCAGTGTTCCAACTAGTACATTTTCACACTACAATAATTCGTACTTTATATGCAGAAATGTTTTGTGTGAATTTGTACAGTATGAATTGTTCAGAAGAAATTAGTGAAATGAATACAATCATTACAAATCAATCGGTGAAATGAAATTAATTTTTTGCAAAGAACACTTTAACTGTGCGTTTTCAAACATAAATACGAAACAGAATTTAAAGATTATAAGTCGAAGGATTTAATATGTTTGTATAACTTACAAAATATATTGAATACAATGCCCGATGTTACTGTTTTACGTTTAGTTACTAATTCAGTGTCTCTCAAACATCTAGCAGAGCAAGTTTACAGTCGAAGGGATGGGTTCCAATTGTGGGGTTAACTGTGCTTTGGAATATATTCAAGATCGAAGCAGTGGGTCAGTAATTAAGATATATTACATCAATCTCTTTTTTTAAATCTATTTAAAGCGATTTTTAAATCTAGTATTCTTAAAGCATTTTACTTCTTTCGACGCGACGGTTCTTAAACGCAAAACATCGGCTTTAAAACGTATTAGATTGCTGGCCAGACGAGGATTAGTTGCAGGACATCTCTTCCAGACGCGGTGGCGATCCCAACTCGGCTAATTACCGAAAAAAATTCGTTAGGATGGACGAAATAAATCGCTATCATCAGTTTACCCCGACAAATCGAAAAAGCCACGTTTTATCCCGGCGCTTTCAATATTTCGATCACGATAATCCCATCCAGACGCCATATTTTTTAAGGTTTTTCTCTTATTTTAATCTTCATCGCCGTAAGTGTTTTTGTTGACTTATTCCCGAACAGCTATCACATAATTTCTACGGCGGAATAAAAAATACAGTTCCCAAGCCCTGGGAAATCTTTTAGTAGTGTCCCGAGCCCGAGATTCGTTTGTTTGCAACCGGCATCTTTATGACTACCTAGGACGATATTATTAATGCATATCTTGGTTAAACTGAAACGTTAGAGCCAATGTAAAAATGTGATGCCTGCACGAATCCCTGCGTGCATTTTTCATAATGAACTATTCCGTATGTATATGTTACGGAATAAAATTCCAGTTGAGTTAAATATATGCATGAGATAGGTGGCAGGATGTCGTAAAGGGATTTTATTTATTTATTGTTTTGGCGCCGTTCCTGCTGACATTTCGTTGTGTATTAAGGATAAATGTCAGTTAACTAAGTTTAAACATAACCCCAAGCAACTATTGAACTTTTTGGTAGGTAGTCAAAATTTTGCAATTTGTTTTTAAAATTGATTTATTTAGAAACTTTTTTTGTTCTTTAGTTGTTTTCGTAAAACCTACCGTTTTTGAGTAAAAAATAAAATAAACTACGGCAATGGCAACCACCAAAATGAGTCGTTTTATCTTGAAATATTTGATGGATCATGTTGACTTGTTTTATTTTTTACTTAAAAACAGTATGTTTTACGAGAACAACTTAAGAACAAAAAAGGTTTGTAGATAAATCAATCTTCCAAAAAAAAAAGTTTAAAATTGCAAAAGTTCAACCCACCAAAAAGTTCTGAAAGAAAAACAACAACAGAGGTCGCACTTTTCAGCCCCCTGTGAAGGTGGGAGATGATTGAAAATATGTATTACTATGGGAAACCTTTTACTAATTGTAAGTATAAAACATCTACCAAATATCATTCTTCTACATTTATCCAAATTTGAGAAATAAACTAAAAACCTAATTTTACGCTCCTCTTTAGGGGGGTGTAACTTCGAAAAGAGACATCTAAGAAAAAAAAAATTATATGAAAGACCCTCCTTAATTTTCAATAAGCAATCACCGCCTGAATTTTTTTGCAGTATTTAAGAAACACCCTGCTTAGATATAATAATAATTCTAATTATTGTAATTAATGTGAGGGTTGCGCCTGTTTACTTTTTATCAGTGTAGAAATATCTAGTTCAATTTTGATCAGTTTAAGGCGAACATCAGACTCAAAATTAAGCAATGATTGGTTATTTTATTTTCGGTCTGAAATTAGCGGACATCAATCATTTTCGATCACCCGATATAAACCGATAATTATTTTAAATGTACATATGTGTCTACAAATCCTTCACTATCTTCTTCTTCTTCTACACGCATGTGATATCATCACATAACATAGATGCTATATAAAAAAAAAAAAAAAAATTATTTCATTTGCTTATCACGTACCGGTAGCTTGACATTCGCGTACCGGGACCGGTACGCGTACCACAGATTGGGAATGCCTGAGCTAGACTATAAGTTAAAATCTGGTACTGTTCCCAAAATTAATGCTGATAACAATCTTGGAAGAAGCCCAGTGGGGTTTCAGAAAGAGAAGAGGAGTCCAAGGCAACATATTTACTATGAAGCAACTGATAGAAAAGAACACAAGTTTTATTTAACAAAATTTTGGTCACACAAAAATGTCTTAAGCAATTTTTCCTACACATAGTTTTTCTTTTAAATAAAAACCTGCGAATTAATGAAGTAGATACACGACTCTTATCTTCCTTTCGTATTTTCCATTATAACTTGGGAAATTGTAAAAAATTGTTTGCCTTTACTGGAACAAATGGGCATGTTTTCAACTGCTTGATTAACGGTCAACTTCCTGCACGTAAAAAAAAAACTTTTAACAAAATAAAACGTACGTCCGAAGGAAGCTCGCGGACGGACATAGGAAATTCGAACAATTTACCGTAACCTCACTGAATTTTGCCGGCAAATAATCGAATTAAAACTTCTAAACATCGTAACAGTGCACTTAACACTGGAATTCTTCAAAAATTAAACCGTAGTGTCGTGTTATAGCGTTCAGTTTCGCATTGAACAGCGAATTTATTTGTTGAACGACAAGAATAAACGTCTACATGACGTTAAAATAACAAAACTAAAAGAACAACACTTTGAAGTTAAACATTTATCCATGTACGGCCTTGCAAGCAAGTTTTTTGCCAATCTAAACAAACAAACTCGCTTCTTACATACTGAGAACTGCTAAAACAACTATAACCGTACCGTAATGAACTTGCACACACGACACTCGGAAAACGAAATGCTACAATTTTGTTTGAGCGTTGTTTTTTCAATTAAAGCTCGATTTTTGTTTTTGATTCCTCGACGAAACCATCTGATAACTATTTACAATAAATATGTATGTACCAGATGGTTTAGGTATCATCATATCGACTATTACTGAGTGTTTTCGTTAAGTACCCAATAAGGAGATCCTACTTAGAGTAAGCCGCATATGGCGCGAAGATGTATCGGTAACAGAAATGCTAATGATCATAACAGGCGTCATATTATCGTGCATTTCAATATTCCAAATTCATATCTGAGACCCGCTGTGTGAGAAGTAAACCTTAGGAATGTAATAATTAGTTTCTGACTGCTTTGAATTACGTTATTCGACAAATATGGAGCCACTGAAATAGTTCTTAATTAAAGATAGAATGATGATTTCAATTACTTTGGCTTCAGAAGTTTACTATGGAAGTTGTACGGGCGAACTTACAGCTTCAGTTTTAGCCTGTCTGAACTTTCAGCAAAATGTATAATCCGTAATGAACTACAATGCAGAATGCAATTTTACTTGGTGGTGCAATAACACAGGCGGTGTATGCTCGTGCATCTTCCCATCACACTGACGTTATTGTTTCGTTTTGGCGAGCTTTTAAGTATGTTTGGTTTTTATTCAAAAAGGCGCCTTTTCATTCTCCAGCAATCTTCGAAAATTAATATAAGACCACTCAGTTTTCAAGTTTAAAAAACGGACGGTAACAGCGCCTAGTAAAAAACCGAGAAAAATCAAAAACAAATTTCGCGAAAATTGGTCAACACGATCGTTCCCAGTGGGCAAAAAGTATTTCCACACATTCGCACCGTAAATTTGCAGAACCTATGAATACGTTATTAGGTCACAGTGTGCTTGTGGCTCTGTTTGCTTGATATTTAAGGCCCTACAAGTCGTGTACATTTCTATTTGCAGCAAATTTGTTGAAGTTGGCGGAGAAACGAAAACGCCATCATGTCACAAATTTCTTTTACATTATTACAAACGTTTAGCTATCAGTTTTTGCTTCACAAAACACGACGTCTATAAATTATTACGCACATAAAATAACAGGACATTAAAATGAGCTTTAGAATAAGTTTCGAATCGTATTTACAATAACTGCAATTTCTATTGATAATAATTGTAAGTAAAATATGAATTATTACGGCGAAATTCGCAAATAACAGAGTTTATTACAAGCAAGTTTTTATATGTCATTGTAGCAATTAATACCGTGTGTAAATAAAACAAAACTTGATCATTTTAAAGGAAAATTCTGCACATAACTGTGTACAGAGCTATTCCCGACATAAAACATCAACTCTTTACGTTGCTTGCAGGATATATGTGTTTCCGCTGCAGGAAAAATATGTGCTGTCACAAAGGAAACTATCTTATTATTATATCAAAATGTATACCTGTAATTATTGTCCAGAGGGACATTTCCTATGGCTACGTTGTCGTGAGCCTGTTTATTATGTCTTGCCCAGTAATACGTGGGTGTCTCCCTCGAGGTCGGAGGAGGAAATCTGCACTCCAACGTAACATCCTCTCCTTCTCTAGTATCCTTTAGATCTTCGCTAGACGACACAGTGATGATAACTGAAAAAGAAAACACAAAATTGAAAATAGTGCAACAGGAAATTTATAATATTTTTAAAATAAGTTATTAGCAAAGTTTTTTTATGTTAATTATGTACTTAAAAGCTACAGAAATAAAGTAAAATATATATTAATTGCAGTAGTGCTTAAAAAATTCGCCAGGCTACCGAAAAGAGGTCGTGATGGATGATCGACTAGAGATGTATAAAATACTTTTTACAATAAAAGTAAACAAAGATACATAATAAGGTGTATTTTTTTCTAGTTAGGCATTTTCCTTGTTTTGAGGCTCTTAGAATCTTTGGGGGGTAATTACATGTGTATATTAGCCAGAAAGCCGTTAAAATCGTAGGTATGTGATCGTAGAAAAAGTAAGCTACATAACACGAGTTGTAAAGCAATTACGCACTCACCGCTACTCGTGCCTAATATACTTCTTACAACTCTTGTTATGTAATATAGTATTATGTTGCAATACTTATATCTAGGGCCCTTTAATATGAAAATTAATTTTTAAATGCATGAAAACCGCAAATATAACTGGTAAATACATCAATCATTCACGTTTAATAGAAAATGTAAACAGTCGAATGTTTTAACCCAAACGACTTTTGTTTTAACAGCGTGTTTTTCAAAGCCAACTGGCTTTTTTTTTCGAGCTAAAACAATGGCTCCTTTATTTCAAACGTACGAGAAAGTAACAAAGTTTGACACGAGGCTACGGTTTTCGTAATTATCATAATCCTGGTTTCAAACAGCGGCTCGAACACAATGAGAAAATTCTTTTCTTTAAATGAGCATTCAAAACAAAAGCTTCCGCGGCGTTTTCCACTTGATGTAAAAATAATCACGAGTAAATGAACTGTGTGCAGAACGCGAAAACAAACTCTTGTCCAAGTTCGTGTTGCATTTCAAGCTGCATTACGACAAGAAAAAGCGAAAAGTATGAAGTCCCTTCGAGTTGCATGCAAGATGCATTTCGTAATTAAGTAATTATTAATGGCTGTCGACAGTGAATACGTGAGAAGCTGAAAATGCAAAGGGACGTCGACTGAATTGCAACGACTTTTGAACTCCTGACTCATCCTAAAAAAGCTTCAATTTTAAGTTTTACTTGTGACTTATTAATTTTCAACTGTAATCATTAAAGATTTGGTATTGATAGGTAAGGCAAACAACTTAATCACAGGGTGCCATTAAAATCGAGGTGAGCGCCAAAATTTCCCGGCCTGACCATGATAGAAACGGCGTAGGCTCAAAATTAAATTTTATTTTTCAATGTCATTCCCCCTGACATTATTACATCGTTTTAGGAACAATTCGATACCCCAAAAAAAATATGCCTTCGGTTTGTTTGTCTGCAAAATGTGCCCAAACTGCAGCCTTCACCTCTTGGTCGTCACTGAAATGGCGCCCGCGAAGGTCCGTTTACAAATTTCCAAACAGGTAATAGTCACTGGGGGCCATATCTGGACTATACGGAGGGTGATCGATTTGTTCAAAACCGCAGTCACGAATTGCGGCTTGAACGATTCCAGCAGTGTGTACGGGGACATTGACATGCAGTAAACACACGCCTCTTGTCACTTTGCCACGTCTTTTTTCCAGAATATTTTGTCGTAATTTGTGCAGGAGTGCTGCATAATATTCCCCGTTGACTGTGGTGTTGCGTTTTTTAAAATCTATGAGAAGAATGCCCTCACAATCCCAAAAGATCGTAGCCATAACTTTTTTTGTCGACTGAACTTTCTTGGCGGTGCTTCTCCCTTTCGCCTCCATTCCGTCGATTTTCTTTTGGACAAAGGATCATAGTGGAGAACTATGGTTTCATCCCTTGTAAAAATTATTGTCTTCAACGCGTCCACAGAGCTCCAAAAAAGATCGAGCACACTCAACACGACGCTGGCGCTGAACTGCTGAGAGATGTTTGGGGACCCACCTTGCAATAACTTTATTCATGCCTAACCGATCGTGGAGGATTCGGCGAATGCTTGTATCAGAAAGCCCCGACATTTTGGATAATTCTTTCACCTTTAAGCGTCGATCGCCTAGTACGAGTTCCTCAACAAGGGCAATCTTGTCGTCCGTCACCACTTCCACAGTCCTTCCTGTTCTTGCATCATCTTCCAAGGATGCTTGCCCCATTCGAAACCGTTTCGACCAATCTTTCACCACAGAATAAGACGGGGAATCGTCCCCGTACACCCCATTCAGTCGAACTTTGATACTTTGAGGAGAAAGACCTTCGCAAGTAAGAAACTTTATAACAGCTCGATACTCAATTTTCGTGATGAACTAACGACAGTTATAAGAAAACTGAATGACATAAAATCAATTTTTGTTTTTTCCAAGGCTAATATGAGTTGAACCAATGTGTTAAAAAAATTTGACTCGCCTGAAGGGCCTAGATCTATGTCAGGCCGGGAAATTTTGGCGCTTGCCTCGTAGCCTTTTCAGCTGTTAGTTACTAATGGTTATTAGGTACTTTTATTTGAATGTTTTGTTAGGCCAATCCAAAGAGCAACCTTGTTACGGGGATCGCCCCACTTACTACTGTCTTGAAAATTGCTACAAGAACGTTTAAAAATCCCGTTACATTTTCCTTTTTAACAACGAAACTCATTAAAACCTGCGAAAGTGTCAAAGTAATTGGCGGTTGCGATTTCAAAAAAGTCCGTTCGTTGTGCTAAAACAACAATAATCAACTTTCCCTCTCGACCCTGCGATAAAGCTTCTTAAAGAGATCGCGGACAGAAGCAGGAAGCAGCATGGCCGCCAATAAATCCAAAGCACAAGTTATTTTGCGGTTCAATAGCCATCCGTGCGGCCGGTAGGCTCGCCCTAATCAGTAACACGTGACGATCGAAAAAGAAATCAATCTTATATCGAGTAATAGAGACACGATTTTCACGCTAGAGTGGCTATGAATGGGGGCTCCGCTTGTGTGTTGTTTTTTTACGTAATCATCAATGAAAATTTCAATGCCACCGAGCGCGCCACTAAACGGAACAGAGCAAACCAACGCGATAGAAAAAAACGGAAGTATGTTTATTCATTACTTACGTGTTCCAACGATTTTCAGCTCACAAATTGTACGTCCTATGCAAATGTATGAAAATCTAATCGCGAATGCAAATTATGAGAACGGATTGTTTCTTTTTTGTTTACCTTGTTGGTCGTCGTTTGTTACAGCTCTTTACCATGCGCGCGATGGCGTCATCCTGAAGATGATTACAGTGCAAAACAAACTTCCATCAGACATCAAAGCAATAAAAATAACTATAAACAACCGCGTTTTAAATATATCGTGAATGGAGAAAACGCAAGTTATGCATTACTGTAAGATCCAAATCGGTGCATAAAATATTTTATGTTGAAATTTACAATAAAACAAAAGGAACTACAAGAAGCCTTGCATTTCAGGTCCTGCACGCGATTAGCGAAATATTTTTTCACGTGTTTAGGCATGAAATATTGCCCCAAAAAGCACTAGTAGGTCGGGGGATAATTATTGATATTATCCAAAACCTTGTAACATATTTTTCCACGAAGCTATTTCTTTAGAAAATGTCACGATTGCCCTAGTTATGTAAAAAAAAATAATTGGCGAAGAAGTGTTTTCTAAGGCTAACAGCCCACCAAAGTGACGTGAAAAACGTCTTTTCGCAGTGCCCAAACCAGCTTCAAACTGGAGTACTTGGAGTTGGGCAACATCTTTGTCATTTGTGGAGGAGATTGCAATGGCTAAAGACCTTAACGTTTTTAGTTTTTCTGCTTTACATCACTTAAAAATTGAAACACTGCGTAAATTTGTAAGGTTAATGTCGGATTATGCCTCGTCCACTTCTTTAGGCGCCTGTCCAAATACATCCCATTAAAAATGCTCCAAAATAAGGATCCAAGCCAAATTCAGGCAACTGAGAAACAAAATTAAAAGAGACCTTTTTGTTATTAAAAATTCTGGCTTTGATTTTTCGCTTAATTTTAGAAACAAGTTGTCTCAGTACTGGTACTAATGATAAAGATAATTACATATACACGATGGAATACTAAAGGCTAGCCTTGCCAAATTTTGGCTAACCAAAAGTCAATTCCCACAAAAACATTTCGATACTAAGCATTTTAACCATGAAAATGTATTTTTGCCCAATTATTACCCAACGACCGTTGCAAAAAAAATCTCTTAAACAAATTTGGACAAATTTCAATAAAGTATGCCACAAATAATTTCTTTGCAAACATATTTTTGCAATGGCTTTTTTAAATATGGATGCAAGAACCGCGTTCAATATTTAGCAATTATGACGAAGTTGGTTCTTCAAAGGTTTCCCGAAAACGAATCTAAACTAGGAAATTTCAGATAACAAAGGCTGATACAAGTATGTAAATAATTTGATGCGAAAGATCTAGAGGACAGTTAACGCTGAATAATAACTCTTCACACATTTCTCTTGTATTTGGTCGGAAATGAATGTTGATTTTGGTTATTGATTGAGAAAAGCAGAGTACATAATGTTTTTTTTAATATCCAAGCACATTTAAAGAGAAATACACTCTGTAAAGTCAAATTTGCTTCAATATTGGACTGTTTCCAGCAAGGTCTGGTACCATTCGATATAATTATTCAAAAATTCACTGTTATCTATATTTCTAAAATGACCAGTACACTTATAAAATGAGCTGTCGTTTACAGATTCGTATGTTTTTTTTCCGTCTCATTTTCTTAACCGACCGATTGTCGATTACAAACTATTACTCTTGGTGCTAATCCTTCTACATGTAAAGTTTAACTTACGAATCCAAAAGTCATTTTTGGTTGTGTCAGTCGTGATGTATCACTTCCAGCTAAATTCGGGTTTGATTCCAAGATTTTAAATGTTTTGTTCACAATTTACAACTAATTGTTGCTGGACCCACTCATCAACCATCGGTCTACTGCGATTCGCCGTTTGGATAATTCGAAGCAATCCTGTCTTTCACCATGTCTTCCCCATCCACCTCCCGGGTGACGCGTTCTGTACTGCTGTTGTTTCCCCAGAGGCAGAATTGGTATTGATTGTATGCGGAGAGATGTCTACAATTAAGCCGCAACAGCGAAACGAGAACAGAGTCATAAGGAAACAATCGAACATCGTGCGACGAAATATTTATGCGCCGAGAGCGAATTTAATAGAAAATTTAGTGGACACGAAATTGAGCTCCTTTGACGTTTCGGGGTCAATTAGGGAAACGACACTCGGCCCCAAGCCACAAAGAACGGCCCTTTGATCGCCATCGACTGCTCTTACATCTCCGAAGTAGATCATCCGTAATAAAACGCTATTACAAAGTTGTCTGAAGAGTTTATAACCATTTTTATGGAGAACTTTACTGGACTAAACGGAACGTGTGTAAATTTCGCAAAGAATCTTATGTTTGAATAAAACGGAGACGTGCTCCGGCCTCAGCACGTAGGGCACATCCTTTTTACCACTTGCCCGTGCGGTAATGACAATCAAAAAGGTAAATTAGTTTAGGAGGTACAAGGACGCGATGATACTGAAAGTGCATCGCTAACAAGATAATTATGGCGGTTGCTGCAGTAAGCACTTTAACGAAACAAAGTCCCCGGGCTTCGCATAAAGGTAAATTAACAACTAAACTGTTAATACTTGCCAGAGTTGATTAGCTAAGTCGGTCGAGATTATTATAATGCTACAGGTACTAAAGAGATAAGTAAAGCATTATGCGGTAATATTTTGTTTAAAAGCGTTGGTAAAACTGTGACTAGCGAATACTTTGAAAATTATTACACTAACAGTTCACTAGTATAGTGAAAAAAAACCTTTGAGTTAAATACTCAGTGGCGTAGCTAGGGGGAGGGGAGGTCCGCCCCGGTCGGCGATTTTTTTAAGGCGGCACTTTTAATCTACCCAAATGAGGTGAAAATTAAAATCTCGGGGTAATGAACAGTAGATATAACAGTGCTGGCACTGGCGCTAGTCCCAATGAAAAATTCACATAAAAAAAGAATCTTTATCGAAGTTAGAGGGTAAAACCGGCTAGTCGACCTGGCTACACTAAAAACCCGCCCCCTTGTAACGACAGAAATTCCAAGTAATAAACTTTATTATAGAGTACCAACCATACAATACAATTATGAAACATTTTATTTAATTTAAGCATTAAACTCCATGCAGTTTTAAACTCTATTGTAAAGGGGGTTTTCACTTCCGTTCTATTGCAAACATTTGGTTTAAGGTATAAATCCCTTTCTACAGGGTGACTTGTGGGAAACGGACGTTTTTTAAATGAACAGAACTCGGTTGATTTTCAAGTTTTTTTTTTGCAAAGTGAAGAATGACATCTGCCACTTGATATAACAAAGTCAAGTATCCTCTTGAACGAAAAGTTGTTTTTTTTTTGTTTGTTTTTAATCAAGTATACAAATTAAGGAACAGAACTCGGTAGATTTTCAAGAAAAAGCAAACTTATTTATTACAAATTGAAAAACAACATAATGCTATTTGATTTACCATGATTATTTAGTTATGGAAAATTATATCCATCAGGTGGCGGCCACCCTCCTGAATGCAAGTTTCAAGTCTCTGCCTGAAGTTATTCATGACTCGGTCTAGCAGCTGTGCGTCAGTTAAATGCGTCTCTTCTGTAATGGCATCTTTCAACTCCCTTAGTGTCGTGGTTTGTAGGCAAAAACACGTTCTTTTAAGTGCCCCCACACGAAAAAGTCACAGGAAGATAGTCTGGTGATCTTGGGGGCCACGGCAAGTCACCGAAACGCGAAATGACTCGGCCAGTGAACGTGTTTTTAACAACTTCCATGGATGCGTTTGCAGTATGCGTTCAAGGGAATACTTGACTTTGTTATATCAAATGGCAGATGTTATTCTTCACTTTGCAAAAAAAAAAACAAAAAAAAATTGAAAATCAACCGAGTTCTGTTCATTCAAAAAACGTCCGTTTTCCACAAGTCACCCTGTATATTAACCAATCATCGCATAGCAATAACATTCGTCTAATTATTAGTAAATTGAGATATACAAAAGTTTCGAACTGTGGTAAGAAAACTTGCAAATCATAGGGTACCAAAATCAGTGTGTAATGACGATTTTTCTTTAACCGTATGTGAACGCAATTATTGTTGGGGGGATTTTAAGTAGGCACGTGATAAAAATATTGGTCGTGCGCGACTGGCCTGAGTGGGTAATAATTAGTGCAATTTGACAGGTGTATAAATTACATGTGTATATTAGCCAAAAAGCCGTTAAAATCGTTTGTAGAAAAAGTAAGCTACATAACACGAGTTGTAAAGCAATTATGCACTCGTGAAAATACGCTTATATGCTTCTTACAACTCTTGTTATGTAATATACTAGTCTGTAATTTTACTAAATATAACATATATGTGTTCTTTAACATAAATGGAAACTATCAGTGAAAGTTTTTACCCTTATTAAAAATAATTTCGTTGGGGTGGGGGCGATCTGATTTAAAAAATAAAAATCAGAATATGTTCTGCCATAAAACTGTAATTTTGGATTATGGTAAAGTACTCTACATTATCTAACTTTGCATTAAAACACGTTTGAACATCTAAAATTTAAAAAAAAAACGCCTGCAGCGTATTTCGTCTTTCCCACCACTGTTTTGTGTCGATCTCTGTTTGATTTGAAAAAATCAAGAGTTGGACACTATTGTTGAGCGGGGCGGCACAAACTCTAACTACGCCACTGGATTTACATTACCATGGATCAAGAACTGAATACAGGTAATTGTGATAAAACCAAATAAAAATCTACTTTGAAACAGCCATCAAATACCTCGTCTCCATCAAAGAGCGCATTTTCCTTCATAAATTTTACGACATTGTTTACCAACATTAACTAAAATATTTTTATGGCTTATAAAATTTTATAATATTGTCCTGGAAACATCTTTTGTGGTAGCTGAACACCTAAATTAGTTATAAAGTCGCCGTTATTCTCGTCATCATCGTAACTCGGTTTTAGCATCTTATCTCAACAAAAATTAGGACACAAATTGCACATTCTTACAAGAGAATTACCCGCGTTAAAATTTGCAGCGTTTATTCGAAAGAGAAGAAAATACCCGCCCGATACGCCCGGAATATTTTTTTAATAAACTTTAAACGAACGAAGGTCTTGTGCGGCTAATATTTTGATTATCTAATCTCTCAAGCTCTGAGATATTTTTTATACAAGTTAACTTCGCTTGATATTGACTTTTATTGCATTTTTTAAACGGCAGGTAGCGAATTATAGGGATGAGAGCTGTA
Source organism: Elmis aenea (assembly GCA_947652605.1). Lineage (NCBI taxonomy): Eukaryota > Metazoa > Arthropoda > Insecta > Coleoptera > Elmidae > Elmis > Elmis aenea. Next base: position 55,930,471 of record OX393579.1, read on the forward strand.
ATTTTATTAAAATTAGGGCTTTTTATGTAAATTATTAAATTTATCGAACGCCCGTTCCACTCAAAGCCTGAATTTAAATATCTAAGCCGGTGTATTTACAAAACCCAACCTAATAAGCCAGGTAATACGACTTAACAATATCCCAAATCGAGTTTTTTTTTTAAATTATGTTCAACTGAACATGTGGAATTTTTGTTACAGTTTAATTTTATTGAAATTTTTATGTCGCTCAACGTAAAATGAAATACATGCAGTTTCGTGCTGTCACGGAAATTTCAAGGTGTTATATATTTCTAGGAAGTTCTGGGAATATTTCTTTACGACAATTTTAATATCGCAGTAATGAAAATATAGAAACGTTTATTTTATTTCGTTCTAAAATGCCGTAAAATTTGAGAACTTCTTAACCGGAGCTTGTGGTATGACTATGCCACCACAGACCATAAAGTAGAAAAAGAAATTCGCGTACTATATTAAAAATTAATTCAATGACATCTAAGTAATTGAAAAATGTATGAATTTTTACAGCACAGCTTTTTCAAAGTCGAATATACCGATGTTTAGGAACCAAACTTGTAAATTTATACAAACATCGCTGTTTGAATAACGATTATTTTGCTTCAATCGATTTATAGCCTCAAAATAAAGAAATACACGACGCTAGCCATCAAATATTCTACAGGCGTTTGGGTAAATCAACTTACAAACATCTCTCAACACTTGGCAAGAGAATTTATGGATTTTACTAACAAAGAATGGAGAACGACACCTCTTGTATGTAATAGTCCCGTCACGGACTTGGATACACTAAAACCATTATAATCATCTCCCAACAAACAATAATGAATAGGATTAGGAGAAGAACATGAATGGAAGATTACGCCAAAACATGAATATTTCATTTAAAACCTCTAAAACGCGAGACGTATGTGACAAGAAAAAAGACCAATAATTTTAAGTGGTTTTTAAATCGTCGCTGACCGGTTTCAGTAAATTAGTGACACAAAAGGCTTAGAAAGGTTACCAAACTTAAGTTATGGGTCACAAAATATGTATCTAAGTAGGTTGGGATATTATTATTTTTTAAATACTGGTGTTATCTTGCAAATATTTTCAGACTCGCATTTTTTTCCTATTACAAGCAAGTGGCATTTTTATCGTCTTCATTACGCTATGTTTAACCTACTTTGAATAAAAATAAAATTTTCACAGTCATTAATTACGTCAGGCAAACTATTATTCATCGTTGCATTGAAATTGATTTTGCAAACTGATAACACTTTTATCTACTTCGCGATCATGCAGCAGCACTGCTGAATTTTATTTGACGAGGCCGCATGCAAACGAACTGATAAAATTTATTTTAAACGTTGTATTACAGTTTGAAATATGTTTAACAACAAATTACCAAGCGCTGTTTAAAAGATAAAAGTGATTGCTGTATTTATTTGAGTGAGCCGATCAATGTTTTGACTAATTGTAGTTCTACAAACTTAAAAGGCACAAAAACACAATCTGAAATAAAATCTAATTTAGCGTATAAAAATGTAAAATATGCAAAGATGTATGTTTAAAGTACTCGTACATAGAAACAAAACACTCGGTATAGTAGAAAATTATTTTAGATTATGTAGCTAATGATTGTGGACAACTTTTGTAGAAAACATTTTTTTTATAACATGACTAATAACAGAACTGGAATAATTCGTCTTGGCAGGGTCTTAAAATGTAACATTTGTAAGAAATGTTTTTTGCTTAATATGTCGATTAATCGAAAACCGTTAGTTTTAGGTCCAAAACACCTTAACAATTTTTGAAAGAGAATTGAATTTGGGATCGAAATAATCAAAAATATACAGGGTGTTCTATTAAAAATACCGAAGTTACATGTAGTTTTGTAGGAACAAAACACTTGCTATAGTTAAAAATTATTTTAGGTTAAGCAGCTTTTAGGCTAGAACAACTTCTTTATTTAACTTTTTTTGTATCTTTACTAATAGAAGAGTTATGGAATGTTTCGTCTTGGCTGGGACTTAAAATGTAACATTTGTAAGCAATGATTTTTGATTAATGTGTTGATTAATCGAAAACTGTTAGTTTTAGGTCCAAAACACCTTAATAGTTTTTGAAAGAGAATTAAATTTGGGATCGAAATAATCAAAAATATACAGGGTGTTCTATTAAAAATACCGAAGTTATATGTAGGTTTGTAGGAACAAAACACTTGGTGTAGTTAAAAATTATTTTAGGTTATGCAGCTAATGAACTAGAACAACTTCTGCTTTTAACATTTTTTTCTATCTTTACTAATAGAAGAGCTATGGAAAATTTCGTCTTGGCTGGGACTCAAATGTGACATTTGTGGAAAATTTATTAGGGTAAAATCAAAAAACGGATAATTGTAGGTACAAAATCCTTTAAGGTTAATGAAAAAAGTTTGATTTGAAATCTGAAACATGCAAAATACACAGGGTGTTCCATTTAAGGCAACAAAGATCTTGCAAACAATTTTTATGTTAGTTTTCTTCGTGCCATTACTAATGATAGAGCTTTGGATTAATTTATCTCAGATGAAAGACGCTGTATGCGAGGTCCATAAGTCGCCAGACAGGGAAAGCAACCAACTTTCAATTTAGGACGTAAAAGAACTAATAAAAAGAAGCATTAGTATAATAAAGAAATTAAACATCCGACCTTAATTAAGGTTAACGATAATTATAAACGCCAAGTCGCACAAAAATGTTGTAAGAAAGTAGCTTTTGATAAGTCCAGGGTTCTATAGCAACGTTTAAAATAAACCAGTTTCCAAAAATTACAATAAAACAAACATTCTGCTACCGTATCTAAACTTTTTGAGTTCTTTATTATTGACGCAGGGGCTTAGTTATGGTAAAGCAAAAAAGACCAAGGTAAATTTGGGGCCCTGCTACAGCGACGTTTATAAATAAAAGCAAAATGATTTCTAGCCTAAGAGCACAGAAAAGTATATGCTGTAATAGCAATTGAACCAATTAATTTATTATACGCGTCTAATGCAAAACGATCATGTTATCGAGTACTTTAAAATGTTTTATTTTGTCACCTATACGAGTTTGAAAATTTTATAGCCCATAAACACATTCTAGGTCGCCACAAATACGAAGGTACAACAACAGAAAATCCATCAAGTGGTTTTGCAATAAAATTTCCAATAAAATCGCTATCAGAGCGCTGATATGTGTTTCGCTGCTAGCGAAAGCAAAAAAAAAAAACACGAACGAAACTTCCACGTTGCCACTACAGCGGTTTAGAGTCCGTAAATATTTAAAAACCAACAAAAACTTCGTAGTAATTTACAAGCAATCCAATGGCTATGGTCAAAGTCAATGTCTTCCGAAGCGGAAATGAAAAAAGTTCGAGATATGTCCTAATAAAAACTTGTAACTTTCGTAGTAAATTGTATCTTGATCGTAAAGATATTGTGCGAAGTCGCTGTAGAATAATAAAAGAAGAAAGTTGTTTGTAGAAACGGATATAGACAGAACGATGAAGACGTATAAAAAAGGTGTGGTGTTGATGCTTGATAATTAACGATTTCTTTTAATAAAGACGACAGGGAAACCGATCCTGTTGCCGCGCTTACAAAGATCCTTTTAAAATTTTTATTTATATAGCTGAAACAATTTCCGAGTACAATAGAAGAAAAACCTAATTGATGCAACCATTTTTAGCACAAAGCGCTATCAAAGAACATGTGTACAAAAGAACAGAACAAAACCCACTTCTTTTAAGCGTTGTTAATAAAAACGTTCCCTCAGATTTCTGCAGTTTATTTAAACCGCTAGGGTTATTCTGAAGACTATTTTTAGAGCCACGTTTTCAGCTAAATACGAGAATTTATTCATTCAACAATTACCATTGCCTTCGTATCAATACTTTTATTGTAGTTTACAGCTTTAATATAATTAAAAACAACACTTAATTATGTTGTTTACCTTAGGGGAGACCAGGGAAAGTAAAATTTTTTGTTTTTATTTAATTTCTCATAGAGTATAACAAGTTTTTTACATCTAAATTGATTTAATGATAGATTGGACATTTGTCTACCTTCCAAGATATTTATTTCATATGGATCGTAAAGCATATGTGAGAAAAACATTTTTTTCTGTAGTAAGACAGCTGTCTCTACGAACCTCAACGTTGGGGCTAAAAGTAACAATGAACCGGTAAGTTGTAACGGCAAAATAATTTACACAGCTCATAAGTAATAGGTTAGTTAGTATTCATCAACAAAAATAATATTTGATTCCAAAATACACATTAACAAAATGAAAAAATTAAAAAAAATCTTTGGTACAATACAAAATCATCAGTGAACATTATCAATAATCAAAAATGTGATACAGAAAGATACAACAAATTGGAAAATTAATCCGACAAGTTTTGTATGTTCTCATCTACGAAGAAACCACCAATTATGTGCTAAGGGTGAACGTTTGCAAGTGAAAACATTGATTGGGGTTGGTTGCAACACTGTTACTTTTGACCCCAAGTGTACACTAGGGATTCTGTGCGAGACAACCCGGGAATTCCCGGACTTTTTGGTGTCTCGATTCCCGGGAATTGCAAAAAAAAATCCCGGGACTCGAGACTTTTCGATTCAAATTTTATATAATAAATCAAAATTTATTGTTTTAAAATAAAACCTGTACAGTCGAAAACAACCCATGCCCAGCTTGTATACGAGCAGGTAACAAGTGAACAGTTAAAGGGTCGGCAAAGTGATTACGTTAATTATATCGTTGATAATAATGTAGTTACAAATATGTTGCACATGTTATTCCTAGAAGAATTCGCAAGACATTTTCTAGAGCAGGGTTGAATTTGGTCGTTTGAAAGATCAGTCTGTCTTTTGATTTTACCTAAATACGTTCGTTTTTCTTGCGCTTTACGGTTTCCGTCGTGTACCTTCTTGTGAACTGCAGATCTCGGAATATTTCAAACCAAATTATTGAACCAGCAAAGAAGTTCAACCGTGAAAACAAAAAAATACAACTATCAAAAGGAGTGTCAGATTACTGAATCAACTGGGAACCGGACTCCGAATCAAATTTTTTTATATGAATCATTGCTCACAATTAAGCCAACATCAACGAAACGTGAGCGAACATTTTCTATTGGTGGAATATTTATCACAAAAATTAGAAATAGGCTATCTGACTCCTCCTTAAATGCATTGGTATTTTTAAAACCCTATTTTGCCACGCAAAAGTAAATTGTATTAATTTTTTTATCATAAACTCGATGTTATAATTACATTTAAAGATGTATTTTATATTGTATAATCATTAAATAAATAGCATAGAAAATATTTTCCATTTGTCTAAATCCATTTATACCTACTTACATTCAGGTATATATCTGTTTTTCCATTAGTAACATAATTTGAGTTTTTACATATTTTTTTTACGTTTCAAACGAAAAATAATCAAAGTCTCGAGTCCCGGGAATTCCCGGGACTTTTAAAAATTTGTGTCTCGAGTCCCGGGAATTGAAAAAACCCGAGACTTCAGAATCCCTAGTGTACACGAAACAAATTGGAGGAACTCGACAATTAACCACGATTCCAACCTCAAATTGTATTGCATCCATCAATAGCCAACAAAATTTAAAACAAAATAGTGACTCTGGCTGGCAAAAACTTAACCTTTATGACAGATGAAAACTACCAATGTAGGTAGTGAGGTGGATGTAAATGAACATTGCACAAGCGCTTGGGGCGACATATAACAAAAATTAAAGAAACTATAGGCACTGTTACAACCTACCCGTGTTACTTTCATCCCCGGCCTCCCCCACATTAAAGGTGTATTAAATAAAATTAAAACAGTATTTAAACAACATGCGATAGAAACATAAGCACACAGCTAGTCATACTGTACGAGAAGTGTCAAAAACGAAATTCCTTGCGTGAAAGAATTGACAAAACTGCCGTTTGCGTTATATGGGACAAACCACACAAACTAAGAAAGTGTTCTTTAATTAAACCTATTTATATAACACGAATGAATTATTCAAACATGTATTAAAGGCACAAAAGTATTTTACATCACATTTTTCATTCCATCCTAATTTTGTGTTTTGTTCAACAAAAAAAAGCACTTTTCTATTTGTGCCCCGAATATATTTAAAATAAATTAGAAGAGCTATAATAAACAATACGTCACACTAAGCCAAGGATAAAATATTCATGGGCAAGATTTAAATACATTTCTAAACCGGACCAAAATATTTACGAAGTAGTTCCACCGATTAAAATCAAAACAGTAAACTTTTAAACCATTTAATCATTCCTATTGTGAGAAATTCAAATCGCAATGCACTACACTATAAAAACGGCAATTTTTGTGTGAATTCTTCGATAAGCAAGCTCTTTTTTATTCATGTTATATTTGTAAAGAAATTTCAGAGGTTGTCTTCGATTGCCATCATCAACTTCTCATTTTTTCTTCAGAATATTTCACTTTATTTACATTACCATCGTACGACGTGTACTATTTTTATTTTCTAACGATTTTAAACTTAATTTAAAATGATTTTTAACTGTATGTGATCTTTTTCAGCAATTACTTGATAATTGTTCTTTACATTTACTCAGTTGGCGTGTTTCTCCGATATTTATATTGCTGTTTGTTCGAAGATGTAGTATACAAAGTATCACTAAATTACAGAAAAGCGAGATGCTCATTTATTTTACCGGTTATGGTTTTTGCTACTTCGATCGACATTATCGTGATTAAAAGTTATTAATCTAAGTTGGCTTCGTGCCCGTCGATTTAAATTAATGTATAAGAGTTCGTATCCAAAGTTATTAGTAAGTAAAATATTAGGTTTTGTGATGAATGTGGAGTTGTTATGTGGAAAAATGTGACAACTACATGAGTGCGCGAGCAGATATAAAGGAATTTGTTATTGAGTTGATTTGTGGTCGCTGTAAATTGGGAAATTTATTTGAATATCTTGATTGCGATTTATGGGACTATCACAATATGTATGGCGTGTTGGAGTTTAAAATAATTCCATAAACGAATCTGGCTTTATTGTCGTTAAATTTTGGATCGCGTTCTGCAATTATAGAACTATGAAATTTATTAAATGTGTGCCTGATTGTTTGTCGGTCATGACATTTAAAATATATTAAAATTTATAGTGAGAAATTTACGGGATCGATAAAAAAATTTGTAACTTATAAATAACTTATATGTAATATATTATATCATTATAAGTTTATTTAAGTACTTTTCATTATCATTAATATTCCTAAAATGCATAAGTAATAAGTACATTTTAAAAGTAATTTAGATAACGTATATCATATAAAAGTTTATTATCCGAATAAGTTTCGAAACTGTATCGTTCACGGTTAATTTTTCGGAAGACAACTGCGAACTTGCAAAGTCAATATCTCTTGATGAACTTTTAATTTTTTATAATCCATGCAAAACGACAATGACCGAAGTTCCGCATGAAGTCTGCATCGGAATGTTTCTTGATGTCGCTTATTTTAAATGTTTATTTAACCGTAAATAAATGATTAGTAATGTTTAAGAAAGTTCATATTTTTGAATGAACTGTAGCATGGGAATTGTTGAAATGCGTCAATTTTTTTAGCGAAAAATGTCTTCACTGAAATGTAGCCAAAAGTTTTAAGCTTGTAGTAAGAGTTTTTTTCGAAACGTATACCAAAAAATCCTGCAATTGTTGCTACTCAAGGTAGGCAATAACCAAATTTGCAATAAATGTTGATGAACTAAATATGGTTCAAATTGGGAGATTTTTCAGTCATCTCTGCCCTTCACATTAAGTGAAAAAACATTTTGTCTCCCCATTTTTAGCTCTTCAATAAGACAGTAGAACTGCCGAAATGAGAAATAATAAAAGCATCTCCATTTCGATACTCGATCACTCCTGATTCTTACACTTAACGGTAAAGAGGCGTAAGATCCAAGAGAAAAAAGAAAGGAGTATGTTAAAATTTTCTGCCAGATTTCAATTAAAATAATAATGCTTCAAAATGTCTCGTGAAATTTAGCTTTAATTCTTAAACATCTTCGCTAATGTTTGCGTTGCTTTTTAAGAGCAAGCACTCCACAGATCCAGATGTGGGAGAACAAGCTTTTAGTTGTTCTTCATAATCAAGCCATCGACTGCCTGGTGCTAACCGATGCCAAACTTGGCGCCGATTTCATCTTCACCTAATATAGATGCCGGCAGATTAATAATTAGATGAACTTTTGTTCACGCTCCGGAATAATTATAAGCCTCGTTTAGGACAGTCATCGAGATTAATGATCGAGCATTTACCGTGAAATAATTACAAACATAAAAAATTAATAATAACAAGTCCGCGCGAGTTCGCAGAACGACCGAAGGTAAATAGACGAGATAAACGGTTGAATTTAAAAGGGCACTTCCTGGACGTTTTCAAGAGCGACCTTTTTTGGATTTTGGTAATTAGATGGCGGTAACGTGACGGCTTTGTTATGTATCCGTTCATTATTTTCGAAGTTGCGTTTTTTGTTAACGCTAAAGAATCTAGTTTTTGTACACCGACTGGTTTAAACTGATTCCTGCAGGGCAGGAGCGAATCCTGCTGTAACCGTCACTTCTGTTACCTACCAAATTGGTCGCCATAAGCAAATAATTAGTAAAGGGTGTTTCAATAAGACGGAAAGATGTTAAATGTGAATTAGGCTTTAACGTCAAAAGATTTTGGCATCTGGTTTTGACATTTGACAAGTTCAGTCTTTGGCAATTTTAACCATGGGAAGATTGACAATCGAACAACGTGTTAAAGTTATTGAAGCCTATTAAGAAAATGGGCTATAAAACAGAAATTCACTTCACGCACTTCGCGATATTTTTGGTCAGCATAATCGGCCAACCGAGAGTGCAATTGTAAAAATTGTTCAAAAATTCAAACAAACTGGGTCGGTGAAAGATGTAAAAACACCATTCCATGCTCGTGTACGTCGTTCAGCTGAAAACATTTGCTGCAGTGCGCGAGAATGTGGCCGAGAGTCCAGACACCTCTATTCGTATACGCGCACAGGAATTGAACCTCTCCGCAACCACGTTACATCGAATTTTGAAGAAAGATTTGTCTCTATATGCTTACAAAACTCAATTTACTCAAGAACTGAAGCCTGCGGACCATTTGAAGCGCCGTACGTTCGCCGATTGGATGCAAGAGCAAAACAGCGAAGTCAATTGGTCACCAAGATCGTGCGATTTGACGCCTTTGGACTTCTTTCTTGGGATTATATCAAGAGCAAGGTCTATGCCAACAAGCCAACAACAATTCAACAGCTAAAGGATGAGATAATAAGGCATATTGGTGAGATCGAGGAGCAATTATGCAGAGATGTCATCAAAAATTTTGATCATCTTGTGGAGGTGTGTTGCCGAAGCCTTGGTGAACATTTGGGCGATATTATCTTTCACATATAATTGCCATGTGCCAAATATAACATGATTCAATAAAAAAAATTTAAAAAAATCAAAATTAACATTGTCTTATTTACTGTTAACATATTTCCGTCTTATTGAAACACCCTTTACAATTATACCCTAGTGTTTAGTTTTTAAGGTGTTAGATATATCCAAAAGTATCTGTTATTATGAGGTTTATCTAGGTGTTTGTTACATTTTGGTATAAACAGGTAAAATCGACAGACGTTTATCAGCTTGATGTGCTTGGACAAATTAACAGAATTATTACAACAGATGTGTCAAATCGAGATGTCTACAGAAAAAAAAAAAAAAATTTCACGTCTAATCTAATGGTGCCTGTACACCTGAGAGTAAAGTACTCTCGAGAGTAGCGTCGCCAAGGATACAGCCCCTGAGAGTAACTCGCGATTGGCTGTATCCTTGGCGACGCTACTCTCGAGAGTACTTTACTCTCAGGTGTACAGGCACCATAAGATAAATAATATGCTATTTTTCTTTGAACAACATAACACATTAAGTGGATCTATACAGGGTGATTTAGTTTGACTGTCACATCCCTATAATCTTGTCATTTTAGGAGGAACCCCTATAAACCTTATATTTTTGTGAACCGCAGGAAATTTTTTATCGAATGACGTTCAAATGTTTTTTCTACGTTGAAATATGTCAGACTGGCGATAGTCAATTTTTTTTGACAATCGCCGGTCTGATATAGTAGAAAGAACATTTGAACAGCATTCGATAGAGAAAATCCTGCGGTTCACAAAAATATAGGTTTATAGGGGTTTTCTCTTAAAATAACAAAGTTATAGGGGTGCGATAGTCAAACTGAATCACTCAGTATAGTCTCAATTCTGTGTCATTTTGATATTAAAGTTGACAACGCAGTTTTACTTTGTACCAAATTCCTGCAAAGCAGGAGTTACTCCTGCAGGGTCCACAACCTGTGTTATCTAATTGGTATATCCAGGCGCGTTCAATTAGAATAATTAAATTTTAGTTTTTAATAGTGTTGGGATATATGTATTTAAGGTTGTATTTTATTGTGAGACTTGTATCAAATTTGTTGTTTTATGTACAGGGGACCACTTTTAAAGTCATTTCGTTTCGTAGTTTCGAGACTGCTGGTTTAAAACGCACAGCAAATTAATCAAAACGTGGTTTTCATCGCGTCGCAAATGGTCTAACGCAATTTGGATAAATATGTGACGCAATTTAAGAGCGGTACGTGCCCGAAACACGGCATAAAAATCACAGTAAAACTCAGAAACCAATAACTGTTATTTCAGTGAAATCATAAATGTCGCGATTACAAACAATACTTTCGGAATAATCTCAAATTTTTATTTTGTTCATAAAACAGGCAAACGCAATAAAGTCTGAATTACGTGCTCGCACTAAAAACAAGTTTTCCAGTTTACCAAACAGTCTCGTTTTACATTTTATTCCCTCCAAGCTTAACTTTTATTGTCGTTTTATGGGTTTCCATTCTCCATAAAGATTATACGTACGACTCTCAGTCCATACACCCGATTTAATTTTACGCTTTAAACAATCATTTTGTGCGACGGAGTTCGTTAAACATCCACGAAGTAATTACCGACTCGCGCGGCGATAAAGTTTCGTATCGTTAGCAGGACTATAATGTACTCGGTATGACAATAATTTCTTGTTAAATTTGTTTCCAAGTATCAAATTACATCGACGCCGAGGTACGGCAGAATTCTCGTAACGCTCACGGTATCAAATTTCTGTAACAAGCGAGGCCCGCATAAGTTTATAGTTACTTAATACCAACCACACGTACAAAACTAAAAGAAGTTGGAAATTTTATTTAACTTATCACGTACTGGAAGATAAAAGCTGGCTACTGTTCCCGAACAGTCCCGAAGAATATAAATTTTATTAAAGAAAATGCGGCGTTTCATTCAATTTCTTTTAACAACTTTCGAATTTTGTAAAGTTTCGGTCGAGATTCAACAGGTTGTCTCTTTTACGGAGTATAAATGACTCCGGGGTATTTAAATTTCACTAACCCGATATAAATTGATCCGCAGAGTTTCGTCGTGAGCCGTTGATAACTATGTGAGACACACCACATGTCCGCGTAATGTATATTACATAAGCTAATGTTTACAAGGTCTGTCCGTACGCCAACGGCATTTTAATCGTCCTGGAGACGTTGCACCTCAATCAAATGCCAATGTCAGTGAAATTACTACAATGAACGCCGGTCGAATATTAACTTTCCTTAATCATCGTGTGAATTACTTGTTGTAGGCGGGAGCAGACGATGTTTCTAGCGATCGTGTAATTGCTTTTGGTGTTAATTGAAAAAAAAGAGCGCCGCTGGAATATTTAGTAGGTACAATCGAATTTTAAAAGCCCGGGAGAGGGAAATTTTAGCGTTTATTAATAGCAAAGTTTCATCAGCATTCACCTAACGATCGCGTAAGTTGTCTTAGGGCAATAATCCAGATATTATTATAACGTAATGCAAAAAAATACCTTATTATTGTGTTTATATTCAATTTTAAAAAGAATATTAACCCGAAAAAAGCCCCTGGGTTTGATTTAATTACTGGTGGTGCTAAGACCATCTTTCTAGACGTAGCGCAGGCTTTCGACAAAGTGTGGCATGATGGTTTAAATTATAAACTAAGATCGCCCCTACGAAAACAATACTCACAAATTTTTTAGTCCTACATCTCAGAGAGACACTTCAGAATAAAGCAAGGGGAATCTTATTCAGAACTTAAAGAAATTGAAGCAGGGGTTCCACAAGGAAGCGTACTAGGTCCGGTCCTATACCTATTGTATAATTGTGATATTCCAGAGTTAGAAAACAATACCATAGCGACCTTTGCCGACGACACGGCTATTTTAGCAGTAGGAATAAACAATATAGAATCATCCGAGAAATTACAAGCAGCTGCCAATCAGTTCAACAACTGGACAAAAACATTGCGTTTAAAGTTAAATGAAAGTGAGTCAGTACATGTCTATTATACCAACAAGAGAATTGAACATGTGCCAATCAACTTGAATAATAAACAAATTCCATACTCCAACACAGAAAAATATTTAAGTATTATATTGGCGCTAAGCTACGCTGAAGGCTCATGTCAAGAAAAAAGGGGAACAAATAGGCATCAAAAATTAAAAAAATGTACTGGCTAATCGGGAGGAATTCCTCTCTGTCCCTACATAATAAACTTTTGCTTTACAAGCAAATTTTAAAGCCTGTATGGACATATGGGATACAGCTATGGGGATGCACAAAACAGAGTAATATTCAGATCACCCAGAGATTCCAGAACAAAACACTAAGGAACATCGCTGATGCACCTTCGTATTGCAGAAATTGTGACATACAACGGGACCTCAACATGGACACTGTAACCGACACAATTAAGAAGTTTGCCAAGGGCCACGAGGAAAGGCTCCATCACCACGTAAACGTCGAGGCGATCCAGCTCCTGGACACTACAGGACTAGTAAGAAGACTCAAAAGGGTTAAACCTTTTGAGTTAGTTTAAACAAAAGTGAAAAGCAGAGACTGTGCGGTAGTGTGCACGTTAATAATTAGTGTACCTATATATTAGCAAACTAACGACTACCATTGGGTAAACCTTAGAATAAGTTTGAACTTTATTAATTTAGGCTAGAATTAAACTGTTTATTGGTCTCAAAGACCAGATTGCATGTCATAAACTCGATAAGGGTTATTAAAAAAAAAAAAAAAAATTGAAATGCAAAACATTTAATACCTCAAAAGCACATAAATGTGACTTAAGCACTTTACAAATAAAAGGATCATTCATCCAACATGTTTTTGTTGTCTAACAGTTTAAATCAATAAATAAATATATATATAGAGCGCGGCATATATACGTAGTAAAGCAAGCGACACGTTTCAATTTGAGATGGTTGCATAACCTGATCTCTTAAGACACGCAATTTAAGACACAAACATATAACAGACTTAAGTCACTTTAAAACAATCCCGCTGCTTACCTAAATAAATCAACGAGACGTTTACGCAGTCTTGGCGCTTTTTACGATCCATTAATTTACTTTGTAAGTTACTATTTCGAAACACACATTCAACTGCTCAATTCAGCCGTTGGAAGTAACAGGAAATAATTATAAACTGTTGCTAGCTGACTGTTGCTATAATGCCATTCATTCGAAAGTGCATAATTCTTTGTCCCGTAGTCAGCTGCAATATCTTAAAGTTTATTAGTCGATGACTTGCCCTGATTTCTAATCCCAGGTGTTGTTAAATCAATAAAAGTAGTCAACATCATTTATTTACTCGTAAATTGGTGCTGTTATTAAAATGTGGGGCAGTTTCTCCGTTAGAAGATTCTGTTTTCGATTTCTTTCTGTGGATATTTAAAGAAAGCGTCTAGGAGAATGATTAAATTCGTTGCGTTTTAAATTAACAAAAGAAGTAATTAAAACAAAGGCTAAACACAGCCTGGCGCCGTGTTAAATGGCAAAGCAACCCACGCACACCAGTCTTCGAGGCTAATTTTTACGTTGTTCGCGCGAGGGAATGCAAAAAAAATTATAATTAATTGCGAGCGCTGTAATGAGCTTCGTAACATCTCATAATTATATAAGTTTTTTGTCTTGATTTTAATCCGTTTCCTCGGTTAGCGATGAGAATTCTGCCTCGTTATGAGTACAATGAGTTATTTTCGTGTCGTCGGGTTTTTACAGTGTGAAAATCAAGTGGTGCGAGTGAAAAATCGGCCGTATCGCGCTTGTAACCGTCAAAATCCGTTGTGTGCAAACAGATATCGTGGAGACTTCAACGATAGATAAGAACACAAGTTGGGCGCACGCCGCTCCAAGCCACCAAGTCGGTTAACGGCCGACCGGTTTGCGAGACGACAAAAACTAGCTTTACGGCGTTGCCGGATCTTTCGAGGTCACGCCAGCACCTGCCGATGTTTGGGCCAACTGACGGGCCTACAATTTAAACACAAGTTTCCACTTTGCTTAATGCCTCGACGCATATAAATGAGGCGGTTTTTAAATTTAGTTTACCGAAACAGCACGTCGCCATGGGGTTATTAGCAACATGTGCTTTTGTGCAGACATTGGCAACGCGGTGAAGTTTGCCGATGCAGGGTCAGTATAGGTAAACCGCTTGCAGTCAGGTCAACCAACTCGCAGATGGAGGTTTTTATGATTCAAGATTTATAATCATGTTTAGCTTCCGAGTTAAGGAGGTGGTTGGCTATGCTTCGTTAATTTCCATTGTTTCTACTCGGCTCAATCATTCCAACTCGCATTGTTAGCTTTCCCCGTGCAGGATTCACGAATCGACTTCTGATTTTCAACGCTTAATTGAAAAGTAAACACGGGCAACAAAAATTTTCATAAAAACGCGCACGGTTCACGGGTTCCGTGATTTAAAATACACAAAGGTGCCCGAAAAAAACCTATAATTGTCGCTGGCATAGAAAATACATCATCACGCGACGACCACAATGCAGCACCATAATGAAGGCCCAAAAAAAAGGGATATAATACATGCCAGGAGCTAAGATAATTACATGGGCGTAAGAAGCAGCTTTTGTTACTAGCTCTGAAGCTGGAACACCTCCTAGCGACTCACTTGACGTCATTATATTGCAACAGTGGGCATGAAAAGCCGTTTCTATTCAATATCCACACAAATATGTTTCAAAACCCGAACTGCAATTAGCCGGCATTACCGTAATTGCAAACCACTCGACTTAATTTAAAATAGATCGAGACACAAGACACGAAAACAATTACAACTTTCATTTTAAGCCCCACAATCGGTAAAAAGGCCACGAAATCTATCTGCGAACCCACGAAAATTAACGAGGAGGCAAATGATCGCGCGACGAAACAAAAGCGAATCAAGCGATATTCCGACAACTGAAAGCGGACGGGCACAGTCCGGAGGCTTTTGTTAGAAAAGTAAATAAAATTTGTTACGTGGAAAAATGTTGTTTTTGTAAAAAAGAGTCTTCGGGGTCTGTATAATCTATTTATAACCGCCGATCAAAGAGACCACTGTAACAAAGGAATGTACAGTAACGTGAAATTTCGTTCGAATTATAAATCAATTATCCACGGCATGCTTGACCTCGTTTTGTTACGGTAATACATAATTTAAAGTACGCCAAATTTACTTTTATTTGAAGCCGAAAAACTAGACTCCTGAGAAAGTATGTAGCGACAAACATGGTTTTTGTATTTGTATTACGCTAACCGCGGGCAAGGCCTTAAGCATTCACCTAAATTTCAACACAAAATTACATATATTTCCTGTTTAGGACAAATTTCTAATTTTTTTGTCGATAACTCAATTTTTGTACCACTTTTTAGGAATCATTTTTCTGTCCATCACATACAAAATTTTCGAAATTATGATTTTTTTTTCACACAGCGAAAAAACAAAAGCCACTATTGTAAATTTTATTACATATATCAAAAAAATACCTGGGGAATAATGTTTTAAGATTTCTTGATAGTTTTCATTTCTCGAGAAATGAAAAATTAATTTCTTATTTCTCGAGAATTGTCGAGTCTCGAGAATTCGCACATAATATATAAATTTACATTAACCCCCTTAAATTCGGTTTAGAAAGAAAGTTATATAACAATGGTTATCACTCTTTAATAATAAATTCATATATTTTACTTATTATTTTAACACATATTGGACCGACACGCAATAAATTAATTTTAAAATCATCAGAAATTTATTTTTCATTTATTATTTGCGTCAAACGTCAAAACCTGGATTTCATTATTAAGTACCTATATTATTTTATAGAAGATAATAACCGTAAGTGTTTTAATTAAACATTATGAATCACTTAAAACTTAAACATACATAAACAAAATTAAATGTGTTCATTGTACAGATTTAAAATAGTTTTTTTTAAAACACAGAGCGTCTGAAGTAGTATACTAGATAATCTATTTCTTTCTTTTTTGTCACAAAATTGTTGGCAACAAAAAAATTTGGTTCGTTTTATGTCGATGTAGGCTTTATTGTGGATAAAGCTTTCCTGGGTAGTTCTAAATTTTTGGTTCTTGTACCTGATGATTGAAACATTATAAATTCTTGCTTAATACTTTAATTTTTGTTATCTACACTATGTTCCACTTGAACTTCTCTCACACTTTCTGTTACCGATAAGTTCAGTTGTCCTTGAAGAGACAATTCTTCATTTTTATTGACCCGATCTGCATCAAAATGTTCTTCGTCGGTATCAAACAGTATCTATTTAACACTTGTGAAGCAGTTTTGTAAATTTCATGTTTTGAAACTAGTCCAAAAATGTATCTTTATCTTCGCGAGCAGGATTTTGTAAACATATATACAGAGATATTGTTTCTCCTTTTACTTATTTCTTCTTTATTGTAGTAAGAAGTTCCTTATTTGGTTCATTAACAATTTTCTCTAATGTCGAAAACAAACATTTTAAGGCTCCTTCTGCAGTCAATTGCGTACAATCTTCTCGGCTCAAAGACTTAACGGTGATTCGAACGGGCTGTAATATAGTTAATAATGTTTCTGCCATATTAACAATCTTCCCTCCACAAAGTTTTCATATTTAGTTCAGTTAGGGCTATTTTCACAGGATTTTTGATTCTTAAAATGCGTTTGATCATAATTTCCATAGTATTCCACCTTATTTTACAGTCCAAAAGTAATGACAGTTTCTTTTGTTCATATTCTTGTACATATTTTTGCAATACGCTCTTTTTGACAGGAGCCTTTATAAATAATTTTTCAATTTTCCATATACCTACCTATAACATTTTGCATTTGCAGCTCTGTTTTTCATGTAGAGTTTGTTCAGCGAAAAAAATCTTGAGAAAAAACTATAAATTTCTCGAGAAATGAGAAATTAAAAAAATTACTTTTTTTCGAGAATTTCTCGAGAAGAAACACTGCTGGAGAAACGCCAAACAGATCATCGCTTACTGCTTTAGTCACTGAGATATCCTACGAATATGGTTCACCCTATACATAGCTAATGTCATCGACTACACATCAAACATCTGCTTAAAATAATCTATCTTTGTACAGGTGTCCTCGAGTGTCCTGATACACATCACGCGCAAAGTAAATACCCAACGACATTTGCTCGACAACGTCAATAAACTCGCTAAGACGACAAAATTACTCCGCGAAATTTCTATTTCACGTACTTATAAGGTTAATATTTAGCTGCCATAATTACATGCATAAAACGATCTAAATAGAAAGGCACGTTTAGTATTGCGTTATGTCGTTCAAAACGGTATTATTATTTGCCTGGAAGGTCACCAGATAATTCATTACACTCTCCATGTTTATTAAACAGAAATTAACATATACAAATACACAAATAAATCATTTGAATACTGATTAATTATAATCATTGTTTCCCACGAGCAACGGACGTAACACATTTAAAAATAGATGCATACTATTTAAACTGATAGAAAAGCGTAGAAGTGGAAACTTAAACTTCTTACAAACGTTACTCGTGATTAAAATATGTTTATGTAACAATTATTCGCTCTCAGAGACTTTGATTATGATTCAAAATGATTATGAATAATATTAAAGTATGCAATTAATGGCCCTTAACAACTTTTGTAATAAGCTGTTTTTAAATCTATGTAATCACACAGCTACGGAACGAAATTCGTTAGATCGCGAATCAATAATGTGACATTTTTTTCCCGTATTTTCACCAACTATTTAAAAACAACCAATTTTTGTTGTTATTTGTGGCATTAATAACGATAAAAAGCCCTCAAATTAAATGAATAACGATTTTTAAATCACAATGTCCATCAATTTTGAAGTAGTGCAAAGATTTTTTGGCACAAAATCAACGCCTTCTATGCCCGGTCTCGTACCAACATCCAATAAAAACGGAGCAAATTTTTGCCGATCGGAACACGATACGCTGATATTTAAAACAAAAGAAACTCGAGCCGAAGGTCCTTTATTTATTTCCCATGAGCATTGCATTTACCATCACCGATTAAAAGAAGCTCAAACGGAATATTAAATCAATTAAAATGTCACTTCGCGACATTAAACACGAGACCAGGAGCTAAATGTCATCAAATATGTTAAAAATTCATACGATTCGAATTCCTCTACTTCTAAAGCGAAGCGGGAGTTACGATAAAATATTTTTTGAAACTTGATCCCCAGAGATATAATCAGATATGACCAAAGCATTCCAGGACCTTACCTGCTGTCAAAAAAATACATATAATACCTTCTACTTTTAAGAACGGCCCACAAACTTGTACGTTTTAAAACATAATAGACGTGGTCAGGAAACTTTACAACTTTTGCAGGTTTATCCAACTATTTAATAATAAAAGACTTGCTTTTATTGGATATAGTATAATAAAAGTTGCTAAATATGCATTTCTGAAGGTGCTTCTGACCATATTTTGGTTATTAATCATATCCTGAGATGGTTTTACTAATACAGTTCTAGGAAATAATTATACACCGCGGTGATGTGAAAAAACGTACATTTTTCCGAAAACTAATTAATGTTGAAGCTCACCTCAGGTGTGAATTAATTATAAAATGTAAATTTGAGGTTGAATTTTCGAATTTATCATATCAAACTTTTGAACGGCGTGAAATTGGCATAAATGCGCTAATTGGTTAAATAAACAAAAACAGTGTTTTTTTTTAAAGGGTATTACAATAAAATAGCAAACAAATGACTGTAGGGACAAACAAATGCCTGCAGGGGCAAATAAATGACGGTAGGAACGTCACCGTCCGGTGATTATAGAAGAAAAGTCCTTTTTAAGTTGGTTTATTAATGCAGATACTTTATTAGCGAAATGAAAAAAAAAAGTAGGTAAACTTTGGCAAAAACAACGATATTATTGTTTTATAAACAGGAACAAGCACTTTTTTATAATTAAACGACGTCCTTTGCCGTACTTTCCAAACAGAATATACGCTTACTTAGCGTGTTTAAAAACAACTGAACTTTCTGTTTTAAAACAAAGGATATTATTTATTCAGTTACAGAAATATTGCATTTTCTTCGGCCCCGTTTTGTCCGTATTTTTCAATTATACTAGAAACTTTTGTTAGGGAAGTTCGCATTTAAAACTGGCTTCGAAGTGTTTTTTTCTTTATTTCATTAACAAACATTCGCGTTGTCAACAATATTATTCTTTGCTTCAGGGACTACATTAATAAGAACTGTTTTTAAATTGGTAATGACGGGAAGTTTTGTAGAAGTTCTTATGCACAGTCACTTATATTTTAATATAGTTGCTTTAGATTAGAACAAGTTTGTGTAATTTGTAGGGAAACTTCAGATTTTCTTTGCTGTACATTCATTGCATTTTAAAGAGATTTGCCTAGTTTAAAATGAAACATATCAAAGCATAAATTGGGGTAGGCTATGAATGTAGCTGCAAGTTATAATTATACAGCGTATGGATTATTTTAGAAATTCCCTGAAACAATTTAACGTAGAAGATTTGTGAAATTAGCAAAGTATAGTGTCTTTAGCTATGCGCAGTTCCTGAAATATCTAAAAAAGTTGATTTTAAGTTTTTGTTATCGTCAGTAAACATTTAAAATTTGGTATTTATAGTTGACAAAGGCTTCAATTTTTCTACAATGGGATCTTTAGATGTACTCAATTTTGATATTTTTAATTTTGCCCATTATTGGTAACTTTAAGTTGTAAATTTATTGTATTTGTTACAAAATAACCTGCACAGAAGATGAAAAGTGTGTCACTTACGACAATATAATGCGAAAAAGATCATGGCAAAATCCAGATGAAGGATCATTACCTGTGCCAAAAGCAGAATTACACCTAAGGAAGGTTATGCTGTGTTGTTGATGGCACTGTAAGGGTTTAATTTATAAAGAACTTTTGAAACCCAGTGAGACAATTACTGCTGATCGTTATTGTGAGAATAAAATGGCAATGCATGTTTTAACTCCAACGTTATTGAAAAATTAATAATCATATCATTTTTTAATAATCTCTGACGCATCCAAGTAAAACAATTAATGTTTTTTCCAGTAATTATACAATTGTATCTAGATATAACAATTAGCAACAAAAGCTATTTGTTTTTCATTAAAATCCAATGAATCAACCTACAAAATGTTTGCAAGTAGGTATATCTGAATTTATAAAATATGTACCAAGGTTTTGATTTTTCAAATCTTTCAGTCTCAAACGATGACGACACAAATACAAATTGTGTTTGTCATTATTTCGTAAGCGCAAATTTAAAAACTTCGTACCAAAATATTGTGCAATACAACTGCTGTAACCACATTTCACATAATTGTTTAAGAGTTTCTTTGAAAGAATTGAACGTTAATACGGAGATTACTGTGTTAAAAATTCTTACTTCCGTTTCCCATGTATTCGATGAGAAACTTCCATAGATTTTTGTTACTTAACGAGTGACAATTTCACTTAATTTTCACGAAATACTGCAACTCTCTGATTGTAAGATTTACAAGTAATAGAGAAAATGCTGCAATTATGGTCATTTTTTTGTAGTAATATAACAAATTAAAACGATTTTTAACTGAAAACTAATTGAGATTTTCCAAGTACAATAGAATTGTAATATAATTACTTTGCGAACAGGAACTAAATGTCCTTTTTCATATTCTTTAAATAGTTGTTGAAGAGTATATATATTTTGCAAAAACCGAATTCGTTGGTTGTCTCTGTAAGGGTTTATAAACATTTAGGGTAAAACGTGGTAATACGCCCCAGCCGGAAAAACGCCCCACCTATGTAGTTTAGTTGTTTAATCATCGATGACACTACTAGTATCACATAATGGTAGTGTTAGTTAAGGAGTTTAGTATACCTCGACCACCTAACTAGTTTCACGCTGAAAATAGAAAAAATTCGCAATTCACGGCAAGTGGACGTTGTATTATTTCTGTCTCAATTATTGAAAAAACAATTTCGCATGAAGTGTATTAGTATCGTTCAAATTTCGACATAAATTCGGAAAGCTTGTTTCATAACCTCTAAAATGACATTACGCATTTATTTATTAATGCCTCAATGGTCTTGGTACACCAGTGGGGCGTTTTTCACCACTGTTTGGGAATTACGCCCCAGATCTAAAAGTGTAAAATGCCCCTTTTGCTTTAAGATCACTTTTTCTCAATTTCGGACGCCAATGAGGCAAACAGGTCTACTGCTTTTTCCAAACGTGACGATGTGCCCATCGATAGGAATAAAAATCGTGGAGAACAACAATCATCCCCAACTACTGTGCCATTAGATGAACCTGGGCCATCAGGACTGCAAAGAACCCCACCAAAAAGGCCACAGCCATCTACAACTACTTTTAGCAAAAAATCCTCTGAAGAAGAAACCCCTTCAAAATTTCTTGCACAAACAAATCCGATTCCAGTCATTCCACCAATTCTTACTAAAAGAAAACAGGCCGCTACGCTGTTGACATCTCCAGAAAACCGATGCAAACGTAAAATTTTATGTGGGAAAAAGCAAAACATCAGTGCGAAAAGAGAAGGGAAGAAAACTAAAGTTGCTAATGTAACCCGCGCACCAAAAAAAGATGAAAAGTATTAAACGTTTTGAATCAACTTCATCTGAGAGTTCAGAGGAACTCGTATTGAGTTCTTCTGAGGAAGTTTCAGATAAATCTGAAGAGATTTTCGTCAAATGCGGTGATTACTACTACTCCACGAAATCGAAAGTAGACTGGATACAGTGCACAGCGTGTTCTCGATGGCTTCACGAAACGTGTACAACGTATGAAGATTTATGTCACTTGTGTGGTGCAAAAAATTAAGTTCTTAATAAAAATAAGTAGTAATAATCGTGTGGGGCGTTTTCCACAGCAGAGTGGGTAATACGCCTCAAAGGAAAGGGTTCCAAATTGTTTTTTTATTGTTTTCCTGCGTTTACTTTTCACAAACTTTTTATATTTAAGTAATGTACACTCATTATACTAATTAGAAATGTATTTTTTGTTTAGAATAAAGCTATCATTTTGCAGTAACGATTTTTTTTTTTAAAGTGGGGCGTATTTCACCGTTTTACCCTAGGTAAAGTATCAAAATACACATATGGCACCGTTTTTACTAGTTTAATTACAATTGTTTTTGCTGTTTTGTAAAATGTGGTTAGTGTATACGTACGATAATTGCATCTTAACTCAAAATATTCCTTGGAGCTGGTTCTAACGGCTTCCTAAACTCCATACCCACTTATCATGTCAGCCAACGAGTTGTACGTGATTCAGATAACTGCCCATGAAAACTAGAAATTAAATATTGCTTCGTAAATGATTCCAGTAGATGTTAGAAGTTGGTAGGTGGTCGCTACCAAATATCCCCCGTAGATTACTCGCAGCATGAGTGATTCCTCCATCCATTCTATTCAGTACCTGCTTATTTGCGTGTTGTTATCTCTGTCGTTACGCGGTTCGTCGCATTTCTTCGTTTTAATGACGTCTCTCTCGAGGTGCATGAAAAGGACCCGCTCCGGGGGTGGTCGATCGCATAACATCTATTACGGAGCTTAAAGCCTTACCACGTGGATGGTGCCGTGTTCCATTAGCACTTTTGTAAATCATTTCGTCGGCCGTATAATTTTTGTTTCTATGATTTCATTACGGGTGCCCGAGAAACTCGGAATATCGAGGTACAAGAAGTGTAAATTGGGGATTTTACTTTAAAGTGGATGTGGTGCCGTAAACTTAACGGACTACAATTCATTTCCTGTGCATTGTGCAGGTGCCGCTTGCTAACGCACCTTGAATACTAGGGAGACGACTTTTATATTCATCGCTTTAAATTTAAAGCAAACAACAAACTTATAATTCAACCGAAACTTTTTTTTTGTAAATCTGATAATCATTGTGTTCGCGACAAGAACTGATACCGTAAAAATTTAAAGTTAACGATCGATCGCATATCAAACAGTAAGCAAGCTGGAAGGTTGCTACAATTTAAAAAACACAAAAAAGACATTTGCTCCCTGTTTTGCAAAGCAACTTATTCCAGCGTTTTTTAGAACTGTTGTTCCTTGAGATAATAGGGACTTTCATTCTGCGTTCAGTCAGTTTCTTATCGTTTTTTCTGTTCTTGCGTTTACCAATCTTTCAGACCTCGCTTAATCCCGGTACCTTCGATTCTCAGTAGCAATATAACGAGTGCATTGAAAATAATCGATAATTTTTGATAAATATGC
This sequence comes from Elmis aenea, assembly GCA_947652605.1. Taxonomy (NCBI): domain Eukaryota; kingdom Metazoa; phylum Arthropoda; class Insecta; order Coleoptera; family Elmidae; genus Elmis; species Elmis aenea. The sequence continues at coordinate 55,954,221 of OX393579.1, forward strand.
CCCAATGCAAGTTGAGCTGAAGAAAACACGAGTGCACGAAGTGCACGAGTGATTTTTTTCTGATTCAACTTGCATGAGTAAAGATTTGTCAAAAATTTTAGAATATTTGCAATGCACAAGTTATATTTTGTCAGAAAATTTCCTTCACCTAACCTACCCGTCAAATTAAATGTACGTTATGTCAAATTTTACAAGTACTGTCAGAGTGGTGCGCCAGGGGTGTGGTTTAATCGATTATTAAAGTAACGCTACTGGTCGCCGAAATTCGTCAAAAAATTATCAAGACCAGAATATTTAATTCCCTCTCCAAATTTATATTTTCGACCATCACAAACTCAGGTTTTTTAGAAACGACCAATAAACGCATAAAAATCTGTTAATTGCGATATTATCAGTGTATGATTATGTTTATTGGTCGTTTCTAGGAAATCTGAGTTTGTTATTGGTCGAAAACGCAAATTTGACAGGAGGGTCAACATGTGACAGGGGAATGTAAAATTATTACCGTGTAATAATGCTCCTTTTGGTAGTCTCTCTAGAAGATTTAAGATAAGTGATTGGTTGAAAGCGCAAATTTGACAGGTGAAGGAAATTTTCCGTTACATTTAAACTATTTAGACCATTATTTCACTTGAAAATATGTTGGCGAGTCTTCGAATTGTCTCTTTTATTCCTTCTGGCTAGGAAAATTACTTACCAATTTGCGCACGTAGATCGGTTTTGTAGAATTATCACATCTTGTGAGATCTGCCATAATTAAACCGTGGTTTATACAGCAGGAAGCCGCTTTGTGCTGTTACCTTGTAGCGTAATTCTCGAGTTATGTGAGCAATATTAGGAAACTGCTTTCGATATCGTTGTTCACCGTACAATTTGTCAGCAAATGGTAATGAAGTAGATGTAGAGCGCACTTGACATCTTGCATAGATTTTCCGTGTGATGTAACGGCGTCAGTTGAGTGACGGATAATCTCGGAGGCGCAATCCTGTGTTACATTCATAGGTGTCAAAATTGCGAGGAACGTTCCATTCCCGAACAGACGCTTTCCACTGATAACGCGCGTAATCCTGCGAACTTTTTTTTCACAAGCGCGCTTGTTCGTAATTTGCGAAAGTCGGATAAGTTGACGTTTTTTTCGCTACTTCAATTTCATACATTATTTAGGCGGCTTTCCGAGAAAATAATTGAAGGTGTCTTTGCTTCGGTGTTAGAATATTCACGAACAGTTTTTTTCGAGACGTTGCGTTTGCATTATTTCCTCTCTCAGAAATATGGCGGATGTAGATTGTAAATTTAGTGTAAGTGAAACTCGACTTAACACGCAAGGGACTCTAACGGTATTTAAAGAGGGCTGTGCACATTGACCTGGGGCCTTGTGTAAGAATGGGGTGAATGTTGGAATTGTACAGGTTTGTTTGATTCGTTAAGATAATAACCTGGTGTATACTTTAGTTAGGAAGAGCTAATAAAACGCGAAGGGTCATTGACATAACGGTTTGAATTATTGGAGACGGGTTGAGCACACGGCCGGATAACGCGATAGTCGGATTACCCGGGTTGGAATGAAATGTTTCATCACATACAAGGGAAAATTATGAAGCAATCTACCTAATCATGACAAAAAGATATAAGGCTAAATCAATATGTGATTTTTCAACTTAACTTTCTTCGACTACACACTTTTTCCAACGCTTTTCCAATTATTATATCCCTTGAAAAATTAAAAACATTTAACAAACTTAATAGATATTCCTCCACAGAAGCTTCAACGTCTTCACCAGATCCAAATCGCCTCCTTTATTAAGATTTTTTTGGAGGTTGGTGTGCTGAATCAGGAAAATCTGGTTGTATTTCATATTATAATTTTCTAGGAGTTCACCAATAAATCATTCAAAATAGAGATAAGCGAACTTCATTTGTACTCGTTAAATGTTTTAAAAACAATTGCCACTATTTTAGGTGCTTTAATGCGCGAAACTTTTACAAAAATCGTCCGTCCTTTAAAATTACCGATAATTAATTACCCAATCCATTGATAAAACTCGGATAATACACTTGTAAATCACATTTATGCGACTCGTAGTTTTAGTTTTGTAGATAAAATTTAATTTATAACGCCGGTTATCTATCGTTTGTCTAGATTTCAGATGCTCATTAATTTTCATGGATAGTGCTGATAATTTGGTTTGGTTATTCCTCACCATCGAACTAATGGACGCGATCTGTTTTTGCCAAACATTTAATTTGATATCCAATACGTTTATAAATGAAATGCGGATTTGCTTCATTATTAACGCGAACAAAGCGGATATTTGCATATTCTGGCATAATTTTTCAAATAAACACCATGAATATTAGTTTACAACTAAAATAGAACCAAAATAGAATTAAAATCGAACTAAAATCGACAAATTAATCAAGTAATATTAAATATTGTTGTGTTTTTGATTTTAAATCGCCCCGTGCTTCATTCCAAAAGTCTAGGTCAGTATTATTACAACTCCAAGGATACAATTACAGGATAAGAACTAAGACTATCAATATTTTTATGTAGTACAAGTTTCGGAGATTAATTTAACTGTGAGACCCAATTTTATGTATCGTGTGTTTCATTATATTTTTGTGTGATAGCTTCATCACGAAAACTAGCATCAACTGTACAATTACAGCATATAATCACATTTTCTAGTTAATAATTAAAAAGGTCGAAACACGCAAAGAGCCGGTCGGTAATAATTAGCTGAGTAATAAATTAATAACTGCTAGGAGATACCTAAACGTAATTTAAATTCTTGTTCCAAATTTATCACCTTAATCTATTAGTAACTGTGTTTCTTTGAATTAGAAAAAAATCTTGCGTTATGTTAAATGAAATTTATGGCAGTTTAAAAACGAAAATTGTTAATAGTGGTAGGAAAATCACCTCTAATAAATTAATATTTTAGGCAACTTTAACCTCTGTTCTTGCACTCGTAGAAACCATTAGGTTATTATGCACCATCAGTTGGCCCAAAGCATAAAAACACCGATTAAAAATGGACTTTTAAGTCGTCTCTGTTAAAGAACTTATAAAAAATATCCTCTTCTAATTTACCTGCAAGTCCATTATCGACCCAGTTCGCAACTTGGCAGTTTCTGCTGATCGTCTGTTATTTAACAGTAGTTTAATCTTCTGAAATAATTTACAGAGTTCTGTATGCACATTTAACCGTTTAATTTCATTAGACTTGTTAAAATATGTAAGTAATCAAGCAGATAGTGCAGTAAACGGACTTTTAGAGATTTTACATTACACACGGCGCTTCCCACGGGAGCCGTTTATTTTATGAGGCTGAACCGAAACTCTGCAGCTTACTCTCATCAATTGTTTGTTGTTGGGATAACGAATTGTCTTAGATTTCTACAGAATCTGTTAGGACGCTCGGAGCCGTTCGGCGCTCATTATACCACGAAAAAAACACTGTATTTAATTAACGACATTTCAATTCGGACTGTTTTTTTTCGGCCGTGGGTTCGACATCGGCACAGAGATAATATAAAAAGTTGTAGAATGCGGCTTTGCTCGTCGTCCTGTCAACAGAAACTTGCAAATGAGATGAAGGAATTTGATACGAGAAAAAAATTGGAAGTCGTTACGTCGAAGATCATTTGAGACGCGAAATATTCTGGAGGCAGTTTCGCGTTTGAGTTGTGTCGAGTTTTGCGCTGAAAATGCTGATGTTTTTTTTTTGCATGTAAATAATACTCTTAGTTCAGAACTTTGCGAATTAATCTCGCGAATTTCGCATAATTATTCCAGCAAAAAAAATGATGAAATTATCTTAAAACAGCATAATTTAGAAGTACTTCCCAGAAAAGCTTAATTTTTTTTTTGTATCGAGAAATAAAATTAGAACAACTTAAAAGTAAATATAGTTTGCAAGCTTTACGTATCCAATTTTCCTTTAAAAATAAACCGTTTTTCGTTTCGCATTCAAAAGTAATAAGACTACTTAAAAATTAACGCTTTACTCCAGTTTTGTTACTACAAAAATTAATTTTGAACGAAACTGTGTCAAATTAATTAAGTGCTGTGCTGTTTGGCCCATGTAGACTTTAACACAGAGACAAGAAACCTTGTAAATTTCGTCGATAACTTCGTCCCACAGCAAGAATTTTAGCATTTTTTAATTCTCCCACCGCTCAAAAAAAAAACACTTCAACTCCCTGAACATTTCTAAACAAGACCAAATATATTTTCGCCGGTCTTTATTAATTACTGTGTCACATTAAATAAGCTTAAAATCCCGAAATAAAAGCGCCGTAATGGCGGGCAATTCGTATAATTCCTTGTACTACGCAAATTTTTAAGTGCCAAGCGACGGATAAAAGCGCGCAAAGTAAAATTGCCTGACGAATATGGACGCTTAATCAGATCCGTTGTTGTGCACTCGGCGCAGATACAAAATTAAACGTAAATAATTAAGCTGCAGCTAATTACGACACTAAAGCTCAAAAGACTGATAAGTACTGGATAATTTTAATAAGTGGGGCCTTAAATTTATGTGAAATAGCGCAGAAAAAAAAAGCAGATGACACTATAGATAATTTACAGATCACAGGCAGAACAATTAATTTGTAATTGTATCACTGTAAAATTTAAAAAAACTTGGCTTATTTTCAAAAAAAAAAATTTTTTTGAGGGTCTTCTATTCTATTGTTAAAAGATTTCTTGTAGTAATTAATAGCATATTACATAACAAGAGTTGTAAGAAGTATTATACACACGAGTGAAAAAGTTGAGCCGCGTTATTGCTTTACAACTCGTGTTAAGTAGCTTACTTTTTCTACGATCACATAATACCTACGATTTTAACGACTTTTTGGCTAATATACCTACACATGTAATTACGTTGACTTGTCAATTTTGACGTAAGCCTACTTCGACATCACTAGACAAGTGAGCGTAATTGCTTTACAACTCGTGTTATGTAGCATACTTTTTCTACGATCACATAATACCTACGATTTTAACAGCTTTTTGGCTATTATACACACGTAATTACGTTGTCTTGTCAATTTTGGCGTAAGCCAACTGAGAAAAATTTAATTAACCTAAACAAAAAATATAATGGAATACAGTTAGTATAAATATATTTATGCACATTGAAATGCAAAATGTTTATACCTCAAAATAACTTATGCCAATTTCAAAATAACTGGCTCATATCTCGAAACCCTTTTCAACAGAAATTTCAGTGTAATCCAATATTTTCCGTTGCTGTTTCGAGATCTCCACAGATATTTTAATAATGTGCGGTTTTGATTACATTTAATTTAATTTTCGCGTGCCTACAGAAGCTTTTTGAACTTTCCAAAAATGCAAGTTACCTACATTTTCTTGAATTGAATACAGCACACTAGAACGCGGTGGAGTCCTTTGTAGAAAATTTTAAATATGCATCCGGGTACGTGCACAATATAAAGTGAGTCAAATATTTGCTGTCAAACTAAATGCATTACATTACGCCGGAATGTATTATATAAGAAAAATCCCCCGTACTTTTGTTGAAGGCAGTATGCGCCGTTCCCGTGAGACTTCCATTAGCAGACGAAGAATTTTAAAATCCCCAAAAAATCTACCTGTCGGATTCCACAGAACCTCAAACGCTGACTTAAGTTTGACACTTTTGGCAGTGCAATAAAAAACAACGTGAAGATCAAAAGAATTCTGGGGCACATAATACCGGCATTAGCACGCTCAAAATCACCCACACAATCGGAACACTGACGATTTGTTCAATTTTGTAAAGCACGGAGACGCTAACGGCTTTTTGTGCTTGAAAAATAACGTACCAACACATATTTGAAGGGTGGAATATATTTGATACTATCACCTTTATTTATACGACCTGTAGAGGATAAAATTGTAGCTTTAAACAACAAAAAACCTTCCTCCGGGGACCTTTACAGCCGGCCGCACGAATACCGAAGACCCTTTACGCGATTTTCACGCGCGCCACTCCGCAGGGCCACTCGATATTATAAGGGTCTGGGCGGAACGAATTCCATCCTGGACATGAAATTCGTTTCTGTTTTTAATTTTTTACTCTCGGCTTCTTTCCGTTTATAATGAGTAGTGTGCCGAAGTATTATAAGTAGATTCTTGGCGATTAACCCGGTAATGAGTTTTAAAAAATATGGGGTTCTTTTTTAATATAGAACTTGTCGGAAAAATATTATTTATTGTTTCAACGGATTGGTGACTTGCTAGCTCCCGAAAAGAATTAAAATAATCGATGGGAGAACGTATAATTAGGTCCTTTTTGTTATACGGCTTGCATCAAATTTGAGCACCTACCACCACAATTTGAAACACGGTAACCCGACAACGGTGTACGAAAAAAGCATACAAATTAAACAAATTGGTGTATAATATCCTATTTCACTGGTTATCGCTTACATCTCTAATGATATTCGTTGGACCTTAGGGTTCAAAGGTACAAATTATGTAGGACCGTACTTAAAATTCGACAAATATTAAGTTGAGACGTCTGGCCTTGTTGAGCAACGAGTTTAATATAAAATCGTATAATTTTGGAAGGAAATACTGAATACTTAATTTGGTTCATAATAATCATTACCCTTGCCACAAAATTACTGTTTATTATTTACCGAAACGATAGTTAATTAGCAACATGTCTAAAATTAACAAATGCAGGCTCTCCAAAACAAATGGGGGATGATTTTACCGGTGGATAATTTTATATTTTACCGGATTCCAGCTTCGTTAATGTTGTAAGACTTTAAAATCATAACAGTAAATAAAAGCAGCAGCATATTGTTTCAGTATCCAAAAATCCAATTTTTAAAAAATTTCATTCCTTCTAATCTGAAGTCAAAATAGTCCCGTTACATTTAAAAATTCCACGAAATCATTTTGACGACCAGTGAAACTCACAAATTTTCTTGTGTAGTATTTAAGAGATCATTGTTGAATCCCCGTAATTTATAATCGTGCCCGTTGAACAATTAATCGTTGCAGCTATTGATTGGCAAAAAATATTGACGAAAACGGTACCTTAAGCAACCACAATTATGCAAAATCTGCTGATATCTATTGAACCTCGAATAGAAACGTTAGAAAACGCTTTTACAGCTACACTTGTAGTCGTTCTAAAATAAAAGACGCGTCCAATATTTTTTTAAAAACTTATTTTTCCAAAATTTTGGCAAGCAGTCCATGACTATTTTAAGTTTACCAAACCTTTCAACCTGCTACTTCAAAACGTTAGATTGTGCGTCAAATCTCGATGTTTTTGGTACTCACCTGGAAAGAAAAAAAAATATTAGCAAAAAAATTACAACACAAAAAAATAACACGTTAAAAATTAAAAACAGAAAGAAAATCCTGGTTATGTTCTCTACCTATTGACGGGTTAATTAGTTATCATTTAGAGAGTTGTGAGACAGTTGAAGTGTCCTTCAATGAAGACGAGGCTAGGTAACAAAAATGTTTGTTTGTTTTGTTCTGGACCTCAAAGAAAACAGTCGAACGCCCCGGGCTGAGTCGATCAACTTTCTCTTTGTTAACATGCAATCATTCTTCGGTTTTCTAGGATAGTATAGATAGTATAATTTCTAGAGATTTCTAGATAGAAGTATTGAGTTATTGTTTAGAAGAAATAAAAACAAGAAGAGCTGATGAAAAAAGTGGAATAGATAAACTTGCGAATACTATAAGAAGGTTTGTCAAAGAAAAGTGAAAAAAAAGAACATTTTTATTAGTAAAGTTTAGACTCCTAAGAAAACGTATTGAACATGAGCAAGGAAAATATTGTAGTTTTCTGTGGGAAACTAAAGACCAAACTTTGGATTTTTTCAAGGGTCAAAGGAATACGATTAATTTTAATTGAAATGGTTCGTGGAATAAAATCTATCAGATACGATCTAAGGCGACCAAAGCTATAAAAATTAACAAATACTTCGTGACTGTGGCTAACAAATTTAAAAAATAGAAAACAAACTGCGAAGCGCCTAGGGTGAGGCAAAACCTGCCTCAAAACGAGCACGTAGCTTTTTGCAGAATAACCTTTTCAGCCCCTCAACAGCCTGTTTACAAATTAACGGAAAACAAAATAAGCAACCCGAATTAGGCATTCATATGTTTAGCATGAATATTTCAATACCAAAAATTGATTAATAACATGAAAACAACAACCTCATTGCTTGTATTTCATAATTTAACCGCCTTAATTAACTGCAACATCAGCATGGCCCAGTATACCCTAAAACAATTAAATGCTTAATGAATTATATGAATATTGGACGAGGAGAGACTAGCGCGTACGAAACGAGGATACAATCGCGCTTGAAATTCGCTGAAATTTTCGTGAAACAAAACACAATCACGCGTCCACGATGTCATATTAAAATCAGAGTGATCGTGGTCCGTCACGATGCGTGACTAGGATCTTCTTTTGTTAATTTCAAGACAGAACGCGGTCACGAATTGGGACATGTGTGACAATGAAATTAGCAGGGCCCGGCTGTCTATTCTCCGGCCGCGGTGAAGCTACCGAAAAACCACAATTAAAATTTAAAACTTCCTATTATTTGGTAACGGTAAAACCGTGTCGGGCGCGGCACGTCGTCTTGCGGTTCATTGCTTAATGGTACAATCAAGAATTTCCGGAAAAATTTTGCGTAACTTAGTTTAATTGGTAATCTACATTTTTTTGTAGCTTACTTAACTGTACAGGAACACGGGCAATAAAATAATGGCGAAATATAGCGGCGATTGTGTAATTCAAAGAGTTTTTAAGTAATACAGGTACGAAGACGCGACAGTTTTTTGTTTTAAGTGTAGTGCAAGCCAAAAAACACCAAAATCGTTTAGATTTTTTATTAATCCTTTAGTAATAGCCAAATTTTAGCAATTTCTTGCCCAAACTGTAGCCAAAACATTAGACTTTTACTCGAAACATAATATTTTATTCATAACCTAGAAAAATATTACAGCTTCTTAAAAAATCATGTTTTTAAAACACGTTAGTTCTGTAAACACACAAATTTCTTGTAAAATTTTGGGTTTGTGATAGTCCTATAGCTCAGAAGAAATGCCAGAGTAGCCTTACGTCAAAATTGACAAGACAACGTAATTACATGCGTATATTAGCCAAAATGCCGTTAAAATCGTAGGTTTTATGTGATCGTAGAAAAAGTAAGCTACATAACACGAGTTGTAAAGCAATTACGCACTCGTGGAAATACTTTTCCATTCGTGCGTAATATGCTTCTTACAACTCTTGTTATGTTATATACTACAATGGCTTTTTCTCCATCCATAAATACATTTTTTTAAATTTGTTTTTTGGTTTGGTATTCCACTCAAAAGTTTTGTGTCTTATTTATCCTTGAAATTTCCTTTAAAATATATTTGTTTTGCTGTTTAAAGTACTTTATTTTTATTCTACTCATCATACTAGTTTTAACTTGATTAAAAACTAGATTAAGACATGCAAATAACATCAAAATAAATTTAATAATGCATAAAATGGTTTACATATTAACAAAACACATGTACTAACCCTTAATTTCTAGCGGGTTTATGGCGTTTGTTAGCAGAATTGCTAAAATTGTGTTATCACTTGCAGATAAACATTTGTACTGTCTGCTTTTAATGTAAAAGTTTTAAGTTATATTATTAAGATTTTCTGGACTATTAAAAAAGGAAAATATATTTTTGCGCAACTCATCATGTCTTTCGTTTTCAGTAAAATATTTACCTGAAATTTTAGTAAAGCGTCAAGTCATAAAACATTCACAAGGAATTAAAACGTACTTTTTCGTGTCCTTTTCAGAAGTTTGTATGTTGGAAGCATATTTTATTCACACCTAAACATTGAGTGCGCTCACACCTTAAAATATTCGCTTACGTTTAATCTGACTTTCAAATGTGTAACACACTTCGCAGGATTTGTCATGAAAAGTTAATTTCAGAGGTTTGCGTTAAGTCTGACAAAACGCGAATTTGCATATTACACCCGTTACTCACAAAGGAAAACCAAGATGCATTTTAATTTTGAGAATTATCACGTCCCGAAGATAAACCATTAGGATTGCTGTAATAAAGGCACAATACGTGGGCTTCCATGATGGAGAGATAAAACGCATCGCTTAAATTATTTTCGAAATTCTTATCGGTATTTCCATTAGGATTGTCTTTTTCTAGCGTGTGATGTGAATTCTTTTTGGGCGAATACGTTTTCCAGTTGCGAATTTTTAACTGGGTTACGTTTGGTGCATGATAAAAACTGCGTACTCGGAGAATATGCGATGGAGTTTATCGTGAAATTAAATTTTTTTGGTGCTGAAATAACGTTCATGTTAGTGTGTGGCTTAAAATATGCCCTAACAGCAATTCAGCTTCGCATTCAAAGTTATTGATGAGGTTCCGGTATTGCTAATATGTTTTTTAGAGAAACAATCCTGCAAATGACGGAAACTGCATCTTGCGCCCATAATATAATGTTAAAAAATAATAATTTCATTGCCCTAATATTAGGCAATAATTTTAAGTTGGTAATTATAAAACTTTCCCTCTATTTCATGGTGTTTGAAAAGTCATGAAAATTGCGAATGCAATTTCACTTCTAAGACACTATAACTGCAAGAATAAACACTTATAGTACTGTTGTTCTATACCAGTTTGTAGATAGACAAATTATTTCATGGAAATGAACCACGACCTCAAAAAAAACCTGTACACATTACAAACTAACTGTTAACTTGTCTGCAATTATATAAAGCTGGCAAGATTACACACAAATTGTCGGGTTAATTACCATTTTTCTACACGTTTTATAATCCTGTGAACTAAAATTTTGGTAAATGCATAATCGGCTCATGAAACAAATCTCATGGTTTTCGTTTGTTTAAAACGCGCGCGTAGCCAACTGCAATACTAGCTTTAATATCTAACTTTTCGCTCAATTTAATAGAATTTGTCCAGTGTCCGATCACGGTCTATTCCCAGCTCTGTCGTTACATTTCCTAGGTGGCATTCTCACCTAATTCTGCTGCCTTTGCGACAACACGAAGTGGTCCGGCGATAGAGCGTATGTCACCCTCAGGTACTTGTGCAGAGAAATATCTGCTACGTTTTAACAAAACAGGTATAAAATTTGTTCAAAACAGCATTGAAATATTCAATACGTAGAGTAATACCATTCTGGGTCCTCTATTATGCATGAGCCCACAGTCTTCTCGTGTATAACGAATGAGATCTTGGTTGTTTTTGACGTACTCATAGCAATGAAAAGTTGGAAATAATGTTAAAACGCAAGGCACATTTAATAGTAAGCTTTATACATAAAAGTATAGTTGTGTAAGGAATAAATAACGTTGCATTTTTTACAATGTGATTTACTAAGTTAACCGTTTTCTTATTCCTGTGTGCTAGAGCTTTTATAAGATTCTTGAAAAAAAAAAATACGTTGCACGCGGGCATAATACGCTGATCCTCAGATTAGAAGACGTTTTGGTTAATGAAGCTTCTAATTATAATTAAGTCCTGTTCGATTCTATTTGTAGTTCAAATTTACACGTGTAAATATCTGAAAAAGCTCCTAAAAATTCGCCAAAATGGTAAAGCAAGTTTTGGAGTGCCACTTGAAACTTAATCTTTATGACAGATAAAAATTGGCAATGTAGGTCGGGAGGTGGATGTAAATGAACATTGCACAAGCGCATAGGGCGATATATATAACAAAAATTAAATAAACTATAGGCGCTGTTACAACCTACCCGTGTTACTTTCATCCCCGGTCTCCCCTGGCAATTTTTTTTTAAACTATCATTCTTTAAATTTCCACTTTAGCTGCATTTTAACGAGAATGGTCAATTCGCGCATAATTCGATTCCTTTCCCTATAATTATGAAAAGTTTTGCTTAAAAAAGTCCTTTTTACGGTAATCTGGCCACAGCACACTTACAGTGCGTTCTGTTTATTAACGAGACGAAGGTATTTAAACTCCTTGAAGCGTGAAATGTTTTCTTAACAGCAGCTGTCTTGCAAAACTAACGTCCAGAAACGTGATCTAGAAATCTTGAAGAGAGAGTCAAACTATCGGTTGCATTAATTTTATTTTGTCGTTAACATTCTCCAGAGCACCACACCCAATAATCTTGGGAAAGAAGTTTAAGCGTCTTAACATTAACCTTGCCTTTTAAACACGATCAAAACTTACTACCGCTGACCTACCTTAGCAATAATTACACACGTCTGCACGGACCATATGCAGCGGTTTCTTACAGATAATTAACATAGGTCTCAAAATCGTGAACCGCAAAGTCTATTTATTATTTAGTTGGACATTAATTATAAAAACACAAGACGAGGGAATTGAATGCGCTCGTAGAATTGGGTTTGGGGCGTCATTAGATAAATAAGTCATTTCCGAAGATTAATATAACTTATTTTAATTACTAGTTTCGGTTGGGTTATCTGATGGTTTATACTTATCTGGAAGCTGGAAAACGATGGGTTATAATTTTCCCTTGTTCGTCAGTATTTATTAACTCCAATTAAATGCTTTGAAATAAATCTCGTACAACAAGAGCGCCGATATAATTATATTTATTTATTCCTGCGCGAATTTACGCCCAGCTTTCGTTTGTTTTTTACGTTCAGATGTCATTACCCGATGCTGAAATTGAATTATCGGTTTTTGTTTGATATTTATTTACAGCAAACAGTTGAAAATTTATAGGAATTAGCAATTTCAGAGGCGAAGCGGCATTGTAAGTAGCTTTTTTGCGTGGGCTGTCAGGACCTTTAACAAAAAAATTTAATCAAAAATTGAAGATAGGGCTCAACGCATACTGCCCCATTGTTAGCAGCTATTGTCCATTTTTATACGTAATTCTAGTTCTAAATACATTCCAAGTTGAAATCTTCAACGGAATAGTTTTAGGCTTTCGATTGTTTTTTACTATAAAGCTTCATTTGTTATTTTTTTGAAACAAAAAATAAGTGCGCGCTTTAAATTAGCAGGCTGTAGAAGATTTCAAAAATAAGACCATTAAAAATAAACATGAGAGCATCGTTACGTGATATTAAAGCGTAATTCTTGGGTAATTGCTTGTAAAAAGTTTTTTGACCGTAATTTACAAAATACCTAGACATAATAGGGGATTTCCGGCTCCGGTCAGCCTGAATGGTTTAAACGGTTTTTTAAAGATTTGTGATGTTATTTTCAGAAAGTGATAGTAGTCAAAAAACATCTGCAATTTTTGAAGATTGCAGCAATATTGCTCGCAACAGTTGAACAGCTTTTGAAGAATTTTGCATCGTAATTTATTAAGGAATATTTTCGGTATTGTAAGGTGTGCTGTTACCATTCTGAATTTATTTTTCCAGAGAGTATAGAAACACCAAAAGCAACACATTAAATATGTTATAAAAAAATACTTCTATTGGTCATCGCCTTGACTTCTACAAGCTTTATTAGCATGGTTAATAATTTTTCTTATTTTACCTTATCTACTTTTCTTCTAAACATTTGTCTTAATTCGTTCGATTTAAAATAATTATCGCATGTAGCCCATAGGGTAAGTCCGGGATAGATGCTCCACCGGCGAAGATGCCCCATCAAAATAATTTCGTTATTAACGGACAGGTTGTGCTGGCTTTTTAAGGGTTGGTTTGTATTGCGTATGTAATTGTGTGCAGTGCAATTTTTTTTTTAAAAAGCTTATTCGGGCAAGTTATTAGCAAAAATTCATTTTTAGAGCTTCACAAAATTTATCACTATGGTTTGCTTGTACAAGCATATCAAGATAAAGTACTTTTATCATTGTTTTTGTAGTGCAATACATTTAGGCATACAATAGGTTAGTGTTCGTGCCAAAGTACATATTCTGGCGCAAAATTTAAATTTGATATTTGGCTGGGGCATCTATACCGGACGATAGGGAAAGATACCCTACATGTGTTGGGTGTGGGGAAATGTACACAAACACAAAATGGAATGATGAGTGGGTTCGGTGCATGCATTGCAAAAATGGTCCCATGAAGGCTGTTCTAAATATGAAAATCTTAGTAATTTGTGTGGAAAAACACTGACATTAAAAAAGAAATAAGTACTTAATTGTTAAAAACATTTAGTTTCTGTTTACTTATTTGTAATTACATAATATTTTCGTAGGGGCATCTATACCTATACTAGTGGGGCATCTTTGCCCGACAGTTTGGTGAAGATGGCAAATGCTCATATTTTAAGTTTTTAATTTTTCGAATCATATAAGTTTATAACAGTGTAAATTTTCATGTTTAAATAAAATAATATATATAGAGTTGTCATACAACGTAGTTACAACCATAGTTTTTACTCCTTTGTCCAGAAAATATTAGCATCTAAAAAGGTGGGGCATCTATCCCGGGCTTACCCTATTACATGGCTATTTCGTTGTACAGAGAAGGATTTTACGATTACGATGAAGTAACGTTTAGGGTTTATTTATCACACATTATACTTGTAACATCTATCTCGCATAATCTGGCCAATGTAACTCGACCACAAAAAAATTGACGTTTATTATACAACACGACTTAGCACTCAGTTCAAACTCCGCGATGACTTTCAGCTGTAACAGACATTCCTCTTGCTCGTCTTCGCCATTAACACGTGTGGGTGTAATTTTTTGCGCCATTTAATCCCATTTTCCATCTGGTTTTGCTAACTCATACGAGCCGTTTGTGTCTTAAACACGGGCATCTGTCACATGTCTTGGCAGAACTTGTAGGTGGACTCTGACCCTAAATTCGTTGAAGAAGACGGACGAGGACGTTTTGTTGCAGCATATTAAGGGTCGCTTGTGTTTTGTCTGTGCCTGGCTTGGCCTTTATCACACATGGCTTCACTGATTTTACATGCCCCGTTGTTCAACTGTTCTAGATTGTCCAAGGTACGATCTAATCTCGCTCATACTTTATGAATTGATTGAGCAACACAATCATGGTTTTTATGACTTATTGTTTCCACTCATAATTAAATGAAATGTATTTTATTTCACGCCTTAATAAAATCATTGCGAAGCAGCAATTGTTTTACATAAAGTATGTTCCAGAAACCGACCATGTTTAATTTCCTCTTAATTAACATCCGATTTTTGCAATTTTTAGTTTAAACTTTGGCCAAAAGATCAGGTTATTATGTAGAAAATTAAAATTGCTAATAATATTTGCATAATTTTGGGACGTAGAAGAAAACTTAAATATCTGGAAGCAAGTTATAACAGAAAATGGAATGAAAAAGAAACGAAATAAAACTAAAATCATGGTAGTATCAAAGATAAAATACAATTTAGAGTGGATGGAGAATTAGCAGAACAAGTTAGCAGCCTTCAATACTTAAGCCATACCTTTTGGACACACTGTATAACTCAATCTACAGACCAATTCTCACATATGGCTGCGTAACATAAGTATTATCAAAAGAAGACAAGAGTAAAATTAGAACATTTTATTCTTCAGGCTTTCGCGGCTATCGTCCATGTTACAATCTTCGTTCCCGGGTTTGGAACCGCGTCTTCTTGATTTGTGTGACGTTTCGACCATTCTATGTTGGTCTTTATCAAACGACTGAATTGGTGGGTTTGTTGCAGGGTTTATATATCCGGCTGTGGAGGCGTGGTGTTCCGCCTGACTAGTTCTGGCCTAGACTATTTAGGGAATCTATGGAAATTGCCAAGAACCCCAACAACTTTAATAGAGACACAGGCCTGCAACTACCAAGCATTTGGAAACCGGTCATCAAGAAATCGCTGAGGCGAAACGAACTAGTCAGGCGGAACACCACGCCTCCACAGCCGGATATATAAACCCTGCAACAAACCCACCAATTCAGTCGTTTGATAAAGACCAACATAGAATGGTCGAAACGTCACACAAATCAAGAAGACGCGGTTCCAAACCCGGGAACGAAGATTGTAACAAAATTAGAACAGCCCAAATGAAATACTTAAGAAGGGTGAAAAGAGTAACAAAAAATTAATTAAAAATTCCCACATAAGAGAAGAATTAAAGATATAATCCGTAGAAGATCTCATAGAACAAAGACAACCTGGGTGGTGGGGACACTTACAAAGATTGGACAGCTTAATACCAGTTAAAAGAATATGGGAAAGTAAAACGCCAGGTGGAAGAAAAAGAGGATAACCAAAGGCAACTTGGAACAATGCACTGGGAGAATCTTAAAGAAAAAAGGGAAAAAGGAGGTTGAAGCAAAGAATCTAGCACAGAATAAAAAGTACTGAACAATTTTTGTAAAGAAATAATTTTGTATGTATGGAAAACTCCGCCCTTACACCCTATGAGTAGAAAAGGAATAGATTATAGATAGATTTAGACAAAATATCAGACTATTATTTAAAAATAACAAAAGTTTGCATAATTTTGGTTCATTTTGTAACGCACAAAAATATAAATAATGTTTGAAACTCGAAGTATTTCCAAGTTGTGCTGTTTGTAGGGCGCGCAGAGGCAAAAACTTGTTGTAAACATTAATGTATAAGACGCGCAGACTTGGGAGTCGGATAAAAAAAACTTTTGTTTCAAGGATAACAAGAGAACTGTGGCTTCAAAAGTCGATACCTTGAAAAGAAAATATTTCCTGGCATTTAATCTTTTATTTTCTTTGCATCCGAGGCGGCGGCATTATTTAAAATTAGCACACGTAGGCGACCGGTATTGATTTCATAAGTTTTTCACCGAGTTTGTTTATACATCTTCACCACCGATGTCTTTCTGTCACAAATTCGAATCAAGGGATATGGGCTCTATCCAAATGTATAACGCCAGTGTTTCGAGATAATCGAACACAAACCATATGTTACGGGTACTTAAGTTCGTCGATTGAGTCATTTAAAAGGCAACTAAATGATTACCTTCACCGACGTGGCTCTCAAGTTCGGCGCTCGTTTGAAAGAAGTCGAACGTGTGGTTCGGATAACGGTATTCAAGAAATTCTTTGTACGGTCACCGACAGCTTACGCATTGAAATTCTCGAAGGGGCCTGCTCGGCTAGCGTTTAAAAAAAGCCGAACAAACCAACCCCAACGTAATTTTTCTAGTATCCAAATCGTTTCAAGAACCAAATCAATCGTAAACCGACTGTGAGTGGGGCTCGCATTGTTGTCTCGAAGTAAATCGCATCAATCTTATTCCGACATCAAACAGCCTTGAATGAATTTACACGAGAGATCGAGCCGAAATTACTGACAATGGAAACGCACCAGAAGTTTTTCTTTCAACGAGTACATCGTTATGATTCGTAACGAGCGTCAAGTTGGTCGCAAAAGTGCGGAAAATGCGTTCAAACTGTATACAGGGTGTTTCGGGTTGCGCGTCAAAGATTTACAAATTTTTTATTACTCGAAAAACCCCATAAACATTTTAAATTTTGTACATTAATCAAAAAAAAAAAAAAGTTTGTCGTCATTTTAAAAAAATCGCTTTAACCTGACCCTCGTCCATTTGGACAGTAATAGAAAGTCAGGTTAAAGTTTAGTTTGAACATCCTTTTAAGAAATAATAAAAATGAAGGTTTTAGGTTTGTTTTCAATAAAAAAAAGCTTTCAGAATCCTTTAAACTGGCCCTCATCTGGTTTTTGTGGACCTAGTACTCTACATATCTATTTAGTCAACTTTAAACAGTGTACTGAAAGCGATCCAGTTCCTTAAGTTATTGTCTTTGGCCTGTGTCTATTTATTTCATACTTTATTTTTTACTGTTACTCTATATAATAATAATGTCTTTATTGCCATAGAAACAACAAACAATACAACAAATTATTACATAATGTATGGCAATATCATGTGATAACATGGAAGATACTGGTTTAAACATTTTAAATGGGATAGAGAATCGATCCAGGATCACCCAAGGCCTGGTATAGCTCTGGAGGCAAGAGGAAACGTTAAGGAAAGCTGAGGAGTTAGTGTTGAATGATGGTCTCTATTTTCGTTCATGATTTGAATCCGCTTGTACAACTCATAAACAGATGAGCTTCAATAAAAATCCTATCCACGCGTGACCTCCTAACCACAACAATACGAGATTTTAAAATCAATTACGTAATCTCTCACCTCCATCTTAGAAACACAAGCTGGTTAACAAACTCCTCGCGCCGGTATTACGCCAAAATTCTTACACGAAACTAAATAGAGCGGCGAAATATAAACGCGGCAACATCTCGCTAATTAAAATTAATGAAGTATTAACCGCCTCAACAATGTATTCCAATTTTAAAACAATCGCGCACGCAATAGTCTAATTACGCCATAAATAAAGAAACATGACCAAGTCGTGAGTCTAGCGAATTACATTATCGCTAACAGATATTGCGTTTCTACCAACGAGCGACCACACAAAAAGTATAATGCGATGGGGGATGTACCGATAGGCTTTTTTCGATAACTGCCTTTATATATTTTTTTTGCGCCAAATATTGGATAGAATTGCGGGCTCTGAGAATCCCAAAGCAGAGAGAGTTCTAGAGTAAATATTTTATTCCGCGCATAAGATAAAACAGGATTTCTGATATGCACTTCGCCTCGTGTAACAAAAGTCGCGACAATAATGAAAGTAACAGGTTATTTCCGAGGGCTCTTTGATATCAGTAACAAATTGCATTCTCCGGTTTCCGGCCCCTGAGAGCATTAGCTCGGAGAAAGACGAAATTTCGGCGCGCAGGACCTTTTTGACGAAGGACGAGAAACCCTTCTCCCGCATTTCGTCAACAAATATGATCTTCGAGAGGTAAATAACATTTCAATATTAAGTTTTTTGCTTGATCGACTCTAAAACTGTTCGAAAAAATAAAGTTCACGAATGCGTATATAAAATTACATACAAAGCAATACAATGTCGTCTCGAGATGTGGGTTGAGAACTACGAAAATATAAAAAATCTGTTTAACGCGGCTACGAATCCGTGAGAGACGCTTCAAGAATTACATTCAACCCGATTCACACATTTTTTTATTTGATCTTAACTCAGGTAATTTTTATAGTCAATGCCAAACTCGAAAAAAAAACGGAGTGTGATGAAATAAATTATTGTAAGAGGATACAATAATAAATAGTGTAATAAAGGTGTATTATGGTGCGTATTATGGCACAACGGGGGTGAGTGAAACGGAAAAATGAATTGCTGAAAAACGAAAACAAGATAATAAAGAGAAGATGAAATCCGTAGAGGATAGAGTCAGAAGATTGGAAAAAGATAGAACGAAAAATAATACCGTTGTGACAGGCTTGGAGATAAAAACTGATAACAAAGCAGACCTTATACATGAATTCGAACACCTTATTGAAAGAGGAACAGGCATAAAAGTTCAGATTAAAAACGCCATTAAGATAGGAACAAAAGCATGTAAGTTAGAACTAGTCAAACCACTAGAAAATGAAAAACAAGTATAAGTTAAAGCAACTCCAAGAAATAATATATATAAATAACGAAATGACAAAGAAGGAACTGGAAATTCAAAACAAACTAAGACAGATAGGAAGAACAACGAAAATAGGATATCAAAAGAACACAATTGATGGGAAAGAATGGAGATGGGAGAGAGAGCAGGAAATGAAAGAAAATAAAAGAACAACAAACCATCAACCTCCAAAAAACTGATAGTAAAGAATAACAGAAATATTAGGGCAACGATACAGGCTATGAAAAAAGACACGAGAAAGAAAATGATTTAAAAAAAAAACGAAATAAGAATAGATAACAAGAGGACATCGGATATGGCATAAGCAATGAAAGGACATACGAAAGGAAATAAAAAGAAAAGAGGAAAATACAAAAGAACTGAACTCAAGAGAAAACGCCAGAAAAAGAAAACAAAAAAGATGCCTTAGTTTTAACTCAGTAAAAGCTTTTTTCCCTAAAAATACTCATTGCAATCGACGCCCAAAACCTTTCTAACCGACAGATACTATCGCAAGTCGCATTTTAAAATGGAATTGTCGTGTATTACCAAATTGTAACCCCCAAAAATGTAAAACTTCGGCGCACAGCACGCAACAGCCCGAGACAAATGAACAACCAACGGCAAAATTTTAAAAAAGTAAATCGTCCGTGATTGCGCCATAGAACACGGCCCAATTTTTTTATTATACGGCTCATCTGCATAAGTTTATTTTAATAACAAAGCGACAGAACGATTTAATATTGCCTGGTTCTACTTTCACGCAAAATCGTAACACGGCAACGAAATTTAAATGTTAATTTCCAAGGCACCCGAATCGGATTTCTACTACGCAAAATTCGGTTGTTTTTCTACGTTTCTAGTAACCAATTAACGCGAGAAATTAACCGTTATAAAAACGGCCCGATAAGGCCACTTAATAACACTGTTGTTAATAGTCGGTAGCACTGGACAGCGCATTGATCTGTTTCCACACCGCGACATCTAATACCGTGCGAGATAATTAAAACGAATCAGCTACTTTCTCGCGATTGTCTTATGTTTCTCTTGGTGGTTGCGTGGTAAATCATACCTTCAAGAAAAGTTGGTTTTATGTGAGTCAGGTATTATATTAAAATATCGTGGAAACGGAACCAGATCTCCAACTGTATGTGTGCATAATGAACTTACAACATAATGGAGAACTGACTGCTTTGTGAGAAATTTATGTTATTTCGTCGACATGCTAGACATTTTCATTTAGTTGAATTACATACAAACATTCGGAATAGTAAATTTGGGTAAAATGGCGCAGCCACGATTGCTCCGAGGTCCAAAACGATAACTTCAAGAATTCGGCGTTAAAAGAACAAAAAACTAATGAGCTCTGTTTTTTTAAGGAAGAAGTTCGATAAAAAGTCCAATTTTTGAGAGGGAAAAAAGATTTAAACCTACTGCAAATACATTTCTAGAAGATTAACTGTTAAAAACTCTAGGAGAAACAGTTTTAGATAAATTTAGTCACCGATCCTGTAGATATCTTAGCATCATACATCTCTGACAGACTCTAAAGAATAAAACAAGAAGATGAATATTCCGACTTGAAGGAGATAAAAGCAGGCGTACCACAGGGTAGCGTTCTTGGTCCTGTCCTTTATCTGTTATACCCTAGTGATATACCAGTACTAGAAGAAGTTACTGTAGCCACATTTGCAGATGACACTACTACTTGCAGTAGGCAAAGATCAGGAAACATCCACTAGAGAGTTGCAAAAAGCCAGTAACGTAATGCTCAACTGGACCAAACAATGGAAAATTAAGCTTAGCGAGCTTAAGTCTATCCATGTCAATTTTACAAATAAAAGGATAACGGATCTACTGCTACTTAATATAAATGGGACTTTGGTCCCAACATGAAAATCAAGCGAAATATCTTGGCATGACCCTTCACGCAAAATAGCGATGGAAAAAACATGTTTAAATAAAAAACTTAATCTAAAATGCAGACAGTACGTCGGGCTTCTTGGAAGATATTCCAAATTATCATTATACAATATGATCCTAATATACAAACAGGTCCTGAAACCGGTGCGGCTTTAAGGTTTTCAACTTTGGGGTTGCACCAAAGACAGCGCAATATTATAACTATCCAGACTTTCCAAAACAAAGTGCTACGTAATATGGTAAACGCTCCATGGTACGTCCGCAACAGTGATCTTCATCAAAATCTTGGTATACCAATGGTAAAGGAAGAAATTCAAAGGTTTGCTGGTAAACACGAAGCCAGACTCCACCATCATGAGAATGCAGAAGCTCTTCAACTGCTGGACAACCAACATCTTGTCCGAAGATTGAAGAGGACCAAGCCCTTTGAACTCGTGTTGTGTGTTTTGTGTAAAAAGCAGAGCATAGTGCGCGAGTGAGAATATACATACAAATAGTCAGAACAATCTAGAAGACATCAATGGATGGACTCTAGTTGTTAAGTATTTAGTTTTAAGATTTATTAGAAAAAAATGGATGGTTGGCCTATTTGACCAGTATTAATAACTCAAACACCTTGGGTGTTTAAAAAAAACCGATTCTGTGTTTAAAACAAACGCTCAATTTTTACTTTCTTGTGGAAAAGTTTGGGAACTCTGACAGTTATTTGATAAATTGTCCTAGTTTTTTTTTTAGGTACGATTTATGAACTTCAGGCGTTGATCGCCCTCTAAACTTTCGCAATTTTATAATTATCGTTCTTGCAGACACGTCAAACGTGTCGAAATTTGATTTCCCGCATTTCATAATACCGCACCCTCTTCGAAAATTTCCCATTCTTATGTTATTACCTCGACGGAAATCCATTTTCCGGAATTGAAACAGTAATAGTGTTTGCAATCGTTGACAAATGTAGTTGAGTTACTAAAATATGTATTGAATCCCGGCTTTGTAAAACAACCATTCGTATAGAAATGAAACAACACGAGCGTCTGGAAAATTCCCTCTGCAGTATATTAGTTTTGAGAGTTTAAACAGTACGTCATGTCGATGTATTTTTCTAAGAGAAAACCAATACCGCAGATCTAGGATCGGGCCGTTTCCCGGAATGAGCGCGTTTTATCATAGCGAAATTACACTCACAACGGAGAAATGAACGTAAGGATGTTAATTTTTCACCGGAAAAATTGCAATTTTGGTAAGGATGCCGGTAATGGGGCACGAAATTGAATGCCTGTTGTTCACATATTAAGGAATATTTGCCTAATGTGAACATTTCTTTTTCCCCAACAAAAATTATTCACTCTTAGTTCGTTTAAATTTAGATTGAATATTTTCTTTTTCTGTTCTGTTATAAAACAAAGCTGGAATAAAACGATAGAGTATACAATAGAATTTCACAATCTACAACAAGTCAAAATACAAGCTTGTGTAATCGCAGATGATGTGGTGCTGGTAGCTAAAAACGAAAAAGAACTTGAAAAGAATATTAACGTGTGGGCTGTTCATTCGATTTACGATTACAAAATTTCTATGGAAAATTGAGACAGTGCAAAAGCCTGTGGTGTGCTTGGTTAATCCGGGTTTTTGAGTGACCAATAGGGAAGCAGCGAATTAGTAATGCCTCCCGGTCTTGTTATAACGTTTGCATATCTTCAGCGGGCAATCTTAAGTTGATAGTAATTCTGCACTGTTTACACAATTATGTAATACACCAGGAGACCCAAGTTTGTGAGATCCAGGTTAAAGTTGTGGCCCAGTTGCACATACATTTTCCCTGAGTGCGGTTTATGTCGTGACTCGGCGAGATTGTCGATTATATCTGTTGTGGGTGGTCAGAGTTGATAACATTATTACGGCGAACAAAGTCGTTTATTTTGTGTGGGATTGATGCCATTACGTTTTTGTCTGCATCGCGGACCGTTGCGCAAACGACAAAGACAAAAGTATTATTGGTACCTCACGTTTTAACGAACTGCGGGCTCTTAATCATTAGTATATGGCGGTATATCCTGCGTTTTTGCCATTCTTATATTGTTATACGGTTTTCTTGGAATACAAGTGATAAATTTCACGGCCGATTATATTGTCGGAGACGGAGATAAATTGCGGCGTTCATAAAAATGGTTTCGTTAGCGCTGTTTCTATAACGGAGACAGTCGGCCAGTCGTGTAATTTGGAAAACATGTAATTGACAAGAACTGTGAAATATTGTACGAAAGAGAGCCCATAAACTTGCGAGAAGACACGCACATTTTTTGAAAAACTTTTCCAATTTTTCTAGGAATGATTCAAAATGTCTTTGATTGTCCTCAAATTTTTTACATGTTTTTCAACATTATTAAGAAGGTTCTCTTCTTAAAACAACTGATTTCGAATACGACAACTATTAATAAAACAGCACTACAGAATTTCTGTGTTAACAATATTTTTTCTTCTACTTCTTCTTAATGTTATGCCTCTCTACCTTTAGGTGTGAGGCTGTTGACATTATTTTACAAAGAAAAACTCTGGCATCGCTAGGTGAAAACCGTTCGATTACCAGCAAGTTAATCTAGCGAGCGAAAATTCCTTTATAATTGTGCAATTTTATATTTAAACTAATTTAGTTTCTAGTTGTTACGAATTGCATGAAGAAAAGTTCCACATCACAGATTTTTTTAAATAAATAGAAATAAATACAGTTCCACTTTTTAAAATAAAATGCAGTTCAAGAAAAATGAGGTCGCAGTGCAATTTAGATAAATCCAGCAGTTGGTCACGTAGAAAACCGCAATTTTTCAACTACAACCCATATTTTTCGGGAGCGATTGTTGCAAAAGTATAAAAGTATTTTGTGCTTTTTTCGCCCAAACTCAAAAGTGCATCCAACGTCTCTTATTTATACTAAAAAACAAGAATACTGTGTGTATTATACAGGGTGTCCCAATTATACACCGCCAAAAAGTAGGTGCATATTCCTGAGTGAAAATTTGTCAAATATTTTGTTATCCGAAAATGCTTCCTTTCAAAGTTGGAGACCTCCAAAGATGCAAGAAAAAAAAACAAAAAATCGAATACGTCCTAGCCGTTTAAGCTAGAGCTATCAAACTTGGCCGAAAAGTTTAGGTGTTTCCCATTAACTTTGTGGGATAATATAAAAAAAAAAAACGTTATTGGAAGTATGATTTATAGTCAGGTCATCCGCATACCACCGCTTTCACTCTGGAATAAAATTGAAATTGTCATTCGTCCATAAGAAAGTACGACAAGAGGAAAAAATTCGTCCCTCTTTGTTTTTTGCTGTAAACGCAGCCGTTTTCGAGAAAAATAGCGCTAAAGATGCATCGACAAACTCTGTTTATACACCTCAAATATTTTTTTTACTAAACTTAGTTGGCTAATGTCATGCTTGACTTAAGGCTTAAGCGGATGACCTGACTATAAGTCATACTTCCAATTACGTATTTTTCTTTTAATTATCCCACAAAGTCAATGGGAAACACCTAAACATTTCGGCCAAGTTTGATAGCTCTAGCTTAAACGGCTAGGACGTATTCGATTTTCAGATTTTTTTTCTTGCAACTTTGGAGGTCTCTAACTTTGAAAGGAAGCATTTTCGGATAACAAAATAATTGACAAATGGTCATCATTTTCACTCAGAAATATGCACCTACTTTTTGGCGGTGTATAATTGGGACACCCTGTATATTTTTTTAATTCTGATGGATCAATAAATGACAAAGGCACAAAATAATTTTTAAAAAAACGTAAGTCTGTTCTAGCTTTGTATGGTTAATATATGAACACGTTTCGAATTTTTCTTCTTAAAAATGTTTCATCGTTTTCTTATTAATAGTCAAGTTGTCGAGATATCACAAAATGTGATAAATAACCTGCATTTTCTGATACGATTACAGTTTTAATTCTATCTGTATAAACTCATTTTAGTTTGAGTTTGGCAAAAAAAAGCAAACTATAGTTTGATCTCATGTCATATTACACAAAAATAAATTACGGTTATTTCATTTCCTCCACTGCAATCAAGGTTATTACATTTGTTAATAACGACATGAATAAGTCAATCAGCCTTTTTATGGCGGCAGCCAGCGCATTGTAACAGGCAAATGGAATAAAACTGTAGCATTTGAAAATGTCAAAGTAATTATATAAAACCTATTACCGCTTTGAAACGACTAGCTGGTAACTTTCTATTACGGTTGTTTCATTGTAGGATATGTTGCCCTACTATACATACACACTTACACAAACCATTGTTTTTTCGTTCGTTATATTTTCACGGCGAAAAAACGCTAATGTGACGGGAGAAGCGCGAGCGATATATTTTATTAACATGGAGAGATATCGTAATCACCGGCAAGCCAAAAGTTTTTACTAAAACCGGATTATAACTCACAGTGAAACTACGCACAATAGCACTTGCGAGATAAAAAGTAACCGACATTTATTTAACAACCCCTTACGCGGATTTTAAATAAGTAAACAGCCAAGAAGTAATGTCACAAATATAAGAAAGCAGGCCGTGGCGTTCCAAATTGATGAACAGCACCGCACAACCACGGCACTTTCACGTTCATCCTTCGTCTTCTCCGCGTGCTTATATATCATGTTCCGTGGTAAAAGAAAAGATTTATAAAACTGCTACATCTGTAACTGGTATAATTTATTTTGTTTTAAAGAGATTGTGGCTTCCAAATGAGATCTTTAATCACTGCTACGCGGAAGAAAATAAACAAAGCGGCCGTTGAGAAGCGTAAATTGTTTAAAAAGGTCCTAAACGGAACCCATATTGTTGCTATTTAACTGCAACATAATTTTAACTTACGTCATTTAAATCCGTTTCCCAAAAACATTTAATCTCTGAAATAAAAATTGAAGTTTTTACCTCAGTTAAATTTTTGACATTTACCTACATAAGAATGTCTTCTTCTACTTAATCGAGACGAGAAGAGAAACAAAGATGGACGAAATAAAATGGGTGTAGATGTAAAGATTATAGATTCAACGGGCACATACAAGAATGAATGAAGATGGCCCAGAAAAATAATGGAGTATGTGTCGCCATACACAAAAAAAAAGAGGCTAATCAAGAGGAAATTGATTTGAGAGCTAATTATCATTATTTAGGCCACAAATTGCGTGTGTCTTAATCCATTTGCTTTGTTGCAAAAATTCGACTGAGAATTTCGACAGGAAAACGATGCTTATAAAATTAGTGCAAAGCTCTCTCCCGTGTTTTAAGATATTTGGCCGTAAGCCGCGGGTTACAGCTGACATGTTAGTTTCCTTTGTACACGGTTCTAGGCTTTTAGCGTTTATCCGCCAAGTTTCGGGGTTAAGTTCACCCTTTTAGCGATTAAAATTATTGTAATAATTACATGCTACCTCCATAATCTGGATATCTGCTTATTGGCATCCTGAAATTTTATAGAAATAGCTACACCGCAAGATTTTAGCAGGCACCTGTGCTAATATCACACAGAATAATGATCCGGTTAAAAATAATTGTTGACAAGCCTGAATTCCGTCTTTCAAAAATCAATCAAACGATTTTGTTTAAGATTATGTCATGTTCTTTATAAGATTCTAACTAAGGAAATAAGACCAGAACTTGATTATCTTATAATTGCCAGTGATAATGGACCAAATATTTGTTATTCAGAAAACTATTTTCGTAATCAATTCTTTTTGGAAAAGTTTCTAATTCGTTTAAACCCAATTAAATATAATGTTAAAGTTTAAAATTCCCGGACCGTTCATTTTAAAAATTGCTTTTTAATAGCTTTTTAATACGAATAGAGTAATCAGTGCTGGAAAGAACTGAACAGCCATTAGTTACCAATACAAAAGTTGAAAGTGCTAGTTTGAGACAATCGAAGTGGAATAAGTAATAACTTCATAAATTTTGCAGACTGCACACTTTTTACACAGCAGGTAATGCAAGCGTTAGAATAAAAGCGTTATTTTCAATGCATATCTGCAAGATTAATCTATTTTTAACAGGACACGTGCATTTTTTTTCCTGAAACGCAACCAGAGAACTTACGCTATAGGGTTTCTCTCCTTTCTTGATTTAATATTTGTGTAACTGAACGATACTTAACAAAGAACCGTTGTGTATTTACATCTACAAGCTATTTAAATCAAAATTTGAGTAATTTTAGCATTCCTTTGTTGTTTATTGTTTAAATTTCAATCAAAAACAAAGCTAAATAGACAGAGTTTTTAATCTCTCCAAAAAAAACTGTTAAAAAACCACCTCTAGGCAGTTTGAAGCCAGTGATTATGTAGCTGTTACATAAAAGCAATTTTAATTTTGAAAAAAAAGTATTAAAAATCAAACGCTGATGAAAATGGAGTGTTCAGGTGTTTTTTTCCAGGAGGTGCAACAAGTGTTGACATACTGCAGCAGAATATTTTAAAACAAAGTACCCGTCTCGTCACCATAGGTTTAGAATTTAACCCCATGGGGGTATAATAATAGAGGAAACGTGAATCCCATGTGCCTATTTGTACTGTTCTCACACCGTTTCAACTGAAATTTGACACACATCGTTTGAACATGTTTACGTTTTTTGTTTTTTTTATGTAAATTGTCGGAAATCCACTGAGTCAGGTTACAGAGTTATTTACAGATTCTAAATGCAGTTTTTTGAGCAACGTTTGGGTATTAGATTACAGATTTTTAATTGAATTTGAAGCAATGACGCCGTGTTTTGTTTTACTAAAAACAGTTGAAGAACATTTAGCACGCAAGAATATGTAACTGATTAAAACTGGCGCGTCTTGCCGCAAAGCCTTCTATTTAGCAATGCGCGCATCATTTGCAAGTAAAATGGTGCAAATGTTTCGAAAAAATCTTAAACGGTTTCGAAGAAAAATGCGAAAAACGAGACCCTTGTAAAAGCGGTTTCCCCTACGTTAAACGCCTTTGCAAGTCGCATAGATTTAATTATACAACTCAAAACAGCGTTTTTGCAGAGGTTTCGTTTTTGACGTTTTTCTTCGGAACCGTTTAAGATTTTTTCAAAAACTTTGCATCATTTTACTTGCAAAAGATGCGCGAATTGGTAAATAGAAGAATTTCGATTTGATCTCTGACGGTTTCATAGCCAACGCGATCGCAAAAATTACTTTTATTATTCAACTTTTCAGTTTTTCCCCTATTTTGCCAAAGTAATTGGCCAGTGGCACGTATAATTTTGCAAAACATTTAGTTTTGATATTCTTGATGCGATAAACAAAGCCTTTGATCAGATTCTAGCGACAACATATCGTGCCTTTCCCTGGTAAGCAAATTTTTCCTTCAAAAAATCATTAAAAATTGTAAAACTGCTTCAAAAAATTATGTTCACAAACATGAGAATAATCTTTTAATTTTGCTTTAATACAACGTTCGTGATTTTCCGTTCAATTTTAGATCAAAATCCTGAAAATGGAAAATTGCTGCTTTAAATATGATAACACAAATGTGTGCAGCTTTAAAAAAAAGTCCTTTAGAACTGAATTTAACCTGGAATAACCTAAGCACACCTGACCTTACCAAACCACTGTGTTTAATTAGTTAACCCCCAAATGCCTCGAATTTCGAACAATTGTTAGATTTTCGAATAAAAATAAATTAATAAAAATCTTGTTTAAGAAACCCTAGAGACCTAACCAGACCTATCCTAGCCTAAATATCGTAACCTTGAGGTTATTTCTTGAGGCAAACTCAATTTTAATTTCTTGTAGGTTAAATACTTCTTTATTTCGATATCTCACCATGTTTTGAGACAAATGTGGGGTAAGTTTAATGCAGAACTGTTTAATTTTGTAAACTCAAAAAATCGGGTGTTTTCTTATGGAAATTTTAAACGCTTTCAACTGTTTGCTGTTAATTTTTTCCGTGTTTCTCTCGGCTGTTACCAGCAAAGTATTTATGAAGTGCGAACCCCTTTTTGTGGCTTTATACGCGCGGTCGTTCGGCGTTACTACCTTAATTTTCGTCACCTCGTTATTTTCCATAATTTCCTTTTGCGCGAGTATGTCACCCCACAGATCGTTAGGGTGTACTGTGGGTATTTCCTCCGATTAAGGCTTTCCTAGTCACTAAATTTCAATAAAAGTTTACAGTCCCGCGCAACCAATTTAGTTTTCGTTGTTGATCGATTGCTGGTTGTTTTAATATCTGTGTTCCGTTTATTTTAGTTTTTTGGATAAAGAAAATTTTTGTTGAGCTAGGCTTAGAAGTGAATGTACCCAAGCTCCATCCAATTACATTTGTGTCTTAGCTGTAAATCCGCCGGAGAAATCCTCACAATTTTTTCTCGCGAAATCTGATTTCATACAGAAATTCTTTGAGGAATTTTCCAGGATAATATTACATATGTTAACTTCGTTCTCCAATACCATTCGAGCACTTTAACGTTGTTATAAATTTTTCTCAGAGACGTAGAATCGCGCAGGGAGTAGTATCGTATGTCAAAAACAATTGCCTTCATAAGCTTGTAAAAACAAACGCGCTTTAATGACGACGCAGTCGCTTTTTTTGTACGACTTTGCTTATACTTAAGTCTCCATTATGAAAATACAAACATCGTTTGCCAGACAAAGGTGTTATTACAGCGAACAATGGCCTAGAAGTTAGTAAGGGAGCCCCTTCGCGTTTATCACGGCTTGTATTCTCCAAGAATAAATTACATGAGTTTGTTTAAATACAATAACGTT
This sequence comes from Elmis aenea, assembly GCA_947652605.1. Classification (NCBI taxonomy): domain Eukaryota; kingdom Metazoa; phylum Arthropoda; class Insecta; order Coleoptera; family Elmidae; genus Elmis; species Elmis aenea. The sequence goes on from OX393579.1 coordinate 55,984,365, forward strand.
TTAAGATGAAAATGTGTTGGGTAAATTGGGTCGACTTATTGTGTTTTCGCGCGGGGGCGTTGTGCGTTATATGCAAATGTGGTTTTAACAACGTAAAAAGGAACGATTATAGCTTTGTGGAGTATCGCGATTTGAAGCCGAGCGTCTGGTCATTGCATTTTCGCTTTCGACTCGTTTCGTGCGGAATTTTATTAATTTACAAGTCAAATTTTTTTTCGGGTGCTCGTCCCGCTGTCAACACGACCATTTGCTGTATTGTCCGAGGCGCTTAATTAAATCTCGAGTCATAATAATTTCATTATTTGCATGCCTCGGATTTACTGCGCTTTTTCTGGTTCTAATACGAAAAAGTTCTCATAAGCTGTCCTTAATAAATTAGGATTTTCGCCAACTTCAGGGGTTGGATGAATGCAGAAAATAATATCGTGCAATTTAATGATCTCTGTCTCTATCAAGCTGCAGTTTTTAATAAAATCAGGATGTAATTCTTGTATCAATACACTTTTTTACAGACTTTAAGGTACCAAGCATTTCAGCTAATAATAAACAAATATTTATAAACGAGGTAAACAAAAATTGTAAATAATTTGAGACAAGAAATTTGTCTTTTAAGACGACAAAGCAAAAAAATTAATTAGAACAAGATTAAAAAGGCGCATACGACACTCAAAATTAGGCCAAATAACCTCCTTTCTGACAAAAATGTAATTAGTTTGGCTGAATTTTGATATTAAACAAAAATAAACAAGGCGCCAATTTTATACTAGCTACAATTTATACAGGGTGATTGAAATTCGAGCTAAGCATGGGGATCTCGCTTATTATAATAGCTAGAATATATGTTTCAATTTGGCAAAGTTGCTAAATTTGGTGCTCGTTAATAATCCGAAGAGAAATTGGAAATATCTCAGACGGTATCCGAGAAAATTAGGAAAAACCGGAAATTGCGATTTTTGAAATCGTCTATAACTTGTTTGTATAAAATAATTTAAAGGTGTAAAAACATTGCCCAAGCTACTTTTTAAGTCGAATCGGATGGTGGTCACAAATTTTTCCTTTGTCGATTCGTTTGTGTTTTATGACAGCCAACTTTATTTTTTCTTAAGGGCGCAATTTTTGCTATTTACATAATCAAATAGCATTTATTTTTCTGAATCCATTGATGTATGATAAATGGTATTTTACTTCTTAATTAATCGCCAAATTTAAAAAAGGGTCGTAGTTTTTAGTTGTTTCCATGACGACCAATCAACAAGCTAAAAGTTTGGGAAGCTTATTACTTGTCACATTAATAAATTCGTATAAATGAACTTTAATAACGAAGAAAAACGCGATATGCTGCGAATCTTTTATTCATAGAATAGGAATTTTATATTGTCAAGTCAACGATATGCAGAAACATGTCCAGAAAAAAGACAACCCTCGCACACATATTTTTATACGTTTTGAAAGCATATTAGGCTTTTAAAACTTTTAGTTTGTTGATTGCTTGTCATAAAAAAAACATAAACTACAACGACCGGCCTACCTGATGGATAATGGTTATTGTTTAAAATCCTTTTTTTAATTTGGCAGTGAATAAAGAAGTAAAATACCAAAATACATCAATGGATACAGAAAAATAAATGCTATTTGATTATGAAAATAGCAAAAATTGCTCCCATAAGAGAAAACAAAGTTGGTTGTCATAAAACAAAAACGAATCGATCTAGAAAAAATCTGTCATAACCATCCGATTCGGCTTAAAAAGTTGCTTCGGCAATGTTTTAACACATTTGAAATATTTCATACTCCAAAGGAGTTACAGACGATTTTCAAAAATCGTGTTTTTCGGTTTTTCCTAATTTTCTCGGATACCGTTTGAGATATTTCCAATTTATCTTCAGATTATTATTGAGCATAAAATTTTGCAAACTTTGCCAAATTTAAACCTATACTCTAGCTATTATAATAAGCGAGATCCCCATGCTTAAACTCGTATTTAAATCACCCTGTATAGTGTATACCCAGAAAAGAGTTAAATGGAAAAAAAAATATGTACCTTTTAGCGAAATAGAGATCATTTATAATATTTAATGGCATTTTAACGAAAAATCTTAACAAATTTAATTTAATTCGCTTTTTTTTTCAAAGGATCTTAAGTCGAATGCAACACCAGTTTCACTTTAAATTTTTTAAATCGAACCAATTTTTGCTAACAAGTAAATCATCTAAACAATTCAGCACCCATCTTCACTTATTATTCAATGACGCGTCGTTTTTTGATTTTACATTCCGCATAACAGCAAAATAAAATTTTCACATTTAAAAAGTGTAAATGCAAATTGGAACATAACAAATACCCCACCGACTGGGCATAATAAAGGTTTTCATAATTCCAGCTTCGGGGCTCGAACTGAAATTGTGCAATTAAAAAAGATGTTTAAACCTTGCGCACACCACCGGTTCGACAATCAAAACTTTTAATCCCGGAAAAAACAAAACATATTTCATATTAATTAATCCGCGCGAAAAAAAACTGGTTGCTGAATCACTTGCGCATTAATAATTAAATCGGACGGCGCCTGCGAAATGGGTGTGAAATAGAAAGTGCACGCGAAACAATGAGTGTATGAAACTGCAACTGGAGCACGAATTTATATAGTTGGCTGTGCAGACAGTAAAAGTCATCACTCATCACGCACTTAGCGCGCGCTATCGCACGCAGCTTCATTACTAATTAACGAAAGTAATTCTTCACACCTACAATACTACGTGACATACTGTCAACGCGCGTAACAGTTGGGCATCAAAGAGAACATTATTATCATTTACCGCTGACGAATACACTCGCATTCACACATACAGATCAGAACACGTGCCGCGACCGAGCTGTGGCGTGAAAAATTATTTAATAGGAAACTGTTTCTGCTTCCACACATCTTAAAACGAAATTTCATAGTCTTGGTGCCGTGGAATACAACACGTGCTTCATCCAAGTCGTTGCGTGCAAAATCATTTAATAAGATATTGTACTGTTCTTACTTGTACATAAGCTGCAATTTTCTAGAGCTGTTTTAGTTGGGAATAAGGTGCTCGATGTTCAATGCTATCATTTGCTCGTCAGGATAGTTCAGAGCAAATTGATTTGAAGCGGGCCGTTTTGTCGGTAAATTAAAATGCCAGCTGTAGAGTTCTTTGCCGTGTTAACAACACTTTAGTTTGTGATTTTTGTTATCCCCTGGGTCAAAAATATTACAAAATTTCTACAACACATACATGTTTTCCAACGTGGACATAAAAAAATAAATTATTGACGAAGAGCAGAAGTCTACATTAGCGTTTCTCAAAACCCTTCGCTCGCATGTTATTGAAAATCCAAAACCGCCTTATTTTTTTTCAAGTAAACTTATCCAGCGGTACTTTAGCTAATAATTCACGATCCCAGATAAATTCTCCAACTTTTAATTGGCTTTTGAGACTAACATTCATTAAGTTAAGAGACGTGGAGCAAGGGCAGTCGGGGGTTATTTATTTCTTTAGCCAAATGGTCAACAGTTAAGTCGAAAATATTATATGGGCTAAATACCGGACGTATCATGACCATCAAGCGAAATTGGGTGTGATAAATATGAATTGGAGATAAATTAATCGATGCTGAGATGATATCAAGCCAAGAAAATTTAATTAGGACGTAAATACAATCAAAATTTCTCGATCCGTGTGATTCAGATCGTGATAACAGTATTTTTAACGAATGATATTAAATTAATTAGTTTAAAATTCTTCTGTAACGAACATCGTATGAATTAATGACGGTTTATGTATGTCGTTTTTATGGTAACGCGGCAAGGTTTTAATGTAACGCTTTGGTATTATTTTCTTGCATACCAGAGCGAATTAGCTTTGGAAAAAACTTAACAACAAATCGATTGATAGTCATGCGTAAAGTTGATAGCGGTAGTTATGCTGATCTTTTCCGTATTAGCAAGTTTCTAAATCGATATTTACATATGATGGAGTAGATTATTATGCTGAAGAATCTACGTTCGTGTAATTATTATACTGATTTATTATACACGGCAAAGTAACTGTAGTTGGTTATGATAATCGATCGTATTAGCCGGAGAGTATTTACCAAAGTTGGCGTAAGTAAGCCCTTGAGGCTGACACGGCTTTGATCTTGATCAAGATTTTGAGTTTTTTAGCGAATGAAAATATAGTAATTGAATTTTTAAAATATAGGGTATCGGAAATTTCTCGAACGCTATGGGAATTTCTGTAAAAATACCAGCAAAACTTCGGTTAACGGAACAAAAAATGCGAAGAATTTTGGGGTGATGTCAATTTTTCCCACAATTATAGGCCTCTACTCACCAACCAATTTGTCGGGACAACCGACCGACCATTCCGATAAATTGTTTAATGTGTAGTCTGTCACCCGACCAACACGACAGTTGGAACGGTCGGCTAGCCAGGCCATCCAACAAGCCAACCGCCCCATCACATTCCTCTAGATAAGGACTATTAAAGAAAATTTAACGCTATTTATAAATTTGTTATCCACAAAATTGCATCAGAGCCAAAATAATAAAAAAAGTTATGACGTTTATGCTGTGTTGGTTGGACTGGTCGGGAGGTGTTCCCGACGGTCGGCCCCACAAGTTGGATAATGAGTAGAGGCCTTATAGAACACAACATTCTTGATAAACCACATATTGAATAAAATAATAAAAAAAGAAAATACATTCAGCACTGAAATGTTTAGTTGGCCGTGTTCTTCCGTTTTGTAGGAACTGCCACTTCTATGCCTTACTAAACAAATTTCCTTCTCACGTCTTTTTATCGGCAAGGTTTAGGGTTCTATATCGGCAATATCATCTATCTTAAAACTTTTTGCTCTGTGCGGCCGCCCGACTACTTCTTAGACCAAGAAAAAACGCTATTAATCTTTTTTTGTCATATAATCTCACGTATCTATTAATCAATATTGTATGTTAGAAAAACAGTTTCTCAATTTTCCATTGCCCTTTCTACGTCTGGCGTACACCGAGAACTTTTCTTGTAAGCCAACTCGCGTCTACCTACAGCAAACTTCTCAATTTCTCGGGATAGAGAGATCATTTCGTCTCGTGCGGAGCGCGTAAAACACTCTCGTGACCGGATATTTTCACGATTAGTTGCACCGAATCGGCCAATAACAGCGAAAACTGCGAAACACAAGATGCTGTATTTATAAAGCGTTTTATAACCCAGTAAGTCCTGTCGATGCGACGGCGTTAACTTGCGAATTGGCGGGGAAGGAATTCGTGAAACTCTACATCGGCCACCGAATCATATTTTTATGAGAGCTGTAGAAACATTATTACATACGATAAGCGCGTATTGTTTCAAAACACAAGAAAAATGTTATTAGGCTCGAGATTTCTCACCAATTAATATATAATGTGAATGTTTCGTTATACAATACCCGCGTTTATTACACGAATGAAGTTTCATAATCAGTAATTGTCGGGTATGTTTAAGCAATTCGTTGTATACAGGAGATTGTGAACGTTTAAAACCACATCATGGATATATATTTACGTCCTGAGATAGGATAAACGAAAACAAGGCACTGTTGCGATAAT